>JALIGU010000026.1:0-739159 GCA_023053565.1 Aquilegia eximia
AATTAATATATATTAAAAACATACACGTCCAAAATTCAAAAAAAGGGATGCAACACGAGGACTTCCCAGGAGGTCACCCATCCTAGTACTACTCTCGCCCAAGCACGCTTAACTTCGGAGTTCTGATGGGATCCGGTGCATTAGTGCTGGTATGATCGCATCCGTAAGTTATCCACTTATTTATCTAGTAATACCATTTCATTCTGCCAAACTTGTAATTAAGAAAACAGTACTGCCGCCGGGATCGGATCGGATCGCGCGTCTAAATAATGTTCGTTTGTTTTTATTTCCTAGTAATATCGTGATTTCTAAGCCTTATAAATTATGTATGATTTCGTCCATTCCGTTCTTTTCGTAAATACATGTCAATAATTAATATATATTAAAGAAATACACGTCGAATATTCGAAAAAAGGGATGCAACACGAGGACTTCCCAGGAGGTCACCCATCCTAGTACTACTCTCGCCCAAGCACGCTTAACTTAGGAGTTCTGATGGGATCCGGTGCATTAGTGCTGGTATGATCGCATCGATAAGTTATCCACTTATTTATCTAGTAATACCATTTCATTCTGCCAAACTTGTAATTAAGAAAACAGTTCTACCGCTGCGATCGGATCGGATCGCGCGTCTAAAATAAGTTCGTTTGTTTTTATTTCCTAGTAATATCGTGATTTCTAAGCCTTATAAATTATGTATGATCTCGTCCATTCCGTTCTTATAGTAAATACATGTCAAAAATTAATATATATTAAAAAAATACACGTCAAAAATTCAAAAAAAGGGATGCAACACGAGGACTTCCCTGGAGGTCACCCATCCTAGTACTACTCTCGCCCAAGCACGCTTAACTTCGGAGTTCTGATGGGATCCGGTGCATTAGTGCTGGTATGATCGCATCCGTAAATTATCCACTTATTTATCTAGTAATACCATTTCATTCTGCCAAACTTGTAATTAAGAAAACAATACTGCCGCCTGGATCGGATCGGATCGCGCGTCTAAAATATGTTCGCTTGTTTTTATTTCCTAGTAATATCGTGATTTCTAAGCCTTATAAATTATGTATGATCACGTCCATTCCGTTCTTAACGTAAATACGTGTCAAAAATTATTATATATTAAAAAAATACACGTCAAAAATTCAAAAAAAAAGATGCAACACGAGGACTTCACAGGAGGTCACCCATCCTATTTCTTCTCTCGCCCAAGCATGCTTAACTTCGGAGTTCTGATGGGATTCGGTGCATTAGTGCTGGTATGATCGCATCCGCAAGTTATCCACTTATTTATCTAGTAATACCATTTCATTCTGCCAAACTTGTAATTAAGAAAACAGTACTGCCGTCGGGATCGGATCGGATCGCGCGTTTAAAATATGTTCGCTTGTTTTTATTTCCTAGTAATATCGTGATTTCTAAGCCTTATAAATTATGTATGATCTCGTCCATTCCGTTCTTAACGTAAATACATATCAAAAATTAATATATATTAAAAAAATACACGTCGAAAATTCAAAAAAAGGGATGCAACACGAGGACTTCCCAGGAGGTCACCCATCCTTGTACTACTCTCGCCCAAGCACGCTTAACTTCGGAGTTCTGATGGGATCCGGTGCATTAGTTCTGGTATGATCGCATCCGTAAGTTATCCACTTATTTATCTAGTAATACCATTTCATTCTACCAAACTTGTAATTAAGAAAACAGTATTGCCGCCGGGATCGGATCGGATCGCGCGTCTAAAATATGTTCGCTTGTTTTTATTTCCAAGTAATATCGTGATTTCTAAGCCTTTTAAATTATGTATGATCTCTTCCATTCCGTTCTTATCGTAAATACATATGTCAAAAATTAATATATATTAAAAACATACACGTCCAAAATTCAAAAAAATGGATGCAACACGAGGACTTCCCAGGAGGTCACCCATCCTAGTACTACTCTCGCCCAAGCACGCTTAACTTCGGAGTTCTGATGGGATCCGGTGCATTAGTGCTGGTATGATCGCATCCGTAAGTGATCCACTTATTTATCTAGTAATACCATTTCATTCTGCCAAACTTGTAATTAAGAAAACAGTACTGCCGCCGGGATCGGATCGGATCGCGCGTCTAAATAATGTTCGTTTGTTTTTATTTCCTAGTAATATCGTGATTTCTAAGCCTTATAAATTATGTATGATCTCGTCCATTCCGTTCTTTTCGTAAATACATGTCAATAATTAATATATATTAAAGAAATACACGTCGAATATTCGAAAAAAGGGATGCAACACGAGGACTTCCCAGGAGGTCACCCATCCTAGTACTACTCTCGCCCAAGCACGCTTAACTTAGGAGTTCTGATGGGATCCGGTGCATTAGTGCTGGTATGATCGCATCGATAAGTTATCCACTTATTTATCTAGTAATACCATTTCATTCTGCCAAACTTGTAATTAAGAAAACAGTTCTACCGCTGCGATCGGATCGGATCGCGCGTCTAAAATAAGTTCGTTTGTTTTTATTCCCTAGTAATATCGTGATTTCTAAGCCTTATAAATTATGTATGATCTCGTCCATTCCGTTCTTATAGTAAATACATGTCAAAAATTAATATATATTAAAAAAATACACGTCAAAAATTTAAAAAAAAAGATGCAACACGAGGACTTCCCAGGAGGTCACCCATCCTAGTACTACTCTCGCCCAAGCACGCTTAACTTCGGAGTTCTGATGAGATCCGGTGCATTAGTGCTGGTATGATCGCATCCGTAAATTATCCACTTATTTATCTAGTAATACCATTTCATTCTGCCAAACTTGTAATTAAGAAAACAATACTGCCGCCTGGATCGGATCGGATCGGGCGTCTAAAATATGTTCGCTTGTTTTTATTTCCTAGTAATATCGTGATTTCTAAGCCTTATAAATTATGTATGATCTCGTCCATTCCGTTCTTAACGTAAATACATGTCAAAAATTATTATATATTAAAAAAATACACGTCAAAAATTCAAGAAAAAGGATGCAACACGAGGACTTCCCAGGAGGTCACCCATCCTATTACTTCTCTCGCCCAAGCATGTTTAACTTCGGAGTTCTGATGGGATTCGGTGCATTAGTGCTGGTATGATCGCATCTGTAAGTTATCCACTTATTTATCTAGTAATACCATTTCATTCTGCCAAACTTGTAATTAAGAAAACAGTACTGCCGTCGGGATCGGATCGGATCGCGCGTTTAAAATATGTTCACTTGTTTTTATTTCCTAGTAATATCGTGATTTCTATGCCTTATAAATTATGTATGATCTCGTCCATTCCGTTCTTAACGTAAATACATGTCAAAAATTAATATATATTAACAAAATACACCTCGAAAATTCAAAAAAAGGATGCAACACGAGGACTTCCCAGGAGGTCACCCATCCTAGTACTACTCTCGCCCAAGCACGCTTAACTTCGGAGTTCTGATGCGATCCGGTGCATTAGTGCTGGTATGATCGCATCCGTAAGTTATCCACTTATTTATCTAGTAATACCATTTCATTCTGCCAAACTTGTAATTAAGAAAACAGTACTGCCGTCGGGATCGGATCGGATCGCGCGTTTAAAATATGTTCACTTGTTTTTATTTCCTAGTAATATCGTGATTTCTAAGCCTTATAAATTATGTATGATCTCGTCCATTCCGTTCTTAACGTAAATACATGTCAAAAATTAATATATATTAACAAAATACACGTCGAAAATTCAAAAAAAGGATGCAACACGAGTACTTCCCAGGAGGTCACCCATCCTAGTACTACTCTCGCCCAAGCACGCTTAACTTCGGAGTTCTGATGGGATCATGTGCATTAGTGCTGGTATGATCGCATCCGTAAGTTATCCACTTATTTATCTAGTAATACCATTTCATTCTGCCAAACTTGTAATTAAGAAAACAGTACTGCCGCCGGGATCGGATCGGATCGCGCGTCTAAAATATGTTCGTTTGTTTTTATTTCCTAGTAATATCGTGATTTCTAAGCCTTATAAATTATTTATGATCTCGTCCATTCCGTTCTTATCGTAAATACATGTCAATAATTAATATATATTAAAGAAATACACGTCGAAAATTCGAAAAAAAGGATGCAACACGAGGACTTCCCAGGAGGTCACCCATCCTAGTACTACTCTCGCCCAAGCACGCTTAACTTCGGAGTTCTGATGGGATCCGGTGCATTAGTGCTAGGATGATCGCATCTGTAAGTTATGCACTTATTTATCTAGTAATACCATTTCATTCTGCCAAACTTGTAATTAAGAAACCAGTACTGCCGCCGGGATCGGATCGCATCGCGCGTCTAAAATATGTTCGCTTGTTTTTATTTCCTAGTAATATAGTGATTTCTAAGCCTTATAAATTATGTATGATCTCGTCCATTCTGTTCTTATCGTAAATACATGTCAAAAATTAATATATATTAAAAAAATACACGTCGAAAATTCAAAAAAAAAGGATGCAACACGAGGACTTCCCAGGAGGTCACACATCCTAGTACTACTCTCGCCCAAGCATGCTTAACTTCGGAGTTCTGATGGGATCCGGTGCATTAGTGCTGGTATGATCGCATCCGTAAGTTATCCATTATTTATCTAGTAATATCATTTCATTCTGCCAAACTTGTAATTAAGAAAACAGTACTGCCGCCGGGATCGGATCGGATCGCGCGTCTAAAATATGTTCGCTTGTTTTTATTTCGTAGTAATATCGTGATTTCTAAGCCTTATAAATTATGTATGATCTCGTCCATTCCGTTCTTAACGTAAATACATGTCAATAATTAATATATATTAAAGAAATACACGTCGAAAATTCGAAAAAAGGGATGCAACACGAGGACTTCTCAGGAGGTCACCCATCCTAGTACTACTCTCGCCCAAGCATGAAACCGGCACGAAGTGGTTTGACATCAATTTTGTGACAAAGTGTCCTTGGTTATCTCGCCTTGAATTCATTGTTAGGAAAATCAAGATGTACGCATGGTCGTCTCGTGTCCTTCGTGTTTCTTAGTTCTGTCCAGGAAAAGTTATTGGGTTCTGGACGTACGTACCGAGTTAGGACGTACGTACGTCCACTGAAGCAGCAAACATCTTTTGGTCAGGACGTACGTACGCAGTTAGGACGTTCGTACGTCCAAGTAGGCAGCAGACGTGTTTCGTATGGAGACGTACGTACCGAGTTAGAACGTTCGTACGTCATGGTAGGCAGCAGGCTTATTTTTGTGTGGCGACGTACGAACGTCATATCGACGTACGAACGTCATATCGACGTACGAACGTCCAAAGTCGGTTTGCACTTTTTCGGCCCATTTTTCTTGGTTTCCAACCCTAAGTATAAATAGAGTTTCTCTTCCAAAGAACAAGTTAGTTCTTTGGCCGTCTATTCTTTTTCTAGTTGATGTGTTTTGGTTAGGTTTTTGATATTGAAAGTGTTTGTGGCTATTGAACTCAATTCCCTTTCTTCCCCCTTTTCTCAATTCATATCTTTGTGATCTTCAAGAGTTATTGTGAATTCGGCTTCGAGTCTTCTTGTGTGTTCATCAAGGAGTCGAGTGTCTTGTGCGTACATCAAGGTGCTCTGGTGAAGTCAAGGTGTTAGAGATAATCAGGAGTATCAACTCGCAGTGAGTGCAGATAGTTGATAGGTTTGTACATCTCTTTTCATCTAGTGGATTATTTTGTTGTCGCGAGGACAACCGTGGACGTTTCCCTGTTTGGGTTTTACCACGTTAAAAATCTCTGTGTGTTATTTACTTTCTGCGTATTGTTTGATTGCTTGTTTGAATTTACATTTGTTATACTAGCACTATTTGTAGTTTCTCAATTGGTATCAGTCGCTGGGGGCTGGTTAAGGAGCGTAAAGGCTCACGCTAACGATCAATAGTGCTTTATGGAATCTCACAAGTCTGCTACTTCAAGTCTTCCTCCACAATTCAGTGGAAAGGACTTTGGTCATTGGAAAGTACGTATGCGAGCTTATCTCCAAGCATTAGGAGAAGAAGTCTGGCTTTCTGTTGTCACAGGGTGGAAAGAACCTCTGACTACTACAGGTACTGATGATACTGCTGTTACATCACTGACGCCACGTGAAAAGTGGACGCCTGAACAGAAGTTGTTGGCAAATTATAACAACAAGGCACTCAATGCTATTTTCATGGCATTAAATGCTAGTGAGTTTCGTCGGGTGCAAGGCTGTGAAGAGGCTAAAGATGCATGGAACAGGCTTATCTGTACACATGAAGGTGACGAAACAGTCAAAGAAAGTAAACTGGAACTGTTAACATCTCAGTTTGAGAATCTACGGATGGATAATTCTGAGACCTTTGATGATTTCTTTATTCGTCTCCAAGACATCATCAACTGCAGTGCGGCTATTGGTCATGCATATACTGACACACAAGTGGTACGTAAGATATTGCGTGCTTTGCCTCCTCGGTTTCGTTCACGAAAGGATGCCATCACTGAGAGTAATGTGATTAAGAACATGTCCATCGAGACACTTGCTGGGAAACTAAGGACATGTGAGATGGAACAGGCTTTGGAAGAACCTTTGAAGAACAAATCTGTAGCATTCAAAGCTACATCGTCTAAAGAACCTTCCACAGGACCTTCTGATGATGAAGAACAGGATGTGGATGATAACTATGCGTTTCTGTCACGTAGCTTTCAGAAGATTCTGAAATATCAACAGAATCGAGATCCTCGAAAGCGATTTCCTGATTCCTCAAATGCTCCTAGAAGTCGTGGTTTTGAGCGGTTCTCTGTGGATGGGAGAAGAGCTCGAGTTGATCGTAAAGATGTCCAATGTTACAAGTGTCGTGATTATGGACACATTGCAAATGAATGTGACAAGAAGGTGGATCGCAAACCTGGTGATAATTCCAAAGCGAACCTCACAGTAACATGGGATGATTCAGATGAAGATGATGATGGGAATCTCTCAAATGTTGTCTCCAATTATGTGGTCTTCAGTGCATCCCTGGATGAACATCCAGGAGGTATTGTATCCTCTTCTGCAGATATTATTGTTTCTGATTCTGGTGTTCATGCTACTACTAGTGAATTATGTGATATGTATAAGTTTTCCATGCAACAAGTAAAGTTGCTTGAAAAAACTAACACCGTCTTGCAGGATCAGGTAGATAGTCTTGGACAGGATATATGCAATCTTACAGGTGATTCCAACATGTTGAAAGAAGAATTTGTGAAGGAAAAGGAGGATTTCCAAGTGCGTATTGTCACTCTGGAAAAACTGAATAATGATCTGGAGACACGGTATCGATCTCTTGTACTGGAGCATGAGAAAGTAAAGGCTGAGTTGTTTGCTGCTAACAAACAATTGGTTGGGTTTGGTAAAGCAAGTGCTAATCTAAACTCTCTGTTGGGAATCGGTAAATCCCATTCAGATAAATCTAGTTTAGGTTATGACACATCTGTTCCTCTTGCTACTGCTAGCACTTCCCGCACTACCTTTGTGCGACCAACAAGTGTCGCTCTTCCTGCTCCTGTGCCGGTGTCTAGTGTGGTATCACCACCCAAGGTTACTCATGTAAAGCATGTTCGGAAAAAGAACTCTAGACACAAAGGCTTTAAATGTCTAACATGTGGTCGCATGGGTCACACTTCTGCTTTTTGTTGGAATAATTTGTATCCTGCTCATCATCCTTCTTTTGCAGGTAATTCATATTGGAACAAGTCTTCTACTTTCTCCATGCAAGCTCCATACATGTGGAATGGCTATGCTCCGTGGGGTTTACCCAGAACTTCTCCTTATGGCAATCGTCCTCAAACAACACCCATGCCTACTCCACCACCACATTTCTGGGATAGGAGTATGGATGCATCCAGGAAAATAGTATCTCACATGGCTCGGTTGGTTGAACCAATGCCTTTATCATGGTATCTTGACAGCGGTTGTTCGCGTCATATGACAGGTGATAAGACTCTGATTGATAACCTGACTTTTGGTTATGGAGGTAAGGTTAGGTTTGGTAATGGTAAAATGCTTCCGGTTGAAGGTAAAGGTAACTTTTCTGAGGTTGAATCGCTCAATAGTCATGAGCTTCTTTTTGTTAAGGGTCTTAAGTCCAATCTATTGAGTATTAGTCAGTTATGTGATGCTAAATTTAAGGTTGTGTTTGAGGACAATAGGTGTGATGTTTTTGATTCCAATCATATCTTGGTGTTAACTGGTAGTCGCTCATCTGACAATTGCTTCATTGTCACTACATCTCTTCCGCATTCAAATACCTAATGTGTTCATTGGAACTGTCTGTGTTTAGGATGTTTAGGTTTGGTCATTTATTATTGTTGTTGGTATTGAGGACATACTACATTCTCTATTGTGTGGATTCCATTTTACAGATGTTTCTAGTTTGGCGTCCTCAACTGTCTTTGTGTCATGCATAGTTGTAGGGTTACATTATACTCTCTTCGTATTGGTAGTTTCTTGCATGATGCATTTACATGTGGTTGGCTTGTCTTTTTAAATACCTGTATAACTCCAGTTATCTATGGTTTCTTTTCATGATCGTTGTTTGTCTTTTATATCTACTCACCTCTTGTAAGTGGTCAATTACTCACAAAATCCCCAGCCATTTGAATGTCTTGAGAGCATACTCATTTGGCTAAGAACCCGTTGGGGCTGTGAGGGTCATGCTCTGACGGATGCACTCAGGAGATGTTAGTTCTTGTGTTGCACGTTATCATGGTATTGCACTTCTTGAGTGTGTTTTGCCGAAAAGATGTAGGCTACACCCTACCCTCGTGTTCTGGTAAAAGATGGAGATACTTTATACTCCCACACGGGAATGGCATTTTTTTTAACAAAAAAAAAAAAAAAAAAAAAAAAAATATGTTAAGTGTCTGTCACACTTGTCTAGTTGGAAAACAGGAAGAATAACATTTTTTTTTTTCTGTGTTTCCTTGGTGTTGTTGTGCTCGGGTTCACCTTCTCCTTGGTCTACTTGCAAAAGACTTTCAAGGTATTCAATGATCATTTTTTAGTTTGTCTCCGGAGGTTGGTATTGGTCTATCCGGTTCTTTTACATGCTTGCATCATTCTAGTAAGTGCCATGTCATTGTGTATAAATGTCGTTCTTCGATTTTGCATTGTCTTAAGGTTGAGGGTCGTTTATGCTGTATTCGGCTGTAATTGGAATCCTTATGATAGGTAGAAGTGTTTCCTTATGATGTCTCTCAATATTTGTTCTTGGTATTTCTTTGGTTTATTGTCTAACTGGTTGGGAGGTTCTTCATTTTTTTTATTATTATTTATATATATAGTTCAAAAAAAAAAAAAAAAAAAAAAAAAAAAAAGGGTTTCGTACGAACGCTTTCAAGACGTTCGTACGTCTAGGTGGGCAGATCTTTTTTAAACGTACGAACGCTCCTAGGACGTACGAACGTGATCTTCCCCAGATGTTTGGTTTTTGGGTCCCGACGTTCGAACGTTTTCAGAACGTACGAACGTCTGTCATACAGTCCGGCCCATTTGTGTTTAAATTCAAATTTTTTGAACCAAAGGCTTACTGTTACATCAAATTGTGCTGTGTTTCTCTCTCGCACGAACATAAGGAGGTTTCTCTTGTTCTTCCCTTTCCCTTCTCTCTCAACTGCCTTTCGTCGACCTTATTCTTGCTATTTTTCTCTGTGATTGTTGCTGTTCTTCCTTAGTGTGACTTGTCGTTGTTCTCCGTTTTGCAAGTAAGTTTTTTTTGCAAACTTCTTGGTTCTTCTCTATCTATGATGTCTTGTCAAGTGATGGTTACTTTTTCATGGTTATGGTTGTGCACATTTATGGGTTCTTTGGGTATATGTTTTATCATGTTGTTTTGCTTATGTGGTTGGTGTTTGTTTCTTTACTTGAAATGTGTGGATGGGTTGTTTCTCTCAATGTCTTGTTCCTTCCTCTCTTCTTGTTTATGGTTAGATTTGTGGTTAGAATTGTGTTCAGGGTGCTCACCTTTGCTACCTTGTTGTCAATCGCATGTATCAAAGTTGTGCACATCAAGTGTTTGTTGAAATGCCTCAATGACTTTTTTATTGGTTTTTCTGTCAATTTTCTTACATTTTTGATTTCTGCTTGTGTAGACAATGGCTTCTAAGCGCGCACGCACCACTCCCATCTCCACGGCATCCGCGTCTAAGGGTGCATCATCTTCTCGCGCTCCGCGGGGTCGAAGCTCCACTCCGGCCTTGTCGCCTCCTCCCACATCTCTTGGTGCTCATCCTCGAGCAAAAGCTATTGTTCCTGAGCGATTCTTTGACTTGGCAGACATCGCTGCTACTCCTCTTGGGACTACTCAACTTGGCAACATATCTCTATTCTTTGAGACTCGGAATTGGCTAAGGGTGGCTCAACCAATCACCAAGTACTCGGTTGAGCATACAATAGCCTTCTATGAGACAAAGACACCCTCGCAGAATCGCTCGAGTTTTTCGGTCTTGATTGAAGGTCGGCGATACACCATTTCTCCTAGGGTGATACGCGAGGCGTTGGGTATTGATGGTGACTTTCTTCCTGAAGGTGCTGTTTCTGTCAGATGGCCCGTTCCGGATACGATTCAAATTGACTTTGTCAATCAGGTTCAGCAGATGTATATTGATGGTGTCACGGAAAGGTATCATGCCAAGCACTACAGCGCCATCCTCTTGCACATGGTTGCCCACTCCAACATCTACCCCTCCAAGGGCAACAAGATTATCATGACCGACGACATGGTCAAATTAGTGGTCTGTATGTCGGTGCACCATCTTCATCTCTCTGAGGTCATCTACACTCGAATGCTTCAGATCGATGCAGCTAAGGGTACTCTTCCTTTCCCTAGCTTTATAATGACTATACTCAAGCACTTGGGTTTTCAGGGACAGTATATGGGGGTGAGCCCTCCAAAGTTTGTTGGCCACGATTGGGTCAACGCCATCAAGAAGGGCTGTCAGTCTCGAAAGTTGGCCTTTGAGTCCGTGGGTGCGCGTCTGACGCATCACCTTATTTGGGGAGGCATGGCTCTTGTTCGCCATGATGATTTTGATCGGGCCTTGACCTCTGGACGCCCCATCCCAGCCTCTGCTAGGGGCAATCGGGCTGTTGCAGCAATTGATGCTCGGGTTTCCTCTCTCCGACGTCATCAGGATCATATGGATGCTCGGTTAGATCGTTTTGGGGTCATTCTCTCTCGTCATGATGTCATGATCAGTGATATTCATGCGATGAACGTTGCTCAGATGCGTCATCTACAGCTGGACTTCACTCCCACAGACTTGCCTCCGTTTCCGGAAGAGGTGCCTCCAGTTCCTGGTGAGAGTGATGGTGATGACTCCGAGAGTGAGGACGAGGGTGATGGTGAACCCAGTGATGGTGCCTCGGAGTCCGAGTAGTTGGTTTTATGGCTTCCTCTTCACATTTTTGTACTTAACTTTGCTCTTTTGCTATATTGGTTTGTTTCTATTTTTTTTGTATTGAGCATGTTCTTGGATATTGCTATTTTCATATTAGTTCAAGTTGGTTTCTTTGTTTTGCAGTAAATTTTTTTTTTGGTAATGGACCTCTCTTATTGGGCCCATGATAGGTTTCCCCTGTTTTTCCTATAAATAGGGGAGTCTTTTCCTCCTTCACTCCTATTGTGTCTTCTTACCTCTTGCTAATTCTCTCTTTGTTCTTCAGAATTTTCTATGGCAGAATATGAACTTCATGGAATTTTTGTTCTGACTGTTGGTTATGTGTCGTTCATGGTGATGGAGTACAAAAACAATGCTAAGGTTTGTCGTTTATGTCGCGTTCCCCATGGATATGACTATATTCATCGACCTTTTCTTAATCCTTGTTTGGTTCGTGTCAATCATTGGGAGAGATTACCGGGACATCTTCAAAATCACATCTTGGAGTTGGTTGGGTATCCGAAGGTTCCGGGACTTGCTGCTCCACTTACCGACTGTGGCTTGGACAGCAGAATTGAGGTGTTGTTTTGTAAGAGTGAATGGCTGGAGGATTATGATGATCATGTGATTGCTCGGTGGAATAGACCTTCGGCTCGTGCGGAGGCTTACTTCTCCAAGCTTCCTCTAGGTCATTGGGAACGGGTTTTTCGAATTCGTTAACTCAAGCCTTATGTTTTTGTCGTTTTGTCTTTTATGTTTATGGATTTCTCTGTTTGGTTATTAGTTGACTTTCTGAACTTTTAACAGTTGGATTAGTTTTATATTTTTATCTGTTTTGTATTCCTTGTTTGGTATTGTTTTTTTCTTGGTTATTTGTTTATTGTTGTTATTTTCTTGTTTCTTTTGTTGGTTGGTTATTTTGTTCACTTGTTGTGACAAAAAGGGGGAGATTTATGACTCTAATTACTAACAATCGTCTTCTTGTTGTTAGGTTATTTTTGGGTCATGTTTCAGGTATGCTACACGTATGGGGGAGTGAACGTATTGATGATTTTAGACGTTATATTGTTATGGGGGAGTTCGAGTGTCAAAAATATTTTGGAGCTCATGAAGTATGGGGGAGTTGCTCGAAGGAACTTCTGTTGAATCCTTGATTGCTTCGGAAGTTCCTAGTTGCTTCCGTTCGATCTCTGATGGTTAAAGCATCTTCCTAAAGCTGGATAACAAGAATTGGTGACTTGTTATGTGTTTCTATTTTGAGTGATTTTGTAGGCATGTTTTAAAAATGTCATGGTTTGGGATTGTAAGCACGTTTTATAAGTGCTATTAGAGTCATAGGTTTTTGTCACAAAATCAATGTCAAAGGGGGAGATTGAAACCGGCACGAAGTGGTTTGACATCAATTTTGT
This sequence comes from Aquilegia eximia, assembly GCA_023053565.1. NCBI lineage: Eukaryota > Viridiplantae > Streptophyta > Magnoliopsida > Ranunculales > Ranunculaceae > Aquilegia > Aquilegia eximia. The sequence continues at coordinate 12,820 of JALIGU010000026.1, forward strand.
GACAAAGTGTCCTTGGTTATCTCGCCTTGAATTCATTGTTAGGAAAATCAAGATGTACGCATGGTCATCTCGTGTCCTTCGTGTTTCTTAGTTCTGTCCAGGAAAAGTTATTGGGTTCTGGACGTACGTACCGAGTTAGGACGTACGTACGTCCACTGAAGCAGCAAACATCTTTTGGTCAGGACGTACGTACGCAGTTAGGACGTTCGTACGTCCAAGTAGGCAGTAGACGTGTTTCGTATGGAGACGTACGTACCGAGTTAGAGCGTTCGTACGTCATGGTAGGCAGCAGGCTTATTTTTGTGTGGCGACGTTCGAACGTCATATCAACGTACGAACGTCCAAAGTCGGTTTGCACTTTTTCGGCCCATTTTCCTTGGTTTCCAACCCTAAGTATAAATAGGGTTTCTCTTCCAAAGAACAAGTTAGTTCTTTGGCCGTCTATTCTTCTTCTAGTTGATGTGTTTTGGTTAGGTTTTTGATATTGAAAGTGTTTGTGGCTATTGAACTCAATTCCCTTTCTTCCCCCTTTTCTCAATTCATATCTTTGTGATCTTCAAGAGTTATTGTGAATTCGGCTTCGAGTCTTCTTGTGTGTTCATCAAGGAGTCGAGTGTCTTGTGCGTACATCAAGGTGCTCTGGTGAAGTCAAGGTGTTAGAGATAACCAGGAGTATCAACTCGCAGTGAGTGCAGGTAGTTGATAGGTTTGTACATCTCTTTTTATCTAGTGGATTATTTTGTTGTCGCGAGGACAACCGTGGACGTTTCCCTGTTTGGGTTTTACCACGTTAAAAATCTCTGTGTGTTATTTACTTTCTGCGTATTGTTTGATTGCTTGTTTGAATTTACATTTGTTATACTAGCACTATTTGTAGTTTCTCAAAGCACGCTTAACTTCGGAGTTCTGATGGGATCCGGTGCATTAGTGCTGGTATGATCACATCTGTAAGTTATCCACTTATTTATCTAGTAATACCATTTCATTCTGCCAAACTTGTAATTAACAAACCAGTACTGCCGCCGGGATCGGATTGAATCGCGCGTCTAAAATAAGTTCGCTTGTTTTTATTTCCTAGTAATATCGTGATTTCTAAGCCTTATAAATTATGTATGATCTCGTCCATTCCGTTCTTATCGTAAATACATGTCAAAAATTAATATATATTAATAAAATACACGTCGAAAATTCAGAAAAAGGGATGCAACACAAGGACTTCCCAGGAGGTCACCCATCCTAGTACTACTCTCGCCCAAGCACGCTTAATTCGGAGTTCTGATGGGATCCGGTGCATTTGTGCTGGTATGATTATCGCATCCGTAAGTTATCCACTTATTTAGAAAACAGTACTGCCGCCGGGATCGGATCGGATCGGATCGCGCGTCTAAAATATGTTCGCTTGTTTTTATTTTCTAGTAATATTGTGATTTCTAAGCCTTATATATTATGTATGATCTCGTCCATTCCGTTCTTATCGTAAATACATGTCAAAAATTAATATATATTAAAAAAATACACGTCGAAAATTCAAAAAAAATGATGCAACACGAGGACTTCCCAGGAGGTCACACATCCTAGTACTACTCTCGCCCAAGCACGCTTAACTTCAGAGTTCTGATGGGATCCGGTGCATTAGTGCTGGTATGATCGCATCTGTAAGTTTTCAATTATTTATCTAGTAATACCATTTCATTCTGCCAAACTTGTAATTAAGAAAATAATGTTGCCGCCGGGATTGGATCAGATCGCGCGTCTAAAATATGTTCGCTTGTTTTTATTTCCTAGTAATATCGTGATTTCTAAGCCTTATAAATTATGTATGATCTCGTCCATTCCGTTCTTATCGTAAATACATGTCAAAAATTAATATATATTAAAAAAATACACGTCAAAAATTCGAAAAAAGGGATGCAACACGAGGAGTTCCCAGGAGGTCACCCATCCTAGTACTACTCTCGCCCAAGTACGTTTAACTTCGGAGTTCTGATGGGATCCGGTGCATTAGTGCTGGTATGATCGCATCCGTAAGTTATCCACTTATTTATCTAGTAATACCATTTCATTCTGCCAAACTTGTAATTAAGAAAACAGTACTGCCGCCGGGATCGGATCGGATCGCGTTTTCAAAAATATGTTCGTTTGTTTTTATTTCCTAGTAATATCGTGATTTCTAAGCCTTATAAATTATGTATGATCTCGTCCATTCCGTTCTTATCGTAAATACATATCAAAAATTAATATACATTAAAGAAATACACGTCAAAAATTCAAAAAAAGGGATGCAACACGAGGACTTCCCAGGAGGTCACCCATCCTAGTACTACTCTCGCCCAAGCACGCTTAACTTCGGAGTTCTGATGGGATCCGGTGCATTAGTGCTGGTATGATCGCAACCGTAAATTATCCACTTATTTATCTAGTAATACCATTTCATTCTACCAAACTTGTAATTAAGAAAACAATACTGCCGCCAGGATCGGATCGGATCGCGCGTCTAAAATATGTTCGCTTGTTTTTATTTCCTAGTAATATCGTGATTTCTAAGCCTTATAAATTATGTATGATCTCGTCCATTCCGTTCTTAACGTAAATACATGTCAAAAATTATTATATATTAAAAAAATACACGTCAAAAATTCAAAAAAAGGATCCAACACAAGGACTTCCCAGGAGGTCACCCATCCTATTACTTCTCTCGCCCAAGCACGCTTAACTTCGGAGTTCTGATGGGATTCGGTGCATTAGTGCTGGTATGATCGCATCCGTAAGTTATCCACTTATTTATCTAGTAATACCATTTCATTCTGCCAAACTTGTAATTAAGAAAACAGTACTGCCGTCGGGATCGGATCGGATCGCGCGTTTAAAATATGTTCGCTTGTTTTTATTTCATAGTAATATCGTGATTTCTAAGCCTTATAAATTATGTATGATCTCGTCCATTCCGTTCTTAACGTAAATACATGTCAAAAATTATTATATATTAAAAAAATACACGTCAAAAATTCAAAAAAAGGATCCAACACAAGGACTTCCCAGGAGGTCACCCATCCTATTACTTCTCTCGCCCAAGCACGCTTAACTTCGGAGTTCTGATGGGATTCGGTGCATTAGTGCTGGTATGATCGCATCCGTAAGTTATCCACTTATTTATCTAGTAATACCATTTCATTCTGCCAAACTTGTAATTAAGAAAACAGTACTGCCGTCGGGATCGGATCGGATCGCGCGTTTAAAATATGTTCGCTTGTTTTTATTTCATAGTAATATCGTGATTTCTAAGCCTTATAAATTATGTATGATCTCGTCCATTCCGTTCTTAACGTAAATACATGTCAAAAATTAATATATATTAACAAAATACACGTCGAAAATTCAAAAAAAGGATGCAACACGAGGACTTCCCAGGAGGTCACCCATCCTAGTACTACTCTCGCCCAAGCACGCTTAACTTCGGAGTTCTGATGGGATCCGGTGCATTAGTGCTGGTATGATCGCATCCGTAAGTTATCCACTTATATCTAGTAATACCATTTCATTCTGCCAAACTTGTAATTAAGAAAACAATACTGCCGCCGGTATCGGATCGGATCGCGCGTCTAAAATATGTTCGTTTGTTTTTATTTCCTAGTAATATCGTGATTTCTAAGCCTTATAAATTATGTATGATCTCGTCCATTCCGTTCTTATCGTAAATACATGTCAATAATTAATATATATTAAAGAAATACACGTCGAAAATTCGAAAAAAAGGATGCAACACGAGGACTTCCCAGGAGGTCACCCATCCTATTACTTCTCTCGCCCAAGCACGCTTAACTTCGGAGTTCTGATGGGATTCGGTGCATTAGTGCTGGTATGATCGCATCCGTAAGTTATCCACTTATTTATCTAGTAATACCATTTCATTCTGCCAAACTTGTAATTAAGAAAACAGTACTGCCGTCGGGATCGGATCGGATCGCGCGTTTAAAATATGTTCGCTTGTTTTTATTTCCTAGTAATATCGTGATTTCTAAGCCTTATAAATTATGTATGATCTCGTCCATTCCGTTCTTAACGTAAATACATGTCAAAAATTAATATATATTAACAAAATACACGTCGAAAATTCAAAAAAAGGATGCAACACGAGGATTTCCCAGGAGGTCACCCATCCTAGTACTACTCTCGCCCAAGCACGCTTAACTTCGGAGTTCTGATGGGATCCGGTGCATTAGTGCTGGTATGATCGCATCCGTAAGTTATCCACTTATTTATCTAGTAATACCATTTCATTCTGCCAAACTTGTAATTAAGAAAACAGTACTGCCGCCGGGATCGGATCGGATCGCGCGTCTAAAATATGTTCGCTTGTTTTTATTTTCTAGTAATATTATGATTTCTAAGCCTTATAAATTATGTATGATCTCGTCCATTCCGTTCTTAACGTAAATACATGTCAAAAATTATTATATATTAAAAAAATACACGTCAAAAATTCAAAAAAAAAAATGCAACACGAGGACTTCCCAGGAGGTCACCCATCCTATTACTTCTCTCGCCCAAGCACGCTTAACTTCGGAGTTCTGATGGGATTCGGTGCATTAGTGCTGGTATGATCGCATCCGTAAGTTATCCACTTATTTATCTAGTAATACCATTTCATTCTGCCAAACTTGTAATTAAGAAAACAGTACTGCCATCGGGATCGGATCGGATCGCGCGTTTAAAATATGTTCGCTTGTTTTTATTTCCTAGTAATATCGTGATTTCTAAGCCTTATAAATTATGTATGATCTCGTCCATTCCGTTCTTAACGTAAATACATGTCAAAAATTAATATATATTAACAAAATACACGTCGAAAATTCAAAAAAAGGATGCAACACGAGGACTTCCCAGGAGGTCACCCATCCTAGTACTACTCTCGCCCAAGCACGCTTAACTTCGGAGTTCTGATGGAATCCCGTGCATTAGTGCTGGTATGATCGCATCCGAAAGTTATCCACTTATTTATCTAGTAATACCATTTCATTCTGCCAAACTTGTAATTATGAAAACAGTACTGCCGCCGGGATCGGATCGGATCGCACGTCTAAAATATGTTCGTTTGTTTTTATTTCCTAGTAATATCGTGATTTCTAAGCCTTATAAATTATGTATGATCTCGTCCATTCCGTTCTTATCGTAAATACATGTCAATAATTAATATATATTAAAGAAATACACGTCGAAAATTCGAAAAAAAGGATGCAACACGAGGACTTCCCAGGAGGTCACCCATCCTATTACTTCTCTCGCCCAAGCACGCTTAACTTCGGAGTTCTGATGGGATTCGGTGCATTAGTGCTGGTATGATCGCATCCGTAAGTTATCCACTTATTTATCTAGTAATACCATTTCATTCTGCCAAACTTGTAATTAAGAAAACAGTACTGCCGTCGGGATCGGATCGGATCGCGCGTTTAAAATATGTTCGCTTGTTTTTATTTCCTAGTAATATCGTGATTTCTAAGCCTTATAAATTATGTATGATCTCGTCCATTCCGTTCTTAACGTAAATACATGTCAAAAATTAATATATATTAACAAAATACACGTCGAAAATTCAAAAAAAGGATGCAACACGAGGATTTCCAAGGAGGTCACCCATCCTAGTACTACTCTCGCCCAAGCACGCTTAACTTCGGAGTTCTGATGGGATCCGGTGCATTAGTGCTGGTATGATCGCATCCGTAAGTTATCCACTTATTTATCTAGTAATACCATTTCATTCTGCCAAACTAGTAATTAAGAAAACAGTACTGCCGCCGGGATCGGATCGGATCGCGCGTCTAAAATATGTTCGTTTGTTTTTATTTCCTAGTAATATCGTGATTTCTAAGCCTTATAAATTATGTATGATCTCGTCCATTCCGTTCTTATCGTAAATACATGTCAATAATTAATATATATTAAAGAAATACACGTCGAAAATTCGAAAAAAAGGATGCAACACGAGGACTTCCCAGGAGGTCAACCATCCTAATACTACTCTCGCCCAAGCACGCTTAACTTTGGAGTTCTTATGGGATCCGGTGCATTAGTGCTGGTATGATCGCATCTGTAAGTAATCCACTTATTTATCTAGTAATACCATTTCATTCTGCCAAACTTGTAATTAAGAAACCAGTACTGCCGCCGGGATCGGATCGGATCGCGCGTCTAAAATATGTTCGCTTGTTTTTATTTCCTAGTAATATAGTGATTTCTAAGCCTTATAAATTATGTATGATCTCGTCCATTCCGTTCTTATCGTAAATACATGTCAAAAATTAATATATATTAAAAAAATACACGTCGATAATTCAAAAAAAAGGATGCAACACGTGGACTTCCCAGGAGGTCACACATCGTAGTACTACTCTCGCCCAAGCACGCTTAACTTCGGAGTTCTGATGGGATCCGGTGCATTAGTGCTGGTATGATCGCATCCGTAAGTTATCCATTATTTATCTAGTAATACCATTTCATTCTGCCGAACTTGTAATTAAGAAAACAGTACTGCCGCCGGGATCGGATCGGATCGTGCGTCTAAAATATGTTCGCTTGTTTTTATTTCCTAGTAATATCGTGATTTCTAAGCCTTATAAATTATCTATGATCTCGTCCATTCCGTTCTTAACGTAAATACATGTCAATAATTAATATATATTAAGGAAATACACGTCGAAAATTCGAAAAAAATGATGCAATACGAGGACTTCCCAGGAGGTCATACATCCTAGTACTACTCTCGCCCAAGTACGTTTAACTTCGGAGTTCTGATGGGATCCGGTGCATTAGTGCTGGTATGATCCCATCCGTAAGTTATCCACTTATTTATCTAGTAATACCATTTCATTCTGCCAAACTTGTAATTAAGAAACCAGTACTGCCGCCGGGATCGGATCGGATCGCGCGTCTAAAATATGTTCGTTTGTTTTTATTTCCTAGTAATATCGTGATTTCTAAGCCTTATAAATTATGTATGATCTCGTCCATTCCGTTCTTATCGTAAATACATTTCAAAAATTAATATACATTAAAGAAATACACGTCAAAAATTCAAAAAAAAGGATGCAACACGAGGACTTCCCAGGAGGTTACCCATCCTAGTACTACTCTCGCCCAAGCACGCTTAATTCGGAGTTCTGATGGGATCCGGTGCATTAGTGCTGGTATGATCGCATCCGTAAGTTATCCACTTATTTATCTAGTAATACCATTTTATTCTGCCGAACTTGTAATTTAGAAAACAGTACTGCCGCCGGAATCGGATCGGATCGCGCGTCTAAAATATGTTCGCTTGTTTTTATTTTCTAGTAATATTATGATTTCTAAGCCTTATAAATTATGTATGATCTCGTCCATTCCGTTCTTATCGTAAATACATGTCAAAAATTAATATATATTAAAAAAATACACATCAAAAATTCAAAAATAAGGATGCAACACGAGGATTTCCCAGGAGGTCACCCATCCTAGTACTACTCTCACCCAACCACGTTTAACTTCGGAGTTCTGATGGGATCCGGTGCATTAGTGCTGGTACGATCGCATCCGTAAGTTATCCACTTCTTTATCTAGTAATACCATTTCATTCTGCCAAACTTGTAATTAAGAAAACAGTACTGCCGCCGGGATCGGATCGGATCCCGCGTCTAAAATACGTTCGCTTGTTTTTATTTCTTAATAATATCGTGATTTCTAAGCCTTATAAATTATGTATGATCGCGTCCATTCCGTTCTTATCGTAAATACATGTCAAAAATTAATATATATTAATAAAATACACGTCGAAAATTCAAAAAAATGGATGCAACACAAGGACTTCCCAGGAGGTCACCCATCCTAGTACTACTCTCGCCCAAGCACGCTTAACTTCTGAGTTCTAATGGGATCCGATGCATTAGTGCTGGTATGATCGCATCCGTAAGTTATCCACTTATTTATCTAGTAATACCATTTCATTCTGCCAAACTTGTAATTAAGAAAACAGTACTGCCGCCGGGATCGGATCGGATCCCGCGTCTAAAATATGTTCGCTTGTTTTTATTTCTTAATAATATCGTGATTTCTAAGCCTTATAAATTATGTATGATCGCGTCCATTCCGTTCTTATCGTAAATACATGTCAAAAATTAATATATATTAATAAAATACACGTCGAAAATTCAAAAAAATGGATGCAACACAAGGACTTCCCAGGAGGTCACCCATCCTAGTACTACTCTCGCCCAAGCACGCTTAACTTCTGAGTTCTAATGGGATCCGATGCATTAGTGCTGGTATGATCGCATCCGTTAGTTATCCACTTATTTTTCTAGTAATACCATTTCATTCTGCCAAACTTGTAATTAAGAAAACAGTACTGCCGCCGGGATCGGATAAAATCGCGCGTCTAAAATATGTTCGCTTGTTTTTATTTCCTAATAATATCGTGATTTCTAAGCCTTATAAATTATCTATGATCTCGTCCATTCCGTTCTTAACGTAAATACATGTCAATAATTAATATATATTAAGGAAATACACGTCGAAAATTCGAAAAAAGGGATGCAACACGAGGACTTCTCAGGAGGTCACCCATCCTAGTACTACTCTCGCCCAAGTACGTTTAACTACGGAGTTCTGATGGGATCCGGTGCATTAGTGCTGGTATGATCGCATCCGTAAGTTATCCACTTATTTATCTAGTAATACCATTTCATTCTGCCAAACTTGTAATTAAGAAAACAGTACTGCCGCTGGGATCGGATCGGATCGCGCGTCTAAAATATGTTCGTTTGTTTTTATTTCCTAGTAATATCGTGATTTCTAAGCCTTATAAATTATGTATGATCTCGTCCATTCCGTTCTTATCGTAAATACATGTCAAAAATTAATATACATTAAAGAAATACACGTCAAAAATTCAAAAAAAGGGATGCAACACGAGGACTTCCCAGGAGGTTACCCATCCTAGTACTACTCTCGCCCAAGCACGCTTAACTTCGGAGTTCTGATGGGATCCGGTGCATTAGTGCTAGTATGAACGCATCCGTAAGTTATCCACTTATTTATCTAGTAATACCATTTCATTCTGCCAAACTTGTAATTAAGGAAACAGTACTGCCGCCGGGACCGGATCGGATCGCGCTTCTAAAATATGTTCGCTTGTTTTTATTTCCTAATAATATCGTGATTTCTAAGCCTTATAAATTATGTATGATCTCGTCCATTCCGTTCTTATCGTAAACACATGTCAAAAATTAATATATATTAATAAAATACACGTCAAAAATTCAAAAAAAGGGATGCAACACAAGGACTTCCCAGGAGGTCACCCATCCTAGTACTACTCTCGCCCAAGCATGCTTAACTTCGGAGTTCTAATGGGATCCGGTGCATTAGTGCTAGTATGATCGCATCCGTAAGTTATCCACTTATTTTTCTAGTAATACCATTTCATTCTGCCAAACTTGTAATTAAGAAAATAGTACTGCCGCCGGGATCGGATCGGATTGCGCGTCTAAAATATGTTCGCTTGTTTTTATTTCCTAGTAATATCGTGATTTCTAAGCCTTATAAATTATGTATGATCTCGTCCATTCCGTTCTTATCGTAAATACATGTCAAAAATTAATATATATTAAAAAAATACACGTCGAAAACTCAAAATAAGGGATGCAACACGAGGACTTACCAGGAGGTCACCCATCCTAGTACTACTCTCGCCCAAGCACGCTTAACTTCGTAGTTCTGAAGGGATCCGGTGCATTAGTGCTGGTATGATCGCATCCGTAAGTTATCCACTTATTTATCTAGTAATGCCATTTCATTCTGCTAAACTTGTAATTAAGAAAACAGTACTGCCGCCGGGATCGGATCGGATCGCGCGTCTAAAATATGTTCGCTTGTTTTTATTTCCTAGTAATATCGTGATTTCTAAGTCTTATGAATTATGTATGATCTCGTCCATTCCGTTCTTATCGTAAATACATGTCAAAAATTAATATATATTAAAAAAATACACATCAAAAATTCGAAAAAATGGATGCAACACGAGGACTTCCCCGGAGGTCACCCATCCTAGTACTACTCTCGCCCAAGCACGCTTAATTCGGAGTTCTGATGGGATCCGGTGCATTAGTGCTGGTATGATCGCATCCGTAAGTTGTCCACTTATTTATCTAGTAATACCTTTTCATTCTGCCAAACTTGTAATTGAGAAAACAGTACTGACGCCGCGATCGGATCGGATCGCGCGTCTAAAATATGTTCGCTTGTTTTTATTTCCTAGTAATATCGTGATTTCTAAGCCTTATAAATTATGTATGATCTCGTCCATTCCGTTCTTATCGTAAATACATGTCAAAAATTAATATATATTAAAAAAATACACGTCGAAAATTCAAAAAAAATGATGCAATACGAGGACTTCCCAGGAGGTCACACATCCTAGTACTACTCTCGCCCAAGCACGCTTAACTTCAGAGTTCTGATGGGATCCGGTGCATTAGTGCTGGTATGATCGCATCCGTAAGTTATTCACTTATTAATCTAGTAATACCATTTTATTCTGCCAAACTTGTAATTAAGAACACAGTATTGCCGCCGGGATTGGATCAGATCGCGCGTCTAAAATATGTTCGCTTGTTTTTATTTCCTAGTAATATCGTGATTTCTAAGCCTTATAAATTATATATGATCTCGTCCATTCCCTTCTTATCGTAAATACATGTCAAAAATTAATATATATTAAAAAAATACACGTCGAAAATTCGAAAAAAGGGATGCAACACGAGGACTTCCCAGGAGGTCACCCATCCTAGTACTACTCTCTCCCAAGTACGTTTAACTTCGGAGTTCTGATGGGATCTGGTGCATTAGTGCTGGTATGATCGCATCCGTAAGTTATCCATTATTTATCTAGTAATACCATTTCATTCTGCCAAACTTGTAATTAAGAAAACAGTACTGCCGCCGGGATCGGATCGGATCCCGCGTCTAAAATATGTTCGCTTGTTTTTATTTCCTAATAATATCGTGATTTCTAAGCCTTATAAATTATGTATGATCTCGTCCATTCCGTTCTTATCGTAAATACATGTCAAAAATTAATATATATTAATAAAATACACGTCGAAAATTCAAAAAAATGGATGCAACACAAGGACTTCCCAGGAGGTCACCCATCCTAGTACTACTCTCGCCCAAGCACGCTTAACTTCTGAGTTCTAATGGGATCCGATGCATTAGTGCTGGTATGATCGCATCCGTAAGTTATCCACTTATTTATCTAGTAATACCATTTCATTCTGCCAAACTTGTAATTAAGAAAACAGTACTGCCGCCGGGATCGGATCGGATCGCGCGTCTAAAATATATTCGCTTGTTTTTATTTCCTTGTAATATCGTGATTTCTAAGCCTTATGAATTATGTATTATCTCGTCCATTCCGTTCTTATCGTAAATACATGTCAAAAATTAATATATATTAATAAAATACACGTCGAAAATTCAAAAAAATGGAAGCAACACAAGGACTTCCCAGGAGGTCACCCATCCTAGTACTACTCTCGCCCAAGCACGCTTAACTTCGGAGTTCTAATGGGATCCGGTGCATTAGTGCTTGTATGATCGCATCCGTAAGTTGTCCACTTATTTTTCTAGTAATACCATTTCATTCTGCCAAACTTGTAATTAAGAAAACAGTACTGCCGCCGGGATCGGATCGGTTCGCTTGTTTTTATTTCCTAGTAATATCGTGATTTCTAAGCCTTATAAATTATGTATGATCTCGTCCATTCCGTTCTTATCGAAAATACATGTCAAAAATTAATATATTTTAAAAAAATACATTTCGAAAATTAAAAAAAAATGATGCAACACGAGGACTTCCCAGGAGGTCACCCATCCTAGTACTACTCTCGCCCAAGCATGCTTAACTTCGGAGTTCTAATGGGATCCGGTGCATTAGTGCTAGTATGATCACATCCGTAAGTTATCCACTTATTTTTCTAGTAATACCATTTCATTCTGCCAAACTTGTAATTAAGAAAATAGTACTGCCGCCGGGATCGGATCGGATTGCGCGTCTAAAATATGTTCGCTTGTTTTTATTTCCTAGTAATATCGTAATTTCTAAGCCTTATAAATTATGTATGATCTCGTCCATTCCGTTCTTATCGTAAATACATGTCAAAAATTAATATATATTAAAAAAATACACGTCGAAAATTCAAAAAAAAAGGATGCAACACGAGGACTTCCCAGGAGGTCACCCATCCTAGTACTACTCTCGCCCAAGTACGTTTAACTTCGTAGTTCTGATGGGATCCGGTGCATTAGTGCTGGTTTGATCGCATCCGTAAGTTATTCACTTATTAATCTAGTAATACCATTTCATTCTGCCAAACTTGTAATTAAGAACACAGTATTGCCGCCGGGATTGGATCAGATCGCGCGTCTAAAATATGTTCGCTTGTTTTTATTTCCTAGTAATATCTTGATTTCTAAGCCTTATAAATTATATATGATCTCGTCCATTCCCTTCTTATCGTAAATACATGTCAAAAATTAATATATATTAAAAAAATACACGTCGAAAATTCGAAAAAAGGGATGCAACACGAGGACTTCCCAGGAGGTCACCCATCCTAGTACTACTCTCGCCCAAGTACGTTTAACTTCGTAGTTCTGATGGGATCCGGTGCATTAGTGTTGGTATGATCGCATCCGTAAGTTATCCACTTATTTATCTAGTAATACCATTTCATTCTGCCAAACTTGTAATTAAGAAAATAGTACTGCCGCCGGGATCGGATCGGATCGCGCGTCTGAAATATGTTCGTTTGTTTTTATTTCCTAGTAATATCGTGATTTATAAGCCTTATAAATTATGTATGATCTCGTCCATTCCGTTCTTATCGTAAATACATGTCAAAAATTAATATACATTAAAGAAATACACGTCAAAAATTCAAAAAAAGGGATGCAACACGAGGACTTCCCAGGAGGTTACCCATCCTAGTACTACTCTCGCCCAAGCACGCTTAATTCGGAGTTCTGATGGGATCCGGTGCATTAGTGCTGGTATGATCGCATCCGTAAGTTATCCACTTATTTATCTAGTAATACCATTTCATTCTGCCGAACTTGTAATTTAGAAAACAGTACTGCCGCCGGGATCGGATCGGATCGCGCGTCCAAAATATGTTCGCTTGTTTTTATTTTCTAGTAATATTATGATTTCTAAGCCTTATAAATTATGTATGATCTCGCCCATTCCGTTCTTATCGTAAATACATGTCAAAAATTAATATATATTAATAAAATACACGTCGAAAATTCAAAAAAATGGATGCAACACAAGGACTTCCCAAGAGGTCACCCATCCTAGTACTACTCTCGCCCAAGCACGCTTAACTTCTGATTTCTAATGGGATCCGATGCATTAGTGCTGGTATGATCGCATCCGTTAGTTATCCACTTATTTTTCTAGTAATACCATTTCATTCTGCCAAACTTGTAATTAAGAAAACAGTACTGCCGCCGGGATCGGATAGGATCGCGCGTCTAAAATATGTTCGCTTGTTTTTATTTCCTAATAATATCGTGATTTCTAAGCCTTATAAATTATGTATGATCTCGTCCATTCCGTTCTTATCGTAAATACATGTCAAAAATTAATATATATTAATAAAATACACGTCGAAAATTCAAAAAAATGGATGCAACACAAGGACTTCCCAGGAGGTCACCCATCCTAGTACTACTCTCGCGCAAGCACGCTTCACTTCTGAGTACTAATGGGATCCGATGCATTAGTGCTGGTATGTTCGCATCCGTAAGTTATCCACTTATTTATCTAGTAATACCATTTCATTCTGCCAAACTTGTAATTAAGAAAACAGTACTACCGCCGGGATCGGATCGGATCGCGCGTCTAAAATATATTCGCTTGTTTTTATTTCCTAGTAATATTATGATTTCTAAGCCTTATAAATTATGTATGATCTCGCCCACTCCGTTCTTATCGTAAATACATGTCAAAAATTAATATATATTAATAAAATACACGTCGAAAATTCAAAAAAATGGATGCAACACAAGGACTTCCCAGGAGGTCACCCATCCTAGTACTACTCTCGCCCAAGCACGCTTAACTTCTGATTTCTAATGGGATCCGATGCATTAGTGATGGTATGATCGCATCCGTTAGTTATCCACTTATTTTTCTAGTAATACCATTTCATTCTGCCAAATTTGTAATTAAGAAAACAGTACTGCCGCCGGGATCGGATAGGATCGCGCGTCTAAAATATGTTCGCTTGTTTTTATTTCCTAATAATATCGTGATTTCTAAGCCTTATAAATTATGTATGATCTCGTCCATTCCGTTCTTATCGTAAATACATGTCAAAAATTAATATATATTAATAAAATACACGTCGAAAATTCAAAAAAATGGAAGCAACACAAGGACTTCCCAGGAGGTCACCCATCCTAGTACTACTCTCGCCCAAGCACGCTTAACTTCGGAGTTCTAATGGGATCCGGTGCATTAGTGCTGGTATGATCGCATCCGTAAGTTATCCACTTATTTTTCTAGTAATACCATTTCATTCTGCCAAACTTGTAATTAAGAAAACAGTACTGCCGCCGGGATCGGATCGGTTCGCTTGTTTTTATTTCCTAGTAATATCATGATTTCTAAGCCTTATAAATTATGTATGATCTCGTCCATTCCGTTCTTATCGTAAATACATGTCAATAATTAATATATGTTAAAGACATACACGTCGAAAATTCGAAAAAAGGGATGCAACACGAGGACTTCCCAGTAGGTCACCAATCCTAGTACTACTCTCGCCCAAGCACGCTTAACTTCGGAGTTCTAATGGGATCCGGTGCATTAGTGCTGGTATGATCGCATCCGTAAGTTATCCACTTATTTATCTAGTAATACCATTTCATTCTGCCAAAACTTGTAATTAAGAAAACAGTACTGCCGCCGGGATCGGATCGGATCGCGCGTCTAAAATATGTTCGCTTGTTTTTATTTCCTAGTAATATCGTGATTTCTAAGCCTTATAAATTATGTATTATCTCGTCCATTCTGTTTTTATCGTAAATACATGTCAAAAATTAATATATATTAAAGAAATACACGTCGAAAATTCAAAAAAAGGGATGCAACACGAGGACTTCCCAGGAGGTCACCCATCCTAGTGCTACTCTCGCCCAAGCACGCTTAACTTCGGAGTTCTGATGGGATCCGTTGCATTAGTGCTGGTATGATCGCATCCGTAAGTTATCCACTTATTTATCTAGTAATACCATTTCATTCTGCCAAACTTGTAATTATTAAAACAGTACTGCCGCCGGGATCGGATCGGATCGCGCGTCTAAAGTATGTTCGCTTGTTTTTATTTCCTAGTAATATCGTGATTTCTAAGCCTTATAAATTATGTATGATCTCGTCCATTCCGTTCTTATCGTAAATGAATTAATATATATTAAAAAAATACACGTCGAAAATACAAAAAAAGGGATGAAACACGAGGACTTCCTCGGAGGTCACCCATCCTAGTACTACTCTCGCCCAAGCACGCTTAACTTCGGAGTTCTGATGGGATCCGGTGCATTAGTGCTTGTATGATCGCATCCGTAAGTTATCCACTTATTTATCTAGTAATACCATTTCATTCTGCCAAAACTTGTAATTAAGAAAACAGTACTGCCGCCGGGATCGGATCGGATCGCGCGTCTAAAATATGTTCGCTTGTTTTTATTTCCTAATAATATCGTGATTTCTAAGCCTTATAAATTATGTATGATCTCGTCCATTCCGTTCTTATCGTAAATACATGTCAAAAATTAATATATATTAAAAAAATACACGTCGAAAATTCAAAAAAAGGGATGCAACACGAGGACTTCCCAGGAGGTCACCCATCCTAGTACTACTCTCGCCCAAGCACGCTTAACTTCGGAGTTCTGATGGGATCCAGAGAATTAGTGCTGGTATGATCGCATCCGTAAGTTATCCACTTATTTATCTAGTAATACCATTTCATTCTGCCAAAACTTGTAATTAAGAAAACAGTACTGCCGCCGGGATCGAATCGGATCGCGCGTCTAAAATATTATCGCTTGTTTTTATTTCCTAGTAATATCGTGATTTCTAAGCCTTATAAATTATGTATGATCTTGTCCATTCTGTTCTTATCGTAAATACATGTCAAAAATTAATATATATTAAAGAAATACACGTCGAAAATTCAAAAAAAGGGATGCAACACGAGGACTTCCCAGGAGGTCACCCATTCTAGTACTACTCTCGCCCAGGCACGTTTAACTTCGGAGTTCTGATGGGATCCGGTGCATTAGTGCTGGTATGATCGCATCCGTAAGTTATCCACTTCTTTATCTAGTAATACCATTTCATTCTGCCAAACTTGTAATTAAGAAAACAGTACTGCCGTCGGGATCGGATCGTATCGCGCGTCTAAAATATATTCCCTTGTTTTTATTTCCTAGTAATATCGTGATTTCTAAGCCTTATAAATTATGTATGAGCTCGACCATTCAAATAAAGGGATGCAACACGTCGAAAATTCAAAAAAAGGGATGCAACACGAGGACTTCCCAGGAGGTCACCCATCCTAGTACTACTCTCGCCCAAGCACGCTTAACTTCGGAGTTCTGATGGGATCCGGTGCATTAGTGCGGGTATGATCGCATCCATAAGTTGTCCACTTATTTATCTAGTAATACCATTTCATTCGGCCAAACTTGTAATTAAGAAAACAGTACTGCCGCCCGGATCGGATCCCGCGTCTAAAGTACGTTCGCTTGTTTTTATTTCCTAGTAATATAGTGATTTCTTAGCCTTATAAATTAAGTATGATCTCGTCCATCCTGTTCTTATCGTAAATACATGTAAAAAATTAATATATATTAAAAAATTACACGTCGAAAATTCAAAAAAAGGGATGCAACACGAGGACTTCCCAGGAGGTCACCCATCCTAGTGCTACTCTCGCCCAAGCACGCTTAACTTCGGAGTTCTGATGGGATCCGTTGCATTAGTGCTGGTATGATCGCATCCGTAAGTTATCCACTTATTTATCTAGTAATACCATTTCATTCTGCCAAACTTGTAATTATTAAAACAGTACTGCCGCCGGGATCGGATCGGATCGCGCGTCTAAAGTATGTTCGCTTGTTTTTATTTCCTAGTAATATCGTGATTTCTAAGCCTTATAAATTATGTATGATCTCGTCCATTCCGTTCTTATCGTAAATGAATTAATATATATTAAAAAAATACACGTCGAAAATACAAAAAAAGGGATGAAACACGAGGACTTCCTAGGAGGTCACCCATCCTAGTACTACTCTCGCCCAAGCACGCTTAACTTCAGAGTTCTGATGGGATCCGGTGCATTAGTGCTTGTATGATCGCATCCGTAAGTTATCCACTTATTTATCTAGTAATACCATTTCATTCTGCCAAAACTTGTAATTAAGAAAACAGTACTGCCGCCGGGATCGGATCGGATCGCGCGTCTAAAATATGTTCGCTTGTTTTTATTTCCTAATAATATCGTGATTTCTAAGCCTTATAAATTATGTATGATCTCGTCCATTCCGTTCTTATCGTAAATACATGTCAAAAATTAATATATATTAAAAAAATACACGTCGAAAATTCAAAAAAAGGGATGCAACACGAGGACTTCCCAGGAGGTCACCCATCCTAGTACTACTCTCGCCCAAGCACGCTTAACTTCGGAGTTCTGATGGGATCCAGAGAATTAGTGCTGGTATGATCGCATCCGTAAGTTATCCACTTATTTATCTAGTAATACCATTTCATTCTGCCAAAACTTGTAATTAAGAAAACAGTACTGCCGCCGGGATCGAATCGGATCGCGCGTCTAAAATATTATCGCTTGTTTTTATTTCCTAGTAATATCGTGATTTCTAAGCCTTATAAATTATGTATGATCTTGTCCATTCTGTTCTTATCGTAAATACATGTCAAAAATTAATATATATTAAAGAAATACACGTCGAAAATTCAAAAAAAGGGATGCAACACGAGGACTTCCCAGGAGGTCACCCATTCTAGTACTACTCTCGCCCAGGCACGTTTAACTTCGGAGTTCTGATGGGATCCGGTGCATTAGTGCTGGTATGATCGCATCCGTAAGTTATCCACTTCTTTATCTAGTAATACTATTTCATTCTGCCAAACTTGTAATTAAGAAAACAGTACTGCCGTCGGGATCGGATCGTATCGCGCTTCTAAAATATATTCCCTTGTTTTTATTTCCTAGTAATATCGTGATTTCTAAGCCTTATAAATTATGTATGAGCTCGACCATTCAAAAAAAGGGATGCAACACGTCGAAAATTCAAAAAAAGGGATGCAACACGAGGACTTCCCAGGAGGTCACCCATCCTAGTACTACTCTCGCCCAAGCACGCTTAACTTCGGAGTTCTGATGGGATCCGGTGCATTAGTGCGGGTATGATCGCATCCATAAGTTGTCCACTTATTTATCTAGTAATACCATTTCATTCGGCCAAACTTGTAATTAAGAAAACAGTACTGCCGCCCGGATCGGATCGCGCGTCTAAAGTACGTTCGCTTGTTTTTATTTCCTAGTAATATCGTGATTTCTTAGCCTTATAAATTAAGTATGATCTCGTCCATCCTGTTCTTATCGTAAATACATGTAAAAAATTAATATATATTAAAAAATTACACGTCGAAAATTCAAAAAAAGGGATGCAACACGAGGACTTCCCAGGAGGTCACCCATCCTAGTGCTACTCTCGCCCAAGCACGCTTAACTTCGGAGTTCTGATGGGATCCGTTGCATTAGTGCTGGTATGATCGCATCCGTAAGTTATCCACTTATTTATCTAGTAATACCATTTCATTCTGCCAAACTTTAAATTATTAAAACAGTACTGCCGCCGGGATCGGATCAGATCGCGCGTCTAAAGTATGTTCGCTTGTTTTTATTTCCTAGTAATATCGTGATTTCTAAGCCTTATAAATTATGTATGATCTCGTCCATTCCGTTCTTATCGTAAATGAATTAATATATATTAAAAAAATACACGTCGAAAATACAAAAAAAGGGATGAAACACGAGGACTTCCTAGGAGGTCACCCATCCTAGTACTACTCTCGCGCAAGCACGCTTAACTTCAGAGTTCTGATGGGATCCGGTGCATTAGTGCTTGTATGATCGCATCCGTAAGTTATCCACTTATTTATCTAGTAATACCATTTCATTCTGCCAAAACTTGTAATTAAGAAAACAGTACTGCCGCCGGGATCGGATCGGATCGCGCGTCTAAAATATGTTCGCTTGTTTTTATTTCCTAATAATATCGTGATTTCTAAGCCTTATAAATTATGTATGATCTCGTCCATTCCGTTCTTATCGTAAATACATGTCAAAAATTAATATATATTAAAAAAATACACGTCGAAAATTCAAAAAAAGGGATGCAACACGAGGACTTCCCAGGAGGTCACCCATCCTAGTACTACTCTCGCCCAAGCACGCTTAACTTCGGAGTTCTGATGGGATCCAGAGAATTAGTGCTGGTATGATCGCATCCGTAAGTTATCCACTTATTTATCTAGTAATACCATTTCATTCTGCCAAAACTTGTAATTAAGAAAACAGTACTGCCGCCGGGATCGAATCGGATCGCGCGTCTAAAATATTATCGCTTGTTTTTATTTCCTAGTAATATCGTGATTTCTAAGCCTTATAAATTATGTATGATCTTGTCCATTCTGTTCTTATCGTAAATACATGTCAAAAATTAATATATATTAAAGAAATACACGTCGAAAATTCAAAAAAAGGGATGCAACACGAGGACTTCCCAGGAGGTCACCCATTCTAGTACTACTCTCGCCCAGGCACGTTTAACTTCGGAGTTCTGATGGGATCCGGTGCATTAGTGCTGGTATGATCGCATCCGTAAGTTATCCACTTCTTTATCTAGTAATACCATTTCATTCTGCCAAACTTGTAATTAAGAAAACAGTACTGCCGTCGGGATCGGATCGTATCGCGCGTCTAAAATATATTCCCTTGTTTTTATTTCCTAGTAATATCGTGATTTCTAAGCCTTATAAATTATGTATGAGCTCGACCATTCAAAAAAAGGGATGCAACACGTCGAAAATTCAAAAAAAGGGATGCAACACGAGGACTTCCCAGGAGGTCACCCATCCTAGTACTACTCTCGCCCAAGCACGCTTAACTTCGGAGTTCTGATGGGATCCGGTGCATTAGTGCGGGTATGATCGCATCCATAAGTTGTCCACTTATTTATCTAGTAATACCATTTCATTCGGCCAAACTTGTAATTAAGAAAACAGTACTGCCGCCTGGATCGGATCGGATCGGATCGCGCGTCTAAAGTACGTTCGCTTGTTTTTATTTCCTAGTAATATCGTGATTTCTAAGCCTTATAAATTAAGTATGATCTCGTCCATCCCGTTCTTATCGTAAATTCATGTAAAAAATTAATATATATTAAAAAATTACACGTCGAAAATTCATAAAAAGGCATGCAACACGAGGACTTCCCAGGAGGTCACCCATCCTAGTGCTACTCTCGCCCAAGCACGCTTAACTTCGGAGTTCTGATGGGATCCGTTGCATTAGTGCTGGTATGATCGCATCCGTAAGTTATCCACTTATTTATCTAGTAATACCATTTCATTCTGCCAAACTTGTAATTATTAAAACAGTACTGCCGCCGGGATCGGATCGGATCGCGCGTCTAAAGTATGTTCGCTTGTTTTTATTTCCTAGTAATATCGTGATTTCTAAGCCTTATAAATTATGTATGATCTCGACCATTCCGTTCTTATAGTAAGTACATGTCAAAAATTAATATATATTAAAGAAATACACGTCGAAAATTCAAAAAAAGGGATGCAACACGAGGACTTCCCAGGAGGTCGCCCATCCTAGTACTACTCTCGCCCAAGCACGCTTAACTTCGGAGTTCTGATGGGATCCGGTGCATTAGTGCTGGTATGATCGCATCCATAAGTTGTCTACTTATTTATCTAGTAATACCATTTCATTCTGCCAAACTTGTAATTAAGAAAACAGTACTGCCGCCCGGATCAGATCGGATCGCGCGTCTAAAGTATGTTCGCTTGTTTTTATTTTCTAGTAATATCGTGATTTCTAAGCCTTATAAATTATGTATGATCTCGTCAATTCCGTTCTTATCGTAAATACATGTCAAAAATTAATATATATTAAAAAAATACACGTCGAAAATTCAACAAAAAAATATGCAACACGAGGACTTCCCAGGAGGTCACCCATCCTAGTACTACTCTAGCCCAAGCACGCTTAACTTCGGAGTTCTGATGGGATCCCGTGTAATAGTGCTGGTATGATCGCATCCGTAAGTTATCCACTTCTTTATCTAGTAATACCATTTCATTCTGCCAAACTTGTAATTAAGAAAACAGTACTGCCGCCGGGATCGGATCGGATCGCGCGTCTAAAGTATGTTCGCTTGTTTTCATTT
This sequence comes from Aquilegia eximia, assembly GCA_023053565.1. Taxonomy (NCBI): domain Eukaryota; kingdom Viridiplantae; phylum Streptophyta; class Magnoliopsida; order Ranunculales; family Ranunculaceae; genus Aquilegia; species Aquilegia eximia. The sequence continues at coordinate 34,408 of JALIGU010000026.1, forward strand.
CCTAGTAATATCGTGATTTCTAAGCATTATAAATTATGTATGATCGCGACCATTCCGTTCTTATAGTAAGTACATGTCAAAAATTAATATATATTAAAGAAATACACGTCGAAAATTCAAAAAAAGGGATACAACACGAGGACTTCCCAGGAGGTCACCCATCCTAGTACTACTCTCGCCCAAGCACAATTAACTTCGGAGTTCTGATGGGATCCGGTGCATTAGTGCTGGTATGATCGCATCCATAAGTTGTCCGCTTATTTATTTAGTAATACCATTTCATTCTGCCAAACTTGTAATTAAGAAAACAGTACTGCCGCACGGATCGGATCGGATCGCGCCTCTAAAGTATGTTCGCTTGTTTTTATTTCCTAGTAATATCGTGATTTCTAAGCCTTATAAATTATGGATGATCTCGTCCATTCCGTTCTTATAGTTAATACATGTCAAAAATTAATATATATTAAAGAAATACACTTCGAAAATTCAAAAAAAGGGATGCAACACGAGGACTTCCCAGGAGGTCACCCATCCTAGTACTACTCTCGCCCAAGCACGCTTAACTTCGGAGTTCTGATGGGATCCGGTGCATTAGTGCTGGTATGATCGCATCCATAAGTTGTCCACTTATTTATCTAGTAATACCATTTCATTCTGCCAAACTTGTAATTAATAAAACAGTACTGCCTCCGGGATCGGTTCGGATCGCGCTTCTAAAATATGTTCGCTTGTTTTCATTTCCTAGTAATATCGTGATTTCTAAGCCTTATAAATTATGTATGATCTCGTCCTTTCCGTTCTTATAGTAAATACATGTCAAAAATTAATATATATTAAAAAAATACACGTCGAAAATTCAACAAAAAAGGTTGCAACACGAGGACTTCCCAGAAGGTCACCCATCCTAGTACTACTCTCGCCCAAGCACGCTTAACTTCGGAGTTCTGATGGGATCCGGTGCATTAGTGTTGGTATGTTCGCATCCGTAAGTTATCCACTTATTTATCTAGTAATACCATTTCATTCTGCCAAACTTGTAATTAATAAAACAGTACTGCCTCCGGGATCGGTTCGGATCGCGCTTCTAAAATATGTTCGCTTGTTTTCATTTCCTAGTAATATCGTGATTTCTAAGCCTTATAAATTAAGTATGATCTCGTCCATCCCGTTCTTATCGTAAATACATGTAAAAAATTAATATATATTAAAAAATTACACGTCGAAAATTCAAAAAAAGGGATGCAACACGAGGACTTCCCAGGAGGTCACCCATCCTAGTGCTACTCTCGCCCAAGCACGCTTAACTTCGGAGTTCTGATGGGATCCGTTGCATTAGTGCTGGTATGATCGCATCCGAAAGTTATCCACTTATTTATCTAGTAATACCATTTCATTCTGCCAAACTTGTAATTATTAAAACAGTACTGCCGCCGGGATCGGATCGGATCGCGCGTCTAAAGTATGTTCGCTTGTTTTTATTTCCTAGTAATATCGTGATTTCTAAGCCTTATAAATTATGTATGATCTCGACCATTCCGTTCTTATAGTAAGTACATGTCAAAAATTAATATATATTAAAGAAATACACGTCGAAAATTCAAAAAAAGGGATGCAACACGAGGACTTCGCAGGAGGTCGCCCATCCTAGTACTACTCTCGCCAAAGCACGCTTAACTTCGGAGTTCTGATGGGATCCGGTGCATTAGTGCTGGTATGATCGCATCCAGAAGTTGTCTACTTATTTATCTAGTAATACCATTTCATTCTGCCAAACTTGTAATTAAGAAAACAGTACTGCCGCCCGGATCAGATCGGATCGCGCGTCTAAAGTATGTTCGCTTGTTTTTATTTTCTAGTAATATCGTGATTTCTAAGCCTTATAAATTATGTATGATCTCGTCCATTCCGTTCTTATCGTAAATACATGTCAAAAATTAATATATATTAAAAAAATACACGTCGAAAATTCAACAAAAAAATATGCAACACGAGGACTTCCCAGGAGGTCACCCATCCTAGTACTACTCTAGCCCAAGCACGCTTAACTTCGGAGTTCTGATGGGATCCCGTGTAATAGTGCTGGTATGATCGCATCCGTAAGTTATCCACTTCTTTATCTAGTAATACCATTTCATTCTGGCAAACTTGTAATTAAGAAAACTGTACTGCCGCCGGGATCGGATCGGATCGCGCGTCTAAAGTATGTTCGCTTGTTTTCATTTCCTAGTAATATCGTGATTTCTAAGCATTATAAATTATGTATGATCTCGACCATTCCGTTCTTATAGTAAGTACATGCCAAAAATTAATATATATTAAAGAAATACACGTCGAAAATTCAAAAAAAGGGATACAACACGAGGACTTCCCAGGAGGTCACCCATCCTAGTACTACTCTCGCCCAAGCACGATTAACTTCGGAGTTCTGATGGGATCCGGTGCATTAGTGCTGGTATGATCGCATCCATAAGTTGTCCGATTATTTATCTAGTAATACCATTTCATTCTGCCAAACTTGTAATTAAGAAAACAGTACTGCCGCACGGATCGGATCGGATCGCGCGTCTAAAGTATGTTCGCTTGTTTTTATTTCCTAGTAATATCGTGATTTCTAATCCTTATAAATTATGGATGATCTCGTCCATTCCGTTCTTATAGTAAATACATGTCAAAAATTAATATATATTAAAGAAATACACGTCGAAAATTCAAAAAAAGGGATACAACACGAGGACTTCCCAGGAGGTCACCCATCCTAGTACTACTCTCGCCCAAGCACGCTTAACTTCGGAGTTCTGATGGGATCCGGTGCATTAGTGCTGGTATGATCGCATCCATAAGTTGTCCACTTATTTATCTAGTAATACCTTTTCATTCTGCCAAACTTGTAATTGAGAAAACAGTACTGACGCCGGGATCGGATCGGATCGCGCGTCTAAAATATGTTCGCTTGTTTTTATTTCCTAGTAATATCGTGATTTCTAAGCCTTATAAATTATGTATGATCTCGTCCATTCCGTTCTTATCGTAAATACATGTCAAAAATTAATATATATTAAAAAAATACACGTCGAAAATTCAAAAAAAATGATGCAATACGAGGACTTCCCAGGAGGTCACACATCCTAGTACTACTCTCGCCCAACCACGCTTAACTTCAGAGTTCTGATGGGATCCGGTGCATTAGTGCTGGTATGATCGCATCCGTAAGTTATTCACTTATTAATCTAGTAATACCATTTCATTCTGCCAAACTTGTAATTAAGAACACAGTATTGCCGCCGGGATTGGATCAGATCGCGCGTCTAAAATATGTTCGCTTGTTTTTATTTCCTAGTAATATCTTGATTTCTAAGCCTTATAAATTATATATGATCTCGTCCATTCCCTTCTTATCGTAAATACATGTCAAAAATTAATATATATTAAAAAAATACACGTCGAAATTTCGAAAAAAGGGATGCAACACGAGGACTTCCCAGGAGGTCACCCATCCTAGTACTACTCTCGCCCAAGTACGTTTAACTTCGTAGTTCTGATGGGATCCGGTGCATTAGTGCTGGTATGATCGCATCCGTAAGTTATCCACTTATTTATCTAGTAATACCATTTCATTCTGCCAAACTTGTAATTAAGAAAATAGTACTGCCGCCGGGATCGGATCGGATCGCGCGTCTAAAATATGTTCGTTTGTTTTTATTTCCTAGTAATATCGTGATTTATAAGCCTTATAAATTATGTATGATCTCGTCCATTCCGTTCTTATCGTAAATACATGTCAAAAATTAATATACATTAAAGAAATACACGTCAAAAATTCAAAAAAAGGGATGCAACACGAGGACTTCCCAGGAGGTTACCCATCCTAGTACTACTCTCGCCCAAGCACGCTTAATTCGGAGTTCTTATGGGATCCGGTGCATTAGTGCTGGTATGATCGCATCCGTAAGTTATCCACTTATTTATCTAGTAATACCATTTCATTCTGCCGAACTTGTAATTTAGAAAACAGTACTGCCGCCGGGATCGGATCGGATCGCGCGTCCAAAATATGTTCGCTTGTTTTTATTTTCTAGTAATATTATGATTTCTAAGCCTTATAAATTATGTATGATCTCGCCCATTCCGTTCTTATCGTAAATACATGTCAAAAATTAATATATATTAATAAAATACATGTCGAAAATTCAAAAAAATGGATGCAACACAAGGACTTCCCAAGAGGTCACCCATCCTAGTACTACTCTCGCCCAAGCACGCTTAACTTCTGATTTCTAATGGGATCCGATGCATTAGTGCTGGTATGATCGCATCCGTTAGTTATCCACTTATTTTTCCAGTAATACCATTTCATTCTGCCAAACTTGTAATTAAGAAAACAGTACTGCCGCCAGGATCGGATAGGATCGCGCGTCTAAAATATGTTCGCTTGTTCTTATTTCCTAATAATATCGTGATTTCTAAGCCTTATAAATTATGTATGATCTCGTCCATTCCGTTCTTATCGTAAATACATGTCAAAAATTAATATATATTAAAAAAATACACGTCGAAAACTCAAAATAAGGGATGCAACACAAGGACTTCCCAGGAGGTCACCCATTCTAGTACTACTCTCGCCCAAGCACGCTTAACTTCGGAGTTCTGAAGGGATCCGGTGCATTAGTGCTGGTATGATCGCATCCGTAAGTTATCCACTTATTTATCTAGTAATACCATTTCATTCTGCCAAACTTGTAATTAAGAAAACAGTACTGCCGTCAGGATCGGATCGGATCGCGCGTTTAAAATATGTTCGCTTGTTTTTATTTCCTAGTAATATCGTGATTTCTAAGCCTTATGAATTATGTATGATCTCGTCCATTCCGTTCTTATCGTAAATACATGTCAAAAATTAATATATATTAATAAAATACACGTCGAAAATTCAAAAAAATGGAAGCAACACAAGGACTTCCCAGGAGGTCACCCATCCTAGTACTACTCTCGCCCAAGCACGCTTAACTTCGGAGTTCTAATGGGATCCGGTGCATTAGTGCTTGTATGATCGCATCCGTAAGTTATCCACTTATTTTTCTAGTAATACCATTTCATTCTGCCAAACTTGTAATTAAGAAAACAGTACTGCCGCCGGGATCGGATCGGTTCGCTTGTTTTAATTTCCTAGTAATATAGTGATTTCTAAGCCTTATAAATTATGAATGATCTCGTCCATTCCGTTCTTATCGAAAATACATGTCAAAAATTAATATATTTTAAAAAAATACATTTCGAAAATTAAAAAAAAATGATGCAACACGAGGACTTCCCAGGAGGTCACCCATCCTAGTACTACTCTCGCCCAAGCATGCTTAACTTCGGAGTTCTAATGGGATCCGGTGCATTAGTGCTAGTATGATCGCATCCGTAAGTTATCCACTTATTTTTCTAGTAATACCATTTCATTCTGCCAAACTTGTAATTAAGAAAATAGTACTGCCGCCGGGATCGGATCGGATTGCGCGTCTAAAATAGGTTCTCTTGTTTTTATTTCCTAGTAATATCTTGATTTCTAAGCCTTATAAATTATATATGATCTCGTCCATTCCCTTCTTATCGTAAATACATGTCAAAAATTAATATATATTAAAAAAATACACATCGAAAATTCGAAAAAAGGGATGCAACACGAGGACTTCCCAGGAGGTCACCCATCCTAGTACTACTCTCGCCCAAGTACGTTTAACTTCGTAGTTCTGATGGAGTTCGGTGCATTAGTGCTGGTATGATCGCATCCGTAAGTTATCCACTTATTTATCAAGTAATACCATTTCATTCTGCCAAACTTGTCATTAAGAAAACAGTACTGCCGCCGGGATCGGATCGGATCGCGCGTCTAAAATATGTTCGTTTGTTTTTATTTCCTAGTAATATCGTGATTTCTAAGCCTTATAAATTATGTATGATCTCGTCCATTCCGTTCTTATCGTAAATACATGTCAAAAATTAATATACATTAAAGAAATACACGTCAAAAATTCAAAAAAAGGTATGCAACACGAGGACTTCCCAGGAGGTTACCCATCCTAGTACTACTCTCGCCCAAGCACGTTTAATTCGGAGTTCTGATGGGATCCGGTGCATTAGTGCTGGTATGATCGCATCCGTAAGTTATCCACTTATTTATCTAGTAATACCATTTCATTCTGCCGAACTTGTAATTTAGAAAACAGTACTGCCGCCGGGAACGGATCGGATCGCGCGTCCAAAATATGTTCGCTTGTTTTTATTTTCTAGTAATATTATGATTTCTAAGCATTATAAATTATGTATGATCTCGCCCATTCCGTTCTTATCGTAAATACATGTCAAAAATTAATATATATTAATAAAATACACGTCGAAAATTCAAAAAAATGGATGCAACACAAGGACTTCCCAGGAGATCACCTATCCTAGTACTACTCTCGCCCAAGCACGCTTAACTTCTGATTTCTAATGGGATCCGATGCATTAGTGCTGGTATGATCGCATCCGTTAGTTATCCACTTATTTATCTAGTAATACCATTTCATTCTGCCAAACTTGTAATTATGAAAACAGTACTGCCGCCCGGATCGGATCGCGCGTCTAAAGTATGTTCGCTTGTTTTTATTTCCTAGTAATATCGTGATTTCTAAGCCTTATAAATTATGTATGATCTCGTCCATTCCGTTCTTATAATAAATACATGTCAAAAATTAATATATATTAAAAAAATACACGTCGAAAATTCAACAAAAAAAGTTGCAACACGAGGACTTCCCAGGAGGTCACCCATCCTAGTACTACTCTAGCCCAAGCACGCTTAACTTCGGAGTTCTGATGGGATCCAGTGCATTAGTGTTGGTATGTTCGCATCCATAAGTTATCCACTTATTTATCTAGTAATACCATTTCATTCTGCCAAACTTGTAATTAATAAAACAGTACTGCCTCCGGGATCGGTTCGGATCGCGCTTCTAAAATATGTTCGCTTGTTTTCATTTCCTAGTAATATCGTGATTTCTAAGCCTTATAAATTAAGTATGATCTCGTCCATCCCGTTCTTATCGTAAATATATGTAAAAAATTAATATATATTAAAAAATTACACCTCGAAAATTCAAAAAAAGGGATGCAACACGAGGACTTCCCAGGAGGTCAACCATCCTAGTGCTACTCTCGCCCAAGCACGCTTAACTTCGGAGTTCTGATGGGATCCGTTGCATTAGTGCTGGTATGATCGCATCCGTAAGTTATCCACTTATTTTTCTAGTAATACCATTTCATTCTGCCAAACTTGTAATTAAGAAAATAGTACTGCCGCCGGGATCGGATCGGATTGCGCGTCTAAAATATGTTCTCTTGTTTTTATTTCCTAGTAATATCTTGATTTCTAAGCCTTATAAATTATATATGATCTCGTCCATTCCCTTCTTATCGTAAATACATGTCAAAAATTAATATATATTAAAAAAATACACGTCGAAAATTCGAAAAAAGGGATGCAACACGAGGACTTCCCAGGAGGTCACCCATCCTAGTACTACTCTCGCCCAAGTACGTTTAACTTCGTAGTTCTGATGGGATCCGGTGCATTAGTGCTGGTATGATCGCATCCGTAAGTTATCCACTTATTTATCTAGTAATACCATTTCATTCTGCCAAACTTGTAATTAAGAAAACAGTACTGCCGCCGGGATCGGATCGGATCGCGCGTCTAAAATATGTTCGTTTGTTTTTATTTCCTAGTAATATCGTGATTTCTAAGCCTTATAAATTATGTATGATCTCGTCCATTCTGTTCTTATCGTAAATACATGTCAAAAATTAATATATATTAAAGAAATACACGTCGAAAGTTCAAAATAAGGGATGCAACACGAGGACTTCCCAGGAGGTCACCCATCCTAGTACTTCTCTCGCCCAGAAACGTTTAACTTCGGAGTTCTGATGGGATCCGGTGCATTAGTGCTTGTATGATCGCATCCGTAAGTTATGCACTTATTTATCTAATAATACCATTTCATTCTGCCAAAACTTGTAATTAAGAAAACAGTACTGCCGCCGGGATTCGATCGGATCGCGCGTCTAAAATATGTTCGCTTGTTTTTATTTCCTAGTAATATCGTGATTTCTAAGCCTTATAAATTATGTATGATCTCGTCCATTCCGTTCTTATCGTAAATACATGTCAAAAATTAATATATATTAAAGAAATACACGCCGAAAATTCAAAAAAAGGAATGCAACACGAGGACTTCCCAGGAGGTCACCCATCCTAGTACTACTCTCGCCCAAGCACCCTTAACTTCGGAGTTTTGATGGGATCCGCTGCATTAGTGCTGGTATGATCGCATCCATAAGTTGTCTACTTATTTATCTAGTAATACCATTTCATTCTGCCAAACTTGTAATTAAGAAAACAGTACTGCCGCCCGGATCGGATCGGATCGCGCGTCTAAAGTATGTTCGCTTGTTTTTATTTCCTAGTAATATCGTGATTTCTAAGCCTTATAAATTATGTATGATCTCGTCCATTCCGTTCTTATAGTAAATACATGTCAAAAATTAATATATATTAAAAAAATACACGTCGAAAATTCAACAAAAAAAATATGCAACACGAGGACTTCCCAGGTGGTCACCCATCTTAGTACTACTCTAGCCCAAGCACGCTTAACTTCGGAGTTCTGATGGGATCCGGTGTAATAGTGCTGGTATGATCGCATCCGTAAGTTATCCACTTCTTTATCTAGTAATACCATTTCATTCTGCCAAACTTGTAATTAAGAAAACAGTACTGCCGCCGGGATCGGATCGGATCGCGCGTCTAAAGTATGTTCGCTTGATTTCATTTCCTAGTAATATCGTGATTTCTAAGCATTATAAATTATGTATGATCTCGACCATTCCGTTCTTATAGTAAGTACATGACAAAAATTAATATATATTAAAGAAATACACGTCGAAAATTCAAAAAAAGGGATACAACACGAGGACTTCCCAGGAGGTCACCCATCCTAGTACTACTCTCGCCCAAGCACGCTTAACTTCGCAGTTCTGATGGGATCCGGTGCATTAGTGCTGGTATGATCGCATCCATAAGTTGACCGCTTATTTATCTAGTAATACCATTTCATTCTGCCAAAATTGTAATTAAGAAAACAGTACTGCCGCACGGATCAGATCGGATCGCGCGTCTAAAGTATGTTCGCTTGTTTTTATTTCCTAGTAATATCGTGATTTCTAAGCCTTATAAATTATGGATGATCTCGTCCATTCCATTCTTATAGTAAATACATGTCAAAAATTAATATATATTAAAGAAATACACGTCGAAAATTTAAAAAAAGGGATGCAACACGAGGACTTCCCAGGAGGTCACCCATCCTAGTACTACTCTCGCCCAAGCACGCTTAACTTCGGAGTTCTGATGGGATCCGGTGCATTAGTGCTAGTATGATCGCATCCATAAGTTGTCCACTTATTTATCTAGTAATACCATTTCATTCTGCCAAACTTGTAATTAAGAAAACAGTACTGCCGCCGGGATCGGATCGGATCGCGTGTCTAAAATATGTTCGCTTGTTTTTATTTCCTAGTAATATCGTGATTTCTAAGCCTTATAAATTATGTATGATCTCGTCCATTCTGTTCTTATCGTAAATACATGTCAAAAATTAATATATATTAAAGAAATACACGTCGAAAATTCAAAAAAAGGGATGCAACACGAGGACTTCCCAGGAGGTCACCCATCCTAGTACTACTCTCGCCCAGGCACGCATAACTTCGGAGTTCTGATGGGTTCCGGTGCATTAGTGCTGGTATGATCGCATCCGTAAGTTATCCACTTATTTATCTAGTAATACCATTTCATTCTGCCAAAACTTGTAATTAAGAAAACAGTACTGCCGCCGGGATCGGATCGGATCGCGCGTCTAATATATGTTCGCTTGTTTTTATTTCCTAGTAATATCGTGATTTCTAAGCCTTATAAATTATGTATGATCTCGTCCATTCCGTTCTTATCGTAAATACATGTCAAAAATTAATATATATTAAAGACACACACGCCGAAAATTCGGAAAAAGGGAAGCAACACGAGGACTTCCCAGGAGGTCACCCATGCTAGTACTACTCTCGCCCAAGCACGCTTAACTTCGGAGTTCTGATGGGATCCGGTGCATTAGTCCTGGTATGATCGCATCCGTAAGTTATCCACTTATTTATCTAGTAATACCAATTCATTCTGCCAAACTTGTAATTAAGAAAACAGTACTGCCGCCGGGATCGGATCGTATCGCGCGTCTAAAATATATTCCTTTGTTTTTATTTCCTAGTAATATCGTGATTTCTAAGCCTTATAAATTATGTATGATCTCGTCAATTCCGTTCTTATCGTAAATACATGTCAAAAATTAATATATATTAAAAAAATACACGTCGAAAATTCAAAAAAAGGGATGCAACACGAGGACTTCCCAGGAGGTCACCCATCCTAGTACTACTCTCGCCCAGGCACGCTTAACTTCGAAGTTCTGATGTGATCCGGTGCATTAGTGCTGGTATGATCGCATCCGTAAGTTATCCACTTATTTATCTAGTAATACCATTTCATTCTGCCAAACTTGTAATTAAGAAAACAGTACTGCCGCAGGGATCGGATCGGATCGCGCGTCTAAAATATGTTCGCTTGTTTTTATTTCCTAGTAATATCGTGATTTTTAAGCCTTATAAATTATGTATGATCTCGTCCATTCCGTTCTTATCGTAAATACATGCCAAAAATTAATATATATTAAAAACATACATGCCAAAAATTAATATATATTAAAAAAATACAAGTCGAAAATTCAAAAAAAAGGATGAGACAGGAGGACTTCCCAGGAGGTCACCCATCTTAGTACTACTCTCGCCCAAGCACGCTTAACTTCGGAGTTCTGATGGAGTTCGGTGCATTAGTGCTGGTATGATCGCATCCGTAAGTTATCCACTTATTTATCTAGTAATACCATTTCGTTCTACCAAAACTTGTAATTAAGAAAACAGTACTGCCGCCGGGATCGGATCGGATCGCGCGTCTAAAATATGTTCGCATGTTTTTATTTCCTAGTAATATCGTGATTTCTACGCCTTATAAATTATGTATGATCTCGTCCATTCCGTTCTTATCGTAAATACATGTCTAAAATTAATATATATTAAAGAAATACACGTCTAATATTCAAAAAAAGGGATGCAACACGAGGACTTCCCAGGAGGTCACCCATCCTAGTACTACTCTTGCCCAAACCCGCTTAACTTCGGAGTTATGATGGGATCCGGTGCATTAGTGCTGGTATGATCGCATCCGTAAGTTATCCACTTATTTATCTAGTAAAACTATTTCATTCTGCCAAACTTGTAATTAATAAAACAGTACTGCCGCCGGGATCGATTCGGATCGCGCGTCTAAAATATGTTCGCTTGTTTTTATTTCCTAGTAATATCGTGATTTATAAGCCTTATAAATTATGTATGATCTCGTCCATTCCGTTCTTATCGTAAATACATGTCAAAAATTAATATATATTAAAAAAATACATGTCGAAAATTCAAAAAAAAAGATGCAACACGTGGACTTCCCAGGAGGTCACCCATCCTAGTACTACTCTCGCCCAAGCACGCTTAATTCGGAGTTCTGATGGGATCCGGTGCATTAGTGCTGGAATAATCGCACCCGTAAGTTATCCACTTATTTATCTAGTAATATCATTTCATTCTGCCAAACTTGTAATTAAGAAAACAGTACTGCCGCCGGAATCTTATCGGATCGCGCGTCTAAAATATGTTTGCTTGTTTTTATTTCCTAGTAATATCGTGATTTCTAAGCCTTATAAATTATGTATGATCTCTTCCATTTCGTTCTTATCGTTAATACATGTCAAAAATTAATATATATTAAAAGAATACACGTCGAAAATTCAAAAAAAGGGATACAACACGAGGACTTCCCAGGAGGTCACCCATCCTAGTACTACTCTCGCCCAAGCACGCTTAACTTCGGAGTTCTGATGGGATCCGGTGCATTAGTGCTGGTATGATCGCATCCGTAAGTTATCCACTTATTTATCTAGTAATACCATTTCATTCTGCCAAAACTTGTATTTAAGAAAACAGTACTGCCGCCATGATCGGATCGGATCGCGCGTTTAAAATATGTTCGCTTGTTTTTATTTCCTAGTAATATCGTGATTTCTAACCCTTATAAATTATGTATGATTTCGTCCATTCCGTTCTTATCGTAAATACATGTCAAAAATTAATATATATTAAAGAAATACACGTCGAATATTCAAAAAAAGGGATGCAACACGAGGACTTCCCAGGAGGTCACCCATCCTAGTACTACTCTTGCCCAAACACGCTTAACTTCGGAGTTCTGATGGGATCCGGTGCATTAGTGCTGGTATGATCGCATCCGTAAGTTATCCACTTATTTATCTAGTAATACCATTACATTCTGCCAAAACTTGTAATTAAGAAAACAGTACTGCCGCCGGGATCGGATCGTATCGCGCGTCTAAAATATATTCCCTGGTTTTTATTTCCTAGGAATATCGTGATTTCTAATCTTATAAATTATGTATGATCTCGTCCATTCCGTTCTTATCGTAAATACATGTCAAAAATTAATATATATTGAAAAATACACGTCAAAAATTCAAAAAAAAGGATACAACACGAGGACTTCCCAGGAGGTCACCCATCCTAGTACTACTCTCCCCCAAGCACACTTAACTTCAAAGTTCTGATGGGATCCGGTGCATTAGTGCTGGTATGATCGCATCCGTAAGTTATCCACTTATTTATCTAGTAATACCATTTGATTCTGCCAAAACTTGTATTTAAGAAAACAGTACTGCCGCCGGGATCGGATCGGATCGCGCGTTTAAAATATGTTCGCTTGTTTTTATTTCCTAGTAATATCGTGATTTCTAAGCCTTATAAATTATGTATGATCTCGTCCATTCCGTTCTTATCGTAAATACATGTCAAAAATGAATATATATTAAAAAAATACAAGCCAAAAATTAATATATATTAAAAAAATACACGTCGAAAATTCAAAAAAAGGGATGCAACACGAGGACTTCCTAGGAGTTCACCCATCCTAGTACTACTCTCGCCCAATCACGCTTAACTTCGGAGTTCTGATGGGATCCGGTGCATTATTGCTGGTATGATCGCATCCGTAAGTTATCTACTTATTTATCTAGTAATACCATTTCATTCTGCCAAACTTGTAATTAAGAAAACAGTACTACAGCCGGGATCGGATCGGATCGCGCGTCTGAAATATATTCCCTTGTTTTTATTTCCTAGTAATATCGTGATTTCTAATCCTTATAAATTATGTATGATCTCGTCAATTCCGTTCTATCGTAAATACATGTCAAAAATAAATATATATTAAAAAAATACACGTCGAAAACTCAAAAAAAGGGATAAAACACGAGGACTTTCCAGGAGGTCACCCATCCTAGTACTACTCTCGCCCAAGCACGCTTTACTTCGGAGTTCTGATGGGATCCGGTGCATTAGTGCTTGTATGATCGCATCCATAAGTTGTCCACTTATTTATCTAGTAATACCATTTCATTCTGCCAAACTTGTAATTAAGAAAACAGTACTGCCACCTGGATCGGATCGGATCGCGCGTCTAAAATATCTTCGCTTGTTTTTATTTCCTAGTAATATTGTGATTTCTAAGCCTTATAAATTATGTATGATCTCGTCCATTTCGTTCTTATCGTAAATACATGTCAAAAAATAATATATATTAAAAAAATACACGTCGAAAACTCAAAAAAAGGGATGCAACACGAGGACTTCCCAGGAGGTCACCCATCCTAGTACTACTCTGGCCCAAGCACCCTTAACTTCGGAGTTCTGATGGGATCCGGTGCATTAGTGCTGGTATGATCGCATCCGTAAGATATCCACTTATTTATCTAGTAATACCATTTCATTCTGCCAAACTTGTAATTAAGAAAACAGTATTGACGCCGGGATCGGATCGGATCGCGCGTCTAAAATATGTTCGCTTGTTTTTATTTCCTAGTAATATCGTGATTTCTAAGCCTTATAAATTATGTATGATCTCGTCCATTCCGTTCTTATCTTAAATACATGTCAAAAATTAATATATATTAAAAAAATACACGTCGAAAATTCAAAAAACGGGAAGCATCCCGAGGACTTCCCAGGAGGTCACCCATCCTAGTACAACACTCGCCCAAGCACGCTTAATTCGGAGTTCTGATGGGATCCGGTGCATTAGTTCTGGTATGATCGTATCCGTAACTTATCCACTTATTTATCTAGTAATACCATTTCATTCTGCCAAACTTATAATTGGGAAAACAGTACTGCCGCCCGGATCGGATCGGATCACGCGTCTAAAGTATGTTCGCTTGTTTTTATTTCCTAGTAATATCGTGATTTCTAATCCTTATAAATTATGTATGATCTCGTCCATTCCGTTCTTATCGTAAATACATGTCAAAAGTTAATATATATTAAAAAAATATACGTCGAAAATTCAAAAAAAGGGATGCAACACGAGGACTTCCCAGGAGGTCACCCAACCTAGTACTACTCTCGCCCAAGCACGCTTAACTTCGGAGTTCTGATGGGATCCGGTGCATTAGTGCTAGTATGATCGCATCCGTAAGTTATCCACTTATTTATCTAGTAAACCATTTCATTCTACCAAAACTTGTAATTAAGAAAACAGTACTGCCGCCGGGATCGGATCGTATCGCGCGTCTAAAATATATTCCCTGGTTTTTATTTCCTAGGAATATCGTGATTTCTAATCTTATAAATTATGTATGATCTCGTCCATTCCGTTCTTATCGTAAATACATGTCAAAAATTAATATATATTGAAAAAATACACGTCAAAAATTCAAAAAAAAGGATACAACACGAGGACTTCCCAGGAGGTCACCCATCCTAGTACTACTCTCCCCCAAGCACGCTTAACTTCAAAGTTCTGATGGGATCCGGTGCATTAGTGCTGGTATGATCGCATCCGTAAGTTATCCACTTATTTATCTAGTAATACCATTTGATTCTGCCAAAACTTGTATTTAAGAAAACAGTACTGCCGCCGGGATCGGATCGGATCGCGCGTTTAAAATATGTTCGCTTGTTTTTATTTCCTAGTAATATCGTGATTTCTAAGCCTTATAAATTATGTATGATCTCGTCCATTCCGTTCTTATCGTAAATACATGTCAAAAATGAATATATATTAAAAAAATACATGCCAAAAATTAATATATATTAAAAAAATACACGTCGAAAATTCAAAACAAGGGATGCAACACGAGGACTTCCTAGGAGGTCACCCATCCTAGTACTACTCTCGCCCAATCACGCTTAACTTCGGAGTTCTGATGGGATCCGGTGCATTATTGCTGGTATGATCGCATCCGTAAGTTATCTACTTATTTATCTAGTAATACCATTTCATTCTGCCAAACTTGTAATTAAGAAAACAGTACTACCGCCGGGATCGGATCGGATCGCGCGTCTAAAATATATTCCCTTGTTTTTATTTCCTAGTAATATCGTGATTTCTAATCCTTATAAATTATGTATGATCTCGTCAATTCCGTTCTTATCGTAAATACATGTCAAAAATAAATATATATTAAAAAAATACACGTCGAAAACTCAAAAAAAGGGATAAAACACGAGGACTTTCCAGGAGGTCACCCATCCTAGTACTACTCTCGCCCAAGCACGCTTTATTTCGGAGTTCTGATGGGATCCGGTGCATTAGTGCTTGTATGATCGCATCCATAAGTTGTCCACTTATTTATCTAGTAATACCATTTCATTCTGCCAAACTTGTAATTAAGAAAACAGTACTGCCACCTGGATCGGATCGGATCGCGCGTCTAAAATATCTTCGCTTGTTTTTATTTCCTAGTAATATTTTGATTTCTAAGCCTTATAAATTATGTATGATCTCGTCCATTTCGTTCTTATCGTAAATACATGTCAAAAAATAATATATATTAAAAAAATACACGTCGAAAACTCAAAAAAAGGGATGCAACACGAGGACTTCCCAGGAGGTCACCCATCCTAGTACTACTCTCGCCCAAGCACCCTTAACTTCGGAGTTCTGATGGGATCCGGTGCATTAGTGCTGGTATGATCGCATCCGTAAGTTATCCACTTATTTATCTAGTAATACCATTTCATTCTGCCAAACTTGTAATTAAGAAAACAGTATTGCCGCCGGGATCAGATCGGATCGTGCGTCTAAAATATGTTCGCTTGTTTTTATTTCCTAGTAATATCGTGATTTCTAAGCCTTATAAATTATGTATGATCTCGTCCATTCCGTTCTTATCGTAAATACATGTCAAAAATTAATATATATTAAAAAAATACACGTCAAAAATTCAAAAAACGGGAAGCATCCCGAGGACTTCCCAGGAGGTCACCCATCCTAGTACAACTCTCGCCCAAGCACGTTTAATTCGGAGTTCTGATGGGATCATGTGCATTAGTTCTGGTATGATCGTATCCGTAACTTATCCACTTATTTATCTAGTAATACCATTTCATTCTGCCAAACTTATAATTGAGAAAACAGTACTGCCGCCCGGATCGGATCGGATCACGCGTCTAAAGTATGTTCGTTTGTTTTTATTTCCTAGTAATATCGTGATTTCTAATCCTTATAAATTATGTATGATCTCGTCCATTCCGTTCTTATCGTAAATACATGTCAAAAGTTAATATATATTAAAAAAATATACGTCGAAAATTCAAAAAAAGGGATGCAACACGAGGACTTCCCAGGAGGTCACCCAACCTAGTACTACTCTCGCCCAAGCACGCTTAACTTCGGAGTTCTGATGGGATCCGGTGCATTAGTGCTAGTATGATCGCATCCGTAAGTTATCCACTTATTTATCTAGTAATACCATTTCATTCTGCAAAACTTGTAATTAAGAAAACAGTACTGCCGCCGGGATCGGATCGGATCGCGCGTCTAAAATATGTTCGCTTGTTTTTATTTCCTAGTAATATCGTGATTTCTAAGCCTTATAAATTATGTATGATCTCGTCCATTCCGTTCTTATCGTAAATACATGTCAAAAATATATATATTAAAAAAATACACGTCGAAAATTCAAAAAACGGGAAGCAACCGGAGGACTTCCCAGGAGGTCACCCATCCTAGTACTACTCACGCCCAAGCACGCTTAATTCGGAGTTCTGATGCGATCCGGTGCATTAGTGCTGGTATGATCGCATCCGTAAGTTATCCACTTATTTATCTAGTAATACCATTTCATTCTGCCAAACTTGTAATTAAGAAAACAGTAATGCCGCCGGGTTCGGATCGGATCGCGCGTCTAAAATATGTTCGCTTGTTTTTATTTCCTAGTAATATCGTGATTTCTAATCCTTATAAATTATGTATGATCTCGTCCATTCCGTTCTTATCGTAAATACATGTCAAAAGTTAATATATATTAAAAAAATATACGTCGAAAATTCAAAAAAAGGGATGCAACACGAGGACTTCCCAGGAGGTCACCCAACCTAGTACTACTCTCGCCCAAGCACGCTTAACTTCGGAGTTCTGATGGGATCCGGTGCATTAGTGCTAGTATGATCGCATCCGTAAGTTATCCACTTATTTATCTAGTAATACCATTTCATTCTGCCAAACTTGTAATTAAGAAAACAGTACTGCCGCCGGGATCGGATCGGATCGCGCGTCTAAAATATGTTCGCTTGTTTTTATTTCCTAGTAATATCGTGATTTCTAAGCCTTATAAATTATGTATGATCTCGTCCATTCCGTTCTTATCGTAAATACATGTCAAAAATATATATATTAAAAAAATACACGTCGAAAATTCAAAAAACGGGAAGCAACCGGAGGACTTCCCAGGAGGTCACCCATCCTAGTACTACTCACGCCCAAGCACGCTTAATTCGGAGTTCTGATGGGATCCGGTGCATTAGTGCTGGTATGATCGCATCCGTAAGTTATCCACTTATTTATCTAGTAATACCATTTCATTTTGCCAAACTTGTAATTAAGAAAACAGTACTGCCGCCGGGATCGGATCGGATTGCGCGTCTAAAATATGTTCGCTTGTTTTTATTTCCTAGTAATATCATGATTTCAAGCCTTATAAATTATGTATGATCTCGTCCATTCCGTTCTTATCGTAAATACATTTCAAAAATTAATATATATTGATAAAATACACGTCAAAAATTCAAAAAAAAGGGATGCAACACGAGGACTTCCCAGGAGGTCACCCATCCTAGTACTACTCTCGCCCAAGAACGCTTAACTTCGGAGTTCTGATAGGATCCGGTGCATTAGTGCTGGTATGATCGCATCCGTAAGTTATCCACTTATTTATCTAGTAATACCATTTCATTCTGCCAAACTTGTAATTAAGAAAACAGTACTGCCGCCGGGTTCGGATCGGATCGCGCGTCTAAAATATGTTCGCTTGTTTTTATTTCCTAGTAATATCGTGATTTCTAAGCCTTATAAATCGAGTAAATGTCGACCGGACGGACGGACATAAACCACGTTTTTACGGACGGAACGTTGTTTTTTTCGCCTTAGAACGCCCCGAGTTAAGCAATGGAATGGCTAGTCTCTTAGGTGTATCGTTTTCCTTGCGAAAACATGTGTGTTTCTTCTACTTATAAGTTCGGAATAAAAATCGAGTACATACCAAGGCGAATGTCCGGACAAATCCCCGTTCCCATCGTCCAAATGTCCTATATTGGCATTAAAATGTCCCGGCTAAGCCTTTTCGATGTTGAGGTTTTAGATTCCAAAACAAGTGAATTTCGTCCATTTTCAAGTTCGGACTGAAAATCGAGTAAATGTCGACCGGACGGACGGACATAAACCACGTTTTTACGGACGGAACGTTGTTTTTTTCGCCTTAGAACGCCTCGAGTTAAGCAATGGAGTGGCTAGTCTCTTAGGTGTATCGTTTTCCTTGCGAAAACATGTGTGTTTCGTCCACCTATAAGTTCGGAATAAAAATCGAATACATACCAAGCCGAATGTCCGGACAAAACCCCGTTCCCATCGTCCAAATGTTCTATATTGGCCTTAAAATGTCCCGGCTAAGCCTTGTCGATCTTGAGGTTTTAGATTCCAAAACAAGTGAGTTTCGTCCATTTCCAAGTTCGGACCGAAAACCGAGTAAATGCCGACCGAACGGACGGACATAAACCACGTTTTTACGGACAGAACGTTGTTTTTTTCGCCTTAGAACGCCCCGAGTTAGGCAATGGAGTGGCTAGTCTATTAGGTGTATCGTTTTCCTTGCGAAAACATGTGTGTTTCGTCCACTTATACGTTCGGAAACAAAATCGAGTACATACCAAGCCGAATGTCCGGACAAAACCCCGTTCCCATCTTCCAAATGTTCTATATTGGCCTTAAAACGTCCCGGCTAAGCCTTTTCGATCTTGAGCTTTTAGATTCCAAAACAAGTGAGTTTCGTCCATTTCCAAGTTCGGACCGAAAATCGAGTTAATGCCGACTGAACGGACGGACATAAACCACGTTTTTACGGACGGAACGTTGTTTTTTTCGCCATAGGACTCCCCGAGTTAAGCAATGGAGTGGCTAGTCTCTTAGGTGTATCGTTTTCCATGCGAAAACATGTGTGTTTCGTCAACTTATAAGTTCGGAACAAAAATCGAGTACATACCAAGCCGAATGTCCGGACAAAACCCCGTTCCCATGGTCCAAATGTCCTATATTGGCCTTAAAATGTCCCAGCTAAGCCTTTTCGATCTTGAGGTTTTAGATTCCAAAACAAGTGAAATTCGTCCATTTCCAAGTTCGGACTGAAAATCGAGTAAATGTCGACCGGACGGACGGACATTAACAACGTTTTTACGTACGGAACGTTGTTTTTTTCGCCTTAGAACGCCTCGAGTTAAGCAATGGAGTGGCTAGTCTCTTAGGTGTATCGTTTTCCTTGCGAAAACATGTGTGTTTCGTCCACCTATAAGTTCGGAATAAAAATCGAATACATACCAAGCCGAATGTCCGGACAAAACCCCGTTCCCATCGTCCGAATGTTCTATATTGGCCTTAAAATGTCCGGCTAAGCCTTGTCGATCTTGAGGTTTTAGATTCCAAAACAAGTGAGTTTCGTCCATTTCCAAGTTCGGACCGAAAACCGAGTAAATGCCGACCGAACGGACGGACATAAACCACGTTTTTACGGACGGAACGTTGTTCTTTTCGCCTTAGAACGCCCCGAGTTAAGCAATGGAGTGGCTAGTCTCTTAGGTGTATCGTTTTCCATGCGAAAACATGTGTGTTTCGTCCACTTATAAGTTCAGAAACAAAATCGAGTACATACCAAGCCGAATGTCCGGACAAAACCCCGTTCCCATCTTCCAAATGTTCTATATTGGCCTTAAAACGTCCCGGCTAAGCCTTTTCGATCTTGAGCTTTTAGATTCCAAAACAAGTGAGTTTCGTCCATTTCCAAGTTCGGACCGAAAACCGAGTAAATGCCGACTGAACGGACGGACATAAACCACGTTTTTACAGACGGAACGTTGTTTTTTTTCGCCTTAGGACTCACCGAGTTAAGCAATGGAGTGGCTAGTCTCTTAGGTGTATCGTTTTCCATGCGAAAACATGTGTGTTTCGTCCACTTATAAGTTCGGAACAAAAATCGAGTACATACCAAGCCAAATGTCCGGACAAAACCCCGTTCCCATGGTCCAAATGTTCTATATTGGCCTTAAAATGTCCCGGCTAAGCCTTTTCGATCTTGAGGTTTTAGATTCCAAAACAAGTGAATTTCGTCCATTTCCAAGTTCGGACTGAAAATCGAGTAAATGTCGACCGGACGGACGGACATAAACCACGTTTTTACGTACGGAACGTTGTTTTTTTCGCCTTAGAACGCCTCGAGTTAAGCAATGGAGTGGCTAGTCTCTTAGGTGTATCGTTTTCCTTGCGAAAACATGTGTGTTTCTTCCACCTCTAAGTTCGGAATAAAAATCAAATACATACCAAGCCGAATGTCCGGACAAAACCCCGTTTCCATCGTCCAAATGTTCTATATTGGCCTTAAAATGTCCCGGCTAAGCCTTGTCGATCTTGAGGTTTTAGATTCCAAAACAAGTGAGTTTCGTCCTTTTCCAAGTTCGGACCGAAAACCGAGTAAATGCCGACCGAACGGACGGACATAAACCACGTTTTTACGGACGGAACGTTGTTTTTTTCGCCTTAGAACGCCCCGAGTTAAGCAATGGAGTGGCTAGTCTCTTAGGTGTATCGTTTTCCTTGCGAAAACATGTGTGTTTCGTCCACTTATAAGTTCGGAAACAAAATCGAGTACATACCAAGCCGAATGTCCGGACAAAACCCCGT
This sequence comes from Aquilegia eximia, assembly GCA_023053565.1. NCBI lineage: Eukaryota > Viridiplantae > Streptophyta > Magnoliopsida > Ranunculales > Ranunculaceae > Aquilegia > Aquilegia eximia. Next base: position 55,880 of record JALIGU010000026.1, read on the forward strand.
TCCCATCTTCCAAATGTTCTATATTGGCCTTAAAACGTCCCGGCTAAGCCTTTTCGAAATTGAGCTTTTAGATTCCAAAACAAGTGAGTTTCGTCCATTTCCAAGTTCGGACCGAAACCCGAGTAAATGCCGACTGAACGGACGGACATAAACCACGTTTTTACGGACGGAACGTTGTTTTTTTTGCCTTAGGACTCCCCGAGTTAAGCAATGGAGTGGCTAGTCTCTTAGGTGTATCGTTTTCCATGCGAAAACATGTGTGTTTCGTCCACTTATAAGTTCGGAACAAAAATCGCGTACATACCAAGCCGAATGTCCGGACAAAACCCCGTTCCCATGGTCCAAATGTCCTATATTGGCCTTAAAATGTCCCGGCTAAGCCTTTTCGATCTTGAGGTTTTAGATTCCAAAACAAGTGAATTTCGTCCATTTCCAAGTTCGGACTGAAAATCGAGTAAATGTCGACCGGACGGACGGACATAAACCACGTTTTTACGTACGGAACGTTGTTTTTTTCGCCTTAGAACGCCTCGAGTTAAGCAATGGAGTGGCTAGTCTCTTAGGTGTATCGTTTTCCTTGCGAAAACATGTGTGTTTCGTCCACCTATAAGTTCGGAATAAAAATCGAATACATACCAAGCCGAATGTCCGGACAAAACCCCGTTCCCATCGTCCAAATGTTCTATATTGGCCTTAAAACGTCCCGGCTAAGCCTTGTCGATCTTGAGGTTTTAGATTCCAAAACAAGTGAGTTTCGTCCATTTCCAAGTTCGAACCGAAAACCGAGTAAATGCCGACCGAACGGACGGACATAAACCACGTTTTTACGAACGGAACGTTGTTTTTTTCGCCTTAGAACGCCCCGAGTTAAGCAATGGAGTGGCTAGTCTCTTAGGTGTATCGTTTTCCATGCGAAAACATGTGTGTTTCGTCCACTTATAAGTTCGGAAACAAAATGAAGTACATACCAAGCCGAATGTCCGGACAAAACCCCGTTCCCATCTTCCAAATGTTCTATATTGGCCTTAAAATGTCCCGGCTAAGCCTTTTCGATCTTAAGCTTTTAGATTCCAAAACAAGTGAGTTTCGTCCATTTCCAAGTTCGGACCGAAAACCGAGTAAATGCCGACTGAACGGACGGACATAAACCACATTTTTACGGACGGAACGTTGTTTTTTTCGCCTTAGGACCACCTAGTTAAGCAATGTAGTGGCTAGTCTCTTAGGTGTATCGTTTTCCTTGCGAAAACATGTGTGTTTCGTCCACCTATAAGTTCGGAATAAAATCGAATACATACCAAGCCGAATGTCCGGACAAAACCCCGTTCCCATCGTCCAAATGTTCTATATTGGCCTTAAAATGTCCCGGCTAAGCCTTGTCGATCTTGAGGTTTTAGATTCCAAAACAAGTGAGTTTCGTCCATTTCCAAGTTCGGACCGAAAACCGAGTAAATGCCGACCGAACGGACGGACATAAACCACGTTTTTACGGACGGAACGTTGTTTTTTTCGCCTTAGAACGCCCCGAGTTAAGCAATAGAGTGGCTAGTCTCTTAGGTGTATCGTTTTCCTTGCGAAAACATGTGTGTTTCGTCCACTTATAAGTTCGGAAACAAAATCGAGTACATACCAAGCCGAATGTCCGGACAAAACCACGTTCCCATCTTCCAAATGTTCTATATTGGCCTTAAAACGTCCCGGCTAAGCCTTTTCGATCTTGAGCTTTTAGATTCCAAAACAAGTGAGTTTCGTCCATTTCCAAGTTCAGACCGAAAACCGAGTAAATGCCGACTGAACGGACGGACATAAACCACATTTTGAAGGACGGAACGTTGTTTTTTTCGCCTTAGGACTCCCCGAGTTAAGCGATGGAGTGGCTAGTCTCTTAGGTGTATCGTTTTCCATGCGAAAACATGTGTGTTTCGTCCACTTATAAGTTCGGAACAAAAATCGAGTACATACCAAGCCGAATGTCCGGACAAAACCCCGTTCCCATGGTCCAAATGTCCTATATTGGCCTTAAAATGTCCCGGCTAAGCCTTTTCGATCTTGAGGTTTTAGATTCCAAAACAAGTGAATTTCGTCCATTTCCAAGTTCGGACTGAAAATCGAGTAAATGTCGACCGGACGGACGGACATAAACCACGTTTTTACGTACGGAACGTTGTTTTTTTCGCCTTAGAACGCCTCGAGTTAAGCAATGAAGTGGCTAGTCTCTTAGGTGTATCGTTTTCCTTGCGAAAACATGTGTGTTTCGTCCACCTATAAGTTCGGAATAAAAATCGAGTACATACCAAGCCGAATGTCCGGACAAAACCCCGTCTCTCATCGTCCAAATGTTCTATATTGGCATTAAAACGTCCCGGCTAAGCCTTGTCGATCTTGAGCTTTTAGATTCCAAAACAAGTGAGTTTCGTCCATTTCCAAGTTCGGACCGAAATCAGAGTAAATGCCGGCCGAACGGACGGACATAAACCATGATTTTACGGACGGAACATTGTTTTCTTCGCCTTAGAACGCCCCGAGTTAAGCAATGGAATGGCTAGTCTCTTAGGTGTATCGTTTTCCTTGCGAAAACATGTGTGTTTCGTCCACTTATAAGTTCGGAATAAAAATCGAGTACATACCAAGGCGAATGTCCGGACAAAACCCCGTTCCCATCGTCCAAATGTCCTATATTGGCCTTAAAACGTCCCGGCTAAGCCTTGTCGATCTTGAGGTTTTAGATTCCAAAACAAGTGAATTTCGTCCATTTCCAAGTTCGGACTGAAAATCGAGTAAATGTCGACCGGACGGACGGAAATAAACCACGTTTTTACGGACGGAACGTTGTTTTTTTCGCTTTAGAACCCCCCGAGTTAAGCAATGGAATAGCTAGTCTCTTAGGTGTATCGTTTTCCTTGCGAAAACATGTGTGTTTCGTCCACTTATAAGTTCGGAATAAAAATCGAGTACATACCAAGGCGAATGTCCGGACAAAACCCCGTTCCCATCGTCCAAATGTCCTATATTGGCCTTAAAACGTCCCGGCTAAGCCTTTTCGATGTTGAGGTTTTAGATTCCAAAACAAGTGAATTTCGTCCATTTCCAAGTTCGGACTGAAAATCGAGTAAATGTCGACCGGACGAACGGACGTAAACCACGTTTTTACGTACGGAACGTTGTTTTTTTCGCCTTAGAACGCCTCCAGTTAAGCAATGGAGTGGCTAGTCTCTTAGGTGTATCGTTTTCCTTGCGAAAACATGTGTGTTTCGTCCACCTATAAGTTCGGAATAAAAATCGAATACATACCAAGCCGAATGTCCGGACAAAACCCCGTTCCCACGTCCAAATGTTCTATATTGGCCTTAAAATGTCCCGGCTAAGCCTTGTCGATCTTGAGGTTTTAGATTCCAAAACAAGTGAGTTTCGTCCATTTCCAAGTTCGGACCGAAAACCGAGTAAATGCCGACCGAACGGACGGACATAAACCACGTTTTTACGGACGGAACGTTGTTTTTTTCGCCTTAGAACGCCCCGAGTTAAGCAATGGAGTGGCTAGTCTCTTAGGTGTATCGTTTTCCATGCGAAAACATGAGTGTTTCGTCCACTTATAAGTTCGGAAACAAAATCGAGTACATACCAAGCCGAATGTCCGGACAAAACCCCGTTCCCATCTTCCAAATGTTCTATATTGGCCTTAAAACGTCCCGGCTAAGCCTTTTCGAAATTGAGCTTTTAGATTCCAAAACAAGTGAGTTTCGTCCATTTCCAAGTTCGGACCGAAAACCGAGTAAATGCCGACTGAACGGACGGACATAAACCACGTTTTTACGGACGGAACGTTGTTTTTTTTGCCTTAGGACTCCCCGAGTTAAGCAATGGAGTGGCTAGTCTCTTAGGTGTATCGTTTTCCATGCGAAAACATGTGTGTTTCGTCCACTTATAAGTTCGGAACAAAAATCGCGTACATACCAAGCCGAATGTCCGGACAAAACCCCGTTCCCATGGTCCAAATGTCCTATATTGGCCTTAAAATGTCCCGGCTAAGCCTTTTCGATCTTGAGGTTTTAGATTCCAAAACAAGTGAATTTCGTCCATTTCCAAGTTCGGACTGAAAATCGAGTAAATGTCGACCGGACGGACGGACATAAACCACGTTTTTACGTACGGAACGTTGTTTTTTTCGCCTTAGAACGCCTCGAGTTAAGCAATGGAGTGGCTAGTCTCTTAGGTGTATCGTTTTCCTTGCGAAAACATGTGTGTTTCGTCCACCTATAAGTTCGGAATAAAAATCAAATACATACCAAGCCGAATGTCCGGACAAAACCCCGTTTCCATCGTCCAAATGTTCTATATTGGCCTTAAAATGTCCCGGCTAAGCCTTGTCGATCTTGAGGTTTTAGATTCCAAAACAAGTGAGTTTCGTCCTTTTCCAAGTTCGGACCGAAAACCGAGTAAATGCCGACCGAACGGACGGACATAAACCACGTTTTTACGGACGGAACGTTGTTTTTTTCGCCTTAGAACGCCCCGAGTTAAGCAATGGAGTGGCTAGTCTCTTAGGTGTATCGTTTTCCATGCGAAAACATGTGTGTTTCGTCCACTTATAAGTTCGGAAACAAAATGAAGTACATACCAAGCCGAATGTCCGGACAAAACCCCGTTCCCATCTTCCAAATGTTCTATATTGGCCTTAAAATGTCCCGGCTAAGCCTTTTCGATCTTAAGCTTTTAGATTCCAAAACAAGTGAGTTTCGTCCATTTCCAAGTTCGGACCGAAAACCGAGTAAATGCCGACTGAACGGACGGACATAAACCACATTTTTACGGACGGAACGTTGTTTTTTTCGCCTTAGGACCACCTAGTTAAGCAATGTAGTGGCTAGTCTCTTAGGTGTATCGTTTTCCTTGCGAAAACATGTGTGTTTCGTCCACCTATAAGTTCGGAATAAAATCGAATACATACCAAGCCGAATGTCCGGACAAAACCCCGTTCCCATCGTCCAAATGTTCTATATTGGCCTTAAAATGTCCCGGCTAAGCCTTGTCGATCTTGAGGTTTTAGATTCCAAAACAAGTGAGTTTCGTCCATTTCCAAGTTCGGACCGAAAACCGAGTAAATGCCGACCGAACGGACGGACATAAACCACGTTTTTACGGACGGAACGTTGTTTTTTTCGCCTTAGAACGCCCCGAGTTAAGCAATAGAGTGGCTAGTCTCTTAGGTGTATCGTTTTCCTTGCGAAAACATGTGTGTTTCGTCCACTTATAAGTTCGGAAACAAAATCGAGTACATACCAAGCCGAATGTCCGGACAAAACCACGTTCCCATCTTCCAAATGTTCTATATTGGCCTTAAAACGTCCCGGCTAAGCCTTTTCGATCTTGAGCTTTTAGATTCCAAAACAAGTGAGTTTCGTCCATTTCCAAGTTCAGACCGAAAACCGAGTAAATGCTGACTGAACGGACGGACATAAACCACATTTTGAAGGACGGAACGTTGTTTTTTTCGCCTTAGGACTCCCCGAGTTAAGCGATGGAGTGGCTAGTCTCTTAGGTGTATCGTTTTCCATGCGAAAACATGTGTGTTTCGTCCACTTATAAGTTCGGAACAAAAATCGAGTACATACCAAGCCGAATGTCCGGACAAAACCCCGTTCCCATGGTCCAAATGTCCTATATTGGCCTTAAAATGTCCCGGCTAAGCCTTTTCGATCTTGAGGTTTTAGATTCCAAAACAAGTGAATTTCGTCCATTTCCAAGTTCGGACTGAAAATCGAGTAAATGTCGACCGGACGGACGGACATAAACCACGTTTTTACGTACGGAACGTTGTTTTTTTCGCCTTAGAACGCCTCGAGTTAAGCAATGGAGTGGCTAGTCTCTTAGGTGTATCGTTTTCCATGCGAAAACATGTGTGTTTCGTCCACTTATAAGTTCGGAACAAAAATCGAGTACATACCAAGCCGAATGTCCGGACAAAACCCCGTTCCCATCTTCCAAATGTTCTATATTGGCCTTAAAACGTCCCGGCTAAGCCTTGTCGAGCTTGAGCTTTTAGATTCCAAAAAAAGTGATTTTCGTCCATTTCCAAGTTCGGACCAAAAACAGAGTAAATGTCGGCCGAACGGACGGACATAAACCACGTTTGTACGGACGAAACGTTGTATTTTTGCCTTATAACGCCCCGAGTTAAGCAATGAAGCGGCTAGTCTCTTAGGTGTATCGTTTTCCTTGCGAAAACATGTGTGTTTCGTCCACCTATAAGTTCGGAATAAAAATCGAGTACATACCAAGCCGAATGTCCGGACAAAACCCCGTTCCCATCGTCCAAATGTTCTATATTGGCCTTAAAATGTCCCGGCTAAGCCTTGTCGATCTTGAGGTTTTAGATTCCAAAACAAGTGAGTTTCGTCCATTTCCAAGTTCGGACCGAAAACCGAGTAAATGCCGACCGAACGGACGGACATAAACCACGTTTTTACGGACGGAACGTTGTTTTTTTCGCCTTAGAACGCCCCGAGTTAAGCAATGGAGTGGCTAGTCTCTTAGGTGTATTGTTTTCCATGCGAAAACATGTGTGTTTCGTCCACTTATAAGTTCGGAAACAAAATCGAGTACATACCAAGCCGAATGTCCGGACAAAACCCCGTCTCTCATCGTCCAAATGTTCTATATTGGCATTAAAACGTCCCGGCTAAGCCTTGTCGATCTTGAGCTTTTAGATTCCAAAACAAGTGAGTTTCGTCCATTTCCAAGTTCGGACCGAAATCAGAGTAAATGCCGGCCGAACGGACGGACATAAACCATGATTTTACGGACGGAACATTGTTTTCTTCGCCTTAGAACGCCCCGAGTTAAGCAATGGAATGGCTAGTCTCTTAGGTGTATCGTTTTCCTTGCGAAAACATGTGTGTTTCGTCCACTTATAAGTTCGGAACAAAAATCGAGTACATACCAAGGCGAATGTCCGGACAAAACCCCGTTCCCATCGTCCAAATGTCCTATATTGGCCTTAAAACGTCCCGGCTAAGCCTTGTCGATCTTGAGGTTTTAGATTCCAAAACAAGTGAATTTCGTCCATTTCCAAGTTCAGACTGAAAATCGAGTAAATGTCGACCGGACGGACGGAAATAAACCACGTTTTTACGGACGGAACGTTGTTTTTTTCGCTTTAGAACCCCCCGAGTTAAGCAATGGAATAGCTAGTCTCTTAGGTGTATCGTTTTCCTTGCGAAAACATGTGTGTTTCGTCCACTTATAAGTTCGGAATAAAAATCGAGTACATACCAAGGCGAATGTCCGGACAAAACCCCGTTCCCATCGTCCAAATGTCCTATATTGGCCTTAAAACGTCCCGGCTAAGCCTTTTCGATGTTGAGGTTTTAGATTCCAAAACAAGTGAATTTCGTCCATTTCCAAGTTCGGACTGAAAATCGAGTAAATGTCGACCGGACGAACGGACATAAACCACGTTTTTACGTACGGAACGTTGTTTTTTTCGCCTTAGAACGCCTCCAGTTAAGCAATGGAGTGGCTAGTCTCTTAGGTGTATCGTTTTCCTTGCGAAAACATGTGTGTTTCGTCCACCTATAAGTTCGGAATAAAAATCGAATACATACCAAGCCGAATGTCCGGACAAAACCCCGTTCCCACGTCCAAATGTTCTATATTGGCCTTAAAATGTCCCGGCTAAGCCTTGTCGATCTTGAGGTTTTAGATTCCAAAACAAGTGAGTTTCGTCCATTTCCAAGTTCGGACCGAAAACCGAGTAAATGCCGACCGAACGGACGGACATAAACCACGTTTTTACGGACGGAACGTTGTTTTTTTCGCCTTAGAACGCCCCGAGTTAAGCAATGGAATGACTAGTCTCTTAGGTGTATCATTTTCCTTGCGAAAACATGTGTGTTTCGTCCACTTATAAGTTCGGAATAAAAATCGAGTACATACCAAGGCGAATGTCCGGACAAAACCCCGTCTCTCATCGTCCAAATGTTCTATATTGGCATTAAAACGTCCCGGCTAAGCCTTGTCGATCTTGAGCTTTTAGATTCCAAAACAAGTGAGTTTCGTCCATTTCCAAGTTCGGACCGAAATCAGAGTAAATGCCGGCCGAACGGACGGACATAAACCATGATTTTACGGACGGAACATTGTTTTCTTCGCCTTAGAACGCCCCGAGTTAAGCAATGGAATGGCTAGTCTCTTAGGTGTATCGTTTTCCTTGCGAAAACATGTGTGTTTCGTCCACTTATAAGTTCGGAACAAAAATCGAGTACATACCAAGGCGAATGTCCGGACAAAACCCCGTTCCCATCGTCCAAATGTCCTATATTGGCCTTAAAACGTCCCGGCTAAGCCTTGTCGATCTTGAGGTTTTAGATTCCAAAACAAGTGAATTTCGTCCATTTCCAAGTTCAGACTGAAAATCGAGTAAATGTCGACCGGACGGACGGAAATAAACCACGTTTTTACGGACGGAACGTTGTTTTTTTCGCTTTAGAACCCCCCGAGTTAAGCAATGGAATAGCTAGTCTCTTAGGTGTATCGTTTTCCTTGCGAAAACATGTGTGTTTCGTCCACTTATAAGTTCGGAATAAAAATCGAGTACATACCAAGGCGAATGTCCGGACAAAACCCCGTTCCCATCGTCCAAATGTCCTATATTGGCCTTAAAACGTCCCGGCTAAGCCTTTTCGATGTTGAGGTTTTAGATTCCAAAACAAGTGAATTTCGTCCATTTCCAAGTTCGGACTGAAAATCGAGTAAATGTCGACCGGACGAACGGACATAAACCACGTTTTTACGTACGGAACGTTGTTTTTTTCGCCTTAGAACGCCTCCAGTTAAGCAATGGAGTGGCTAGTCTCTTAGGTGTATCGTTTTCCTTGCGAAAACATGTGTGTTTCGTCCACCTATAAGTTCGGAATAAAAATCGAATACATACCAAGCCGAATGTCCGGACAAAACCCCGTTCCCACGTCCAAATGTTCTATATTGGCCTTAAAATGTCCCGGCTAAGCCTTGTCGATCTTGAGGTTTTAGATTCCAAAACAAGTGAGTTTCGTCCATTTCCAAGTTCGGACCGAAAACCGAGTAAATGCCGACCGAACGGACGGACATAAACCACGTTTTTACGGACGGAACGTTGTTTTTTTCGCTTTAGAACCCCCCGAGTTAAGCAATGGAGTGGCTAGTCTCTTAGGTGTATCGTTTTCCATGCGAAAACATGAGTGTTTCGTCCACTTATAAGTTCGGAAACAAAATGAAGTACATACCAAGCCGAATGTCCGGACAAAACCCCGTTCCCATCTTCCAAATGTTCTATATTGGCCTTAAAATGTCCCGGCTAAGCCTTTTCGATCTTGAGCTTTTAGATTCCAAAACAAGTGAGTTTCGTCCATTTCCAAGTTCGGACCGAAAACCGAGTAAATGCCGACTGAACGGACGGACATAAACCACATTTTTACGGATGGAACGTTGTTTTTTTCGCCTTAGGACTCACCGAGTTAAGCAATGGAGTGGCTAGTCTCTTAGGTGTATCGTTTTCCATGCGAAAACATGTGTGTTTCGTCCACTTATAAGTTCGGAACAAAAATCGAGTACATACCAAGGCGAATGTCCGGACAAAACCCCGTTCCCATCGTCCAAATGTCCTATATTGGCCTTAAAACGTCCCGGCTAACCTTTTCGATGTTGAGGTTTTAGATTCCAAAACAAGTGAATTTCGTCCATTTCCAAGTTCGGACTGAAAATCGAGTAAATGTCGACCGGACGGACGGACATAAACCAAGTTTTTACGTACGGAACGTTGTTTTTTTCGCCTTATAACGCCCCGAGTTAAGCAATGGAGTGGCTAGTCTCTTAGGTGTATTGTTTTCCATGCGAAAACATGTGTGTTTCGTCCACTTATAAGTTCGGAAACAAAATCGAGTACATACCAAGACGAATGTCCGGACAAAACCCCGTCTCTCATCGTCCAAATGTTCTATATTGGCATTAAAACGTCCCGGCTAAGCCTTGTCGATCTTGAGCTTTTAGATTCCAAAACAAGTGAGTTTCGTCCATTTCGAAGTTCGGACCGAAATCAGAGTAAATGCCGGCCGAACGGACGGACATAAACCGCGTTTTTACGGACGGAACGTTGTTTTCATCGCCTTAGAACGCCCCGAGTTAAGCAATGGAATGGCTAGTCTCTTAGGTGTATCGTTTTCCTTGCGAAAACATGTGTGTTTCGTCCACTTATAAGTTCGGAATAAAAATCGAGGACATACCAAGGCGAATGTCCGGACAAAACCCCGTTCCCATCGTCCAAATGTCCTATATTGGCCTTAAAACGTCCCGGCTAACCCTTGTCGATCTTGAGGTTTTAGATTCCAAAACAAGTGAATTTCGTCCATTTCCAAGTTCGGACTGAAAATCGAGTAAATGTCGACCGGACGGACGGAAATAAACCACGTTTCTACGGACGGAACGTTGTTTTTTTCGCCTTAGAACGCCCCGAGTTAAGCAATGGAATGACTAGTCTCTTAGGTGTATCATTTTCCTTGCGAAAACATGTGTGTTTCGTCCACTTATAAGTTCGGAATAAAAATCGAGTACATACCAAGGCGAATGTCCGGACAAAACCCCGTTCCCATCGTCCAAATGTCCTATATTGGCCTTAAAACGTCCCGGCTAAGCCTTTTCGATGTTGAGGTTTTAGATTCCAAAACAAGTGAATTTCGTCCATTTCCAAGTTCGGACTGAAAATCGAGTAAATGTCGACCGGACGGACGGACATAAACCACGTTTTTACGTACGGAACGTTGTTTTTTTCGCATGACTAGTCTCTTAGGTCTATCGTTTTCCTTGCGAAAACATGTGTGTTTCGTCCACCTATAAGTTCGGAATAAAAATCGAGTACATACCAAGCCGAATGTCCGGACAAAACCCCGTTCCCATCGTCCAAATGTTCTATATTGGCCTTAAAATGTCCCGGCTAAGCCTTGTCGACCTTGAGGTTTTAGATTCCAAAACAAGTGAGTTTCGTCCATTTCCAAGTTCGGACCGAAAACCGAGTAAATGCCGACCGAACGGACGGACATAAACCACGTTTTTACGGACGGAACGTTGTTTTTTTTGCCTTAGAACGCCCCGAGTTAAGCAATGGAGTTGCTAGTCTCTTAGGTGTATCGTTTTCCTTGCGAAAACATGTGTGTTTCGTCCACTTATAAGTTCGGAAACAAAATCGAGTACATACCAAGCCGAATGTTCGGACAAAACCCCGTTCCCATCTTCCAAATGTTCTATATTGGCCTTAAAACGTCCCGGCTAAGCCTTTTCGATCTTGAGCTTTTAGATTCCAAAACAAGTGAGTTTCGTCCATTTCCAAGTTCGGACCGAAAACCGAGTAAATGCCGACTGAACGGACGGACATAAACCACGTTTTTACGGACGGAACGTTGTTTTTTTCGCCTTAGGACTCCCCGAGTTAAGCAATGGAGTGGCTAGTCTCTTAGGTGTATCGTTTTCCATGCGAAAACATGTGTGTTTCGTCCACTTATAAGTTCGGAACAAAAATCGAGTACATACCAAGCCGAATGTCCGGACAAAACCCCGTTCCCATGGTCCAGATGTTCTATATTGGCCTTAAAATGTACCGGCTAAGCCTTTTCGATCTTGAGGTTTTAGATTCCAAAACAAGTGAATTTCGTCCATTTCCAAGTTCGGACTGAAAATCGAGTAAATGTCGACCGGACGGACGGACATAAACCACGTTTTTACGTACGGAACGTTGTTTTTTTCGCCTTAGAACGCCTCGAGTTAAGCAATGGAGTGGCTAGTCTCTTAGGTGTATCGTTTTCCATGCGAAAACATGTGTGTTTCGTCCACTTATAAGTTCGGAACAAAAATCGAGTACATACCAACCCGAATGTCCGGACAAAACCCCGTTCCCATCTTCCAAATGTTCTATATTGGCCTTAAAACGTCCCGGCTAAGCCTTGTCGAGCTTGAGCTTTTAGATTCCAAAACAAGTGATTTTCGTCCATTTCCAAGTTCGGACCGAAAACAGAGTAAATGTCGGCCGAACGGACGGACATAAACCACGTTTGTACGGACGAAACGTTATATTTTCGCCTTATAACGCCCCGAGTTAAGCAATGGAGTGGCTAGTCGCTTAGGTGTATCGTTTTCCATGCGAAAACATGTGTGTTTCGTCCACTTATAAGTTCGGAAAAAAAATCGAGTACATACCAAGCCGAATGTCCGGACAGAACCCCGTTCCCATCTTCCAAATGTTCTATATTGGCCTTAAAACGTCCCGGCTAAGCCTTGTCGAGCTTGAGCATTTAGATTCCAAAACAAGTGATTTTCGTCCATTTCCAAGTTCGGACCGAATACAGAGTAAATGTCGGCCGAACGGACGGACATAAACCACGTTTGTACGGACGAAACGTTGTATTTTTGCCTTATAACGCCCCGAGTTAAGCAATGAAGTGGCTAGTCTCTTAGGTGTATCGTTTTCCTTGCGAAAACATGTGTGTTTCGTCCACCTATAAGTTCGGAATAAAAATCGAGTACATACCAAGCCGAATGTCCGGACAAAACCCCGTTCCGATCGTCCAAATGTTCTATATTGGCCTTAAAATGTCCCGGCTAAGCCTTGTCGATCTTGAGGTTTTAGATTCCAAAACAAGTGAGTTTCGTCCATTTCCAAGTTCGGACCGAAAACCGAGTAAATGCCGACCGAACGGACGGACATAAACCACGTTTTTACGGACGGAACGTTGTTTTTTTCGCCTTAGAACGCCCCGAGTTAAGCAATGGAGTGGCTAGTCTCTTAGGTGTATCGTTTTCCTTGCGAAAACATGTGTGTTTCGTCCACTTATAAGTTCGGAAGAAAAATCGAGTACATACCAAGGCGAATGTCCGGACAAAACCCCGTTCCCATCTTCCAAATGTTCTATATTGGCCTTAAAATGTCCAGGCTAAGCCTTTTCGATCTTGATCTTTTAGATTCCAAAACAAGTGAGTTTCGTCCATTTCCAAGTTCGGACCGAAAACCGAGTAAATGCCGACTGAACGGACGGACATAAACCACATTTTTACGGATGGAACGTTGTTTTTTTCGCCTTAGGACTCACCGAGTTAAGCAATGGAGTGGCTAGTCTCTTAGGTGTATCGTTTTCCATGCGAAAACATGTGTGTTTCGTCCACTTATAAGTTCGGAACAAAAATCGAGTACATACCAAGGCGAATGTCCGGACAAAACCCCGTTCCCATCGTCCAAATGTCCTATATTGGCCTTAAAACGTCCCGGCTAAGCCTTTTCGATGTTGAGGTTTTAGATTCCAAAACAAGTGAATTTCGTCCATTTCCAAGTTCGGACTGAAAATCGAGTAAATGTCGACCGGACGGACGGACATAAACCACGTTTTTACGTACGGAACGTTGTTTTTTTCGCCTTAGAACGCCTCGAGTTAAGCAATGGAGTGGCTAGTCTCTTAGGTGTATCGTTTTCCATGCGAAAACATGTGTGTTTCGTCCACTTATAAGTTCGGAACAAAAATCGAGTACATACCAAGCCGAATGTCCGGACAAAACCCCGTTGCCATCTTCCAAATGTTCTATATTGGCCTTAAAACGTCCCGGCTAAGCCTTGTCGAGCGTGAGCTTTTAGATTCCAAAACAAGTGATTTTCGTCCATTTCCAAGTTCGGACCAAAAACAGTGTAAATGTCGGCCGAACGGACGGACATAAACCACGTTTGTACGGACGAAACGTTGTATTTTTGCCTTATAACGCCCCGAGTTAAGCAATGGAGTGGCTATTCTCTTAGGTATATCGTTTTCCTTGCGAAAACATGTGTGTTTCGTCCACCTATAAGTTCGGAATAAAAATCGAGTACATACCAAGCCGAATGTCCGGACAAAACCCCGTTCCCATCGTCCAAATGTTCTATATTGGCCTTAAAATGTCCCGGCTAAGCCTTGTCGACCTTGAGGTTTTAGATTCCAAAACAAGTGAGTTTCGTCCATTTCCAAGTTCGGACCGAAAACCGAGTAAATGCCGACCGAACGGACGGACATAAACCACGTTTTTACGGACGGAACGTTGTTTTTTTCGCCTTAGAACGCCCCGAGTTAAGCAATGGAGTTGCTAGTCTCTTAGGTGTATCGTTTTCCTTGCGAAAACATGTGTGTTTCGTCCACTTATAAGTTCGGAAACAAAATCGAGTACATACCAAGCCGAATGTTCGGACAAAACCCCGTTCCCATCTTCCAAATGTTCTATATTGGCCTTAAAACGTCCCGGCTAAGCCTTTTCGATCTTGAGCTTTTAGATTCCAAAACAAGTGAGTTTCGTCCATTTCCAAGTTCGGACCGAAAACCGAGTAAATGCCGACTAAACGGACGGACATAAACCACGTTTTTACGGACGGAACGTTGTTTTTTTCGCCTTAGGACTCCCCGAGTTAAGCAATGGAGTGGCTAGTCTCTTAGGTGTATCGTTTTCCATGCGAAAACATGTGTGTTTCGTCCACTTATAAGTTCGGAACAAAAATCGAGTACATACCAAGCCGAATGTCCGGACAAAACCCCGTTCCCATGGTCCAGATGTCCTATATTGGCCTTAAAACGTCCCGGCTAAGCCTTTTCGATGTTGAGGTTTTAGATTCCAAAACAAGTGAATTTCGTCCATTTCCAAGTTCGGACTGAAAATCGAGTAAATGTCGACCGGACGGACGGACATAAACCACATTTTTACGTACGGAACGTTGTTTTTTTTGCCTTAGAACGCCTCGAGTTAAGCAATGGAGTGGCTAGTCTCTTAGGTGTATTGTTTTCCATGCGAAAACATGTGTGTTTCGTCCACTTATAAGTTCGGAAACAAAATCGAGTACATACCAAGCCGAATGTCCGGACAAAACCGCGTTCCCATCGTCCAAATGTTCTATATTGGCATTAAAACGTCCCGGCTAAGACTTGTCGATCTTGAGCTTTTAGAATCCAAAACAAGTGAGTTTCGTAGATTTTCAAGTTCGGACCGAAATCAGAGTAAATGCCGGCCGAACGGACGGACATAAACCACGTTTTTACGGACGGAACGTTGTTTTTTTCGCCTTAGAACGCCCCGAGTTAAGCAATGGAGTGGCTACTCTCTATGGTGTTTCGTTTTCCTTGCGAAAACATGTGTGTTTCGTCCACTTATAAGTTCGGAACAAAAATCGAGTACATACCAAGCCGAATGTCCGGGCATAACCCCGTTCCCATCGTCCAAATGTCCTATATTGGCCTTAAAACGTCCCGGCTAAGCCTTGTCGATCTTGAGGTTTTAGATTCCAAAACAAGTGAATTTCGTCAATTTCCAAGTTCGGACTGAAAATCGAGTAAATGTCGACCGGACGGACGGACATAAACCACGTTTTTACGTATGGAACGTTGTTTTTTTCGCCTTAGAACGCCTCGAGTTAAGCAATGGAGTGGCTAGTCTCTTAGGTGTATCGTTTTCCTTGCGAAAACATGTGTGTTTCGTCCACCTATAAGTTCGGAATAAAAATCGAATACATACCAAGCCGAATGTCCGGACAAAACCCCGTTCCCATCGTCCAAATGTTCTATATTGGCCTTAAAATGTCCCGGCTAAGCCTTGTCGATCTTGAGGTTTTAGATTCCAAAACAAGTGAGTTTCGTCCGTTTCCAAGTTCGGACCGAAAACCGAGTAAATGCCGACCGAACGGACGGACATAAACCACGTTTTTACGGACGAAACGTTGTTTTTTTCGCCTTAGAACGCCCCGAGTTAAGCAATGGAGTGGCTAGTCTCTTAGGTGTATCGTTTTCCTTGCGAAAACATGTGTGTTTCGTCCACCTATAAGTTCGGAATAAAAATCGGATACATACCAAGCCGAATGTCCGGACAAAACCCCGTTCCCATCGTCCAAATGTTCTATATTGGCCTTAAAATGTCCCGGCTAAGCCTTGTCGATCTTGAGGTTTTAGATTCCAAAACAAGTGAGTTTCGTCCATTTCCAAGTTCGGACCGAAAACCGAGTAAATGCCGACCGAACGGACGGACATAAACCACGTTTTTACGTACGGAACGTTGTTTTTTTCGCCTTAGAACGCCCCGAGTTAAGCAATGGAGTTGCTAGTCTCTTAGGTGTATTGTTTTCCATGCGAAAACATGTGTGTTTCGTCCACTTATAAGATCGGAAACAAAATCGAGTACATACCAAGCCGAATGTCCGGACAAAACCCCGTCTCTCATCGTCCAAATGTTCTATATTGGCATTAAAACGTCCCGGCTAAGCCTTGTCGATCTTGAGCTTTTAGATTCCAAAACAAGTGAGTTTCGTCCATTTCCAAGTTCGGACCGAAATCAGATTAAATGCCGGCGGAACGGACGGACATAAACCACGTATTTACTGACGGAACGTTGTTTTCTTCGCCTTAGAACGCCCCGAGTTAAGCAATGGAATGG
Organism: Aquilegia eximia; assembly: GCA_023053565.1. Classification (NCBI taxonomy): domain Eukaryota; kingdom Viridiplantae; phylum Streptophyta; class Magnoliopsida; order Ranunculales; family Ranunculaceae; genus Aquilegia; species Aquilegia eximia. The sequence continues at coordinate 72,332 of JALIGU010000026.1, forward strand.
CTAGACTCTTAGGTGTATCGTTTTCCTTGCGAAAACATGTGTGTTTCGTCCACTTATAAGTTCGGAATAAAAATCGAGTACATACCAAGGCGAATGTCCATACAAAACCCCGTTCCCATCGTCCAAATGTCCTATATTGGCCTTAAAACGTCCCGGCTAAGCCTTGTCGATCTTGAGGTTTTAGATTCCAAAACAAGTGAATTTCGTCCATTTCCAAGTTCGGACTAAAAATCGAGTAAATGTCGACCGGACGGACGGAACGTTGTTTTTTTCGCCTTAGAACGCCCCGAGTTAAGCAATGGAATGGCTAGTCTCTTAGGTGTATCGTTTTCCTTGCGAAAACATGTGTGTTTCGTCCACTTATAAGTTCGGAATAAAAATCGAGTACATACCAAGGCGAATGTCCGGACAAAACCCTGTTCCCATCGTCCAAATATCCTATATTGGCCTTAAAACGTCCCGGCTAAGCCTTTTCGATGTTGAGGTTTTAGATTCCAAAACAAGTGAATTTCGTCAATTTCCAAGTTCGGACTGAAAATCGAGTAAATGTCGACCGGACGGACGGACATAAACCACGTTTTTACGTACGGAACGTTGTTTTTTTTGCCTTAGAACGCCTCGAGTTAAGCAATGGAGTGGCTAGTCTCTTAGGTGTATCGTTTTCCTTGCGAAAACATGTGTGTTTCGTCCACCTATAAGTTCGGAATAAAAATCGAATACATACCAAGCCGAATGTCCGGACAAAACCCCGTTCCCATCGTCCAAATGTTCTATATTGGCCTTAAAATGTCCGGGCTAAGCCTTGTCGATATTGAGGTTTTAGATTCCAAAACAAGTGAGTTTCATCCATTTCCAAGTTCGGACCGAAAACCGAGTAAATGCCGACCGAACGGACGGACATAAACCACGTTTTTACGGACGGAACGTTGTTTTTTTCGCCTTAGAACGCCCCGAGTTAAGCAATGGAGTGGCTAGTCTCTTAGGTGTATCGTTTTCCTTGCGAAAACATGTGTGTTTCGTCCACTTATAAGTTCGGAAACAAAATCGAGTACATACCAAGACGAATGTCCGGACAAAACCCCGTTCCCATCTTCCAAATGTTCTATATTGGCCTTAAAACGTCCCGGCTAAGCCTTTTCGATCTTGAGCTTTTAGATTCCAAAATAAGTGAGTTTCGTCCATTTCCAAGTTCGGACCGAAAACCGAGTAAATGCCGACTGAACGGACGGATATAAACCACGTTTTTACGGACGGAACGTTGTTTTTTTCGCCTTAGAACGCCCCGAGTTAAGCAATGAAGTGGCTAGTCTCTTAGGTGTATCGTTTTCCTTGCGAACACATGTGTGTTTCGTCCACTTATAAGTTCGGAACAAAAATCGAGTACATACCAAGCCGAATGTCCGGGCAAAACCCCGTTCCCATCGTCCAAATGTCCTATATTGGCCTTAAAATGTCCCGGCTAAGCCTTGTCGAACTTGAGGTTTTAGATTCCAAAACAAGTGAGTTTCGTCCATTTCCAAGTTCGGACCGAAAACCGAGTAAATGCCGACCGAACGGACGGACATAAACCACGTTTTTACGGACGGAACGTTTTTTTTTTCACCTTAGAACGCCCCGAGTTAAGCAATGGCGTGGCTAGTCTCTTAGGTGTATTGTTTTCCATGCGAAAACATGTGTGTTTTGTCCACTTATAAGTTCGGAAACAAAATCGAGTACATACCAAGCCGAATGTCCGGACAAAACCCCGTTCCCATCGTCCAAATGTTCTATATTGGCATTAAAACGTCCCGGCTAAGCCTTGTCGATCTTGAGCTTTTAGAATCCAAAACAAGTGAGTTTCGTCTATTTTCAAGTTCGGACCGAAATCAGAGTAAATGCCGGCCGAACGGACGGACATAAACCACGTTTTTACGGACGGAACGTTGTTTTTTTCGCCTTAGAACGCCCCGAGTTAAGCAATGGAGTGGCTACTCTCTATGGTGTTTCGTTTTCCTTGCGAAAACATGTGTGTTTCGTCCACTTATAAGTTCGGAACAAAAATCGAGTACATACCAAGCCGAATGTCCGGGCATAACCCTGTTCCCATCGTCCAAATGTCCTATATTGACCTTAAAACGTCCCGGCTAAGCCTTGTCGATCTTGAGGTTTTAGATTCCAAAACAAGTGAATTTCGTCCATTTCCAAGTTCAGACTGAAAATCGAGTAAATGTCGACCGGATGGACGGACATAAACCACGTTTTTACGTACGGAACGTTGTTTTTTTCGCCTTAGAACGCCTCGAGTTAAGCAATGGAGTGGCTAGTCTCTTAGGTGTATCGTTTTCCTTGCGAAAACATGTGTGTTTCGTCCACCTATAAGTTCGGAATAAAAATCGAATACATACCAAGCCGAATGTCCGGACAAAACCCCGTTCCCATCGTCCAAATGTTCTATATTGGCCTTAAAATGTCCCGGCTAAGCCTTGTCGATCTTGAGGTTTTAGATTCCAAAACAAGTGAGTTTCGTCCATTTCCAAGTTCGGACCGAAAACCGAGTAAATGCCGACCGAACGGACGGACATAAACCACGTTTTTACGGAGGAAACGTTGTTTTTTTCGCCTTAGAACGCCCCGAGTTAAGCAATGGAGTGGCTAGTCTCTTAGGTGTATCGTTTTCCATGCGAAAACATGTGTGTTTCGTCCACTTATAAATTCGGAAACAAAATCGAGTACATACCAAGCCGAATGTCCGGACAAAACCCCGTTCCCATCTTCCAAATGTTCTATATTGGCCTTAAAACGTCCCGGCTAAGCCTTTTCGATCTTGAGCTTTTAGATTCCAAAATAAGTGAGTTTCGTCCATTTCCAAGTTGGGACCGAAAACCGAGTAAATGCCGACTGAACGGACGGACATAAACCACGTTTTTACGGACGGAACGTTGTTTTTTTCGCCTTAGAACGCCCCGAGTTAAGCAATGAAGTGGCTAGTCTCTTAGGTGTATTGTTTTCCTTGCGAAAACATGTGTGTTTCGTGCACTTATAAGTTCGGAACAAAAATCGAGTACATACCAAGCCGAATGTCCGGGCAAAACCCCGTTCCCATCGTCCAAATGTCCTATATTTTCCTTAAAATGTCCCGGCTAAGCCTTGTCGAACTTGACGTTTTAGATTCCAAAACAAGTGAGTTTCGTCCATTTCCAAGTTCGGACCGAAAACCGAGTAAATGCCGACCGAACGGACGGACATAAACCACGTTTTAACGGACGGAACGTTTTTTTTTCCGCCTTAGAACGCCCCGAGTTAAGCAATGGAGTGGCTAGTCTCTTAGGTGTATTGTTTTCCATGCGAAAACATGTGTGTTTCGTCCACTTATAAGTTCGGAAACAAAATCGAGTACATACCAAGCCGAATGTCCGGACAAAACCGCGTTCCCATCGTCCAAATGTTCTATATTGGCATTAAAACGTCCCGGCTAAGACTTGTCGATCTTGAGCTTTTAGAATCCAAAACAAGTGAGTTTCGTAGATTTTCAAGTTCGGACCGAAATCAGAGTAAATGCCGGCCGAACGGACGGACATAAACCACGTTTTTACGGACGGAACGTTGTTTTTTTCGCCTTAGAACGCCCCGAGTTAAGCAATGGAGTGGCTACTCTCTATGGTGTTTCGTTTTCCTTGCGAAAACATGTGTGTTTCGTCCACTTATAAGTTCGGAACAAAAATCGAGTACATACCAAGCCGAATGTCCGGGCATAACCCCGTTCCCATCGTCCAAATGTCCTATATTGGCCTTAAAACGTCCCGGCTAAGCCTTGTCGATCTTGAGGTTTTAGATTCCAAAACAAGTGAATTTCGTCAATTTCCAAGTTCGGACTGAAAATCGAGTAAATGTCGACCGGACGGACGGACATAAACCACGTTTTTACGTACGGAACGTTGTTTTTTTCGCCTTAGAACGCCTCGAGTTAAGCAATGGAGTGGCTAGTCTCTTAGGTGTATCGTTTTCCTTGCGAAAACATGTGTGTTTCGTCCACCTATAAGTTCGGAATAAAAATCGAATACATACCAAGCCGAATGTCCGGACAAAACCCCGTTCCCCTCGTCCAAATGTTCTATATTGGCCTTAAAATGTCCCGGCTAAGCCTTGTCGATCTTGAGGTTTTAGATTCCAAAACAAGTGAGTTTCGTCCATTTCCAAGTTCGGACCGAAAACCGAGTAAATGCCAACCGAACGGACGGACATAAACCACGTTTTTACGGACGGAACGTTGTTTTTTTCGCCTTAGAACGCCCCGAGTTAAGCAATGGAGTGGCTAGTCTCTTAGGTGTATCGTTTTCCTTGCGAAAACATGTGTGTTTCGTCCACTTATAAGTTCGGAAACAAAATCGAGTACATACCAAGCCGAATGTCCGGACAAAACCCCGTTCCCATCTTCCAAATGTTCTATATTGGCCTTAAAACGTCCCGGCTAAGCCTTTTCGATCTTGAGATTTTAGATTCCAAAACAAGTGAGTTTCGTCCATTTCCAAGTTCGGACCGAAAACCGAGTAAATGCCGACTGAACGGACGGACATAAACCAGGTTTTTACGTACGGAACGTTGTTTTTTTCGCCTTAGAACGCCCCGAGTTAAGCAATGGAGTGGCTAGTCTCTTAGGTGTATCGTTTTCCTTGCGAAAACATGTGTGCTTCGTCCACCTATAAGTTCGGAATAAAAATCGAATACATACCAAGCCGAATGTCCGGACAAAACCCCGTTCCCATCTTCCAAATGTTCTATATTGGCCTTAAAATGTCCCGGCTAAGCCTTGTCGATCTTGAGGTTTTAGATTCCAAAACAAGTGAGTATCGTCCATTTCCAAGTTCGAACCGAAAACCGAGTAAATGCCGACCGAACGGACGGACATAAACCACGTTTTTACGGACGGAACGTTGTTTTTTTCGCCTTAGAACGCCCCGAGTTAAGCAATGGAGTGGCTAGTCTCTTAGGTGTATCGTTTTCCATGCGAAAACATGTGTGTTTCGTCCACTTATAAGTTCGGAACAAAAATCGAGTACATACCAAGCCGAATGTCCGGACAAAACCCCGTTCCCATGGTCCAAATGTCCTATATTGGCCTTAAAATGTCCCGGCTAAGCCTTTTCGATCGTGAGGTTTTGGATTCCAAAACAAGTGAATTTCGTCCATTTCCAAGTTTGGACTGATAATCGAGTAAATGTCGACCGGACGGACGGACATAAACCACTTTTTTACGTACGGAACGTTGTTTTTTTCGCCTTAGAACGCCTCGAGTTAAGCAATGGAGTGGCTAGTCTCTTAGGTGTATCGTTTTCCTTGCGAAAACATGTGTTTCGTCCACTTATAAGTTCGGAATAAAAATCGAATACATACCAAGCCGAATGTCCCGACAAAACCCCGTTCCCATCGTCCAAATGTTCTATATTGGCCTTAAAATGTCACGGCTAAGCCTTGTCGATCTTGAGGTTTTAGATTTAAAAACAAGTGAGTTTCGTCCATTTCCAAGTTCGGACCGAAAACCGAGTAAATGCCGACCGAACGGACGGACATAAACAACGTTTTTACGGACGGAACGTTGTTTTTTTCGCCTTAGAACGCCCCGAGTTAAGCAATGGAGTGGCTAGTCTCTTAGGTGTATCGTTTTCCTTGCGAAAACATGTGTGTTTCGTCCACTTATAAGTTCGGAAACAAAATCGAGTACATACCAAGCCGAATGTCCGGACAAAACCCCGTTCCCATCTTCCAAATGTTCTATATTGGCCTTAAAACGTCCCGGCTAAGCCTTTTCGATCTTGAGATTTTAGATTCCAAAACAAGTGAGTTTCGTCCATTTCCAAGTTCGGACCGAAAACCGAGTAAATGCCGACTGAACGGACGGACATAAACCAGGTTTTTACGGACGGAACGTTGTTTTTTTCGCCTTAGGACTCCCCGAGTTAAGCAATGGTGTGGCTAGTCTCTTAGGTGTATCGTTTTCCATGCGAAAACATGTGTGTTTCGTCCACTTATAAGTTCGGAACAAAAATCGAGTACATACCAAGCCGAATGTCCGGACAAAACCCCGTTCCCATGGTCCAAATGTCCTATATTGGCCTTAAAATTTCCCGGCTAAGCCTTTTCGATCTTGAGGTTTTAGATTCCAAAACAAGTGAATTTCGTCCATTTCCAAGTTCGGACTGAAAATCGAGTAAATGTCGACCGGACGGACGGACATAAACCACGTTTTTACGTACGGAACGTTGTTTTTTTCGCCTTAGAAGGCCTCGAGTTAAGCAATGGAGTGGCTAGTCTCTTAGGTGTATCGTTTTCCTTGCGAAAACATGTGTGCTTCGTCCACCTATAAGTTCGGAATAAAAATCGAATACATACCAAGCCGAATGTCCGGACAAAACCCCGATCCCATCGTCCAAATGTTCTATATTGGCCTTAAAATGTCCCGGCTAAGCCTTGTCGATCTTGAGGTTTTAGATTCCAAAACATGTGAGTTTCGTCCATTTCCAAGTTCGGACCGAAAACCGAGTAAATGCCGACCGAACGGACGGACATAAACAACGTTTTTACGGACGGAACGTTGTTTTTTTCGCCTTAGAACGCCCCGAGTTAAGCAATGGAGTGGCTAGTCTCTTAGGTGTATCGTTTTCCATGCGAAAACATGTGTGTTTCGTCGACTTATAAGTTCGGAAACAAAATCGAGTACATACCAAGCCGAATGTCCGGACAAAACCCCGTTCCCATCTTCCAAATGTTCTATATTGGCCATAAAACGTCCCGGCTAAGCCTTTTCGATCTTGAGCTTTTAGATTCCAAAACAAGTGAGTTTCGTCCATTTCCAAGTTCGGACCGAAAACCTAGTAAATGCCGACTGAACGGACGGACATAAACCACGTTTTTACGGACGGAACGTTGTTTTTTTCGCCTTAGAACGCCCCGAGTTAAGCAATGAAGTGGCTAGTCTCTTAGGTGTATTGCTTTCCATGCGAAAACATGTGTGTTTCGTGCACTTATAAGTTCGGAACAAAAATCGAGTACATACCAAGCCGAATGTCCGGGCCAAACCCCGTTCCCATCGTCCAAATGTCCTATATTGGGCTTAAAATGTCCCGACTAAGCCTTGTCGAACTTGAGGTTTTAGATTCCAAAACAAGTGAGTTTCGTCCATTTACAAGTTCGGACCGAAAACCGAGTAAATGCCGACCGAACGGACGGACATAAACCACGTTTTTAAGGACGGAACGTTGTTTTTTTCGCCTTAGAACGCCCCGAGTTAAGCAATGGAGTGGCTACTCTCTATGGTGTTTCGTTTTCCTTGCGAAAACATGTGTGTTTCGTCCACTTATAAGTTCGGAAACAAAATCGAGTACATACCAAGCCGAATGTCCGGACAAAACCCCGTTCCCATCGTCCAAATGTTCTATATTGGCATTAAAACGACCCGGCTAAGCCTTGTCGATCTTGAGCTTTTAGAATCCAAAACAAGTGAGTTTCGTCCATTTTCAAATTCGGACCGAAATCAGAGTAAATACCGGCCGAACGGACGGACATAAACCACGTTTTTACGGACGGAACGTTGTTTTTTTCGCCTTAGAATGCCCCGAGTTAAGCAATGGAGTGGCTAGTCTCTTAGGTGTATCGTTTTCCATGCGAAAACATGTGTGTTTCGTCCACTTATAAGTTCGGAAACAAAATCGAGTACATACCAAGCCGAATGTCCGGGCATAACCTCGTTCCCATCGTCCAAATGTCCTATATTGGCCTTAAAACGTCCCGGCTAAGCCTTGTCGATCTTGAGGTTTTAGATTCCAAAACAAGTAAGTTTCGTCCATTTCCAAGTTCGGACCGAAAACCGCGTAAATGCCGACTGAACGGACGGACATAAACCACGTTTTTACGGACGGAACATTGTTTTTTTCGCCTTTGGACTCACCGAGTTAAGCAATGGAGTGGCTAGTCTCTTAGGTGTATCGTTTTCCATGCGAAAACATGTGTGTTTCGTCCACTTATAAGTTCGGAAACAAAATCGAGTACATACCAAGCCGAATGTCCGGACAGAACCCCGTTCCCATCTTCCAAATGTTCTATATTGGCCTTAAAACGTCCCGGCTAAGCCTTTTCGATCTTGAGCTTTTAGATTCCAAAACAAGTGAGTTTCGTCCATTTCGAAGTTCGGACCGAAAACCGAGTAAATGCCGGCCGAACGGACGGACATAAACCACGTTTTTACGGACGGAACGTTGTTTTTTTCGCCTTAGAACGCCCCGAGTTAAGCAATGGAGTGGCTACTCTGTATGGTGTTTCGTTTTCCTTGCGAAAACATGTGTGTTTCGTCCACTTATAAGTTCGGAACAAAAATCGAGCACATACCAAGCCGAATGTCCGGACATAACCCCGTTCCCATCGTCCAAATGTCCTATATTGGCCTTAAAACGTCCCGGTTAGGCCTTGTCGATCTTGAGGTTTTAGATTCCAAAACAAGTGAATTTCATCAATTTCCAAGTTCGGACTGAAAATCGAGTAAATGTCGACCGGACGGACGGACATAAACCACGTTTTTACGTACGGAACGTTGTTTTTTTCGCCTTAGAACGCCTCGAGTTAAGCAATGGAGTGGCTAGTCTCTTAGGTGTATCGTTTTCCTTGCGAAAACATGTGTGTTTCGTCCACCTATAAGTTCGGAATAAAAATCAAATACATACCAAGCCGAATGTCCGTACAAAACCCCGTTCCCATCGTCCAAATGTTCTATATTGGCCTTACAATGTCCCGGCTAAGCCTTGTCGATCTTGAGGTTTTAGATTCCAAAACAAGTGAGTTTCGTCCATTTCCAAGTTCGGACCGAAAACCGAGTAAATGCCGACCGAACGGACGGACATAAACAACGTTTTTACGGACGGAACGTTATTTTTTTCGCCTTAGAATGCCCCGAGTTAAGCAATGGAGTGGCTAGTCTCTTAGGTGTATCGTTTTCCTTGCGAAAACATGTGTGTTTCGTCCACTTATAAGTTCGGAAACAAAATCGAGTACATACAAAGCCGAATGTCCGGACAAAACCCCGTTCCCATCTTCCAAATGTTCTATATTGGCCTTAAAACGTCCCGGCTAAGCCTTTTCGATCTTGAGCTTTTAGATTCCAAAACAAGTGAGTTTCGTCCATTTCCAAGTTCGGACCGAAAACCGAGTAAATGCCGACTGAACGGACGGACATAAACCACGTTTTTACGGACGGAACGTTGTTTTTTTCGCCTTAGGACTCTCCGAGTTAAGCAATGGAGTGGATAGTCTCTTAGGTGTATCGTTTTCCATGCGAAAACATGTGTGTTTCGTCCACTTATAAGTTCGGAACAAAAATCGAGTACATACCAAGCCGAATGTCCGGACAAAACCCCGTTCCCATGGTCCAGATGTCCTATATTGGCCATAAAATGTCCCGGCTAAGCCTTTTCGATCTTGAGGTTTTAGATTCCAAAACAAGTGAATTTCGTCCATTTCCAAGTTCGGACTGAAAATCGAGTAAATGTCGACCGGACGGACGGACATAAACCACGTTTTTACGTACGGAACGTTGTTTTTTTCGCCTTAGAACGCCTCGAGTTAAGCAATGGAGTGGCTAGTCTCTTAGGTGTATCGTTTTCCTTGCGAAAACATGTGTGCTTCGTCCACCTATAAGTTCGGAATAAAAATCGAATACATACCAAGCCGAATGTCCGGACAAAACCCCGTTCCCATCGTCCAAATGTTCTATATTGGCGTTAAAATGTCCCGGCTAAGCCTTGTCGATCTTGAGGTTTTAGATTCCAAAACAAGTGAGTTTCGTCCATTTCCAAGTTCGAACCGAAAACCGAGTAAATGCCGACCGAACGGACGGACATAAACCACGTTTTTACGGACGGAACGTTGTTTTTTTTGCCTTAGAACGCCCCGAGTTAAGCAATGGAGGGGCTAGTCTCTTAGGTGTATCGTTTTCCATGCGAAAACATGTGTGTTTCGTCCACTTATAAGTTCGGAACAAAAATCGAGTACATACCAAGCCGAATGTCCGGACAAAACCCCGTTCCCATGGTCCAAATGTCCTATATTGGCCTTAAAATGTCCCGGCTAAGCCTTTTCGATCTTGAGGTTTTAGATTCCAAAACAAGTGAATTTCGTCCATTTCCAAGTTCGGACTGATAATCGAGTAAATGTCAACCGGACGGACGGACATAAACCACGTTTTTACGTACGGAACGTTGTTTTTTTCGCCTTAGAACGCCTCGAGTTAAGCAATGGAGTGGCTAGTCTCTTAGGTGTATCGTTTTCCTTGCGAAAACATGTGTGTTTCGTCCACCTATAAGTTCGGAATAAAAATCGAATACATACCAAGCCGAATGTCCGGACAAAACCCCGTTCCCATCGTCCAAATGTTCTATATTGGCCTTAAAATGTCCCGGCTAAGCCTTGTCGATCTTGAGTTTTAGATTCCAAAACATGTGAGTTTCGTCCATTTCCAAGTTCGGACCGGAAACCGAGTAAATGCCGACCGAACGGACGGACATAAACCACGTTTTTACGGACGGAACGTTGTTTTTTTCGCCTTAGAACGCCCCGAGTTAAGCAATGGAGTGGCTAGTCTCTTAGGTGTATCGTTTTCCATGCAAAACATGTGTGTTTCGTCGACTTATAAGTTCGGAAACAAAATCGAGTACATACCAACCGAATGTCCGGACAAAACCCCGTTCCCATCTTCCAAATGATCTATATTGGCTATAAAACGTCCCGACTAAGCCTTTTCGATCTTGAGCTTTTAGATTCCAAAACAAGTGAGTTTCATCCATTTCCAAGTTCGGACCGAAAACCGAGTAAATGCCGACTGAACGGACGGACATAAACCACGTTTTTACGGACGAAACGTTATTTTTTTCGCCTTAGAACGCCCCGAGTTAAGCAATGAAGTGGCTAGTCTCTTAGGTGTATCGTTTTCCTTGCGAACACATGTGTGTTTCGTCCACTTATAAGTTCGGAACAAAAATCGAGTACATACCAAGCCGAATGTCCGGGCAAAACCCCGTTCCCATCGTCCAAATGTCCTATATTGGCCTTAAAATGTCCCGGCTAAGCCTTGTCGAACTTGAGGTTTTAGATTCCAAAACAAGTGAGTTTCGTCCATTTCCAACTTCGGACCGAAAACCGAGTAAATGCCGACCGAATGGACGGACATAAACCACGTTTTTACGGACGGAACGTTTTTTTTTTCGCCTTAGAACGCCCCGAGTTAAGCAATGGCGTGGCTAGTCTCTTAGGTGTATTGTTTTCCATGCGAAAACATGTGTGTTTCGTCCACTTATAAGTTCGGAAACAAAATCGAGTACATACCAAGCCGAATGTCTGGACAAAACCCCGTTCCCATCGTCCAAATGTTCTATATTGGCATTAAAACGTCCCGGCTAAGCCTTGTCGATCTTGAGCTTTTAGAATCCAAAACAAGTGAGTTTCGTCCATTTTCAAGTTCGGACCGAAATCAGAGTAAATGCCGGCCGAACGGACGGACATAAACCACGTTTTTACGGACGGAACGTTGTTTTTTTCGCCTTAGAACGCCCCGAGTTAAGCAATGGAGTGGCTACTCTCTATGGTGTTTCGTTTTCCTTGCGAAAACATGTGTGTTTCGTCCACTTATAAGTTCGGAACAAAAATCGAGTACATACCAAGCCGAATGTCCGGGCATAACCCCGTTCCCATCGTCCAAATGTCCTATATTGGCCTTAAAACGTCCCGGCTAAGCCTTGTCGATCTTGAGGTTTTAGATTCCAAAACAAGTGAATTTCGTCCATTTCCAAGTTCAGACTGAAAATCGAGTAAATGTCGACCGGACGGACGGACATAAACCACGTTTTTACGTACGGAACGTTGTTTTTTTCGCCTTAGAACGCCTCGAGTTAAGCAATGGAGTGGCTAGTCTCTTAGGTGTATCGTTTTCCTTGCGAAAACATGTGTGTTTCGTCCACCTATAACTTCGGAATAAAAATCGAATACATACCAAGACGAATGTCCGGACAAAACCCCGTTCCCATCGTCCAAATGTTCTATATTGGCATTAAAACGTCCCGGCTAAGCGTTGTCGATCTTGAGCTTTTAGAATCCAAAACAAGTGAGTTTCGTCCATTTTCAAGTTCGGACCGAAATCAGAGTAAATGCCGGCCGAACGGACGGACATAAACCATGTTTTTACGGACGGAACGTTGTTTTTTTCGCCTTAGAACGCCTCGAGTTAAGCAATGGAGTGGCTAGTCTCTTAGGTGTATCGTTTTCCTTGCGAAAACATGTGTGTTTCGTCCACTTATAAGTTCGGAACAAAAATCGAGTACATACCAAGCCGAATGTCCGGGCATAACCCCGTTCCCATCTTCCAAATGTCCTATATTGGCCTTAAAACGTCCCGGCTAAGCCTTGTCGATCTTGAGGTTTTAGATTCCAAAACAAGTGAATTTCGTCCATTTCCAAGTTCGGACTGATAATCGAGTAAATGTCGACCGGACGGACGGACATAAACCACGTTTTTACGTACGGAACGTTGTTTTTTTCGCCTTAGAACGCCTCGAGTTAAGCAATGGAGTGGCTAGTCTCTTAGGTGTATCGTTTTCCTTGCGAAAACATGTGTGTTTCGTCCACCTATAAGTTCGGAATAAAAATCGAATACATACCAAGCCGAATGTCCGGACAAAACCCCGTTCCCATCGTCCAAATGTTCTATATTGGCCTTAAAATGTCCCGGCTAAGCCTTGTCGATCTTGAGGTTTTAGAATCCAAAACATGTGAGTTTCGTCCATTTCCAAGTTCGGACCGAAAACCGAGTAAATGTCGACCGAACGGACGGACATAAACCACGTTTTTACGGACGGAACGTTGTTTTTTTCGCCTTAGAACGCCCCGAGTTAAGCAATGGAGTGGCTAGTCTCTTAGGTGTATCGTTTTCCATGCGAAAACATGTGTGTTTCGTCCACTTATAAGTTCGGAAACAAAATCGAGTACATACCAAGCCGAATGTCCGGACAAAACCCCGTTCCCATCTTCCAAATGTTCTATATTGGCCATAAAACGTCCCGGCTAAGCCTTTTCGATCTTGAGCTTTTAGATTCCAAAACAAGTGAGTTTCGTTCATTTCCAAGTTCGGACCGAAAACCGAGTAAATGCCGACTGAACGGACGGACATAAACCACGTTTTTACGGACGGAACGTTGTTTTTTTCGCCTTAGAACGCCCCGAGTTAAGCAATGAAGTGGCTAGTCTCTTAGTTGTATCATTTTCCTTGCGAACACATGTGTGTTTCGTCCACTTATAAGTTCGGAACAAAAATCGAGTACATACCAAGCCGAATGTCCGGGCAAAACCCCGTTCCCATCGTCCAAATGTCCTATATTGGCCTTAAAATGTCCCGGCTAAGCCTTGTCGAACTTGAGGTTTTAGATTCCAAAACAAGTGAGTTTCGTCCATTTCCAAGTTCGGACGGACAACCGAGTAAATGCCGACCGAACGGACGGACATAAACCACGTTTTTACGGACGGAACGTTTTTTTTTTCGCCTTAGAACGCCGCGAGTTAAGCAATGGCGTGGCTAGTCTCTTAGGTGTATTGTTTTCCATGCGAAAACATGTGTCTTTCGTCCACTTATAAGTTCGGAAACAAAATCGAGTACATACCAAACCGAATGTCCGAACAAAAACCCGTTCCCATCGTCCAAATGTTCTATATTGGCATTAAAACGTCCCGGCTAAGCCTTGTCGATCTTGAGCTTTTAGAATCCAAAACAAGTGAGTTTCGTCCATTTTCAAGTTCGGACCGAAATCAGAGTAAATGCCGGCCGAACGGACGGACATAAACCACGTTTTTACGGACGGAACGTTGTTTTTTTCGCCTTAGAACGCCCCGAGTTAAGCAATGGAGTGGCTACTCTCTATGGTGTTTTGTTTTCCTTGCGAAAACATGTGTGTTTCGTCAACTTATAAGTTCGGAACAAAAATCGAGTACATACCAAGCCGAATGTCCGGGCATAACCCCGTTCCCATCGTCCAAATGTCCTATATTGGCCTTAAAACGTCCCGGCTAAGCCTTGTCGATCTTGAGGTTTTAGATTCCAAAACAAGTGAATTTCGTCCATTTCCAAGTTCAGACTGAAAATCGAGTAAATGTCGACCGGACGGACGGACATAAACCACGTTTTGACGTACGGAACGTTGTTTTTTTCGCCTTAGAACGCCTCGAGTTAAGCAATGGAGTGGCTAGTCTCTTAGGTGTATCGTTTTCCTTGCGTAAACATGTGTGTTTCGTCCACCTATAAGTTCGGAATAAAAATCGAATACATACCAAGCCGAATGTCCGGACAAAACCCCGTTCCCATCGTCCAAATGTTCTATATTTGCCTTAAAATGTCCCAGCTAAGCCTTGTCGATCTTGAGGTTTTAGATTCCAAAACAAGTGAGTTTCGTCCATTTCCAAGTTCGGACCGAAAACCGAGTAAATGCCGACCGAACGGACGGACATAAACCACGTTTTTACGGACGGAACGTTGTTTTTTTCGCCTTAGAACGCCACGAGTTAAGCAATGGAGTGGCTAGTCTCTTAGGTGTATCGTTTTCCATGCGAAAACATGTGTGTTTCGTCCACTTATAAGTTCGGAAACAAAATCGAGTACATACCAAGCCGAATGTCCGGACAAAACCCCGTTCCCATCTTCCAAATGTTCTATATTGGCATTAAAACGTCCCGGCTAAGCCTTTTCGATCATGAGCTTTTAGATTCCAAAACAAGTGAGTTTCGTCCATTTCCAAGTTCGGACTGAAAACCGAGTAAATGCCGACTGAACGGACGGACATAAACCACGTTTTTACGGACGGAACGTTGTTTTTTTCGCCTCAGAACGCCCCGAGTTAAGCAATGAAGTGGCTAGTCTCTTAGGTGTATTGTTTTCCAGGCGAAAACATGTGTGTTTCGTGCACTTATAAGTTCGGAACAAAAATCGAGTACATACCAAGCCGAATGTCCGGGCAAAACCCCGTTCCCATCGTCCAAATGTCCTATATTGGCATTAAAATGTCCCGGCTAAGCCTTGTCGAACTTGAGGTTTTAGATTCCAAAACAAGTGAGTTTCGTCCATTTCCAAGTTCGCACCGAAAATCGAGTAAATGCCGACCGAACGGACGGACATAAACCACGTTTTTACGGACGGAACGTTTTTTTTTTCGCCTTAGAACGCCCCGAGTTAAGCAATGGAGTGGCTAGTCTCTTAGGTGTATCGTTTTCCTTGCGAAAACATGTGTGTTTCGTCCACTTATAAGTTCGGAAACAAAATCGAGTATATACCAAGCCGAATGTCCGGACAAAACCCCGTTCCCATCGTCCAAATGTTCTATGGCATTAAAACGTCCCGACTAAGCCTTGTCGATCTTGAGCTTTTAGAATCCAAAACAAGTGAGTTTCGTCCATTTTCAAGTTCGGACCGAAATCAGAGTAAATGCCGGCCGAACAGACGGACATAAACCACGTTTTTACGTACGGAACGTTGTTTTTTTCGCCTTAGAACGCCTCGAGTCAAGCAATGGAGTGGCTAGTCTCTTAGGTGTATCGTTTTCCTTGCGAAAACATGTGTGTTTCGTCCACCTATAAGTTTGGAATAAAAATCGAATACATACCAAGCCGAATGTCCGGACAAAACCCCGTTCCCATCGTCCAAATGTTCTATATTGGCCTTAAAATGTCCCGGCTAAGCCTTGTCGATCTTGAGGTTTTAGATTCCAAAACAAGTGAGTTTCGTCCATTTCCAAGTTCGGACCGAAAACCGAGTAAATGCCGACCGAATGGACGGACATAAACCCAGTTTTTACGGACGGAACGTTGTTTTTTTCGCCTTAGAACGCCCGAGTTAAGCAATGGAGTGGCTAGTCTCTTAGGTGTATCGTTTTCCATGCGAAAACATGTGTGTTTCGTCCACTTATAAGTTCGAAAACAAAATCGAGTACATACCAAGCCGAATGTCCGGACAAAACCCCGTTCCCATCTTCCAAATGTTCTATATTGGCCTTAAAACGTCCCGGCTAAGCCTTTTCGATCTTGAGCTTTTAGATTCCAAAACAAGTGAGTTTCGTCCATTTCCAAGTTCGGACCGAAAACAGAGTAAATGCCGACCGAACGGACGGACATAAACCACGTTTTTACGGACGGAACGTTGTTTTTTTCGCCTTAGAACGCCCCGAGTTAAGCAATGGAGTGGCTAGTCTCTTAGGTGTATCGTTTTCCATGCGAAAACATGTGTGTTTCGTCCACCTATAAGTTCGGAATAAAAATCGAATACATACCAAGCCGAATGTCCGGACAAAACCCCGTTCCCATCGTCCAAATGTTCTATATTGGCCTTAAAATGTCCCGGCTAATCCTTGTCGATCTTGAGGTTTTAGATTCCAAAACAAGTGAGTTTCGTCCATTTCCAAGTTCGGACCGAAAACCGAGTAAATGCCGACCGAACGGACGGACATAAACCACGTTTTTACGGACGGAACGTTGTTTTTTTCGCCTTAGAACGCCCCGAGTTAAGCAATGGAGTGGCTAGTCTCTTAGGTGTATCGTTTTCCATGCGAAAACATGTGTGTTTCGTCAACTTATAAGTTCGAAAACAAAATCGAGTACATACCAAGCCGAATGTCCGGACAAAACCCCGTTCCCATCTTCCAAATGTTCTATATTGGCCTTAAAACGTCCCGGTTAAGCCTTTTCGATCTTGAGCTTTTAGATTCCAAAACAAGTGAGTTTCGTCCATTTCCAAGTTCGGACCGAAAACCGAGTAAATGCCGACTGAACGGACGGACATAAACCACGTTTTTACGGACGGAACGTTGTTTTTTTCGCCTTAGGACTCACCGAGTTAAGCAATGGAGTGGCTAGTCTCTTAGGTGTATCGTTTTCCATGCGAAAACATGTGTGTTTCGTCCACTTATAAGTTCGGAACAAAAATCGAGTACATACCAAGCCGAATGTCCGGACAAAACCCCGTTCCCATGGTCCAAATGTCTTATATTGGCCTTAAAATGTCCAGGCTAAACCTTTTCGATCTTGAGGTTTTAGATTCCAAAACAAGTGAATTTTGTCCATTTCCAAGTTCGGACTGAAAATCGAGTAAATGTCGACCGGACAGACGGTCATAAACCACGTTTTTACGGACGGAACGTTGTTTTTTTCGCCTTAGAACGCCCCGAGTTAAGCAATGGAGTGGCTAGTCTCTTAGGTGTATCGGTTTTCTTGCGAAAACATGTGTGTTTCGTCCACTTATAAGTTCGGAATAAAAATCGAGTACATACCATGGCGAATGTCCGGACAAAACCCCGTTCCCATCGTCCAAATGTCCTATATTGGCCTTAAAACGTCCCGGCTAAGCCTTTTCGATCTTGAGGTTTTAGATTCCAAAACAAGTGAATTTCATCCATTTTCAAGTTCGGACTGAAAATCGAGTAAATGTCGACCGGACGGACGGACATAAATCACGTTTTTACGGACGGAACATTGTTTTTTTCGCCTTAGAACGCCCCGAGTTAAGCAATGGAGTGGCTACTCTCTATGGTTTTTCGTTTTCCTTGCGAAAACATGTGTGTTTCGTCCACTTATAAGTTCGGAACAAAAATCGAGTACATACCAAGCCTAATGTCCGGACAAAACCCCGTTCCCATCGTCCAAATGTTCTATATTGGCCTTAAAAGGTCCCGGCTAACCCTTGTCTATCTTGAGCTTTTAGATTCCAAAACAAGTGAGTCTCGTCCATTTCCAAGTTTGGACCGAAAACCGAGTAAATGCCGACTGAACGGACGGAAATAAACCACATTTTTACGGACGGAACGTTGTATTTTTCGCCTTAGGACTCACCGAGTTAAGCAATGGAGTGGCTAGTCTCTTAGGTGTATCGTTTTCCATACGAAAACATGTGTGTTTCGTCCACTTATAAGTTCGGAACAAAAATCGAGTACATACCAAGGCGAATGTCCGGACAAAACCCCGTTCCCATCGTCCAAATGTCCTATATTGGCCTTAAAACGTCCCGGCTAAGCCTTGTCGATCTTGAGGTTTTAGATTCCAAAACAAGTGAATTTCGTCCATTTCAAAGTTCAGACTGAAAATCGAGTAAATGTCGACCGGACGGACAGACATAAACCACGTTTTTACGTACGGAACGTTGTTTTTTTCGCCTTAGAACGCCTCGAGTTAAGCAATGGAGTGGCTAGTCTCTTAGGTGTATCGTTTTCCTTGCGAAAACATGTGTGTTTCGTCCACCTATAAGTTCGGAATAAAAATCGAATACATACCAAGCCGAATGTCCGGACAAAACCCCGTTCCCATCGTCCAAATGTTCTATATTGGCCTTAAAATGTCCCGGCTAAGCCTTGTCGATCTTGAGCTTTTAGAATCCAAAACAAGTGAGTTTCGTCCATTTTCAAGTTCGGACCGAAATCAGAGTAAATGCCGGCCGAACGGACGGACATAAACCACGTTTTTACGGACGAAACTTTGTTTTTTTCGCCTTAGGACTCCCCGAGTTAAGCAATGGAGGGGCTAGTCTCTTAGGTGTATCGTTTTCCATGCGAAAACATGTGTGTTTCGTCCACTTATAAGTTCGGAACAAAAATCGAGTACATACAAAGCCGAATGTCCGTACAAAACCCCGTTCCCATGGTCCAAAAGTCCTATATTGGCCTTAAAACGTCCCGGCTAAGCCTTTTCGATCTTGAGGTTTTAGATTCCAAAACAAGTGAATTTCGTCCATTTCCAAGTTCGGACTGAAAATCGAGTAAATGTCGACCGGACGGACGAACATAAACAACGTTTTTACGTACGGAACGTTGTTTTTTTTGCCATAGAACGCCTCGAGTTAAGCAATGGAGTGGCTAGTCTCTTAGGTGTATCGTTTTCCAGGCGAAAACATGTGTGTTTTGTCCACTTATAAGTTCGGAAACAAAATCGAGTACATACCAAGCCGAATGTCCGGACAAAACCCCGTTCCCATCTTCCAAATGTTCTATATTGGCCTTAAAACGTCCCGGCTAACCTTTTCGATCTTTAGCTTTTAGATTCTAAAACAAGTGAGTTTCGTCCATTTCCAAGTTCGGACCGAAAACCGAGTAAATGCCGACTGAACGGACGGACATAAACCACGTTTTTACGGACGGAACGTTGTTTTTTTCGCCTTAGGACTCACCGAGTTAAGCAATGGAGTGGCTAGTCTCTTAGGTGTATCGTTTTCCATGCGAAAACATGTGTGTTTCGTCCACTTATAAGTTCGGAACAAAAATCGAGTACATACCAAGCCGAATGTCCGGACAAAACCTCGTTCCCATGGTCCAAATGTCCTATATTGGCCTTAAAACGTCCCGGCTAAGCCTTTTCGATCTTGAGATTTTAGATTCCAAAACAAGTGAATTTCGTCCATTTCCAAGTTCGGACCAAAAACCGAGTAAATGCCGGCCGAACGGACAGACATAAACCACGTTTTTACGTACCGAACGTTATTTTTTCGCCTTAGAATGGCCCGAGTTAAACAATGGAGTGGCTAGTCTCTTAGGTGTATCGTTTTCCATGCGAAAACATGTGTGTTTCGTCCACTTATAAGTTCGGAAACAAAATCGAGTACATACCAAGCCGAATGTCCGGACAAAACCCCGTTCCCATCTTCCAAATGTTCTATATTGGCTTTAAAACGTCCCGGCTAAGCCTTGTCGAGCTTGAGCTTTTAGATTCCAAAACAAGTGATTGTTGTCCATTTCCAAGTTCGGACCGAAAACAGAGTAAATGTCGGCCGAACGGACTGACATAAACCACGATTTTACGGACGAAACGTTGTATTTTCGCCTTATAACGCCCCGAGTTAAGCAATGAAGTGGCTAGTCTCTTAGGTGTATAGTTTTCCTTGCTAAAACATGTGTGTTTCGTCCACCTATAAGTTCGGAATAAAAATCGAATACATACCAAGCCGAATGTCCCGACAAAACCCCGTTCCCATCGTCCAAATGTCCTATATTGGCCTTAAAACGTCCCGGCTAAGCCTTTTCGATCTTGAGGTTTTAGATTCCAAAACAAGTGAATTTCGTCCATTTCCAAGTTCGGACTGAAAATCGAGTAAATGTCGACCGGACGGACGGACATAAACCACGTTTTTACGTACGGAACGTTGTTTTTTTCGCCTTAGAACGCCTCGAGTTAAGCAATGGAGTGGCTAGTCTCTTAGGTGTATCGTTTTCCTTGCGAAATCATGTGTGTTTCGTCCACCTATAAGTTCGGAATAAAAATCGAATACATACCAAGCCGAATGTCCCGACAAAACCCCGTTCCCATCGTCCAAATGTTCTATATTGGCCTTAAAATGTCACGGCTAAGCCTTGTCGATCTTGAGGATTTAGATTTAAAAACAAGTGAGTTTCGTCCATTTCCAAGTTCGGACCGAAAACCGAGTAAATGCCGACCGAACGGACGGACATAAACCACGTTTATACGTACGGAACGTTGTTTTTTTCGCCTTAGAACGCCTCGAGTTAAGCAATGGAGTGGCTAGTCTCTTAGGTGTATCGTTTTCCTTGCGAAATCATGTGTGTTTCGTCCACCTATAAGTTCGGAATAAAAATCGAATACATACCAAGCCGAATGTCCCGACAAAACCCCGTTCCCATCGTCCAAATGTTCTATATTGGCCTTAAAATGTCCCAGCTAAGCCTTGTCGATCTTGAGGTTTTAGATTCCAAAACAAGTGAGTTTCGTCCATTTCCAAGTTCGGACCGAAAACCGAGTAAATGCCGACCGAACGGACGGACATAAACCACGTTTTTACGGACGGAACTTTGTTTTTTTCGCCTTAGAACGCCCCGAGTTAAGCAATGGAGTGCCTAGTCTCTTAGGTGTATCGTTTTCCATGCGAAAACATGTGTGTTTCGTCAACTTATAAGTTCGAAAACAAAATCGAGTACATACCAAGCCGAATGTCCGGACAAAACCCCGTTCCCATCTTCCAAATGTTCTATATTGGCCTTAAAACGTCCCGGCTAGGCCTTTTCGATCTTGAGCTTTTAGATTCCAAAACAAGTGAGTTTCGTCCATTTCCAAGTTCGGACCGAAAACCGAGTAAATGCCGACTGAACGGACGGACATAAACCACGTTTTTACGGACGAAACGTTGTTTTTTTCGCCTTAGGACTCCCCGAGTTAAGCAATGGAGTGGCTAGTCTCTTAGGTGTATCGTTTTCCATGCGAAAACATGTGTGTTTCGTCCACTTATAAGTTCGGAACAAAAATCGAGTACATACCAAGACGAATGTCCGGACAAAACCCCGTTCCCATGGTCCAAATGTCTTATATTGGCCTTAAAATGTCCAGGCTAAACCTTTTCGATCTTGAGGTTTTAGATTCCAAAACAAGTGAATTTCGTCCATTTCCAAGTTCGGACTGAAAATCGAGTAAATGTCGACCGGACAGACGGTCATAAACCACGTTTTTACGGACGGAACGTTGTTTTTTTTCGCCTTAGAACGCCCCGAGTTAAGCAATGGAGTGGCTAGTCTCTTAGGTGTATCGGTTTTCTTGCGAAAACATGTGTGTTTCGTCCACTTATAAGTTCGGAATAAAAATCGAGTACATACCATGGCGAATGTCCGGACAAAACCCCGTTCCCATCGTCCAAATGTCCTATATTGGCCTTAAAACGTCCCGGCTAAGCCTTTTCGATCTTGAGGTTTTAGATTCCAAAACAAGTGAATTTCATCCATTTTCAAGTTCGGACTGAAAATCGAGTAAATGTCGACCGGACGGACGGACATAAATCACGTTTTTACGGACGAAACATTGTTTTTTTCGCCTTAGAACGCCCCGAGTTAAGCAATGGAGTGGCTACTCTCTATGGTTTTTCGTTTTCCTTGCGAAAACATGTGTGTTTCGTCCACTTATAAGTTCGGAACAAAAATCGAGTACATACCAAGCCTAATGTCCGGACAAAACCCCGTTCCCATCGTCCAAATGTTCTATATTGGCCTTAAAAGGTCCCGGCTAACCCTTGTCTATCTTGAGCTTTTAGATTCCAAAACAAGTGAGTCTCGTCCATTTCCAAGTTCGGACCGAAAACCGAGTAAATGCCGACTGAACGGACGGAAATAAACCACATTTTTACGGACGGAACGTTGTATTTTTCGCCTTAGGACTCACCGAGTTAAGCAATGGAGTGGCTAGTCTCTTAGGTGTATCGTTTTCCATACGAAAACATGTGTGTTTCGTCCACTTATAAGTTCGGAACAAAAATCGAGTACATACCAAGGCGAATGTCCGGACAAAACCCCGTTCCCATCGTCCAAATGTCCTATATTGGCCTTAAAACGTCCCGGCTAAGCCTTGTCGATCTTGAGGTTTTAGATTCCAAAACAAGTGAATTTCGTCCATTTCAAAGTTCAGACTGAAAATCGAGTAAATGTCGACCGGACGGACAGACATAAACCACGTTTTTACGTACGGAACGTTGTTTTTTTCGCCTTAGAACGCCTCGAGTTAAGCAATGGAGTGGCTAGTCTCTTAGGTGTATCGTTTTCCTTGCGAAAACATGTGTGTTTCGTCCACCTATAAGTTCGGAATAAAAATCGAATACATACCAAGCCGAATGTCCGGACAAAACCCCGTTCCCATCGTCCAAATGTTCTATATTGGCCTTAAAATGTCCCGGCTAAGCCTTGTCGATCTTGAGCTTTTAGAATCCAAAACAAGTGAGTTTCGTCCATTTTCAAGTTCGGACCGAAATCAGAGTAAATGCCGGCCGAACGGACGGACATAAACCACGTTTTTACGGACGAAACTTTGTTTTTTTCGCCTTAGGACTCCCCGAGTTAAGCAATGGAGGGGCTAGTCTCTTAGGTGTATCGTTTTCCATGCGAAAACATGTGTGTTTCGTCCACTTATAAGTTCGGAACAAAAATCGAGTACATACAAAGCCGAATGTCCGTACAAAACCCCGTTCCCATGGTCCAAAAGTCCTATATTGGCCTTAAAACGTCCCGGCTAAGCCTTTTCGATCTTGAGGTTTTAGATTCCAAAACAAGTGAATTTCGTCCATTTCCAAGTTCGGACTGAAAATCGAGTAAATGTCGACCGGACGGACGAACATAAACAACGTTTTTACGTACGGAACGTTGTTTTTTTTGCCATAGAACGCCTCGAGTTAAGCAATGGAGTGGCTAGTCTCTTAGGTGTATCGTTTTCCAGGCGAAAACATGTGTGTTTTGTCCACTTATAAGTTCGGAAACAAAATCGAGTACATACCAAGCCGAATGTCCGGACAAAACCCCGTTCCCATCTTCCAAATGTTCTATATTGGCCTTAAAACGTCCCGGCTAACCTTTTCGATCTTTAGCTTTTAGATTCTAAAACAAGTGAGTTTCGTCCATTTCCAAGTTCGGACCGAAAACCGAGTAAATGCCGACTGAACGGACGGACATAAACCACGTTTTTACGGACGGAACGTTGTTTTTTTCGCCTTAGGACTCACCGAGTTAAGCAATGGAGTGGCTAGTCTCTTAGGTGTATCGTTTTCCATGCGAAAACATGTGTGTTTCGTCCACTTATAAGTTCGGAACAAAAATCGAGTACATACCAAGCCGAATGTCCGGACAAAACCTCGTTCCCATGGTCCAAATGTCCTATATTGGCCTTAAAATGTCCCGGCTAAGCCTTTTCGATCTTGAGGTTTTAGATTCCAAAACAAGTGAATTTCGTCCATTTCCAAGTTCGGACTGAAAATCGAGTAAATGTCGACCGGACGGACGAACATAAACAACGTTTTTACGTACGGAACGTTGTTTTTTTTCCCATAGAACGCCTCGAGTTAAGCAATGGAGTGGCTAGTCTCTTAGGTGTATCGTTTTCCATGCGAAAACATGTGTGTTTTGTCCACTCATAAGTTCGGAAACAAAATCGAGTACATACCAAGCCGAATGTCCGGACAAAACCCCGTTCCCATCTTCCAAATGTTCTATATTGGCTTTAAAACGTCCCGGCTAAGCCTTGTCGAGCTTGACCTTTTAGATTCCAAAACGAGTGATTGTTGTCCATTTCCAAGTTCGGACCGAAAACAGAGTAAATGTCGGCCGAACGGACTGACATAAACCACGATTTTACGGACGAAACGTTGTATTTTCGCCTTATAACGCCCCGAGTTAAGCAATGAAGTGGCTAGTCTCTTAGGTGTATAGTTTTCCTTGCTAAAACATGTGTGTTTCGCCCACCTATAAGTTCGGAATAAAAATCGAGTACATACCAAGCCGAATGTCCGGACAAAACCCCGTTCCCATCGTCCAAATGTCCTATATTGGCCTTAAAACGTCCCGGCTAAGCCTTTTCGATCTTGAGGTTTTAGATTCCAAAACAAGTGAATTTCGTCCATTTCCAAGTTCGGACTGAAAATCGAGTAAATGTCGACCGGACGGACGGACATAAACCACGTTTTTACGTACGGAACGTTGTTTTTTTCGCCTTAGAACGCCTCGAGTTAAGCAATGGAGTGGCTAGTCTCTTAGGTGTATCGTTTTCCTTGCGAAATCATGTGTGTTTCGTCCACCTATAAGTTCGGAATAAAAATCGAATACATACCAAGCCGAATGTCCCGACAAAACCCCGTTCCCATCGTCCAAATGTTCTATATTGGCCTTAAAATGTCACGGCTAAGCCTTGTCGATCTTGAGGTTTTAGATTTAAAAACAAGTGAGTTTCGTCCATTTCCAAGTTCGGACCGAAAACCGAGTAAATGCCGACCGAACGGACGGACATAAACCACGTTTTTACGGACGGAACGTTGTTTTTTTCGACTTAGAACGCCCCGAGTTAAGCTATGGAGTGGCTAGTCTCTTAGGTGTATTGTTTTCCATGCGAAAACATGTGTGTTTCGTCCACTTATAAGTTCGGAAACAAAATCGAGTACATACCAAGCCGAATGTCCGGACAAAACCCCGTTCCCATCGTCCAAATGTTCTATATTGGCATTAAAACGTCCCGGCTAAGCCTTGTCGATCTTGAGCTTTTAGATTCCAAAACAAGTGAGTTTCGTCCATTTACCAGTTCGGACCGAAATCAGAGTAAATGCCGGCCGAACGGACGGACATAAACCACGTTTTTACGGACGGAACGTTGTTTTTTTCGCCTTAGAACGCCCCGAGTTAAGTAATGGAGTGGCTACTCTCTATGGTGTTTCGTTTTCCTTGCGAAAACATGTGTGTTTCGTCCACTTATAAGTTCGGAACAAAAATCGAGTACATACCAAGCCGAATGTCCGGACAAACCCCGTTCCCATGGTCAAAATGTCCTATATTGGCCTTAAAATGTCCCGGCTAAGCCTTTTCGATCTTGAGGTTTTAGATTCCAAAACAAGTGAATTTCGTCCATTTCCAAGTTCGGACTGAAAATCGAGTAAATGACGACCGGACGGACGGACATAAACCACGTTTTTACGTACGGAACGTTGTTTTTTTCGCCTTAGAACGCCTCGAGTTAAGCAATGGAGTGGCTAGTCTCTTAGGTGTATCGTTTTCCTTGCGAAAACATGTGTGTTTCGTCCACCTATAAGTTCGGAATAAAAATCGAATACATACCAAGCCGAATGTCCGGACAAAACCCCGTTCCCATCGTCCAAATGTTCTATATTGGCCTTAAAATGTCCCGGCTAAGCCTTGTCGATCTTGAGCTTTTAGAATCCAAAACAAGTGAGTTTCGTCCATTTTCAAGTTCGGACCGAAATCAGAGTAAATGCCGGCCGAACGGACGGACATAAACCACGTTTTTACGGACGAAACTTTGTTTTTTTCGCCTTAGGACTCCCCGAGTTAAGCAATGGAGGGGCTAGTCTCTTAGGTGTATCGTTTTCCATGCGAAAACATGTGTGTTTCGTCCACTTATAAGTTCGGAACAAAAATCGAGTACATACAAAGCCGAATGTCCGTACAAAACCCCGTTCCCATGGTCCAAAAGTCCTATATTGGCCTTAAAACGTCCCGGCTAAGCCTTTTCGATCTTGAGGTTTTAGATTCCAAAACAAGTGAATTTCGTCCATTTCCAAGTTCGGACTGAAAATCGAGTAAATGTCGACCGGACGGACGAACATAAACAACGTTTTTACGTACGGAACGTTGTTTTTTTTTGCCATAGAACGCCTCGAGTTAAGCAATGGAGTGGCTAGTCTCTTAGGTGTATCGTTTTCCAGGCGAAAACATGTGTGTTTTGTCCACTTATAAGTTCGGAAACAAAATCGAGTACATACCAAGCCGAATGTCCGGACAAAACCCCGTTCCCATCTTCCAAATGTTCTATATTGGCCTTAAAACGTCCCGGCTAACCTTTTCGATCTTTAGCTTTTAGATTCTAAAACAAGTGAGTTTCGTCCATTTCCAAGTTCGGACCGAAAACCGAGTAAAAGCCGACTGAACGGACGGACATAAACCACGTTTTTACGGACGGAACGTTGTTTTTTTCGCCTTAGGACTCACCGAGTTAAGCAATGGAGTGGCTAGTCTCTTAGGTGTATCGTTTTCCATGCGAAAACATGTGTGTTTCGTCCACTTATAAGTTCGGAACAAAAATCGAGTACATACCAAGCCGAATGTCCGGACAAAACCTCGTTCCCATGGTCCAAATGTCCTATATTGGCCTTAAAACGTCCCGGCTAAGCCTTTTCGATCTTGAGGTTTTAGATTCCAAAACAAGTGAATTTCGTCCATTTCCAAGTTCGGACCAAAAACCGAGTAAATGCCGGCCGAACGGACAGACATAAACCACGTTTTTACGTACCGAACGTTATTTTTTCGCCTTAGAATGGCCCGAGTTAAACAATGGAGTGGCTAGTCTTTTAGGTGTATCGTTTTCCATGCGAAAACATGTGTGTTTCGTCCACTTATAAGTTCGGAAACAAAATCGAGTACATACCAAGCCGAATGTCCGGACAAAACCCCGTTCCCATCTTCCAAATGTTCTATATTGGCTTTAAAACGTCCCGGCTAAGCCTTGTCGAGCTTGAGCTTTTAGATTCCAAAACAAGTGATTGTTGTCCATTTCCAAGTTCGGACCGAAAACAGAGTAAATGTCGGCCGAACGGACTGACATAAACCACGATTTTACGGACGAAACGTTGTATTTTCGCCTTATAACGCCCCGAGTTAAGCAATGAAGTGGCTAGTCTCTTAGGTGTATAGTTTTCCTTGCTAAAACATGTGTGTTTCGTCCACCTATAAGTTCGGAATAAAAATCGAATACATACCAAGCCGAATGTCCCGACAAAACCCCGTTCCCATCGTCCAAATGTCCTATATTGGCTTTAAAACGTCCCGGCTAAGCCTTTTCGATCTTGAGGTTTTAGATTCCAAAACAAGTGAATTTCGTCCATTTCCAAGTTCGGACTGAAAATCGAGTAAATGTCGACCGGACGGACGGACATAAACCACGTTTTTACGTACGGAACGTTGTTTTTTTCGCCTTAGAACGCCTCGAGTTAAGCAATGGAGTGGCTAGTCTCTTAGGTGTATCGTTTTCCTTGCGAAATCATGTGTGTTTCGTCCACCTATAAGTTCGGAATAAAAATCGAATACATACCAAGCCGAATGTCCCGACAAAACCCCGTTCCCATCGTCCAAATGTTCTATATTGGCCTTAAAATGTCACGGCTAAGCCTTGTCGATCTTGAGGATTTAGATTTAAAAACAAGTGAGTTTCGTCCATTTCCAAGTTCGGACCGAAAACCGAGTAAATGCCGACCGAACGGACGGACATAAACCACGTTTATACGTACGGAACGTTGTTTTTTTCGCCTTAGAACGCCTCGAGTTAAGCAATGGAGTGGCTAGTCTCTTAGGTGTATCGTTTTCCTTGCGAAATCATGTGTGTTTCGTCCACCTATAAGTTCGGAATAAAAATCGAATACATACCAAGCCGAATGTCCCGACAAAACCCCGTTCCCATCGTCCAAATGTTCTATATTGGCCTTAAAATGTCCCAGCTAAGCCTTGTCGATCTTGAGGTTTTAGATTCCAAAACAAGTGAGTTTCGTCCATTTCCAAGTTCGGACCGAAAACCGAGTAAATGCCGACCGAACGGACGGACATAAACCACGTTTTTACGGACGGAACTTTGTTTTTTTCGCCTTAGAACGCCCCGAGTTAAGCAATGGAGTGGCTAGTCTCTTAGGTGTATCGTTTTCCATGCGAAAACATGTGTGTTTCGTCAACTTATAAGTTCGAAAACAAAATCGAGTACATACCAAGCCGAATGTCCGGACAAAACCCCGTTCCCATCTTCCAAATGTTCTATATTGGCCTTAAAACGTCCCGGCTAGGCCTTTTCGATCTTGAGCTTTTAGATTCCAAAACAAGTGAGTTTCGTCCATTTCCAAGTTCGGACCGAAAACCGAGTAAATGCCGACTGAACGGACGGACATAAACCACGTTTTTACGGACGGAACGTTGTTTTTTTCGCCTTAGGACTCCCCGAGTTAAGCAATGGAGTGGCTAGTCTCTTAGGTGTATCGTTTTCCATGCGAAAACATGTGTGTTTCGTCCACTTATAAGTTCGGAACAAAAATCGAGTACATACCAAGACGAATGTCCGGACAAAACCCCGTTCCCATGGTCCAAATTTCTTATATTGGCCTTAAAATGTCCAGGCTAAACCTTTTCGATCTTGAGGTTTTAGATTCCAAAACAAGTGAATTTCGTCCATTTCCAAGTTCGGACTGAAAATCGAGTAAATGTCGACCGGACAGACGGTCATAAACCACGTTTTTACGGACGGAACGTTGTTTTTTTCGCCTTAGAACGCCCCGAGTTAAGCAATGGAGTGGCTAGTCTCTTAGGTGTATCGGTTTTCTTGCGAAAACATGTGTGTTTCGTCCACTTATAAGTTCGGAATAAAAATCGAGTACATACCATGGCGAATGTCCGGACAAAACCCCGTTCCCATCGTCCAAATGTCCTATATTGGCCTTAAAACGTCCCGGCTAAGCCTTTTCGATCTTGAGGTTTTAGATTCCAAAACAAGTGAATTTCATCCATTTTCAAGTTCGGACTGAAAATCGAGTAAATGTCGACCGGACGGACGGACATAAATCACGTTTTTACGGACGGAACATTGTTTTTTTCGCCTTAGAACGCCCCGAGTTAAGCAATGGAGTGGCTACTCTCTATGGTTTTTCGTTTTCCTTGCGAAAACATGTGTGTTTCGTCCACTTATAAGTTCGGAACAAAAATCGAGTACATACCAAGCCTAATGTCCGGACAAAACCCCGTTCCCATCGTCCAAATGTTCTATATTGGCCTTAAAAGGTCCCGGCTAACCCTTGTCTATCTTGAGCTTTTAGATTCCAAAACAAGTGAGTCTCGTCCATTTCCAAGTTCGGACCGAAAACCGAGTAAATGCCGACTGAACGGACGGAAATAAACCACATTTTTACGGACGGAACGTTGTATTTTTCGCCTTAGGACTCACCGAGTTAAGCAATGGAGTGGCTAGTCTCTTAGGTGTATCGTTTTCCATACGAAAACATGTGTGTTTCGTCCACTTATAAGTTCGGAACAAAAATCGAGTACATACCAAGGCGAATGTCCGGACAAAACCCCGTTCCCATCGTCCAAATGTCCTATATTGGCCTTAAAACGTCCCGGCTAAGCCTTGTCGATCTTGAGGTTTTAGATTCCAAAACAAGTGAATTTCGTCCATTTCAAAGTTCAGACTGAAAATCGAGTAAATGTCGACCGGACGGACAGACATAAACCACGTTTTTACGTACGGAACGTTGTTTTTTTCGCCTTAGAACGCCTCGAGTTAAGCAATGGAGTGGCTAGTCTCTTAGGTGTATCGTTTTCCTTGCGAAAACATGTGTGTTTCGTCCACCTATAAGTTCGGAATAAAAATCGAATACATACCAAGCCGAATGTCCGGACAAAACCCCGTTCCCATCGTCCAAATGTTCTATATTGGCCTTAAAATGTCCCGGCTAAGCCTTGTCGATCTTGAGCTTTTAGAATCCAAAACAAGTGAGTTTCGTCCATTTTCAAGTTCGGACCGAAATCAGAGTAAATGCCGGCCGAACGGACGGACATAAACCACGTTTTTACGGACGAAACTTTGTTTTTTTCGCCTTAGGACTCCCCGAGTTAAGCAATGGAGGGGCTAGTCTCTTAGGTGTATCGTTTTCCATGCGAAAACATGTGTGTTTCGTCCACTTATAAGTTCGGAACAAAAATCGAGTACATACAAAGCCGAATGTCCGTACAAAACCCCGTTCCCATGGTCCAAAAGTCCTATATTGGCCTTAAAACGTCCCGGCTAAGCCTTTTCGATCTTGAGGTTTTAGATTCCAAAACAAGTGAATTTCGTCCATTTCCAAGTTCGGACTGAAAATCGAGTAAATGTCGACCGGACGGACGAACATAAACAACGTTTTTACGTACGGAACGTTGTTTTTTTTGCCATAGAACGCCTCGAGTTAAGCAATGGAGTGGCTAGTCTCTTAGGTGTATCGTTTTCCAGGCGAAAACATGTGTGTTTTGTCCACTTATAAGTTCGGAAACAAAATCGAGTACATACCAAGCCGAATGTCCGGACAAAACCCCGTTCCCATCTTCCAAATGTTCTATATTGGCCTTAAAACGTCCCGGCTAACCTTTTCGATCTTTAGCTTTTAGATTCTAAAACAAGTGAGTTTCGTCCATTTCCAAGTTCGGACCGAAAACCGAGTAAATGCCGACTGAACGGACGGACATAAACCACGTTTTTACGGACGGAACGTTGTTTTTTTCGCCTTAGGACTCACCGAGTTAAGCAATGGAGTGGCTAGTCTCTTAGGTGTATCGTTTTCCATGCGAAAACATGTGTGTTTCGTCCACTTATAAGTTCGGAACAAAAATCGAGTACATACCAAGCCGAATGTCCGGACAAAACCTCGTTCCCATGGTCCAAATGTCCTATATTGGCCTTAAAATGTCCCGGCTAAGCCTTTTCGATCTTGAGGTTTTAGATTCCAAAACAAGTGAATTTCGTCCATTTCCAAGTTCGGACTGAAAATCGTGTAAATGTCGACCGGACGGACGAACATAAACAACGTTTTTACGTACGGAACGTTGTTTTTTTTCCCATAGAACGCCTCGAGTTAAGCAATGGAGTGGCTAGTCTCTTAGGTGTATCGTTTTCCATGCGAAAACATGTGTGTTTTGTCCACTCATAAGTTCGGAAACAAAATCGAGTACATACCAAGCCGAATGTCCGGACAAAACCCCGTTCCCATCTTCCAAATGTTCTATATTGGCTTTAAAACGTCCCGGCTAAGCCTTGTCGAGCTTGACCTTTTAGATTCCAAAACGAGTGATTGTTGTCCATTTCCAAGTTCGGACCGAAAACAGAGTAAATGTCGGCCGAACGGACTGACATAAACCACGATTTTACGGACGAAACGTTGTATTTTCGCCTTATAACGCCCCGAGTTAAGCAATGAAGTGGCTAGTCTCTTAGGTGTATAGTTTTCCTTGCTAAAACATGTGTGTTTCGCCCACCTATAAGTTCGGAATAAAAATCGAGTACATACCAAGCCGAATGTCCGGACAAAACCCCGTTCCCATCGTCCAAATGTCCTATATTGGCCTTAAAACGTCCCGGCTAAGCCTTTTCGATCTTGAGGTTTTAGATTCCAAAACAAGTGAATTTCGTCCATTTCCAAGTTCGGACTGAAAATCGAGTAAATGTCGACCGGACGGACGGACATAAACCACGTTTTTACGTACGGAACGTTGTTTTTTTCGCCTTAGAACGCCTCGAGTTAAGCAATGGAGTGGCTAGTCTCTTAGGTGTATCGTTTTCCTTGCGAAATCATGTGTGTTTCGTCCACCTATAAGTTCGGAATAAAAATCGAATACATACCAAGCCGAATGTCCCGACAAAACCCCGTTCCCATCGTCCAAATGTTCTATATTGGCCTTAAAATGTCACGGCTAAGCCTTGTCGATCTTGAGGTTTTAGATTTAAAAACAAGTGAGTTTCGTCCATTTCCAAGTTCGGACCGAAAACCGAGTAAATGCCGACCGAACGGACGGACATAAACCACGTTTTTACGGACGGAACGTTGTTTTTTTCGACTTAGAACGCCCCGAGTTAAGCTATGGAGTGGCTAGTCTCTTAGGTGTATTGTTTTCCATGCGAAAACATGTGTGTTTCGTCCACTTATAAGTTCGGAAACAAAATCGAGTACATACCAAGCCGAATGTCCGGACAAAACCCCGTTCCCATCGTCCAAATGTTCTATATTGGCATTAAAACGTCCCGGCTAAGCCTTGTCGATCTTGAGCTTTTAGATTCCAAAACAAGTGAGTTTCGTCCATTTACCAGTTCGGACCGAAATCAGAGTAAATGCCGGCCGAACGGACGGACATAAACCACGTTTTTACGGACGGAACGTTGTTTTTTTCGCCTTAGAACGCCCCGAGTTAAGTAATGGAGTGGCTACTCTCTATGGTGTTTCGTTTTCCTTGCGAAAACATGTGTGTTTCGTCGACTTATAAGTTCGGAACAAAAATCGAGTACATACCAAGCCGAATGTCCGGACAAACCCCGTTCCCATGGTCAAAATGTCCTATATTGGCCTTAAAATGTCCCGGCTAAGCCTTTTCGATCTTGAGGTTTTAGATTCCAAAACAAGTGAATTTCGTCCATTTCCAAGTTCGGACTGAAAATCGAGTAAATGACGACCGGACGGACGGACATAAACCACGTTTTTACGTACGGAACGTTGTTTTTTTCGCCTTAGAACGCCTCGAGTTAAGCAATGGAGTGGCTAGTCTCTTAGGTGTATCGTTTTCCTTGCGAAAACATGTGTGTTTCGTCCACCTATAAGTTCGGAATAAAAATCGAATACATACCAAGCCGAATGTCCGGACAAAACCCCGTTCCCATGGTCAAAATGTCCTATATTGGCCTTAAAATGTCCCGGCTAAGCCTTTTCGATCTTGAGGTTTTAGATTCCAAAACAAGTGAATTTCGTCCATTTCCAAGTTCGGACTGAAAATCGAGTAAATGTCGACCGGACGGACGGACATAAACCACGTTTTTACGTACGGAACGTTGTTTTTTTCGCCTTAGAACGCCTCGAGTTAAGCAATGGAGTGGCTAGTCTCTTAGGTGTATCGTTTTCCTTGCGAAAACATGTGTGTTTCGTCCACCTATAAGTTCGGAATAAAAATCGAATACATACCAAGCCGAATGTCCGGACAAAACCCCGTTCCCATGGTCAAAATGTCCTATATTGGCCTTAAAATGTCCCGGCTAAGCCTTTTCGATCTTGAGGTTTTAGATTCCAAAACAAGTGAATTTCGTCCATTTCCAAGTTCGGACTGAAAATCGAGTAAATGTCGACCGGACGGACGGACATAAACCACGTTTTTACGTACGGAACGTTGTTTTTTTCGCCTTAGAACGCCTCGAGTTAAGCAATGGAGTGGCTAGTCTCTTAGGTGTATCGTTTTCCTTGCGAAATCATGTGTGTTTCGTCCACCTATAAGTTCGGAATAAAAATCGAATACATACCAAGCCGAATGTCCCGACAAAACCCCGTTCCCATCGTCCAAATGTTCTATATTGGCCTTAAAATGTCCCGGCTAACCCTTGTCGATCTTGAGGTTTTAGATTCCAAAACAAGTGAGTTTCTTCCATTTCCAAGTTCGGACCGAAAACCGAGTAAATGCCGACCGAACGGACGGACATAAACCACGTTTTTACGGACGGAACTTTGTTTTTTTCGCCTTAGAACGCCCCGAGTTAAGCAATGGAGTGGCTAGTCTCTTAGGTGTATCGTTTTCCTTGCGAAAACATGTGTGTTTCGTCCACTTATAAGTTCGGAACAAAAATCGAGTACATACCAAGCCGAATGTCCGGACAAAACCCCGTTCCCATGGTCAAAATGTCCTATATTGGCCTTAAAATGTCCCGGCTAAGCCTTTTCGATCTTGAGGTTTTAGATTCCAAAACAAGTGAATTTCGTCCATTTCCA
The DNA here is from genome assembly GCA_023053565.1 of Aquilegia eximia. Lineage (NCBI taxonomy): Eukaryota > Viridiplantae > Streptophyta > Magnoliopsida > Ranunculales > Ranunculaceae > Aquilegia > Aquilegia eximia. The sequence continues at coordinate 106,368 of JALIGU010000026.1, forward strand.
AGTTCGGACTGAAAATCGAGTAAATGTCGACCGGACGGACGGACATAAACCACGTTTTTACGTACGGAACGTTGTTTTTTTCGCCTTAGAACGCCTCGAGTTAAGCAATGGAGTGGCTAGTCTCTTAGGTGTATCGTTTTCCTTGCGAAAACATGTGTGTTTCGTCCACCTATAAGTTCGGAATAAAAATCGAATACATACCAAGCCGAATGTCCGGACAAAACCCCGTTCCCATGGTCAAAATGTCCTATATTGGCCTTAAAATGTCCCGGCTAAGCCTTTTCGATCTTGAGGTTTTAGATTCCAAAACAAGTGAATTTCGTCCATTTCCAAGTTCGGACTGAAAATCGAGTAAATGTCGACCGGACGGACGGACATAAACCACGTTTTTACGTACGGAACGTTGTTTTTTTCGCCTTAGAACGCCTCGAGTTAAGCAATGGAGTGGCTAGTCTCTTAGGTGTATCGTTTTCCTTGCGAAATCATGTGTGTTTCGTCCACCTATAAGTTCGGAATAAAAATCGAATACATACCAAGCCGAATGTCCCGACAAAACCCCGTTCCCATCGTCCAAATGTTCTATATTGGCCTTAAAATGTCCCGGCTAACCCTTGTCGATCTTGAGGTTTTAGATTCCAAAACAAGTGAGTTTCTTCCATTTCCAAGTTCGGACCGAAAACCGAGTAAATGCCGACCGAACGGACGGACATAAACCACGTTTTTACGGACGGAACTTTGTTTTTTTCGCCTTAGAACGCCCCGAGTTAAGCAATGGAGTGGCTAGTCTCTTAGGTGTATCGTTTTCCATGCGAAAACATGTGTGTTTCGTCAACTTATAAGTTCGAAAACAAAATCGAGTACATACCAAGCCGAATGTCCTGACAAAACCCCGTCCCCATCTTCCAAATGTTCTATATTGGCCTTAAAACGTCCCGGCTAAGCCTTTTCGATCTTGAGCTTTTAGATTCCAAAACAAGTGAGTTTCGTCCATTTCCAAGTTCGGACCGAAAACCGAGTAAATGCCGACTGAACGGACGGACATAAACCACGTTTTTACGGACGGAACGTTGTTTTTTTCGCCTTAGGACTCACCGAGTTAAGCAATGGAGTGGCTAGTCTCTTAGGTGTATCGTTTTCCATGCGAAAACATGTGTGTTTCGTCCACTTATAAGTTCGGAACAAAAATCGAGTACATACAAAGCCGAATGTCCGGACAAAACCCCGTTCCCATGGTCCAAATGTCCTATATTGGCCTTAAAACGTCCCGGCTAAGCCTTTTCGATCTTGAGGTTTTAGATTCCAAAACAAGTGAATTTCGTCCATTTCCAAGTTCGGACTGAAAATCGAGTAAATGTCGACCGGACGGACGAACATAAACAACGTTTTTACGTACGGAACGTTGTTTTTTTTCCCATAGAACGCCTCGAGTTAAGCAATGGAGTGGCTAGTCTCTTAGGTGTATCGTTTTCCATGCGAAAACATGTGTGTTTTGTCCACTTATAAGTTCGGAAACAAAATCGAGTACATACCAAGCCGAATGTCCGGACAAAACCCCGTTCCCATCTTCCAAATGTTCTATATTGGCTTTAAAACGTCCCGGCTAAGCCTTGTCGAGCTTGAGCTTTTAAATTCCAAAACAAGTGATTGTTGTCCATTTCCAAGTTCGGACCGAAAACAGAGTAAATGTCGGCCGAACGGACTGACATAAACCACGATTTTACGGACGAAACGTTGTATTTTCGCCTTATAACGCCCCGAATTAAGCAATGAAGTGGCTAGTCTCTTAGGTGTATAGTTTTCCTTGCTAAAACATGTGTGTTTCGTCCACCTATAAGTTCGGAATAAAAATCGAGTACATACCAAGCCGAATGTCCGGAGAAAACCCCGTTCCCATCGTCCAAATGTCCTATATTGGCCTTAAAACGTCCCGGCTAAGCCTTTTCGATCTTGAGGTTTTAGATTCCAAAACAAGTGAATTTCGTCCATTTCCAAGTTCGGACTGAAAATCGAGTAAATGTCGACCGGACGGACGGACATAAACCACGTTTTTACGTACGGAACGTTGTTTTTTTCGCCTTAGAACGCCTCGAGTTAAGCAATGGAGTGGCTAGTCTCTTAGGTGTATCGTTTTCCTTGCGAAATCATGTGTGTTTCGTCCACCTATAAGTTCGGAATAAAAATCGAATACATACCAAGCCGAATGTCCCGACAAAACCCCGTTCCCATCGTCCAAATGTTCTATATTGGCCTTAAAATGTCACGGCTAAGCCTTGTCGATCTTGAGGTTTTAGATTTAAAAACAAGTGAGTTTCGTCCATTTCCAAGTTTGGACCGAAAACCGAGTAAATGCCGACCGAACGGACGGACATAAACCACGTTTTTACGGACGGAACGTTGTTTTTTTCGACTTAGAACGCCCCGAGTTAAGCTATGGAGTGGCTAGTCTCTTAGGTGTATTGTTTTCCATGCGAAAACATGTGTGTTCGTCCACTTATAAGTTCGGAAACAAAATCGAGTACATACCAAGCCGAATGTCCGGACAAAACCCCGTTCCCATCGTCCAAATGTTCTATATTGGCATTAAAACGTCCCGGCTAAGCCTTGTCGATCTTGAGCTTTTAGATTCCAAAACAAGTGAGTTTCGTCCATTTACCAGTTCGGACCGAAATCAGAGTAAATGCCGGCCGAACGGACGGACATAAACCACGTTTTTACGGACGGAACGTTGTTTTTTTCGCCTTAGAACGCCCCGAGTTAAGTAATGGAGTGGCTACTCTCTATGGTGTTTCGTTTTCCTTGCGAAAACATGTGTGTTTCGTCCACTTATAAGTTCGGAACAAAAATCGAGTACATACCAAGCCGAATGTCCGGACAAAACCCCGTTCCCATGGTCAAAATGTCCTATATTGGCCTTAAAATGTCCCGGCTAAGCCTTTTCGATCTTGAGGTTTTAGATTCCAAAACAAGTGAATTTCGTCCTTTTCCAAGTTCGGACTGAAAATCGAGTAAATGTCGACCGGACGGACGGACATAAACAACGTTTTTACGTACGGAACGTTGTTTTTTTCGCCTTAGAACGCCCCGAGTTAAGCAATGGAGTGGCTAGTCTCTTAGGTGTATCGTTTTCCTTGCGAAAACATGTGTGTTTCGTCCACCTATAAGTTCGGAATAAAAATCGAATACATACCAAGCCGAATATCCGGACAAAACCCCGTTCCCATGGTCAAAATGTCCTATATTGGCCTTAAAATGTCCCGGCTAAGCCTTTTCGATCTTGAGGTTTTAGATTCCAAAACAAGTGAATTTCGTCCATTTCCAAGTTCGGACTGAAAATCGAGTAAATGTCGACCGGACGGACGGACATAAACCACGTTTTTACGTACGGAACGTTGTTTTTTTCGCCTTAGAACGCCTCGAGTTAAGCAATGGAGTGGCTAGTCTCTTAGGTGTATCGTTTTCCTTGCGAAAACATGTGTGTTTCGTCCACCTATAAGTTCGGAATAAAAATCGAATACATACCAAGCCGAATGTCCGGACAAAACCCCGTTCCCATCGTCCAAATGTTCTATATTGGCCTTAAAATGTCCCGGCTAAGCCTTGTCGATCTTGAGGTTTTAGATTCCAAAACAAGTGAGTTTCGTCCATTTCCAAGTTCGGACCGAAAACCGAGTAAATGCCGACCGAACGGACGGACATAAACCATGTTTTTACGGACGGAACTTTGTTTTTTTCGCCTTAGAACGCCCCGAGTTAAGCAATGGAGTGGCTAGTCTCTTAGGTGTATCGTTTTCCATGCGAAAACATGTGTGTTTCGTCAACTTATAAGTTCGAAAACAAAATCGAGTACATACCAAGCCGAATGTCCGGACAAAACCCCGTTCCCATCTTCCAAATGTTCTATATTGGCCTTAAAACGTCCCGGTTAAGCCTTTTCGATCTTGAGCTTTTAGATTCCAAAACAAGTGAGTTTCGTCCATTTCCAAGTTCGGACCGAAAACCGAGTAAATGCCGACTGAACGGACGGACATAAACCACGTTTTTACGGACGGAACGTTGTTTTTTTCGCCTTAGGACTCACCGAGTTAAGCATTGGAGTGGCTAGTCTCTTAGGTGTATCGTTTTCCATGCGAAAACATGTGTGTTTCGTCCACTTATAAGTTCGGAACAAAAATCGAGTACATACCAAGCCGAATGTCCGGACAAAACCCCGTTCCCATGGTCCAAATGTCTTATATTGGCCTTAAAATGTCCAGGCTAAACCTTTTCGATCTTGAGGTTTTAGATTCCAAAACAAGTGAATTTCGTCCATTTCCAAGTTCGGACTGAAAATCGAGTAAATGTCGACCGGACAGACGGTCATAAACCACGTTTTTACGGACGGAACGTTGTTTTTTTCGCCTTAGAACGCCCCGAGTTAAGCAATGGAGTGGCTAGTCTCTTAGGTGTATCGGTTTTCTTGCGAAAACATGTGTGTTTCGTCCACTTATAAGTTCGGAATAAAAATCGAGTACATACCATGGCGATTGTCCGGACAAAACCCCGTTCCCATCGTCCAAATGTCCTATATTGGCCTTAAAACGTCCCGGCTAAGCCTTTTCGATCTTGAGGTTTTAGATTCCAAAACAAGTGAATTTCATCCATTTTCAAGTTCGGACTGAAAATCGAGAAAATGTCGACCGGACGGACGGACATAAATCACGTTTTTACGGACGGAACATTGTTTTTTTCGCCTTAGAACGCCCCGAGTTAAGCAATGGAGTGGCTACTCTCTATGGTTTTTCGTTTTCCTTGCGAAAACATGTGTGTTTCGTCCACTTATAAGTTCGGAACAAAAATCGAGTACATACCAAGCCTAATGTCCGGACAAAACCCCGTTCCCATCGTCCAAATGTTCTATATTGGCCTTAAAAGGTCCCGGCTAACCCTTGTCTATCTTGAGCTTTTAGATTCCAAAACAAGTGAGTCTCGTCCATTTCCAAGTTCGGACCGAAAACCGAGTAAATGCCGACTGAACGGACGGACATAAACTACGTTTTTACGGACGGAACGTTGTATTTTTCGCCTTAGGACTCACCGAGTTAACGAATGGAGTGGCTAGTCTCTTAGGTGTATCGTTTTCCATGCGAAAACATGTGTGTTTCGTCCACTTATAAGTTCGGAACAAAAATCGAGTACATACCAAGGCGAATGTCCGGACAAAACCCCGTTGCCATCGTCCAAATGTCCTATATTGGCCTTAAAACGTCCCGGCTAAGCCTTGTCGATCTTGAGGTTTTAGATTCCAAAACAAGTGAATTTCGTCCATTTCAAAGTTCAGACTGAAAATCGAGTAAATGTCGACCGGACGGACGGACATAAACCACGTTTTTACGTACGGAACGTTGTTTTTTTCGCCTTAGAACGCCTCGAGTTAAGCAATGGAGTGGCTAGTCTCTTAGGTGTATCGTTTTCCTTGCGAAATCATGTGTGTTTCGTCCACCTATAAGTTCGGAATAAAAATCGAATACATACCAAGCCGAATGTCCGGACAAAACCCCGTTCCCATGGTCAAAAAGTCCTATATTGGCCTTAAAATGTCCCGGCTAAGCCTTTTCGATCTTGAGGTTTTAGATTCCAAAACAAGTGAATTTCGTCCATTTCCAAGTTCGGACTGAAAATCGAGTAAATGTCGACCGGACGGACGGACATAAACCACGTTTTTACGTACGGAACGTTGTTTTTTTCGCCTTAGAACGCCTCGAGTTAAGCAATGGAGTGGCTAGTCTCTTAGGTGTATCGTTTTCCTTGCGAAATCATGTGTGTTTCGTCCACCTATAAGTTCGGAATAAAAATCGAATACATACCAAGCCGAATGTCCCGACAAAACCCCGTTCCCATCGTCCAAATGTTCTATATTGGCCTTAAAATGTCCCGGCTAAGCCTTGTCGATCTTGAGGTTTTAGATTCCAAAACAAGTGAGTTTCGTCCATTTCCAAGTTCGGACCGAAAACCGAGTAAATGCCGACCGAACGGACGGACATCAACCACGTTTTTACGGACGGAACTTTGTTTTTTTCGCCTTAGAACGCCCCGAGTTAAGCAATGGAGTGGCTAGTCTCTTAGGTGTATCGTTTTCCATGCGAAAACATGTGTGTTTCGTCAACTTATAAGTTCGAAAACAAAATCGAGTACATACCAAGCCGAATGTCCGGACAGAACCCCGTTCCCATCTTCCAAATGTTCTATATTGGCCTTAAAACGTCCCGGCTAAGCCTTTTCGATCTTGAGCTTTTAGATTCCAAAACAAGTGAGTTTCGTCCATTTCCAAGTTCGGACCGAAAACCGAGTAAATGCCGACTGAACGGACGGACATAAACCACGTTTTTACGAACGGAACGTTGTTCTTTTCGCCTTAGGACTCCCCGAGTTAAGCAATGGAGGGGCTAGTCTCTTAGGTGTATCGTTTTCCATGCGAAAACATGTGTGTTTCGTCCACTTATAAGTTCGGAACAAAAATCGAGTACATACAAAGCCGAATGTCCGGACAAAACCCCGTTCCCATGGTCCAAATGTCCTATATTGGCCTTAAAACGTCCCGGCTAAGCCTTTTCGATCTTGAGGTTTTAGATTCCAAAACAAGTGAATTTCGTCCATTTCCAAGTTCGGACTGAAAACGAGTAAATGTCGACCGGACGGACGAACATAAACAACGTTTTTACGTACGGAACGTTGTTTTTTTTGCAATAGAACGCCTCGAGTTAAGCAATGGAGTGGCTAGTCACTTAGGTGTATCGTTTTCCATGCGAAAACATGTGTGTTTTGTCCACTTATAAGTTCGGAAACAAAATCGAGTACATACCAAGCCGAATGTCCGGACAAAACCCCGTTCCCATCTTCCAAATGTTCTATATTGGCCTTAAAACGTCCCGGCTAACCTTTTCGATCTTCAGCTTTTAGATTCTAAAACAAGTGAGTTTCGTCCATTTCCAAGTTCGGACCGAAAACCGAGTAAATGCCGACTGAACGGACGGACATAAACCACGTTTTTACGGACGGAACGTTGTTTTTTTCGCCTTAGGACTCACCGAGTTAAGCAATGGAGTGGCTAGTCTCTTAGGTGTATCGTTTTCCATGAGAAAACATGTGTGTTTCGTCCACTTATAAGTTCGGAACAAAAATCGAGTACATACCAAGCCGAATGTCCGGATAAAACCCCGTTCCCATCTTCCAAATGTTCTATATTGGCTTTAAAACGTCCCGGCTAAGCCTTGTCAAGCTTGAGCTTTTAGATTCCAAAACAAGTGATTGTTGTCCATTTTCAAGTTCGGACCGAAAACAGAGTAAATGTCGGCCGAACGGACTGACATAAACCACGATTTTACGGACGAAACGTTGTATTTTCGCCTTATAACGCCCCGAGTTAAGCAATGAAGTGGCTAGTCTCTTAGGTGTATAGTTTTCCTTGCTAAAACATGTGTGTTTCGTCCACCTATAAGTTCGGAATAAAAATCGAGTACATACCAAGCCGAATGTCCGGACAAAACCCCGTTCCCATCGTTCAAATGTCCTATATTGGCCTTAAAACGTCCCGGCTAAGCCTTTTCGATCTTGAGGTTTTAGATTCCAAAACAAGTGAATTTCGTCCATTTCCAAGTTCGGACTGAAAATCGAGTAAATGTCGACCGGACGGACGGACATAAACCACGTTTTTACGTACGGAACGTTGTTTTTTTCGCCTTAGAACGCCTCGAGTTAAGAATGGAGTGGCTAGTCTCTTAGGTGTATCGTTTTCCTTGCGAAATCATGTGTGTTTCGTCCACCTATAAGTTCGGAATAAAAATCGAATACATACCAAGCCGAATGTCCCGACAAAACCCCGTTCCCATCGTCCAAATGTTCTATATTGGCCTTAAAATGTCCCGGCTAAGCCTTGTCGATCTTGAGGTTTTAGATTTAAAAACAAGTGAGTTTCGTCCATTTCCAAGTTCGGACCGAAAACCTAGTAAATGCCGACCGAACGGACGGACATAAACCACGTTTTTACGGACGGAACGTTGTTTTTTTCGACTTAGAACGCCCCGAGTTAAGCTATGGAGTGGCTAGTCTCTTAGGTGTATTGTTTTCCATGCGAAAACATGTGTGTTTCGTCCACTTATAAGTTCGGAAACAAAATCGAGTACATACCAAGCCGAATGTCCGGACAAAACCCCGTTCCCATCGTCCAAATGTTCTATATTGGCATTAAAACGTCCCGGCTAAGCCTTGTCGATCTTGAGCTCTTAGATTCCAAAACAAGTGAGTTTCGTCCATTTACCAGTTCGGACCGAAATCAGAGTAAATGCCGGCCGAACGGACGGACATAAACCACGTTTTTACGGACGGAACGTTGTTTTTTTCGCCTTAGAACGCCCCGAGTTAAGTAATGGAGTGGCTACTCTCTCTGGTGTTTCGTTTTCCTTGCGAAAACATGTGTGTTTCGTCCACTTATAAGTTCGGAACAAAAATCGAGTACATACCAAGCCGAATGTCCGGGCAAAACCCCGTTCCCATCGTCCAAATGTCCTATATTGGCCTTAAAACGTCCCGGCTAAGCCTTGTCGATCTTGAGGTTTTAGATTCCAAAACAAGTGAATTTCGTCCATTTCCAAGTTCGGACTGAAAATCGAGTAAATGTTGACCGGACGGACGGACATAAACCACGTTTTTACGGACGGAACGTTGTTTTTTTCGCCTTAGAACGCCCCGTGTTAAGCAATTGAATGGCTAGTCTCTTAGGTGTATCGTTTTCCTTGCGAAAACATGTGTGTTTCGTCCACTTATAAGTTCGGAATAAAAAATGAGTAAATACCAAGGCGAATGTCCGGACAAAACCCCGTTCCCATCGTCCAAATGTCCTATATTGGCCTTAAAACGTCCCGGCTAAGACTTTTCGATGTTGAGGTTTTAGATTCAAAAAAAAGTGAATTTCGTCCATTTCCAAGTTCGGACTGAAAATCGAGTAAATGTCGACCGGACGGACGGACATAAACCACGTTTTTACGGACGGAACGTTGTTTTTTTCGCCTTAGAACGCCCCGAGTTAAGCAATTGAATGGCTAGTCTCTTAGGTGTATCGTTTTCCTTGCGAAAACATGTGTGTTTCGTCCACTTATAAGTTCGGAATAAAAATCGAGTAAATACCAAGGCGAATGTCCGGACAAAACCCCGTTCCCATGGTCAAAATGTCCTATATTGGCCTTAAAATGTCCCGGCTAAGCCTTTTCGATCTTTAGGTTTTAGATTCCAAAACAAGTGAATTTCGTCCATTTCCAAGTTCGGACTGAAAATCGAGTAAATGTCGGCCGAACGGACGGACATAAACCACGATTTTACGGACGAAACGTTGTTTTTTTCGCCTTAGAACGCCCCGAGTTAAGCAATGAAGTGGCTAGTCTCTTAGGTATATCGTTTTCCTTGCGAACACATGTGTGTTTCGTCCACTTATAAGTTTGGAACAAAATCGAGTACATATCAAGCCGAATGTCCGGGCAAAACCCCGTTCCCATCGTCCAAATGTCCTATATTGGCCTTAAAATGTCCCGGCTAAGCCTTGTCGATCTTGATGTTTTAGATTCCAAAACAAGTGAGTTTCGTCCATTTCCAAGTTCGGACCGAAAACCGAGTAAATGCCGACCGAACGGACGGACATAAACCACGTTTTTACGGACGGAACGTTCTTTTTTTCGCCTTAGAACGCCCCGAGTTAAGTAATGGAGTGGCTACTCTCTATGGTGTTTCGTTTTCCTTGCGAAAACATGTGTGTTTCGTCCACTTATAAGTTCGGAACAAAAATCGAGTACATACCAAGCCGAATGTCCGGGCAAAACCCCGTTCCCATAGTCCAAATGTCCTATATTGGCCTTAAAACGTCCCGGCTAAGCCTTGTCGATCTTGAGGTTTTAGATTCCAAAACAAGTGAATTTCGTCCATTTCCAAGTTCGGACTGAAAATCGAGTAAATGTCGATCGGACGGACGGACATAAACCACGTTTTTACGGACGGAACGTTGTTTTTTTCGCCTTAGAACGCCCCGAGTTAAGCAATGGAATGGCTAGTCTCTTAGGTGTATCGTTTTCCTTGCGAAAACATGTGTGTTTCGTCTACTTATAAGTTCGGAATAAAAATCGAGTACAACCAAGGCGAATTTCCGGACAAAACCCCGTTCCCATCGTCCAAATGTCCTATATTGGCCTTAAAACGTCCCGGCTAAGCCTTTTCGATGTTGAGGTTTTAGATTCCAAAACAAGTGAATTTCGTCCATTTCCAAGTTCAGACTGAAAATCGAATAAATGTCGACCGGACGGACGGACATAAACCACGTTTTTACGTACGGAACGTTGTTTTTTTCGCATTAGAACGCCTCGAGTTAAGTAATGGAGTGGCTAGTCTCCTAGGTGTATCGTTTTCCTTGCGAAAACATGTGTGTTTCGTCCACCTATAAGTTCGGAATAAAAATCGAATACATACCAAGCCGAATGTCCGGACAAAACCCCGTTCCCATCGTCCAAATGTTCTATATTGGCCTTAAAATGTCCCGGCTAAGCCATGTCGATCTTGAGGTTTTAGATTCCAAAACAAGTGAATTTCGTCCATTTCCAAGTTCGGACTGAAAATCGAGTAAATGTCGATCGGACGGACGGACATAAACCACGTTTTTACGGACGGAACGTTGTTTTTTTCGCCTTAGAACGCCCCGAGTTAAGCAATGGAATGGCTACTCTCTTAGGTGTATCGTTTTCCTTGCGAAAACATGTGTGTTTCGTCCACTTATAAGTTCGGAATAAAAATCGAGTACAACCAAGGCGAATTTCCGGACAAAACCCCGTTCCCATCGTCCAAATGTCCTATATTGGCCTTAAAACGTCCCGGCTAAGCCTTTTCGATGTTGAGGTTTTAGATTCCAAAACAAGTGAATTTCGTCCATTTCCAAGTTCGGACTGAAAATCGAGTAAATGTCGACCGGACGGACGGACATAAACCACGTTTTTACGTACGGAACGTTGATTTTTTCGCATTAGAACGCCTCGAGTTAAGCAATGGAGTGGCTAGTCTCTTAGGTGTATCGTTTTCCTTGCGAAAACATGTGTGTTTCGTCCACCTATAAGTTCGGAATAAAAATCGAATACATACCTAGCCGAATGTCCGGACAAAACCCCGTTCCCATCGACCAAATGTTCTATATTGGCCTTAAAATGTCCCGGCTAATCCATGTCGATCTTGAGGTTTTAGATTCCAAAACAAGTGAGTTTCGTCCATTTCCAAGTTCGGACCGAAAACCGAGTAAATGCCGACCGAACGGACTACATAAACCACGTTTTTACGGACGGAAGGTTGTTTTTTTCGCCTTAGAACGCCCCGAGTTAAGCAATGGAGTGGCTAGTCTCTTAGGTGTATCGTTTTCCATTCGAAAACATGTGTGTTTCGTCCAATTATAAGTTCGGAAAAAAAATCGAGTACATACCAAGCCGAATGTCCGGACAAAACCCCGTTCCCATCGTCCAAATGTTCTATATTGGCCTTAAAACGTCCCGGCTAAGCCTTTTCGATCTTGAGCTTTTAGATTCCAAAACAAGTGAGTTTCGTCCATTTCCAAGTTCGGACCGAAAACCGAGTAAATGCCGACTGAACGGACGGACATAAACCACGTTTTTACGGACGGAACGTTGTTTTTTTCGCCTTAAGACTCCCCGAGTTAAGCAATGGAGTGGCTAGTCTCTTAGGTGTATCGTTTTCCATGCGAAAACATGTGTGTTTCGTCCACTTATAAGTTCGGAACAAAAATCGAGTACATACCAAGGCGAATGTCCGGACAAAACCCCGTTTCCTTGGTCCAAATGTCCTATATTGGCCTTAAAACGTCCCGGCTAAGCCTTTTCGATTTTGAGGTTTTAGATTCCAAAATAAGTGAATTTCGTCCATTTCCAAGTTCGGACCAAAAACCGAGTAAATGCCGGCCGAACGGACAGACATAAACCACGTTTTTACAGACAGAACGTTATTTTTTCGCCTTAAAACTACTCGAGTTAAGTAATGGAGTGGCTAGTCACTTAGGTGTATCGTTTTCCATGCGAAAACATGTGTGTTTCGTCCACTTATCAGTTCGGAAACAAAATCGAGTACATACCAAGCCGAATGTCCGGACAAAACCCTGTTCCCATCTTCCAAATGTTCTATATTGGCCTTAAACCGTCCCGGCTAAGCCTTGTCGAGCTTGAGCTTTTAGATTCCAAAACAAGTGAGTTTCGTCCATTTCCAAAATCGGACCGAAAACAGAGTAAATGTCGGCCGAACGGACGGACATAAACAACGTTTTTACGGACGAAACGTTGTATTTTCGCCTTATAACGCCCTGAGTTAAGCAATGAAGTGGCTAGTCTCTTAGGTGTATCGTTTTCCATGCGAAAACATGTGTGTTTCGTCCACCTATAAGTTCGGAATAAAAATCGAGTACTGTTTCGTCCACTTATAAGTTCGGAAATAAAATCGAGTACATACCAAGCCGAATGTCCGGACAAAACCCCGTTCCCATCGTCCAAATGTTCTATATTGGCATTAAAACGCCCCGGCTAAGCCTTGTCGATCTTGAGCTTTTAGATTCCAAAACAAGTGAGTTTCGTCCATTTCCAAGTTCGGACCGAAAACAGAGTAAATGTCGGCCGACCGGACGGACATAAACCACGTTTTTACGGACGGAACGTTGTTTTTTTCGCCTCAGAACGCCCCGAGTTAAGCAATGGAGTGGCAAGTCTCTTAGGTATATCGTTTTCCATGCTAAAACATGTGTGTTTCGTCCACTTATAAGTTCGGAAACAAAATCGAGTACATACCAAGCCGAATTTCCGGACAAAACCCCGTTCCCATCGTCCAAATGTTCTATATTGGCCTTAAAACGTCCCGGCTAAGCCTTGTCGATCTTGAGCTTTTAGATTCCAAAACAAGTGAGTTTCGTTCATTTCCACGTTCGGACCGAAAACCGAGTAAATGCCGACCGAACGGACGGACAAAAACCACGTTTTTACATACGGAACGTTGTTTTTTTCGCCTTAGAACGCCCCGAGTTAAGCAATGGAGTGGCTAGTCTCTTAGGTGTATCGTTTTCCATGCGAAAACATGTGTGTTTCGTCCACTTATAAGTTCGGAAACAAAATCGAGTACATACCAAGCCGAATGTCCGGACAAAACCCCGTTACCATCGTGCAAATGTTCTATATTGGCATTAAAACGTCCCGGCTAAGCCTTGTCGATCTTGAGCTTTTAGATTCCAAAACAAGTGAGTTTCGTCCATTTCCAAGTTCGGACCGAAAACAGAGTAAATGTCGGCCGACCGGACGGACATAAACCACGTTTTTACGAACGGAACGTTGTTTTTTTCGCCTTAGAACGCCCCGAGTTAAGCAATGGAGTGGCTAGTCTCTTAGGTGTATCGTTTTCCATACGAAAACATGTGTGTTTCGTCCACTTATAAGTTCGGAAATAAAATCGAGTACATACCAAGCCGAATGTCCGGACAAAACCCCGTTCCCATCGTCCAAATGTTCTATATTGGCATTAAAACGTCCCGGCTAAGCCTTGTCGATCTTGAGCTTTTAGATTCCAAAACAAGTGAGTTTCATCCATTTCCAAGTTCGGACCGAAAACAGAGTAAATGCCGGCCGACCGGACAGACATAAACCACGTTTTTACGGACGGAACGTTGTTTTTTTCGCCTCAGAACGCCCCGAGTTAAGCAATGGAGTGGCTAGTCTCTTAGGTATATCGTTTTCCATGCGAAAACATGTGTGTTTCGTCCACTTATAAGTTCGGAAACAAAATCGAGTACATACCAAGCCAAATGTCCGGACAAAACCCCGTTCCCATCGTCCAAATGTTCTATATTGGCCTTAAAACGTCCCGACTAAGCCTTGTCGATCTTGAGCTTTTAGATTGCAAAACTAGTGAGTTTCGTCCATTTCCACGTTCGGACCGAAAAGCAAGTAAATGCCGACCGAACGGACGGACATAAACCACGTTTTTACGGACGGAACATTGTTTTTTTCGCCTCAGAACGCCCCGAGATAAGCAATGGAGTGGCTAGTCTCTTAGGTGTATAGTTTTCCATGCGAAAACATGTGTGTTTCGTCCACTTATAAGTTCGGAAACAAAATCGAGTACATACCAAGCCGAATGTCCGGACAAAACCCCGTTCCCATCGTCCAAATGTTCTATATTGGCCTTAAAACGTCTCGGCTAAGCATTGTCGATCTTGAGCTTTTAGATTCCAAAACAAGTGAGTTTCGTCCATTTCCACGTTCGGACCGAAAACAGAGTAAATGCCGGCCGAACGGACGGACATAAACCACGTTTTTACGGACGGAACGTAGTTTTTTTCGCCTCGGAACGCCCCGAGTTATGCAATGGAGTGGCTAGTCTCTTAGGTGTATCGTTTTCCATGCGAAACATGTGTGTTTCATCCACTTATAAGTTCGGAAACAAAATCGAGTACATACCAAGCTAAATGTCCGGACAAAACCCCGTTCCCATCGTCCAAATGTTCTATATTGGCCTTAAAACGTCCCGGCTAAGCGTTGTCGATCTTGAGCTTTTAGATTCCAAAACAAGTGAGTTTCGTCCATTTCCATGTTCGGACCGAAAACCGAGTAAATGCCGACCAAACGGACGGACATAAACCACGTTTTTACGGACGGAATGTTGTTTTTTTCGCCTTAGAACTCCCCGAGTTAAGCATGTGAGTGGCTTGTCTCTTAGGTGTATCGTTTTCCATGCGAAAACATGTGTGTTTCGTCCACTTATAAGTTCGAAAACAAAATCGAGTACATACCAAGCCGAATGTCCGGACAAAACCCCGTTCCCATCGTCCAAATGTTCTATATTGGAATTAAAACGTCCCGGCTAAGCCATGTCGATCTTGAGCTTTTAGATTCCAAAACAAGTGAGTTTCGTCCATTTCCAAGTTCGGACAAAAAACAGAGTAAATGCCGACCGAACGGACGGACATAAACCACGTTTTTACGGACGGAACGTTGTTTTTTTCGCCTTAGAACGCCCCGAGTTAAGCAATGGAGTGGCTAGTCTCTTAGGTGTATCATTTTCCATGCGAAAACATGTGTGTTTCATCCACTTATAAGTTTGGAAACAAAATCGAGTACATACCAAGCCGAATGTCCGGACAAAACCCCGTTCCCATCGTCGAAATGTTCTATATTGGCCTTAAAACGTCCCGGCTAAGCCTTGTCGATCTTGAGCTTTTAGATTCCAAAACAAGTGAGTTTCGTCCATTTCCACGTTCGGACCGAAAACCGAGTAAATGCCGATCTTACGGACGGAACGTTGTTTTTTTCGCCTTAGAACGCCCCGAGTTAAGCAATGGAGTGGCTAGTCTCTTAGGTGTATCGTTTTCCATGCGAAAACATGTGTGTTTCGTCCACTTATAAGTTCGGAAACAAAATCGAGTACATACCAAGCCGAATGTCCGGACAAAACCCCGTTCCCATCGTCCAAATGTTCTATATTGGCCTTAAAACGTCCCGGCTAAGCCTTGTCGATCTTGAGCTTTTAGATTGCAAAACAAGTGAGTTTCGTCCATTTCCACGTTCGGACCGAAAACCGAGTAAATGCCGACCGAACGGACGGACATAAACCACGTTTTTACGGACGGAACATTGTTTTTTTCGCCTCAGAACGCCCCGAGATAAGCAATGGAGTGGCTAGTCTCTTAGGTGTATCGTTTTCCATGCGAAAACATGTGTGTTTCGTCCACTTATAAGTTCGGAAACAAAATCGAGTACATACCAAGCCGAATGTCCGGACAAAACCCCGTTCCCATCGTGCAAATGTTCTATATTGGCATTAAAACTTCCCGGCTAAGCCTTGTCGATCTTGAGGTTTTAGATTCCAAAACAAGTGAGTTTCGTCCATTTCCAAGTTCGGACAAAAAACAGAGTAAATGCCGACCGAACGGACGGACATAAACCACGTTTTTACGGACGGAACGTTGTTTTTTTCGCCTTAGAACGCCCCGAGTTAAGCAATGGAGTGGCTAGTCTCTTAGGTGTATCGTTTTCCATGCGAAAACATGTGTGTTTCGTCCACTTATAAGTTCGGAAACAAAATCGAGTACATACCAAGCCGAATGTCCGGACAAAACCCCGTTCCCATCGTCCAAATGTTCTATATTGGCCTTAAAACGTCCCGGCTAAGCATTGTCGATCTTGAGCTTTTAGATTCCAAAACAAGTGAGTTTCGTCCATTTCCACGTTCGGACCGAAAACAGAGTAAATGCTGGCCGAACGGACGGACATAAACCACGTTTTTACGGACGGAACGTAGTTTTTTTCGCCTCAGAACTCCCCGAGTTAAGCAATGGAGTGGCTAGTCTCTTAGGTGTATCTTTTTCCATGCGAAACATGTGTGTTTCATCCACTTATAAGTTCGGAAACAAAATCGAGTACATACCAAGCTGAATGTCCGGACAAAACCCCGTTCCCATCGTCCAAATGTTCTATATTGGCCTTAAAACGTCGCGGCTAAGCGTTGTCGATCTTGAGCTTTTAGATTCCAAAACAAGTGAGTTTCGTCCATTTCCACCTTCGGACCGAAAACCGAGTAAATGCCGACCAAACGGACGGACATAAACCACGTTTTTACGGACGGAATGTTGTTTTTTTCGCCTTAGAACTCCCCGAGTTAAGCATGTGAGTGGCTTGTCTCTTAGGTGTATCGTTTTCCATGCGAAAACATGTGTGTTTCGTCCACTTATAAGTTCGAAAACAAAATCGAGTACATACCAAGCCGAATGTCCGGACAAAACCCCGTTCCCATCGTCCAAATGTTCTATATTGGAATTAAAACGTCCCGGCTAAGCCATGTCGATCTTGAGCTTTTAGATTCCAAAACAAGTGAGTTTCGTCCATTTCCAAGTTCGGACAAAAAACAGAGTAAATGCCGACCGAACGGACGGACATAAACCACGTTTTTACGGACGGAACGTTGTTTTTTTCGCCTTAGAACGCCCCGAGTTAAGCAATGGAGTGGCTAGTCTCTTAGGTGTATCGTTTTCCATGCGAAAACATGTGTGTTTCGTCCACATATAAGTTCGGAAACAAAATCGTGTACATACCAAGCCGAATGTCTGGACAAAACCCCGTTCCCATCGTCGAAATGTTCTATATTGGCCTTAAAACGTCCCGGCTAAGCGTTGTCGATCTTGAGCTTTTAGATTCCAAAACAAGTGAGTTTCGTCCATTTCCACCTTCGGACCGAAAACCGAGTAAATGCCGACCAAACGGACGGACATAAACCACGTTTTTACGGACGGAATGTTGTTTTTTTCGCCTTAGAACTCCCCGAGTTAAGCATGTGAGTGGCTTGTCTCTTAGGTGTATCGTTTTCCATGCGAAAACATGTGTGTTTCGTCCACTTATAAGTTCGAAAACAAAATCGAGTACATACCAAGCCGAATGTCCGGACAAAACCCCGTTCCCATCGTCCAAATGTTCTATATTGGAATTAAAACGTCCCGGCTAAGCCATGTCGATCTTGAGCTTTTAGATTCCAAAACAAGTGAGTTTCGTCCATTTCCAAGTTCGGACAAAAAACAGAGTAAATGCCGACCGAACGGACGGACATAAACCACGTTTTTACGGACGGAACGTTGTTTTTTTCGCCTTAGAACGCCCCGAGTTAAGCAATGGAGTGGCTAGTCTCTTAGGTGTATCGTTTTCCATGCGAAAACATGTGTGTTTCGTCCACTTATAAGTTCGGAAACAAAATCGTGTACATACCAAGCCGAATGTCTGGACAAAACCCCGTTCCCATCGTCGAAATGTTCTATATTGGCCTTAAAACGTCCCGGCTAAGCCTTGTCGATCTTGAGCTTTTAGATTGCAAAACAAGTGAGTTTCGTCCATTTCCACGTTCGGACCGAAAACCGAGTAAATGCCGACCGAACGGAGGGACATAAACCACGTTTTTACGGACGGAACGTTGTTTTTTTCGCCTTAGAACGCCCCGAGTTAAGCAATGGAGTGGCTAGTCTCTTAGGTGTATCATTTTCCATGCGAAAACATGTGTGTTTCGTCCACTTATAAGTTCGGAAACAAAATCGAGTGCATACCAAGCCGAATGTCCGGACAAAACCCCGTTCCCATCGTCCAAATGTTCTATATTGGCCTTAAAACGTCCCGGCTAAGCCTTGTCGATCTT
This sequence comes from Aquilegia eximia, assembly GCA_023053565.1. NCBI lineage: Eukaryota > Viridiplantae > Streptophyta > Magnoliopsida > Ranunculales > Ranunculaceae > Aquilegia > Aquilegia eximia. Next base: position 124,587 of record JALIGU010000026.1, read on the forward strand.
GAGCTTTTAGATTCCAAAACAAGTGAGTTTCGTTCATTTCCACGTTCGGACCGAAAACCGAGTAAATGCCGACCGAACGGACGGACATAAACCACGTTTTTACCGACGGAACGTTTTTTTTTCGCCTTAGAACGCCCCGAGTTAAGCAATGGAGTGGCTAGTCTCTTAGGTGTATCGTTTTCCATGCGAAAACATGTGTGTTTCGTCCACTTATAAGTTCGGAAACAAAATCGAGTACATACCAAGCCGAATGTCCGGACAAAACCCCGTTACCATCGTGCAAATGTTCTATATTGGCATTAAAACGTCCCGGCTAAGCCTTGTCGATCTTGAGCTTTTAGATTCCAAAACAAGTGAGTTTCGTCCATTTCCAAGTTCGGACCGAAAACAGAGTAAATGTCGGCCGACCGGACGGACATAAAACACGTTTTTACGAACAGAACGTTGTTTTTTTCGCCTTAGAACGCCCCGAGTTAAGCAATGGAGTGGCTAGTCTCTTAGGTGTATCGTTTTCCATGCGAAAACATGTGTGTTTCGTCCACTTATAAGTTCGGAAATAAAATCGAGTACATACCAAGCCGAATGTCCAGACAAAACCCCGTTCCCATCGTCCAAATGTTCTATATTGGCATTAAAACGTCCCGGCTAAGCCTTGTCGATCTTGAGCTTTTAGATTCCAAAACAAGTGAGTTTCATCCATTTCCAAGTTCGGACCGAAAACAGAGTAAATGCCGGCCGACCGGACAGACATAAACCACGTTTTTACGGACGGAACGTTGTTTTTTTCGCCTCAGAACGCCCCGAGTTAAGCAATGGAGTGGCTAGTCTCTTAGGTATATCGTTTTCCATGCAAAAACATGTGTATTTCGTCCACTTATAAGTTCGGAAACAAAATCGAGTACATACCAAGCCAAATGTCCTGACAAAACCCCGTTCCCATCGTCCAAATGTTCTATATTGGCCTTAAAACGTCCCGGCTAAGCCTTGTCGATCTTGAGCTTTTAGATTGCAAAACTAGTAAGTTTCGTCCATTTCCACGTTCGGACCGAAAAGCGAGTAAATGCCGACCGAACGGACGGACATAAACCACGTTTTTACGGACGGAACATTGTTTTTTTCGCCTCAGAACGCCCCGAGATAAGCAATGGAGTGGCTAGTCTCTTAGGTGTATAGTTTTCCATGCGAAAACATGTGTGTTTCGTCCACTTATAAGTTCAGAAACAAAATCGAGTACATACCAAGCCGAATGTCCGGACAAAACCCCGTTCCCATCGTCCAAATGTTCTATATTGGCCTTAAAACGTCCCGGCTAAGCATTGTCGATCTTGAGCTTTTAGATTCCAAAACAAGTGAGTTTCGTCCATTTCCACGTTCGGACCGAAAACAGAGCAAATGCCGGCCGAACGGACGGACATAAACCACGTTTTTACGGACGGAACGTAGTTTTTTTCGCCTCAGAACGCCCCGAGATAAGCAATGGAGTGGCTAGTCTCTTAGGTGTATAGTTTTCCATGCGAAAACATGTGTGTTTCGTCCACTTATAAGTTCGGAAACAAAATCGAGTACATACCAAGCTGAATGTCCGGACAAAACCCCGTTCCCATCGTCCAAATGTTCTATATTGGCCTTAAAACGTCCCGGCTAAGCGTTGTCGATCTTGAGCTTTTAGATTCCAAAACAAGTGAGTTTCGTCCATTTCCACGTTCGGACCGAAAACCGAGTAAATGCCGACCAAACGGACGGACATAAACCACGTTTTTACGGACGGAATGTTGTTTTTTTCGCCTTAGAACTCCCCGAGTTAAGCATGTGAGTGGCTTGTCTCTTAGGTGTATCGTTTTCCATGCGAAAATATGTGTGTTTCGTCCACTTATAAGTTCGAAAACAAAATCGAGTACATACCAAGCCGAATGTCCGGACAAAACCCCGTTCCCATCGTCCAAATGTTCTATATTGGAATTAAAACGTCCCGGCTAAGCCATGTCGATCTTGAGCTTTTAGATTCCAAAACAAGTGAGTTTCGTCCATTTCCAAGTTCGGACAAAAAACAGAGTAAATGCCGACCGAACGGACGGACATAAACCACGTTTTTACGGACGGAACGTTGTTTTTTTCGCCTTAGAACGCCCCGAGTTAAGCAATGGAGTGGCTAGTCTCTTAGGTGTATCGTTTTCCATGCGAAAACATGTGTGTTTCGTCCACTTATAAGTTCGGAAACAAAATCGAGTACATACCAAGCCGAATGTCCGGACAAAACCCCGTTCCCATCGTCGAAATGTTCTATATTGGCCTTAAAACGTCCCGGCTAAGCCTTGTCGATCTTGAGCTTTTAGATTCCAAAACAAGTGAGTTTCGTCCATTTCCACGTTCAGACCGAAAACCGAGTAAATGCCGACCGAACGGACGGACATAAACCACGTTTTTACCGACGGAACGTTGTTTTTTTCGCCTTAGAACGCCCCGAGTTAAGCAATGGAGTGGCTAGTCTCTTAGGTGTATCGTTTTCCATGCGAAAACATGTGTGTTTCGTCCACTTATAAGTTCGGAAACAAAATCGAGTACATACCAAGCCGAATGTCCGGACAAAACCCCGTTCCCATCGTCCAAATGTTCTATATTGGCCTTAAAACGTCCCAGCTAAGCCTTGTCGATCTTGAGCTTTTAGATTGCAAAACAAGTGAGTTTCGTCCATTTCCACGTTCGGACCGAAAACCGAGTAAATGCCGACCGAACGGACGGACATAAACCACGTTTTTACGGACGGAACGTTGTTTTTTTCGCCTCAGAACGCCCCGAGTTAAGCAGTAGAGTGGCTAGTCTCTTAGGTGTATCGTTTTCCATGCGAAAACATGTGTGTTTCGTCCACTTATAAGTTCGGAAACAAAATCGAGTACATACCAAGCCGAATGTCCGGACAAAACCCCGTTCCCATCGTCCAAATGTTCTATATTGGCCTTAAAACATCCCGGCTAAGCATTGTCGATCTTGAGCTTTTAGATTCCAAAACAAGTGAGTTTCGTCCATTTCCACGTTCGGACCGAAAACAGAGTAAATGCCGGCCGAACGGACGGACATAAACCACGTTTTTACGGACGGAACGTAGTTTTTTTTGCCACAGAACGCCCCGAGTTAAGCAATGGAGTGGCTAGTCTCTTAGGTGTATCGTTTTCCATGCGATACATGTGTGTTTCATCCACTTATAAGTTCGGAAACAAAATCGAGTACATACCAAGCTGAATGTCCGGACAAAACCCCGTTACCATCGTCCAAATGTTCTATATTGGCCTTAAAATGTCCCGGCTAAGCCTTGTCGATCTTGAGCTTTTAGATTCCAAAACAAGTGAGTTTCGTCCATTTCCACGTTCGGACCGAAAACCGAGTAAATGCCGACCAAACGGACGGACATAAACCACGTTTTTACGGACGGAATGTTGTTTTTTTCGCCTTAGAACTCCCCGAGTTAAGCATGTGAGTGGCTTGTCTCTTAGGTGTATCGTTTTCCATGCGAAAATATGTGTGTTTCGTCCACTTATAAGTTCGAAAACAAAATCGAGTACATACCAAGCCGAATGTCCGGACAAAACCCCGTTCCCATCGTCCAAATGTTCTATATTGGAATTAAAACGTCCCGGCTAAGCCATGTCGATCTTGAGCTTTTAGATTCCAAAACAAGTGAGTTTCGTCCATTTCCAAGTTCGGACAAAAAACAGAGTAAATGCCAACCGAACGGACGGACATAAACCACGTTTTTACGGACGGAACGTTGTTTTTTTCGCCTTAGAACGCCCCGAGTTAAGCAATGGAGTGGCTAGTCTCTTAGGTGTATCGTTTTCCATGCGAAAACATGTGTGTTTCGTCCACTTATAAGTTCGGAAACAAAATCGAGTACATACCAAGCCGAATGTCCGGACAAAACCCCGTTCCCATCGTCGAAATGTTCTATATTGGCCTTAAAACGTCCCGGCTAAGCCTTGTCGATCTTGAGCTTTTAGATTCCAAAACAAGTGAGTTTCGTCCATTTCCACGTTCAGACCGAAAACCGAGTAAATGCCGACCGAACGGACGGACATAAACCACGTTTTTACCGACGGAACGTTGTTTTTTTCGCCTTAGAACGCCCCGAGTTAAGCAATGGAGTGGCTAGTCTCTTAGGTGTATCGTTTTCCATGCGAAAACATGTGTGTTTCGTCCACTTATAAGTTCGGAAACAAAATCGAGTACATACCAAGCCGAATGTCCGGACAAAACCCCGTTCCCATCGTCCAAATGTTCTATATTGGCCTTAAAACGTCCCAGCTAAGCCTTGTCGATCTTGAGCTTTTAGATTGCAAAACAAGTGAGTTTCGTCCATTTCCACGTTCGGACCGAAAACCGAGTAAATGCCGACCGAACGGACGGACATAAACCACGTTTTTACGGACGGAACGTTGTTTTTTTCGCCTCAGAACGCCCCGAGTTAAGCAGTAGAGTGGCTAGTCTCTTAGGTGTATCGTTTTCCATGCGAAAACATGTGTGTTTCGTCCACTTATAAGTTCGGAAACAAAATCGAGTACATACCAAGCCGAATGTCCGGACAAAACCCCGTTCCCATCGTCCAAATGTTCTATATTGGCCTTAAAACATCCCGGCTAAGCATTGTCGATCTTGAGCTTTTAGATTCCAAAACAAGTGAGTTTCGTCCATTTCCACGTTCGGACCGAAAACAGAGTAAATGCCGGCCGAACGGACGGACATAAACCACGTTTTTACGGACGGAACGTAGTTTTTTTTGCCACAGAACGCCCCGAGTTAAGCAATGGAGTGGCTAGTCTCTTAGGTGTATCGTTTTCCATGCGAAACATGTGTGTTTCATCCACTTATAAGTTCGGAAACAAAATCGAGTACATACCAAGCTGAATGTCCGGACAAAACCCCGTTACCATCGTCCAAATGTTCTATATTGGCCTTAAAATGTCCCGGCTAAGCCTTGTCGATCTTGAGCTTTTAGATTCCAAAACAAGTGAGTTTCGTCCATTTCCACGTTCGGACCGAAAACCGAGTAAATGCCGACCAAACGGACGGACATAAACCACGTTTTTACGGACGGAATGTTGTTTTTTTCGCCTTAGAACTCCCCGAGTTAAGCATGTGAGTGGCTTGTCTCTTAGGTGTATCGTTTTCCATGCGAAAACATGTGTGTTTCGTCCACTTATAAGTTCGAAAACAAAATCGAGTACATACCAAGCCGAATGTCCGGACAAAACCCCGTTACCATCGTCCAAATGTTCTATATTGGAATTAAAACGTCCCGGCTAAGCCATGTCAATCTTGAGCTTTTAGATTCCAAAACAAGTGAGTTTCGTCCATTTCCAAGTTCGGAAAAAAAAAAGAGTAAATGCCGACCGAACGGACGGACATAAACCACGTTTTTACGGACGGAACGTTGTTTTTTTCGCCTTAGAACGCCACGAGTTAAGCAATGGAGTGGCTAGTCTCTTAGGTGTGTCGTTTTCCATGCGAAAACATGTGTGTTTCGTCCACTTATAAGTTCGGAAACAAAATCGAGTACATACCAAGCCGAATGTCCGGACAAAACCCCGTTCCCATCGTCGAAATGTTCTATATTGGCAATAAAACGTCCCGGCTAAGCCTTGTAGATCTTGAGCTTTTAGATTCCAAAACAAATGAGTTTCGTCCATTTCCACGTTCGGACCGAAAACCGAGTAAATGCCGACCGAACGGACGGACATAAACCACGTTTTTACGGACGGAACGTTGTTTTTTTCGCCTTAGAACGCCCCGAGTTAAGCAATGGACTGGCTAGTCTCTTAGGTGTATCGTTTTCCATGCGAAAACATGTGTGTTTCGTCCACTTATAAGTTCGGAAACAAAATCGAGTACATACCAAGCCGAATGTCCGGACAAAACCCCGTTCCCATCGTCCAAATGTTCTATATTGGCCTTAAAACGTCCCGGTTAAGCCTTGTCGATCTTGAGCTTTTAGATTGCAAAACAAGTGAGTTTCGTCCATTTCCACGTTCGGACCGAAAACCGAGTAAATGCCGACCGAACGGACGGACATAAACCACGTTTTTACGGACGGAACATTGTTTTTTTCGCCTCAGAACGCCCCGAGATAAGCAATGGAGTGGCTAGTCTCTTAGGTGTATCGTTTTCCATGCGAAAACATGTGTGTTTCGTCCACTTATAAGTTCGGAAACAAAATCGAGTACATACAAAGCTGAATGTCCGGACAAAACCTCGTTCCCATCGTCCAAATGTTCTATATTGGCCTTAAAACGTCCCGGCTAAGCGTTGTCGATCTTGAGCTTTTAGATTCCAAAACAAGTGAGTTTCGTCCATTTCCACGTTCGGACCGAAAACCGAGTAAATGCCGACCAAACGAACGGACATAAACCACGTTTTTACGGACGGAATGTTGTTTTTTTCACCTTAGAACTCCCCGAGTTAAGCATGTGAGTGGCTTGTCTCTTAGGTGTATCGTTTTCCATGCGAAAACATGTGTGTTTCGTCCACTTATAAGTTCGGAAACAAAATCGAGTACATACCAAGACGAATGTCCGGACAAAACCCCGTTCCCATCGTCGAAATGTTCTATATTGGCCTTAAAACGTCCCGGCTAAGCCTTGTCGATCTTGAGCTTTTAGATTCCAAAACAAGTGAGTTTCGTCCATTTCCACGTTCGGACCGAAAACCGAGTAAATGCCGACCGAACGGACGGACATAAACCACGTTTTTACGGACGGAACGTTGTTTTTTTCGCCTTAGAACGCCCCGAGTTAAGCAATGGAGTGGCTAGTCTCTTAGGTGTATCGTTTTCCATGCGAAAACATGTGTGTTTCGTCCACTTATAAGTTCGGAAACAAAATCGAGTACATACCAACCCGAATGTCCGGACAAAACCCCGTTCCCATCGTCCAAATGTTCTATATTGGCCTTAAAACGTCCCGGCTAAGCGTTGTCGATCTTGAGCTTTTAGATTCCAAAACAAGTGAGTTTCGTTCATTTCCACGTTCGGACCGAAAACCGAGTAAATGCCGACCGAACGGACGGACATAAACCACGTTTTTACCGACGGAACGTTGTTTTTTTCGCCTTAGAACGCCCCGAGTTAAGCAATGGAGTGGCTAGTCTCTTAGGTGTATCGTTTTCCATGCGAAAACATGTGTGTTTCGTCCACTTATAAGTTCGGAAACAAAATCGAGTGCATACCAAGCCGAATTTCCGGACAAAACCCCGTTCCCATCGTCCAAATGTTCTATATTGGCCTTAAAACGTCCCGGCTAAGCCTTGTCGATCTTGAGCTTTTAGATTCCAAAACAAGTGAGTTTCGTTCATTTCCACGTTCGGACCGAAAACCGAGTAAATGCCGACCGAACGGACGGACATAAACCACGTTTTTACGGACGGAACGTTGTTTTTTTCGCCTTAGAACGCCCCGAGTTAAGCAATGGAGTGTCTAGTCTCTTAGGTGTATCGTTTTCCATGCGAAAACATGTGTGTTTCGTCCACTTATAAGTTCGGAAACAAAATCGAGTGCATACCAAGCCGAATGTCCGGACAAAACCCCGTTCCCATCGTCCAAATGTTCTATATTGGCCTTAAAACATCCCGGCTAAGCCTTGTCGATCTTGAGCTTTTAGATTCCAAAACAAGTGAGTTTCGTTCATTTCCACGTTCAGACCGAAAACCGAGTAAATGCCGACCGAACGGACGAACATAAACCACGTTTTTACGGACGGAACGTTGTTTTTTTCGCCTTAGAACGCCCCGAGTTAAGCAATGGAGTGGCTAGTCTCTTAGGTGTATCGTTTTCCATGCGAAAACATGTGTGTTTCGTCCACTTATAAGTTCGGAAACAAAATCGAGTACATACAAAGCTGAATGTCCGGACAAAACCCCGTTCCCATCGTCCAAATGTTCTATATTGGCCTTAAAACGTCCCGGCTAAGCGTTGTCGATCTTGAGCTTTTAGATTCCAAAACAAGTGAGTTTCGTCCATTTCCACGTTCGGACCGAAAACCGAGTAAATGCCGACCAAACGGACGGACATAAACCACGTTTTTACGGACGGAATGTTGTTTTTTTCACCTTAGAACTCCCCGAGTTAAGCATGTGAGTGGCTTGTCTCTTAGGTGTATCGTTTTCCATGCGAAAACATGTGTGTTTCGTCCACTTATAAGTTCGGAAACAAAATCGAGTACATACCAAGACGAATGTCCGGACAAAACCCCGTTCCCATCGTCGAAATGTTCTATATTGGCCTTAAAACGTCCCGGCTAAGCCTTGTCGATCTTGAGCTTTTAGATTCCAAAACAAGTGAGTTTCGTCCATTTCCACGTTCGGACCGAAAACCGAGTAAATGCCGACCGAACGGACGGACATAAACCACGTTTTTACGGACGGAACGTTGTTTTTTTCTCCTTAGAACGCCCCGAGTTAAGCAATGGAGTGGCTAGTCTCTTAGGTGTATCGTTTTCCATGCGAAAACATGTGTGTTTCGTCCACTTATAAGTTCGGAAACAAAATCGAGTACATACCAACCCGAATGTCCGGACAAAACCCCGTTCCCATCGTCCAAATGTTCTATATTGGCCTTAAAACGTCCCGGCTAAGCGTTGTCGATCTTGAGCTTTTAGATTCCAAAACAAGTGAGTTTCGTTCATTTCCACGTTCGGACCGAAAACCGAGTAAATGCCGACCGAACGGACGGACATAAACCACGTTTTTACCGACGGAACGTTGTTTTTTTCGCCTTAGAACGCCCCGAGTTAAGCAATGGAGTGGCTAGTCTCTTAGGTGTATCGTTTTCCATGCGAAAACATGTGTGTTTCGTCCACTTATAAGTTCGGAAACAAAATCGAGTGCATACCAAGCCGAATTTCCGGACAAAACCCCGTTCCCATCGTCCAAATGTTCTATATTGGCCTTAAAACGTCCCGGCTAAGCCTTGTCGATCTTGAGCTTTTAGATTCCAAAACAAGTGAGTTTCGTTCATTTCCACGTTCGGACCGAAAACCGAGTAAATGCCGACCGAACGGACGGACATAAACCACGTTTTTACGGACGGAACGTTGTTTTTTTCGCCTTAGAACGCCCCGAGTTAAGCAATGGAGTGTCTAGTCTCTTAGGTGTATCGTTTTCCATGCGAAAACATGTGTGTTTCGTCCACTTATAAGTTCGGAAACAAAATCGAGTGCATACCAAGCCGAATGTCCGGACAAAACCCCGTTCCCATCGTCCAAATGTTCTATATTGGCCTTAAAACATCCCGGCTAAGCCTTGTCGATCTTGAGCTTTTAGATTCCAAAACAAGTGAGTTTCGTTCATTTCCACGTTCAGACCGAAAACCGAGTAAATGCCGACCGAACGGACGAACATAAACCACGTTTTTACGGACGGAACGTTGTTTTTTTCGCCTTAGAACGCCCCGAGTTAAGCAATGGAGTGGCTAGTCTCTTAGGTGTATCGTTTTCCATGCGAAAACATGTGTGTTTCGTCCACTTATAAGTTCGGAAACAAAATCGAGTACATACCAAGCCGAATGTCCGGACAAAACCCCGTTCCCATCGTGCAAATGTTCTATATTGGCATTAAAACGTCCCGGCTAAGCCTTGTCGATCTTGAGCTTTTAGATTCCAAAACAAGTGAGTTTCGTCCATTTCCAAGTTCGGACCGAAAACAGAGTAAATGTCGGCCGACCGGACGGACATAAACCACGTTTTTACGAACGGAACGTTGTTTTTTTCGCCTTAGAACGCCCCGAGTTAAGCAATGGAGTGGCTAGTCTCTTAGGTGTATCGTTTTCCATGCGAAAACATGTGTGTTTCGTCCACTTATAAGTTCGGAAATAAAATCGAGTACATACCAAGCCGAATGTCCGGACAAAACCCCGTTCCCATCGTCCAAATGTTCTATATAGGCATTAAAACGTCCCGGCTAAACCTTGTCGATCTTGAGCTTTTAGATTCCAAAACAAGTGAGTTTCGTCCATTTCCAAGTTCGGACCGAAAACAGAGTAAATGCCGGCCGACCGGACGGACATAAACCACGTTTTTACGGACGGAACGTTGTTTTTTTCGCCTTAGAATGCCCCGAGTTAAGCAATGGAGTGGCTAGTCTCTTAGGTGTATCATTTTCCATGCGAAAACATGTGTGTTTCGTCCACTTATAAGTTCGGAAACAAAATCGAGTACATACCAAGCCGAATGTCCGGACAAAACCCAGTTCCTATCGTCCAAATGTTCTATATTGGCATTAAAACGTCCCGGCTAAGCCTTGTCGATCTTGAGCTTTTAGATTCCAAAACAAGTGAGTTTCGTTCATTTCCACGTTCGGACCAAAAACCGAGTAAATGCCGACCGAACGGACGAACATAAACCACGTTTTTACGGATGGAACATTGTTTTTTTCGCCTTAGAACGCCCCGAGTTAAGCAATGGAGTGGCTAGTCTCTTAGGTGTATCGTTTTCCATGCGAAAACATGTGTGTTTCGTCCACTTATAAGTTCGGAAACAAAATCGAGTACATACCAAGCCGAATGTCCGGACAAAACCCCGTTCCCATCGTGCAAATGTTCTATATTGGCATTAAAACGTCCCGGCTAAGCCGTGTCGATCTTGAGCTTTTAGATTCCAAAACAAGTGAGTTTCATCCATTTCCAAGTTCGGACCGAAAACAGAGTAAATGTCGGCCGACCGGACGGACATAAACCACGTTTTTACGAACGGAACGTTGTTTTTTTCGCCTTAGAACGCCCCGAGTTATGCAATGGAGTGGCTAGTCTCTTAGGTGTATCGTTTTCCATGCGAAAACATGTGTGTTTCGTCCACTTATAAGTTCGGAAATAAAATCGAGTACATACAAAGCAGAATGTATGGACAAAACCCCGTTCCCATCGTCCAAATGTTCTATATTGGCATTAAAACGTCCCGGCTAAGCCTTGTCGATCTTGAGCTTTTCGATTCCAAAACAAGTGAGTTTCGTCCATTTCCAAGTTCGGACCGAAAACAGAGTAAATGCCGGCCGACCGGACGGACATAAACCACGTTTTTACGGACGGAACGTTGTTTTTTTCGCCTCAGAACGCCCCGAGTTAAGCAATGGAGTGGCTAGTCTCTTAGGTATATCGTTTTCCATGAGAAAACATGTGTGTTTCGTCCACTTATAAGTTCGGAAACAAAATCGAGTACATACCAAGCCGAATGTCCGGACAAAACCCCGTTCCCATCGTCCAAATGTTCTATATTGGCCTTAAAACGTCCCGGCTAAGCCTTGTCGATCTTGAGCTTTTAGATTGCAAAACAAGTGAGTTTCATCCATTACCAAGTTCGGACCGAAAACAGAGTAAATGCCGGCCGACCGGACGGACATAAACCACGTTTTTACGGACGGAACGTTGTTTTTTTCGATTCAGAACGCCCCGAGTTAAGCAATGGAGTGGCTAGTCTCTTAGGTATATCGTTTTCCATGCGAAAACATGTGTGTTTCGTCCACTTATAAGTTCGGAAACAAAATCGAGTACATACCAAGCCGAATGTCCGGACAAAACCCCGTTCCCATCAGGCAAATGTTCTATATTGGCATTAAAACGTCCCGGCTAAGCCTTGTCGATCTTGAGCTTTTAGATTCCAAAACAAGTGAGTTTCGTCCATTTCCAAGTTCGGACCGAAAACAGAGTAAATGCCGGGCGACCGGACGGACATAAACCACGTCTTTACGGACGGAACGTTGTTTTTTTCGACTCAGAACGCCCCGAGTTAAGCAATGGAGTGGCTAGTCTCTTAGGTATATCGTTTTCCATGCGAAAACATGTGTGTTTCGTCCACTTATAAGTTCGGAAACAAAATCGAGTACATACCAAGCCGAATGTCCGGACAAAACCCCGTTCCCATCGTCCAAATGTTCTATATTGGCATTAAAACGTCCCGGCTAAGCCTTGTCGATCTTGAGCTTTTAGATTCCAAAACAAGTGAGTTTCGTCCATTTCCAAGTTCGGACCGAAAACAGAGTAAATGTCGGCCGACCGGATGGACATAAACCACGTTTTTACGGACGGAACGTTGTTTTTTTCGCCTTAGAACGCGCCGAGTTAAGCAATGGAGTGGCTAGTCTCTTAGGTGTATCGCTTTCCATGCGAAAACAAGTGTGTTTCGTCCACTTATAAGTTCGGAAACAAAATCGAGTACATACCAAGCCGAATGTCCGGACAAAACCCCGTTCCCATCGTCCAAATGTTCTATATTGGCATTAAAACGTTCCGGCTAAGCCTTGTCGATCTTGAGCTTTTAGATTCCAAAACAAGTGAGTTTCGTCCATTTCCAAGTTCGGACCGAAAACAGAGTAAATGTCGGCCGACCGGACGGACATAAACCACGTTTTTACGGAAGGAACGTTGTTTTTTTCGCCTCAGAACGCCCCGAGTGAAGCAATGGAGTGGCTAGTCTCTTAGGTATATTGTTTTCCATGCGAAAACATGTGTTTCGTCATCTTATAAGTTCGGAAACAAAATCGAGTACATACCAAGCCGAATGTCCGGACAAAACCCGTTCCCATCGTGCAAATGTTCTATATTGGCCTTAAAACGTCCCGGCTAAGCCTTGTCGATCTTGAGCTTTTAGATTGCAAAACAAGTGAGTTTCGTCCATTTCCACGTTCGGACCGAAAACCGAGTAAATGCCGACCGAACGGACGGACATAAACCACGTTTTTACGGACGGAACGTTGTTTTTTTCGTCTTAGAACTCCCCGAGTTAAGCAATGGAGTGGCTAGTCTCTTAGGTGTATCATTTTCCATGCGAAAACATGTGTGTTTCGTCCACTTATAAGTTCGGAAACAAAATCGAGTACATACCAAGCCGAAGGTCCGGACAAAACCCCGTTCCCATCGTCCAAATGTTCTATATTGGAATTAAAACGTCCCGGCTAAGCCTTGTCGATCTTGAGCTTTTAGATTCCAAAACAAGTGAGTTTCGTCCATTTCCAAGTTCGGATCGAAAACCGAGTAAATGCCGACCGAACGGACAGACATAAACCACGTTTTTACGGACGGAACATTGTTTTTTTCGCCTCAGAACGCCCCGAGTTAAGCAATGGAGTGGCTAGTCTCTTAGGTGTATCGTTTTCCATGCGAAAACATGTGTGTTTCGTCCACTTATAAGTTCGGAAACAAAATCGAGTACATACCAAGCCGAATGTCCGGACAAAACCCCGTTCCCATCGTCCAAATGTTCTATATTGGCCTTAAAACGTCCCGGCTAAGCATTGTCGATCTTGAGCTTTTAGATTCCAAAACAAGTGAGTTTCGTCCATTTCCACGTTCGGACCGAAAACAGAGTAAATGCCGGCCGAACGGACGGACATAAACCACGTTCTTAAGGACGGAACGTTGTTTTTTTCGCCTCAGAACTCCCCGAGTTAAGCAATGGAGTGGCTAGTGTCTTAGGTGTATCGTTTTCCATGCAAAAACATGTGTGTTTCGTCCACTTATAAGTTCGGAAACAAAATCGAGTACATACCAAGCCGAATGTCCGGACAAAACCCCGTTCCCATCGTCTAAATGTTCTATATTGGCCTTAAAACGTCCCGGCTAAGCCTTGTCGATCTTGAGCTTTTAGATTCCAAAACAAGTGAGTTTCGTTCATTTCCACGTTCGGACCGAAAACCGAGTAAATGCCGACCGAACGGACGAACATAAACCACGTTTTTACGGACGGAACGTTGTTTTTTTCGCCTTAGAACGCCCCGAGTTAAGCAATGGAGTGGCTAGTCTCTTAGGTGTATCGTTTTCCATGCGAAAACATGTGTGTTTCGTCCACTTATAAGTTCGGAAACAAAATCGAGTACATACCAAGCCGAATGTCCGGACAAAACCCCGTTCCCATCGTGCAAATGTTCTATATTGGCATTAAAACGTCCCGGCTAAGCCTTGTCGAACTTGAGCTTTTAGATTCCAGAACAAGTGAGTTTCGTCCATTTCCAAGTTCGGACCGAAAATAGAGTAAATGTCGGCCGACCGGACGGACATAAACCACGTTTTTACGAACGGAACGTTGTTTTTTTCGCCTTAGAACGCCCCGAGTTAAGCAATGGAGTGGCTAGTCTCTTAGGTGTATCGTTTTACATGCGAAAACATGTGTGTTTCGTCCACTTATAAGTTCGGAAACAAAATCGAGTACATACCAAGCCGAATGTCCGGACAAAACCCCGTTCCCATCGTGCAAATGTTCTATATTGGCATTAAAACGTCCCGGCTAAGCCTTGTCGAACTTGAGCTTTTAGATTCCAGAACAAGTGAGTTTCGTCCATTTCCAAGTTCGGACCGAAAATAGAGTAAATGTCGGCCGACCGGACGGACATAAACCACGTTTTTACGAACGGAACGTTGTTTTTTTCGCCTTAGAACGCCCCGAGTTAAGCAATGGAGTGGCTAGTCTCTTAGGTGTATCATTTTACATGCGAAAACATGTGTGTTTCGTCCACTTATAAGTTCGGAAATAAAATCGAGTACATACCAAGCCGAATGTCCGGACAAAACCCCGTTCCCATCGTCCAAATGTTCTATATTGGCATTAAAACGTCCCGGCTAAGCCTTGTCGATCTTGAGCTTTTAGATTCCAAAACAAGTGAGTTTCGTCCATTTCCAAGTTCGGACCGAAAACAGAGTAAATGTCGGCCGACCGGACGGACATTAACCACGTTTTTACGGACGGAACGTTGTTTTTTTCGCCTTAGAACGCCCCGAGTTAAGCAATGGAGTGGCTAGTCTCTTAGGTGTATCGTTTTCCATGTGAAAACATGTGTGTTTCGTCCACTTATAAGTTCGGAAACAAAATCGAGTACATACCAAGCCGAATGTCCGGACAAAACCCCGTTCCCATCGTCCAAATGTTCTATATTGGCATTAAAACGTCCCGGCTAAGCCTTGTCGATCTTGAGCTTTTAGATTCCAAAACAAGTGAGTTTCGTCCATTTCCAAGTTCGGACCGAAAACAGAGTAAATGTCGGCCGACCGGATGGACATAAACCACGTTTTTACGGACGGAACGTTGTTTTTTTCGCCTTAGAACGCGCCGAGTTAAGCAATGGAGTGGCTAGTCTCTTAGGTGTATCGTTTTCCATGTGAAAACATGTGTGTTTCGTCCACTTATAAGTTCGGAAACAAAATCGAGTACATACCAAGCCGAATGTCCGGACAAAACCCCGTTCCCATCGTCCAAATGTTCTATATTGGCATTAAAACGTCCCGGCTAAGCCTTGTCGATCTTGAGCTTTTAGATTCCAAAACAAGTGAGTTTCGTCCATTTCCAAGTTCGGACCGAAAACAGAGTAAATGTCGGCCGACCGGATGGACATAAACCACGTTTTTACGGACGGAACGTTGTTTTTTTCGCCTTAGAACGCGCCGAGTTAAGCAATGGAGTGGCTAGTCTCTTAGGTGTATCGCTTTCCATGCGAAAACATGTGTGTTTCGTCCACTTATAAGTTCGGAAACAAAATCGAGTACATACCAAGCCGAATGTCCGGACAAAACCCCGTTCCCATCGTCCAAATGTTCTATATTGGCATTAAAACGTTCCGGCTAAGCCTTGTCGATCTTGAGCTTTTAGATTCTAAAACAAGTGAGTTTCGTCCATTTCCAAGTTCGGACCGAAAATAGAGTAAATGCCGGCCGACCGGACGGACATAAACCACGTTTTTACGGACGGAACGTTGTTTTTTTCGCCTCAGAACGCCCCGAGTTAAGCAATGGAGTGGCTAGTCTCTTAGGTATATCGTTTTCCATGCGAAAACATGTGTTTCGTCCACTTATAAGTTCGGAAACAAAATCGAGTACATACCAAGCCGAATGTCCGGACAAAACCCCGTTCCCATCGTCCAAATGTTCTATATTGGCCTTAAAACGTCCCGGCTAAGCCTTGTCGATCTTGAGCTTTTAGATTGCAAAACAAGTGAGTTTCGTCCATTTCCACGTTCGGACCGAAAACCGAGTAAATGCCGACCGAACGGACGGACATAAACCACGTTTTTACGGATGGAACGTTGTTTTTTTCGCCTTAGAACGCCCCGAGTTAAGCAATGGAGTGGCTAGTCTCTTAGGTGTATCGTTTTCCATGCGAAAACATGTGTGTTTCGTCCACTTATAAGTTCGGAAACAAAATCGAGTACATACCAAACCGAATGTCCGGACAAAACCCCGTTCCCATCGTGCAAATGTTCTATATTGGCATTAAAACGTCCCGGCTAAGCCTTGTCGAACTTGAGCTTTTAGATTCCAGAACAAGTGAGTTTCGTCCATTTCCAAGTTCGGACCGAAAATAGAGTAAATGTCGGCCGACCGGACGGACATAAACCACGTTTTTACGAACGGAACGTTGTTTTTTTCGCCTTAGAACGCCCCGAGTTAAGCAATGGAGTGGCTAGTCTCTTAGGTGTATCGTTTTACATGCGAAAACATGTGTGTTTCGTCCACTTATAAGTTCAGAAATAAAATCGAGTACATACCAAGCCGAATGTCCGGACAAAACCCCGTTCCCATCGTCCAAATGTTCTATATTGGCATTAAAACGTCCCGGCTAAGCCTTGTCGATCTTGAGCTTTTAGATTCCAAAACAAGTGAGTTTCGTCCATTTCCAAGTTCGGACCGAAAACAGAGTAAATGTCGGCCGACCGGACGGACATTAACCACGTTTTTACGGACGGAACGTTGTTTTTTTCGCCTTAGAACGCCCCGAGTTAAGCAATGGAGTGGCTAGTCTCTTAGGTGTATCGTTTTCCATGCGAAAACATGTGTGTTTCGTCCACTTATAAGTTCGGAAACAAAATCGAGTACATACCAAGCCGAATGTCCGGACAAAACCCCGTTCCCATCGTCCAAATGTTCTATATTGGCATTAAAACGTCCCGGCTAAGCCTTGTCGATCTTGAGCTTTTAGATTCCAAAACAAGTGAGTTTCGTCCATTTCCAAGTTCGGACCGAAAACAGAGTAAATGTCGGCCGACCGGATGGACATAAACCACGTTTTTACGGACGGAACGTTGTTTTTTTCGCCTTAGAACGCGCCGAGTTAAGCAATGGAGTGGCTAGTCTCTTAGGTGTATCGCTTTCCATGCGAAAACATGTGTGTTTCGTCCACTTATAAGTTCGGAAACAAAATCGAGTACATACCAAGCCGAATGTCCGGACAAAACCCCGTTCCCATCGTCCAAATGTTCTATATTGGCATTAAAACGTTCCGGCTAAGCCTTGTCGATCTTGAGCTTTTAGATTCTAAAACAAGTGAGTTTCGTCCATTTCCAAGTTCGGACCGAAAACAGAGTAAATGCCGGCCGACCGGACGGACATAAACCACGTTTTTACGGACGGAACGTTGTTTTTTTCGCCTCAGAACGCCCCGAGTTAAGCAATGGAGTGGCTAGTCTCTTAGGTATATCGTTTTCCATGCGAAAACATGTGTTTCGTCCACTTATAAGTTCGGAAACAAAATCGAGTACATACCAAGCCGAATGTCCGGACAAAACCCCGTTCCCATCGTCCAAATGTTCTATATTGGCCTTAAAACGTCCCGGCTAAGCCTTGTCGATCTTGAGCTTTTAGATTGCAAAACAAGTGAGTTTCGTCCATTTCCACGTTCGGACCGAAAACCGAGTAAATGCCGACCGAACGGACGGACATAAACCACGTTTTTACGGATGGAACGTTGTTTTTTTCGCCTTAGAACGCCCCGAGTTAAGCAATGGAGTGGCTAGTCTCTTAGGTGTATCGTTTTCCATGCGAAAACATGTGTGTTTCGTCCACTTATAAGTTCGGAAACAAAATCGAGTACATACCAAGCCGAATGTCCGGACAAAACCCCGTTCCCATCGTGCAAATGTTCTATATTGGCATTAAAACGTCCCGGCTAAGCCTTGTCGAACTTGAGCTTTTAGATTCCAGAACAAGTGAGTTTCGTCCATTTCCAAGTTCGGACCGAAAATAGAGTAAATGTCGGCCGACCGGACGGACATAAACCACGTTTTTACGAACGGAACGTTATTTTTTTCGCCTTAGAACGCCCCGAGTTAAGCAATGGAGTGGCTAGTCTCTTAGGTGTATCGTTTTACATGCGAAAACATGTGTGTTTCGTCCACTTATAAGTTCGGAAATAAAATCGAGTACATACCAAGCCGAATGTCCGGACAAAACCCCGTTCCCATCGTCCAAATGTTCTATATTGGCATTAAAACGTCCCGGCTAAGCCTTGTCGATCTTGAGCTTTTAGATTCCAAAACAAGTGAGTTTCGTCCATTTCCAAGTTCGGACCGAAAACAGAGTAAATGTCGGCCGACCGGACGGACATTAACCACGTTTTTACGGACGGAACGTTGTTTTTTTCGCCTTAGAACGCCCCGAGTTAAGCAATGGAGTGGCTAGTCTCTTAGGTGTATCGTTTTCCATGCGAAAACATGTGTGTTTCGTCCACTTATAAGTTCGGAAACAAAATCGAGTACATACCAAGCCGAATGTCCGGACAAAACCCCGTTCCCATCGTCCAAATGTTCTATATTGGCATTAAAACGTCCCGGCTAAGCCTTGTCGATCTTGAGCTTTTAGATTCCAAAACAAGTGAGTTTCGTCCATTTCCAAGTTCGGACCGAAAACAGAGTAAATGTCGGCCGACCGGACGGACATTAACCACGTTTTTACGGACGGAACGTTGTTTTTTTCGCCTTAGAACGCCCCGAGTTAAGCAATGGAGTGGCTAGTCTCTTAGGTGTATCGTTTTCCATGCGAAAACATGTGTGTTTCGTCCACTTATAAGTTCGGAAACAAAATCGAGTACATACCAAGCCGAATGTCCGGACAAAACCCCGTTCCCATCGTCCAAATGTTCTATATTGGCATTAAAACGTCCCGGCTAAGCCTTGTCGATCTTGAGCTTTTAGATTCCAAAACAAGTGAGTTTCGTCCATTTCCAAGTTCGGACCGAAAACAGAGTAAATGTCGGCCGACCGGATGGACATAAACCACGTTTTTACGGACGGAACGTTGTTTTTTTCGCCTTAGAACGCGCCGAGTTAAGCAATGGAGTGGCTAGTCTCTTAGGTGTATCGCTTTCCATGCGAAAACATGTGTGTTTCGTCCACTTATAAGTTCGGAAACAAAATCGAGTACATACCAAGCCGAATGTCCGGACAAAACCCCGTTCCCATCGTCCAAATGTTCTATATTGGCATTAAAACGTTCCGGCTAAGCCTTGTCGATCTTGAGCTTTTAGATTCTAAAACAAGTGAGTTTCGTCCATTTCCAAGTTCGGACCGAAAACAGAGTAAATGCCGGCCGACCGGACGGACATAAACCACGTTTTTACGGACGGAACGTTGTTTTTTTCGCCTCAGAACGCCCCGAGTTAAGCAATGGAGTGGCTAGTCTCTTAGGTATATCGTTTTCCATGCGAAAACATGTGTTTCGTCCACTTATAAGTTCGGAAACAAAATCGAGTACATACCAAGCCGAATGTCCGGACAAAACCCCGTTCCCATCGTCCAAATGTTCTATATTGGCCTTAAAACGTCCCGGCTAAGCCTTGTCGATCTTGAGCTTTTAGATTGCAAAACAAGTGAGTTTCGTCCATTTCCACGTTCGGACCGAAAACCGAGTAAATGCCGACCGAACGGACGGACATAAACCACGTTTTTACGGATGGAACGTTGTTTTTTTCGCCTTAGAACGCCCCGAGTTAAGCAATGGAGTGGCTAGTCTCTTAGGTGTATCGTTTTCCATGCGAAAACATGTGTGTTTCGTCCACTTATAAGTTCGGAAACAAAATCGAGTACATACCAAGCCGAATGTCCGGACAAAACCCCGTTCCCATCGTGCAAATGTTCTATATTGGCATTAAAACGTCCCGGCTAAGCCTTGTCGAACTTGAGCTTTTAGATTCCAGAACAAGTGAGTTTCGTCCATTTCCAAGTTCGGACCGAAAATAGAGTAAATGTCGGCCGACCGGACGGACATAAACCACGTTTTTACGAACGGAACGTTATTTTTTTCGCCTTAGAACGCCCCGAGTTAAGCAATGGAGTGGCTAGTCTCTTAGGTGTATCGTTTTACATGCGAAAACATGTGTGTTTCGTCCACTTATAAGTTCGGAAATAAAATCGAGTACATACCAAGCCGAATGTCCGGACAAAACCCCGTTCCCATCGTCCAAATGTTCTATATTGGCATTAAAACGTCCCGGCTAAGCCTTGTCGATCTTGAGCTTTTAGATTCCAAAACAAGTGAGTTTCGTCCATTTCCAAGTTCGGACCGAAAACAGAGTAAATGTCGGCCGACCGGACGGACATTAACCACGTTTTTACGGACGGAACGTTGTTTTTTTCGCCTTAGAACGCCCCGAGTTAAGCAATGGAGTGGCTAGTCTCTTAGGTGTATCGTTTTCCATGCGAAAACATGTGTGTTTCGTCCACTTATAAGTTCGGAAACAAAATCGAGTACATACCAAGCCGAATGTCCGGACAAAACCCCGTTCCCATCGTCCAAATGTTCTATATTGGCATTAAAACGTCCCGGCTAAGCCTTGTCGATCTTGAGCTTTTAGATTCCAAAACAAGTGAGTTTCGTCCATTTCCAAGTTCGGACCGAAAACAGAGTAAATGTCGGCCGACCGGACGGACATTAACCACGTTTTTACGGACGGAACGTTGTTTTTTTCGCCTTAGAACGCCCCGAGTTAAGCAATGGAGTGGCTAGTCTCTTAGGTGTATCGTTTTCCATGCGAAAACATGTGTGTTTCGTCCACTTATAAGTTCGGAAACAAAATCGAGTACATACCAAGCCGAATGTCCGGACAAAACCCCGTTCCCATCGTCCAAATGTTCTATATTGGCATTAAAACGTCCCGGCTAAGCCTTGTCGATCTTGAGCTTTTAGATTCCAAAACAAGTGAGTTTCGTCCATTTCCAAGTTCGGACCGAAAACAGAGTAAATGTCGGCCGACCGGATGGACATAAACCACGTTTTTACGGACGGAACGTTGTTTTTTTCGCCTTAGAACGCGCCGAGTTAAGCAATGGAGTGGCTAGTCTCTTAGGTGTATCGCTTTCCATGCGAAAACATGTGTGTTTCGTCCACTTATAAGTTCGGAAACAAAATCGAGTACATACCAAGCCGAATGTCCGGACAAAACCCCGTTCCCATCGTCCAAATGTTCTATATTGGCATTAAAACGTTCCGGCTAAGCCTTGTCGATCTTGAGCTTTTAGATTCTAAAACAAGTGAGTTTCGTCCATTTCCAAGTTCGGACCGAAAACAGAGTAAATGCCGGCCGACCGGACGGACATAAACCACGTTTTTACGGACGGAACGTTGTTTTTTTCGCCTCAGAACGCCCCGAGTTAAGCAATGGAGTGGCTAGTCTCTTAGGTATATCGTTTTCCATGCGAAAACATGTGTTTCGTCCACTTATAAGTTCGGAAACAAAATCGAGTACATACCAAGCCGAATGTCCGGACAAAACCCCGTTCCCATCGTCCAAATGTTCTATATTGGCCTTAAAACGTCCCGGCTAAGCCTTGTCGATCTTGAGCTTTTAGATTGCAAAACAAGTGAGTTTCGTCCATTTCCACGTTCGGACCGAAAACCGAGTAAATGCCGACCGAACGGACGGACATAAACCACGTTTTTACGGATGGAACGTTGTTTTTTTCGCCTTAGAACGCCCCGAGTTAAGCAATGGAGTGGCTAGTCTCTTAGGTGTATCGTTTTCCATGCGAAAACATGTGTGTTTCGTCCACTTATAAGTTCGGAAACAAAATCGAGTACATACCAAGCCTAATGTCCGGACAAAACCCCGTTCCCATCGTGCAAATGTTCTATATTGGCATTAAAACGTCCCGGCTAAGCCTTGTCGAACTTGAGCTTTTAGATTCCAGAACAAGTGAGTTTCGTCCATTTCCAAGTTCGGACCGAAAATAGAGTAAATGTCGGCCGACCGGACGGACATAAACCACGTTTTTACGAACGGAACGTTGTTTTTTTCGCCTTAGAACGCCCCGAGTTAAGCAATGGAGTGGCTAGTCTCTTAGGTGTATCGTTTTACATGCGAAAACATGTGTGTTTCGTCCACTTATAAGTTCGGAAATAAAATCGAGTACATACCAAGCCGAATGTCCGGACAAAACCCCGTTCCCATCGTCCAAATGTTCTATATTGGCATTAAAACGTCCCGGCTAAGCCTTGTCGATCTTGAGCTTTTAGATTCCAAAACAAGTGAGTTTCGTCCATTTCCAAGTTCGGACCGAAAACAGAGTAAATGTCGGCCGACCGGACGGACATTAACCACGTTTTTACGGACGGAACGTTGTTTTTTTTCGCCTTAGAACGCCCCGAGTTAAGCAATGGAGTGGCTAGTCTCTTAGGTGTATCGTTTTCCATGCGAAAACATGTGTGTTTCGTCCACTTATAAGTTCGGAAACAAAATCGAGTACATACCAAGCCGAATGTCCGGACAAAACCCCGTTCCCATCGTCCAAATGTTCTATATTGGCATTAAAACGTCCCGGCTAAGCCTTGTCGATCTTGAGCTTTTAGATTCCAAAACAAGTGAGTTTCGTCCATTTCCAAGTTCGGACCGAAAACAGAGTAAATGTCGGCCGACCGGATGGACATAAACCACGTTTTTACGGACGGAACGTTGTTTTTTTCGCCTTAGAACGCGCCGAGTTAAGCAATGGAGTGGCTAGTCTCTTAGGTGTATCGCTTTCCATGCGAAAACATGTGTGTTTCGTCCACTTATAAGTTCGGAAACAAAATCGAGTACATACCAAGCCGAATGTCCGGACAAAACCCCGTTCCCATCGTCCAAATGTTCTATATTGGCATTAAAACGTTCCGGCTAAGCCTTGTCGATCTTGAGCTTTTAGATTCTAAAACAAGTGAGTTTCGTCCATTTCCAAGTTCGGACCGAAAACAGAGTAATTGCCGGCCGACCGGACGGAAATAAACCACGTTTTTACGGACGGAACGTTGTTTTTTTCGCCTCAGAACGCCCCGAGTTAAGCAATGGAGTGGCTAGTCTCTTAGGTATATCGTTTTCCATGCGAAAACATGTGTTTCGTCCACTTATAAGTTCGGAAACAAAATCGAGTACATACCAAGCCGAATGTCCGGACAAAACCCCGTTCCCATCGTCCAAATGTTCTATATTGGCCTTAAAACGTCCCGGCTAAGCCTTGTCGATCTTGAGCTTTTAGATTGCAAAACATGTGAGTTTCGTCCATTTCCACGTTCGGACCGAAAACCGAGTAAATGCCGACCGAACGGACGGACATAAACCACGTTTTTACGGACGGAACGTTGTTTTTTTCGCCTTAGAACTCCCCGAGTTAAGCAATGGAGTGGCTAGTCTCTTAGGTGTATCATTTTCCATGCGAAAACATGTGTGTTTCATCCACTTATAAGTTCGGAAACAAAATCGAGTACATACCAAGCCGAATGTCCGGACAAAACCCCGTTCCCATCGTCCAAATGTTCTATATTGGAATTAAAACGTCCCGGCTAAGCCTTGTCGATCTTGAGCTTTTAGATTCCAAAACAAGTGAGTTTCGTCCATTTCCAAGTTCGGATCGAAAACCGAGTAAATGCCGACCGAACGGACAGACATAAACCACGTTTTTACGGACGGAACATTGTTTTTTTCGCCTCAGAACGCCCCGAGTTAAGCAATGGAGTGGCTAGTCTCTTAGGTGTATCGTTTTCCATGCGAAAACATGTGTGTTTCGTCCACTTATAAGTTCGGAAACAAAATCGAGTACATACCAAGCCGAATGTCCGGACAAAACCCCGTTCCCATCGTCCAAATGTTCTATATTGGCCTTAAAACGTCCCGGCTAAGCATTGTCGATCTTGAGCTTTTAGATTCCAAAACAAGTGAGTTTCGTCCATTTCCACGTTCGGACCGAAAACAGAGTAAATGCCGGCCGAACGGACGGACATAAACCACGTTCTTAAGGACGGAACGTTGTTTTTTTCGCCTCAGAACTCCCCGAGTTAAGCAATGGAGTGGCTAGTGTCTTAGGTGTATCGTTTTCCATGCAAAAACATGTGTGTTTCGTCCACTTATAAGTTCGGAAACAAAATCGAGTACATACCAAGCCGAATGTCCGGACAAAACCCCGTTCCCATCGTCTAAATGTTCTATATTGGCCTTAAAACGTCCCGGCTAAGCCTTGTCGATCTTGGGCTTTTAGATTCCAAAACAAGTGAGTTTCGTTCATTTCCACGTTCGGACCGAAAACAGAGTAAATGCCGACCGAACGGACGAACATAAACCACGTTTTTACGGACGGAACGTTGTTTTTTTCGCCTTAGAACGCCCCGAGTTAAGCAATGGAGTGGCTAGTCTCTTAGGTGTATCGCTTTCCATGCGAAAACATGTGTGTTTCGTCCACTTATAAGTTCGGAAACAAAATCGAGTACATACCAAGCCGAATGTCCGGACAAAACCCCGTTCCCATCGTCCAAATGTTCTATATTGGCATTAAAACGTTCCGGCTAAGCCTTGTCGATCTTGAGCTTTTAGATTCTAAAACAAGTGAGTTTCGTCCATTTCCAAGTTCGGACCGAAAACAGAGTAAATGCCGGCCGACCGGACGGACATAAACCACGTTTTTACAGACGGAACGTTGTTTTTTTCGCGTCAGAACGCCCCGAGTTAAGCAATGGAGTGGCTAGTCTCTTAGGTATATCGTTTTCCATGCGAAAACATGTGTTTCGTCCACTTATAAGTTCGGAAACAAAATCGAGTACATACCAAGCCGAATGTCCGGACAAAACCCCGTTCCCATCGTCCAAATGTTCTATATTGGCCTTAAAACGTCCCGGCTAAGCCTTGTCGATCTTGAGCTTTTAGATTGCAAAACAAGTGAGTTTCGTCCATTTCCACGTTCGGACCGAAAACCGAGTAAATGCCGACCGAACGGACGGACATAAACCACGTTTTTACGGACGGAACGTTGTTTTTTTCGCCTTAGAACTCCCCGAGTTAAGCAATGGAGTGGCTAGTCTCTTAGGTGTATCATTTTCCATGCGAAAACATGTGTGTTTCGTCCACTTATAAGTTCGGAAACAAAATCGAGTACATACCAAGCCGAATGTCCGGACAAAACCCCGTTCCCATCGTCCAAATGTTCTATATTGGAATTAAAACGTCCCGGCTAAGCCTTGTCGATCTTGAGCTTTTAGATTCCAAAACAAGTGAGTTTCGTCCATTTCCAAGTTCGGATCGAAAACCGAGTAAATGCCGACCGAACGGACAGACATAAACCACGTTTTTACGGACGGAACATTGTTTTTTTCGCCTCAGAACGCCCCGAGTTAAGCAATGGAGTGGCTAGTCTCTTAGGTGTATCGTTTTCCATGCGAAAACATGTGTGTTTCGTCCACTTATAAGTTCGGAAACAAAATCGAGTACATACCAAGCCGAATGTCCGGACAAAACCCCGTTCTCATCGTCCAAATGTTCTATATTGGCCTTAAAACGTCCCGGCTAAGCAT
This sequence comes from Aquilegia eximia, assembly GCA_023053565.1. Classification (NCBI taxonomy): domain Eukaryota; kingdom Viridiplantae; phylum Streptophyta; class Magnoliopsida; order Ranunculales; family Ranunculaceae; genus Aquilegia; species Aquilegia eximia. The sequence continues at coordinate 150,124 of JALIGU010000026.1, forward strand.
TGTCGATCTTGAGCTTTTAGATTCCAAAACAAGTGAGTTTCGTCCATTTCCACGTTCGGACCGAAAACAGAGTAAATGCCGGCCGAACGGACGGACATAAACCACGTTCTTAAGGACGGAACGTTGTTTTTTTCGCCTCAGAACGCCCCGAGTTAAGCAATGGAGTGGCTAGTGTCTTAGGTGTATCGTTTTCCATGCAAAAACATGTGTGTTTCGTCCACTTATAAGTTCGGAAACAAAATCGAGTACATACCAAGCCGAATGTCCGGACAAAACCCCGTTCCCATCGTCCAAATGTTCTATATTGGCATTAAAACGTCCCGGCTAAGCCTTGTCGATCTTGAGCTTTTAGATTCCAAAACAAGTGAGTTTCGTCCATTTCCACGTTCGGACCGAAAACCTAGTAAATGCCGACCGAACGGACGGACATAAACCACGTTTTTACGGACGGAACGTTGTTTTTTTCGCCTTAGAACTCCCTGAGTTAAGCAATGGAGTGGCTAGTCTCTTAGGTGTATCGTTTTCCATGCGAAAACATGTGCGTTTCGTCCACTTATAAGTTCGGAAACAAAATCGAGTACATACCAAGCCGAATGTCCGGACAAAACCCTGTTCCCATCGTCCAAATGTTCTATATTGGAATTAAAACGTCCCGGCTAAGCCTTGTCGATCTTGAGCTTTTAGATTCCAAAACAAGTGAGTTTCGTACATTTCCAAGTTCGGACCGAAAACAGAGTTAATGTCGGCCTAACGGACGGACATAAACCACGTTTTTACGGGCGGAACGTTGTTTTTTTTGCCTTAGAACGCCCCGAGTTAAGCAATGGAGTGGCTAGTCTCTTAGGTGTATCGTTTTCCATGCAAAAACATGTTTGTTTCGTCCACTTATAAGTTCAGAAACAAAATCGAGTACATACCAAGCCGAATGTCCGGACAAAACCCCGTTCCCATCGTCCAAATGTTCTATATTGGAATTAAAACGTCCCGGCTAAGCCTTGTCGATCTTGAGCTTTTAGATTCCAAAACAAGTGAGTTTCGTCCATTTCCAAGTTCGGACCGAAAACAGAGTAAATTTCGGCCGAACGGACGGACATAAAGCACGTTTTTACGGACGGAACGTTGTTTTCTTCGCCTCAGAACGCCCCGAGTTAAGCAATGGAGTGGCTAGTCTCTTAGGTGTATCGTTTTTCATGCGAAAACATGTGTGTTTCGTCCACTTATAAGTTCGGAAACAAAATCGAGTACATACCAAGCCGAATGTCCGCACAAAACACCGTTCCCATCGTCCAAATGTTCTATATTGGCCTTAAAACGTCCCGGCTAAGCCTTGTCGAGCTTGAGCTTTTAGATTCCAAAACAAGTGAGTTTCGTCCATTTCCATGTTCGGACCAAAAACCGAGTAAATGCCAACCGAACGGACGGTCATAAACCACGTTTTTACGGACGGAACGTTGTTTTTTTCGCCTTAGAACGCCGCGAGTTAAGCAATGGAGTGGCTAGTCTCTTAGGTGTATCGTTTTCCATGCGAAAACATGTGTGTTTCGTCCACTTATAAGTTCGGAAACAAAATCGAGTACATACCAAGCCGAATGACCGGACAAAACCCCGTTCCCATCGTCCAAATGTTCTATATTGGCATTAAAACGTCCCGGCTAAGCCTTGTCGATCTTGAGCTTTTATATTCCAAAACAAGTGAGTTTCGTCCATTTCCAAGTTCGGACCGAAAACAGAGTAAATGTCGGCCGACCGGATGGACATAAACCACGTTTTTACGGAAGGAACGTTGTTTTTTTCGCCTTAGAACGCGCCGAGTTAAGCAATGGAGTGGCTAGTCTCTTAGGTGTATCGCTTTCCATTCGAAAACATGTGTGTTTCGTCCACTTATAAGTTCGGAAACAAAATCGAGTACATACCAAGCCGAATGTCCGGACAAAACCCCGTTCCCATCGTCCAAATGTTCTATATTGGCATTAAAACGTTCCGGCTAAGCCTTGTCGATCTTGAGCTCTTAGATTCCAAAACAAGTGAGTTTCGTCCATTTCCAAGTTCGGACCGAAAACAGAGTAAATGCCGGCCGATCGGACGGACATAAACCACGTTTTTACGGACGGAACGTTGTTTTTTTCGCCTCAGAACGCCCCGAGTTAAGCAATGGAGTGGCTAGTCTCTTAGGTATATCGTTTTCCATGCGAAAACATGTGTTTCGTCCACTTATAAGTTCGGAAACAAAATCGAGTACATACCAAGCCGAATGTCCGGACAAAACCCCGTTCCCATCGTCCAAATGTTCTATATTGGCCTTAAAACGTCCCGGCTAAGCCTTGTCGATCTTGAGCTTTTAGATTGCAAAACAAGTGAGTTTCGTCCATTTCCACGTTCGGACCGAAAACCGAGTAAATGCCGACCGAACGGACGGACATAAACCACGTTTTTACGGACGGAACGTTGTTTTTTTCGCCTTAGAACTCCCCGAGTTAAGCAATGGAGTGGCTAGTCTCTTAGGTGTATCATTTTCCATGCGAAAACATGTGTGTTTCGTCCACTTATAAGTTCGGAAACAAAATCGAGTACATAGCAAGCCGAATGTCCGGACAAAACCCCGTTCCCATCGTCCAAATGTTCTATATTTGCCTTAAAACGCCCCGGCTAAGCCTTGTCGATCTTGAGCTTTTAGATTCCAAAACAAGTGAGTTTCGTCCATTTCCAAGTTCGGATCGAAAACCGAGTAAATGCCGACCGAACGGACAGACATAAACCACGTTTTTACGGACGGAACATTGTTTTTTTCGCCTCAGAACGCCCCGAGTTAAGCAATGGAGTGGCTAGTCTCTTAGGTGTATCGTTTTCCATCCGAAAACATGTGTGTTTCGTCCACTTATAAGTTCGGAAACAAAATCGAGTACATACCAAGCCGAATGTCCGGACAAAACCCCGTTCCCATCGTCCAAATGTTCTATATTGGCCTTAAAACGTCCCGGCTAAGCCTTGTCGATCTTGAGCTTTTAGATTCCAAAACAAGTGAGTTTCGTCCATTTCCACGTTTGGACCGAAAACCTAGTAAATGCCGACCGAACGGACGGACATAAACCACGTTTTTACGGACGGAACGTTGTTTTTTTCGCCTTAGAACTCCCCGAGTTAAGCAATGGAGTGGCTAGTCTCTTAGGTGTATCGTTTTCCATGCGAAAACATGTGTGTTTCGTCCACTTATAAGTTCGGAAACAAAATCGAGTACATACCAAGCCGAATGTCCGGACAAAACCCCGTTCCCATCGTCCAAATGTTCTATATTGGAATTAAAACGTCCTGGCTAAGCCTTGTCGATCTTGAGCTTTTAGATTCCAAAACAAGTGAGTTTCGTCCATTTCCAAGTTCGGATCGAAAACAGAGTTAATGTCGGCCGACCGGACGGACATAAACCACGTTTTTACGGACGGAACGTTGTTTTTTTCGCCGCAGAACGCCCCGAGTTAAGCAATGGAGTGGCTAGTCTCTTAGGTATATCGTTTTCCATACGAAAACATGTGTGTTTCGTCCACTTATAAGTTCGGAAACAAAATCGAGTACATACCAAGCCGAATGTCCGGACAAAACCCCGTTCCCATCGTCCAAATGTTCTATATTGGCCTTAAAACGTCCCGGCTAAGCCTTGTCGATCTTGAGCTTTTAGATTGCAAAACAAGTGAGTTTCGTCCATTTCCACGTTCGGACCGAAAAGCGAGTAAATGCCGACCGAACGGAGGGACATAAGCCACGTTTTTACGGACGAAACGTTGTTTTTTTCGCCTTAGAACGCCCCGAGTTAAGCAATGGAGTGGCTAGTCTCTTAGGTGTATCATTTTCCATGCGAAAACATGTGTGTTTCGTCCACTTATAAGTTCGGAAACAAAATCGAATGCATACCAAGCCGAATGTCCGGACAAAACCCCGTTCCCATCGTCCAAATGTTCTATATTGGCCTTAAAACGTCCCGGCTAAGCCTTGTCGATCTTGAGCTTTTAGATTCCAAAACAAGTGAGTTTCGTTCATTTCCACGTTCGGACCGAAAACCGAGTAAATGCCGACCGAACGGACGAACATAAACCACGTTTTTACGGACGGAACATTGTTTTTTTCGCCTTAGAACGCCCCGAGTTAAGCAGTGGAGTGGCTAGTCTCTTAGGTGTATCGTTTTCCATGCGAAAACATGTGTGTTTCGTCCACTTATAAGTTCGGAAATAAAATCGAGTACATACCAAGCCGAATGTCCGGACAAAACCCCGTTCCCATCGTCCAAATGTTCTATATTGGCATTAAAACGTCCCGGCTAAGCCTTGTCGATCTTGAGCTTTTAGATTCCAAAACAAGTGAGTTTCGTCCATTTCCAAGTTCGGACCGAAAACAGAGTAAATGCCGGCCGACCGGACTGACATAAACCACGTTTTTACGGACGGAACGTTGTTTTTTTTTGCCTTAGAACGCCCCGAGTTAAGCAATGGAGTGGCTAGTCTCTTAGGTGTATCGTTTTCCATGCCAAAACATGTGTGTTTCGTCCACTTATAAGTTCGGAAACAAAATCGAGTACATACCAAGCCGAATGTCCGGACAAAACCCAGTTCCCATCGTCCAAATGTTCTATATTGGCATTAAAACGTCCCGGCTAAGCCTTGTCGATCTTGAGCTTTTAGATTCCAAAACAAGTGAGTTTCGTCCATTTCCACGTTCTGACCGAAAACCGAGTAAATGCCGACCGAACGGACGGACATAAACCACGTTTTTACGGACGGAACGTTGTTTTTTTCGCCTTAGAACGCCCCGAGTTAAGCAATGGAGTGGCTAGTCTCTTAGGTGTATCGTTTTCCATGCCAAAACATGTGTGTTTCGTCCACTTATAAGTTCGGAAACAAAATCGAGTACATACCAAGCCGAATGTCCGGACAAAACCCCGTTCCCATCGTCCAAATGTTCTATATTGGCATTAAAACGTCCCGGCTAAGCCTTGTCGATCTTGAGCTTTTAGATTCCAAAACAAGTGAGTTTCGTCCATTTCCACGTTCGGACCGAAAACCGAGTAAATGCCGACCGAACGGACGGACATAAACCACGTTTTTACGGACGGAACGTTGTTTTTTTCGCCTTAGAACGCCCCGAGTTAAGCAATGGAGTGGCTAGTCTCTTAGGTGTATCGTTTTCCATGCGAAAACATGTGTGTTTCGTCCACTTATAAGTTCGGAAACAAAATCGAGTACATACCAAGCCGAATGTCCGGACAAAACCCCGTTCCCATCGTCCAAATGTTCTATATTGGCCTTAAAACGTCCCGGCTAAGCCTTGTCGATCTTGAGCTTTTAGATTGCAAAACAAGTGAGTTTCGTCCATTTCCACGTTCGGACCGAAAACCGAGTAAATGCCGACCGAACGGACGGACATAAACCACGTTTTTACGGACGGAACATTGTTTTTTTCGCCTCAGAACGCCCCGAGATAAGCAATGGAGTGGCTAGTCTCTTAGGTGTATCGTTTTCCATGCAAAAACATGTGTGTTTCGTCCACTTATAAGTTCGGAAACAAAATCGAGTACATACCAAGCCGAATGTCCGGACAAAACCCCGTTCCCATCGTCCAAATGTTCTATATTGGCCTTAAAACGTCCCGGCTAAGCATTGTCGATCTTGAGCTTTTAGATTCCAAAACAAGTGAGTTTCGTCCATTTCCACGTTCGGACCGAAAACCGAGTAAATGCCGACCGAACGGACAGACATAAACCACGTTTTTACGGACGGAACATTGTTTTTTTCGCCTCAGAACGCCCCGAGTTAAGCAATGGAGTGGCTAGTCTCTTAGGTGTATCGTTTTCCATGCGAAAACATGTGTGTTTCGTCACTTATAAGTTCGAAAACAAAATCGAGTACATACCAAGCCGAATGTCCGGACAAAACCCCGTTCCCATCGTCCAAATGTTCTATATTGGAATTAAAACGTCCCGGCTAAGCCATGTCGATCTTGAGCTTTTAGATTCCAAAACAAGTGAGTTTCGTCCATTTCCAAGTTCGGACAAAAAACAGAGTAAATGCCGACCGAACGGACGGACATAAACCACGTTTTTACGGACGGAACGTTGTTTTTTTCGCCTTAGAACGCCCCGAGTAAAGCAATGGAGTGGCTAGTCTCTTAGGTGTATCGTTTTCCATGCGAAAACATGTGTGTTTCGTCCACTTATAAGTTCGGAAACAAAATCGAGTACATACCAAGCCGAATGTCCGGACAAAACCCCGTTCCCATCGTCGAAATGTTCTATATTGGCCTTTAAACGTCCCGGCTAAGCCTTGTCGATCTTGAGCTTTTAGATTCCAAAACAAGTGAGTTTCGTCCATTTCCACGTTCGGATCGAAAACCGAGTAAATGCCGACCGAACGGACGGACATAAACCACGTTTTTACGGACGGAACGTTGTTTTTTTCGCCTTAGAACGCCCCGAGTTAAGCAATGGAGTGGCTAGTCTCTTAGGTGTTTCATTTTCCATGCGAAAACATGTGTGTTTCGTCCACTTATAAGTTCGAAAACAAAATCGAGTGCATACCAAGCCGAATGTCCGGACAAAACCCCGTTCCCATCGTCCAAATGTTCTATATTGGCCTTAAAACGTCCCGGCTAAGCCTTGTCGATCTTGAGCTTTTAGATTCCAAAACAAGTGAGTTTCGTTCATTTCCACGTTCGGACCGAAAACCGAGTAAATGTCGACCGAACGGACGAACATAAACCACGTTTTTACGGACGGAACGTTGTTTTTTTCGCCTTAGAACGCCCCGAGTAAAGCAATGGAGTGGCTAGTCTCTTAGGTGTATCGTTTTCCATGCGAAAACATGTGTGTTTCGTCCACTTATAAGTTCGGAAACAAAATCGAGTACATACCAAGCCGAATGTCCGGACAAAACCCCGTTCCCATCGTCGAAATGTTCTATATTGGCCTTTAAACGTCCCGGCTAAGCCTTGTCGATCTTGAGCTTTTAGATTCCAAAACAAGTGAGTTTCGTCCATTTCCACGTTCGGATCGAAAACCGAGTAAATGCCGACCGAACGGACGGACATAAACCACGTTTTTACGGACGGAACGTTGTTTTTTTCGCCTTAGAACGCCCCGAGTTAAGCAATGGAGTGGCTAGTCTCTTAGGTGTTTCATTTTCCATGCGAAAACATGTGTGTTTCGTCCACTTATAAGTTCGAAAACAAAATCGAGTGCATACCAAGCCGAATGTCCGGACAAAACCCCGTTCCCATCGTCCAAATGTTCTATATTGGCCTTAAAACGTCCCGGCTAAGCCTTGTCGATCTTGAGCTTTTAGATTCCAAAACAAGTGAGTTTCGTTCATTTCCACGTTCGGACCGAAAACCGAGTAAATGCCGACCGAACGGACGAACATAAACCACGTTTTTACGGACGGAACGTTGTTTTTTTCGCCTTAGAACGCCCCGAGTTAAGCAATGGAGTGGCTAGTCTCTTAGGTGTATCGTTTTCCATGCGAAAACATGTGTGTTTCGTCCACTTATAAGTTCGGAAACAAAATCGAGTACATACCAAGCCGAATGTCCGGACAAAACCCCGTTCCCATTGTCCAAATGTTCTATATTGGCGTTAAAACGTCCCGGCTAAGCCTTGTCGATCTTGAGCTTTTAGATTGCAAAACAAGTGAGTTTCGTCCATTTCCACGTTCGGACCGAAAACCGAGTAAATGCCGACCGAACGGAGGGACATAAACCACGTTTTTACGGACGGAACGTTGTTTTTTTCGCCTTAGAACGCCCCGAGTTAAGCAATGGAGTGGCTAGTCTCTTAGGTGTATCATTTTCCATGCGAAAACATGTGTGTTTCGTCCCTTATAAATTCGGAAATAAAATCGAGTACATACCAAGCCGAATGTCCGGACAAAACCCCGTTCCCATCGTCCAAATGTTCTATATTGGCATTAAAACGTCCCGGCTAAGCCTTGTCGATCTTGAGCTTTTAGATTCCAAAACAAGTGAGTTTCGTCCATTTCCAAGTTCGGACCGAAAACAGAGTAAATGTCGGCCGACCGGACGGACATAAACCACGTTTTTACGGACGGAACGTTGTTTTTTTCGCCGCAGAACGCCCCGAGTTAAGCAATGGAGTGTCTAGTCTCTTAGGTATATCGTTTTCCATACGAAAACATGTGTGTTTCGTCCACTTATAAGTTCGGAAACAAAATCGAGTACATACCAAGCCGAATGTCCGGACAAAACCCCGTTCCCATCGTCCAAATGTTCTATATTGGCCTTAAAACGTCCCGGCTAAGCCTTGTCGATCTTGAGCTTTTAGATTGCAAAACAAGTGAGTTTCGTCCATTTCCACGTTCGGACCGAAAACCGAGTAAATGCCGACCGAACGGAGGGACATAAGCCACGTTTTTACGGACGAAACGTTGTTTTTTTCGCCTTAGAACGCCCCGAGTTAAGCAATGGAGTGGCTAGTCTCTTAGGTGTATCATTTTCCATGCGAAAACATGTGTGTTTCGTCCACTTATAAGTTCGGAAACAAAATCGAGTGCATACCAAGCCGAATGTCCGGACAAAACCCCGTTCCCATCGTCCAAATGTTCTATATTGGCCTTAAAACGTCCCGGCTAAGCCTTGTCGATCTTGAGCTTTTAGATTCCAAAACAAGTGAGTTTCGTTCATTTCCACGTTCGGATCGAAAACCGAGTAAATGCCGACCGAACGGACGAACATAAACCACGTTTTTACGGACGGAACATTGTTTTTTTCGCCTTAGAACGCCCCGAGTTAAGCAATGGAGTGGCTAGTCTCTTAGGTGTATCGTTTTCCATGCGAAAACATGTGTGTTTCGTCCACTTATAAGTTCGGAAATAAAATCGAGTACATACCAAGCCGAATGTCCGGACAAAACCCCGTTCCCATCGTCCAAATGTTCTATATTGGCATTAAAACGTCCCGGCTAAGCCTTGTCGATCTTGAGCTTTTAGATTCCAAAACAAGTGAGTTTCGTCCATTTCCAAGTTCGGACCGAAAACAGAGTAAATGCCGGCCGACCGGACGGACATAAACCACGTTTTTAAGGACGGAACGTTGTTTTTTTTTGCCTTAGAACGCCCCGAGTTAAGCAATGGAGTGGCTAGTCTCTTAGGTGTATCGTTTTCCATGCCAAAACATGTGTGTTTCGTCCACTTATAAGTTCGGAAACAAAATCGAGTACATACCAAGCCGAATGTCCGGACAAAACCCCGTTCCCATCGTCCAAATGTTCTATATTGGCATTAAAACGTCCCGGCTAAGCCTTGTCGATCTTGAGCTTTTAGATTCCAAAACAAGTGAGTTTCGTCCATTTCCACGTTCGGACCGAAAACGGAGTAAATGCCGACCGAACGGACGGACATAAACCACGTTTTTACGGACAAAACGTTGTTTTTTTCGCCTTAGAACGCCCCGAGTTAAGCAATGGAGTGGCTAGTCTCTTAGGTGTATTGTTTTCCATGCGAAAACATGTGTGTTTCGTCCACTTATAAGTTCGGAAACAAAATCGAGTACATACCAAGCCGAATGTCCGGACAAAACCCCGTTCCCATCGTCCAAATGTTCTATATTGGCCTTAAAACATCCCGGCTAAGCATTGTCGATCTTGAGCTTTTAGATTCCAAAACAAGTGAGTTTCGTCCATTTCCACGTTCGGACCGAAAACAGAGTAAATGCTGGCCGAACGGACGGACATAAACCACGTTTTTACGGACGGAACGTAGTTTTTTTCGCCTCAGAACGCCCCGAGTTAAGCAATGGAACGGCTAGTCTCTTAGGTGTATCGTTTTCCATGCCAAACATGTGTGTTTCATCCACTTATAAGTTCGGAAACAAAATCGAGTACATACCAAGCTGAATGTCTGGACAAAACCCCGTTCCCATCGTCCAAATGTTCTATATTGGCCTTAAAACGTCCCGGCTAAGCGTTGTCGATCTTGAGCTTTTAGATTCCAAAACAAGTGAGTTTCGTCCATTTCCACGTTCGGACCGAAAACCGAGTAAATGCCGACCAAACGGACGGACATAAACCACATTTTTACGGACGGAATGTTGTTTTTTTCGCCTTAGAACTCCCCGAGTTAAGCATGTGAGTGGCTTGTCTCTTAGGTGTATCGTTTTCCATGCGAAAACATGTGTGTTTCGTCCACTTATAAGTTCGAAAACAAAATCGAGTACATACCAAGCCGAATGTCCGAACAAAACCCCGTTCCCATCGTCCAAATGTTCTATATTGGAATTAAAACGTCCCGGCTAAGCCATGTCGATCTTGAGCTTTTAGATTCCAAAACAAGTGAGTTTCGTCCATTTCCAAGTTCGGACAAAAAACAGAGTAAATGCCGACCGAACGGACGGACATAAACCACGTTTTTACGGACGGAACGTTGTTTTTTTCGCCTTAGAACGCCCCGAGTTAAGCAATGGAGTGGCTAGTCTCTTAGGTGTATCGTTTTCCATGCGAAAACATGTGTGTTTCGTCCACTTATAAGTTCGGAAACAAAATCGAGTACATACCAAGCCGAATGTCCGGACAAAACCCCGTTCCCATCGTCGAAATGTTCTATATTGGCCTTTAAACGTCCCGGCTAAGCCTTGTCGATCTTGAGCTTTTAGATTCCAAAACAAGTGAGTTTCGTCCATTTCCACGTTCGGATCGAAAACCGAGTAAATGCCGACCGAACGGACGGACATAAACCACGTTTTTACGGACGGAACGTTGTTTTTTTTCGCCTTAGAACGCCCCGAGTTAAGCAATGGAGTGGCTAGTCTCTTAGGTGTTTCATTTTCCATGCGAAAACATGTGTGTTTCATCCACTTATAAGTTCGAAAACAAAATCGAGTGCATACCAAGCCGAATGTCCGGACAAAACCCCTTTCCCATCGTCCAAATGTTCTATATTGGCCTTAAAACGTCCCGGCTAAGCCTTGTCGATCTTGAGCTTTTAGATTCCAAAACAAGTGAGTTTCGTTCATTTCCACGTTCGGACCGAAAACCGAGTAAATGCCGACCGAACGGACGAACATAAACCACGTTTTTACGGACGGAACGTTGTTTTTTTCGCCTTAGAACGCCCCGAGTTAAGCAATGGAGTGGCTAGTCTCTTAGGTGTATCGTTTTCCATGCGAAAACATGTGTGTTTCGTCCACTTATAAGTTCGGAAACAAAATCGAGTACATACCAAGCCGAATGTCCGGACAAAACCCCGTTCCCATTGTCCAAATGTTCTATATTGGCCTTAAAACGTCCCGGCTAAGCCTTGTCGATCTTGAGCTTTTAGATTGCAAAACAAGTGAGTTTCGTCCATTTCCACGTTCGGACCGAAAACCGAGTAAATGCCGACCGAACGGAGGGACATAAACCACGTTTTTACGGACGGAACGTTGTTTTTTTCGCCTTAGAACGCCCCGAGTTAAGCAATGGAATGGCTAGTCTCTTAGGTGTATCATTTTCCATGCGAAAACATCTGTCTTTCGTCCACTTATAAATTCGGAAATAAAATCGAGTACATACCAAGCCGAATGTCCGGACAAAACCCCGTTCCCATCGTCCAAATGTTCTATATTGGCATTAAAACGTCCCGGCTAAGCCTTGTCGATCTTGAGCTTTTAGATTCCAAAACAAGTGAGTTTCGTCCATTTCCAAGTTCGGACCGAAAACAGAGTAAATGTCGGCCGACCGGACGGACATAAACCACGTTTTTACGGACGGAACGTTATTTTTTTCGCCGCAGAACGCCCCGAGTTAAGCAATGGAGTGGCTAGTCTCTTAGGTATATCGTTTTCCATACGAAAACATGTGTGTTTCGTCCACTTATAAGTTCGGAAACAAAATCGAGTACATACCAAGCCGAATGTCCGGACAAAACCCCGTTCCCATCGTCCAAATGTTCTATATTGGCCTTAAAACGTCCCGGCTAAGCCTTGTCGATCTTGAGCTTTTAGATTGCAAAACAAGTGAGTTTCGTCCATTTCCACGTTCGGACCGAAAACCGAGTAAATGCCGACCGAACGGAGGGACATAAGCCACATTTTTACGGACGAAACGTTGTTTTTTTCGCCTTAGAACGCCCCGAGTTAAGCAATGGAGTGGCTAGTCTCTTAGGTGTATCATTTTCCATGCGAAAACATGTGTGTTTCGTCCACTTATAAGTTCGGAAACAAAATCGAGTGCATACCAAGCCGAATGTCCGGACAAAACCCCGTTCCCATCGTCCAAATGTTCTATATTGGCCTTAAAACGTCCCGGCTAAGCCTTGTCGATCTTGAGCTTTTAGATTCCAAAACAAGTGAGTTTCGTTCATTTCCACGTTCGGACCGAAAACCGAGTAAATGCCGACCGAACGGACGAACATAAACCACGTTTTTACGGACGGAACATTGTTTTTTTCGCCTTAGAACGCCCCGAGTTAAGCAATGGAGTGGCTAGTCTCTTAGGTGTATCGTTTTCCATGCGAAAACATGTGTGTTTCGTCCACTTATAAGTTCGGAAATAAAATCGAGTACATACCAACCGGAATGTCCGGACAAAACCCCGTTCCCATCGTCCAAATGTTCTATATTGGCATTAAAACGTCCCGGCTAAGCCTTGTCGATCTTGAGCTTTTAGATTCCAAAACAAGTGAGTTTCGTCCATTTCCACGTTCGGACCGAAAACCGAGTAAATGCCGACCGAACGGACGGACATAAACCACGTTTTTACGGACGGAACGTTGTTTTTTTCGCCTTAGAACGCCCCGAGTTAAGCAATGGAGTGGCTAGTCTCTTAGGTGTATTGTTTTCCATGCGAAAACATGTGTGTTTCGTCCACTTATAAGTTCGGAAACAAAATCGAGTGCATACCAAGCCGAATGTCCGGACAAAACCCCGTTCCCATCGTCCAAATGTTCTATATTGGCCTTAAAACATCCCGGCTAAGCCTTGTCGATCTTGAGATTTTAGATTCCAAAACAAGTGAGTTTCGTCCATTTCCAAGTTCGGACCGAAAACAGTGTTAATGTCGGCCGAACGGACGGACATAAACCACGTTTTTACGGGCGGAACGTTGTTTTTTTTGCCTTAGAACGCCCCGAGTTAAGCAATGGAGTGGCTAGTCTCTTAGGTGTATCGTTTTCCATGCAAAAACATGTGTGTTTCGTCCACTTATAAGTTCAGAAACAAAATCGAGTACATACCAAGCCGAATGTCCGGACAAAACCCCGTTCCCATCGTCCAAATGTTCTATATTGGAATTAAAACGTCCCGGCTAAGCCTTGTCGATCTTGAGCTTTTAGATTCCAAAACAAGTGAGTTTCGTCCATTTCCAAGTTCGGACCGAAAACAGAGTAAATTCCGGCCGAACGGACGGACATAAACCACGTTTTACGGACGGAACGTTGTTTTTTTCGCCTCAGAACGCCCCGAGTTAAGCAATGGAGTGGCTAGTCTCTTAGGTGTATCGTTTTCCATGCGAAAACATGTGTGTTTCGTCCACTTATAAGTTCGGAAACAAAATCGAGTACATACCAAGCCGAATGTCCGCACAAAACCCCGTTCCCATCGTCCAAATGTTCTATATTGGCCTTAAAACGTCCCGGCTAAGCCTTGTCGATCTTGAGCTTTTAGATTCCAAAACAAGTGAGTTTCGTCCATTTCCATGTTCGGACCAAAAACCGAGTAAATGCCGACCGAACGGACGGTCATAAACCACGTTTTTACGGACGGAACGTTGTTTTTTTCGCCTTAGAAAGCCCCGAGTTAAGCAATGGAGTGGCTAGTCTCTTAGGTGTATCGTTTTCCATGCGAAAACATGTGTGTTTCGTCCACTTATAAGTTCGGAAACAAAATCGAGTACATACCAAGCCGAATGTCCGGACAAAACCCCGTTCCCATTGTCCAAATGTTCTATATTGGCATTAAAACGTCCCGGCTAAGCCTTGTCGATCTTGAGCTTTTATATTCCAAAACAAGTGAGTTTCGTCCATTTCCACGTTCGGACCGAAAACAGAGTAAATGCCGACCGAACGGACGGACATAAACCACGTTTTTACGGACGAAACGTTGTATTTTCGCCTTATAACGCCCTGAGTTAAGCAATGAAGTGGCTAGTCTCTTAGGTGTATCGTTTTCCTTGCGAAAACATGTGTGTTTCGTCCACCTATAAGTTCGGAATAAAAACCGAGTACATACCAAGCCGAATGTCCGGACAAAACCTCGTTCCCATCGTCCAAATGTTCTATATTGGCCTTAAAACGTCCCGGCTAAGCCTTGTCGATCTTGCGCTTTTTGATTCCAAAATAAGTGAGTTTCGTCCATTTCCACGTTCGGACCAAAAACCGAGTAAATGCCGACCGAACGGACGGACATAAACCACGTTTTTATGGACGGAACGTTGTTTTTTTCAAATTAGAACGCCCCGAGTTAAGCAATGGAGTGGCTAGTCTCTTAGGTGTATCGCTTTCCATGCGAAAACATGTGTGTTTCGTCCACTTATAAGTTCGGAAACAAAATCGAGTACATACCAAGCCGAATGTCCGGACAAAACCCCGTTCCCATCGTCCAAATGTTCTATATTGGCATTAAAACGTCCCGGCTAAGCCTTGTCGATCTTGTGCTTTTAGATTCCAAAACAAGTGAGTTTCGTCCATTCCCAAGTTCGGACCAAAAACCGAGTAAATGCCGACCGAACGGACGGACATAAACCACGTTTTTAAGGACGGAACGTTGTTTTTTCGCCTTAGAACGCCCCGAGTTAAGCAATGGAGTGGCTAGTCTCTTAGGTGTATCGTTTTCCATGCGAAAACATGTGTGTTTCGTCCACTTATAAGTTCGGAAACAAAATCGAGTACATACCAAGCCGAATGTCCGGACAAAACCCCGTTCCCATCGTCCAAATGTTCTATATTGGCATTAAAACGTCCCGGCTAAGCCTTGTCGATCTTGAGCTTTTAGATTCCAAAACAAGTGAGTTTCGTCCATTCCCAAGTTCGGACCAAAAACCGAGTAAATGCCGACCGAACGGACGGACATAAACCACGTTTTTAAGGACGGAACTTTGTTTTTTCGCCTTAGAACGCCCCGAGTTAAGCAATGGAGTGGCTAGTCTCTTAGGTGTATCGTTTTCATTGCGAAAACATGTGTTTCGTCCACCTATAAGTTCAGAATAAAAATCGAGTACATACCAAGCCGAATGTCCGGACAAAACCCCGTTCACATCGTCCAAATGTTCTATATTGGCCTTAAAACGTCCCGGCTAAGCCTTGTCGATCTTGAGATTTTTGATTCCAAAATAAATGAGTTTCGTCCATTTCCACGTTCGGACCGAAAGCCGAGTAAATGCCGACCGAACGGACGAACATAAACCACGTTTTTATGGACGGAACGTTGTTTTTTTCGCCTTAGAACGCCCCGAGTTAAGCAATGGAGTGGCTAGTATCTTAGGTGTATCGTTTTCCATGCGAAAACATGTGTGTTTCGTCCACTTATAAGTTCGGAAATAAAATCGAGTACATACGAAGCCGAATGTCCGGAGAAAACCCCGTTCCCATCGTCCAAATGTTCTATATTGGCATTAAAACGTCCCGGCTAAGCCTTGTCGATCTTGAGCTTTTAGATTCCAAAACAAGTGAGTTTCGTCCATTTGCAAGTTCGGACCGAAAACAAAGTAAATGTCGGCCGACCGGACGGACATAAACCACGTTTTTACGGACGGAACGTTGTTTTTTTCGCCTTAGAACGCCCCGAGTTAAGCAATGGAGTGGCAAGTCTCTTAGGTGTATCGTTTTCCATGCAAAAACATGTGTGTTTCGTCCACTTATAAGTTCGGAAACAAAATCGAGTACATACCAAGCCGAATGTCCGGACAAAACCCTGTTCCGATCGTCCAAATGTTCTATATTGGAATTAAAACGTCCCGGCTAAGCCTTGTCGATCTTGAGCTTTTAGATTCCAAAACAAGTGAGTTTCGTCCATTTCCAAGTTCGGACTGAAAACAGAGTAAATTCCGGCCGAACGGACGGACATAAACCACGTTTTTACGGACGGAACGTTGTTTTCTTCGCCTCAGAACGCCCCGAGTTAAGCAATGGAGTGGCTAGTCTCTTAGGAGTATCGTTTTCCATGCGAAAACATGTGTGTTTCGTCCACTTATAAGTTCGGAAACAAAATCGAGTACATACCAAGCCGAATGTCCGCACAAAACCCCGTTCCCATCGTCCAAATGTTCTATATTGGCCTTAAAATGTCCCGGCTAAGCATTGTCGATCTTGAGCTTTTAGATTCCAAAACAAGTGAGTTTCGTCCATTTCCACGTTCGGACCGAAAACCTAGTAAATGCCGACCGAATGGACGGACATAAACCACGTTTTTACGGACGGAACGTTGTTTTTTTCGCCTTAGAACTCCCCGAGTTAAGCAATGGAGTGGCTAGTCTCTTAGGTGTATCGTTTTCCATGCGAAAACATGTGTGTTTCGTCCACTTATAAGTTCGGAAACAAAATCAAGTACATACCAAGCCGAATGTCCGGACAAAACCCCGTTCCCATCGTCCAAATGTTCTATATTGGAATTAAAACGTCCCGGCTTAGCCTTGTCGATCTTGAGATTTTAGATTCCAAAACAAGTGAGTTTCGTCCATTTCCAAGTTCGGACCGAAAACAGAGTTAATGTCGGCCGAACGGACGGACATAAACCACGTTTTTACGGGCGGAACGTTGTTTTTTTTGCCTTAGAACGCCCCGAGTTAAGCAATGGAGTGGCTAGTCTCTTAGGTGTATCGTTTTCCATGCAAAAACATGTGTGTTTCGTCCACTTATAAGTTCAGAAACAAAATCGAGTACATACCAAGCCGAATGTCCGGACAAAACCCCGTTCCCATCGTCCAAATGTTCTATATTGGAATTAAAACGTCCCGGCTAAGCCTTGTCGATCTTGAGCTTTTAGATTCCAAAACAAGTGAGTTTCGTCCATTTCCAAGTTCGGACCGAAAACAGAGTAAATTCCGGCCGAACGGACGGACATAAACCACGTTTTACGGACGGAACGTTGTTTTTTTCGCCTCAGAACGCCCCGAGTTAAGCAATGGAGTGGCTAGTCTCTTAGGTGTATCGTTTTCCATGCGAAAACATGTGTGTTTCGTCCACTTATAAGTTCGGAAACAAAATCGAGTACATACCAAGCCGAATGTCCGCACAAAACCCCGTTCCCATCGTCCAAATGTTCTATATTGGCCTTAAAACTCCCGGCTAAGCCTTGTCGATCTTGAGCTTTTAGATTCCAAAACAAGTGAGTTTCGTCCATTTCCATGTTCGGACCAAAAACCGAGTAAATGCCGACCGAACGGACGGTCATAAACCACGTTTTTACGGACGGAACGTTGTTTTTTTCGCCTTAGAAAGCCCCGAGTTAAGCAATGGAGTGGCTAGTCTCTTAGGTGTATCGTTTTCCATGCGAAAACATGTGTGTTTCGTCCACTTATAAGTTCGGAAACAAAATCGAGTACATACCAAGCCGAATGTCCGGACAAAACCCCGTTCCCATTGTCCAAATGTTCTATATTGGCATTAAAACGTCCCGGCTAAGCCTTGTCGATCTTGAGCTTTTATATTCCAAAACAAGTGAGTTTCGTCCATTTCCACGTTCGGACCGAAAACAGAGTAAATGCCGACCGAACGGACGGACATAAACCACGTTTTTACGGACGAAACGTTGTATTTTCGCCTTATAACGCCCTGAGTTAAGCAATGAAGTGGCTAGTCTCTTAGGTGTATCGTTTTCCTTGCGAAAACATGTGTGTTTCGTCCACCTATAAGTTCGGAATAAAAATCGAGTACATACCAAGCCGAATGTCCGGACAAAACCTCGTTCCCATCGTCCAAATGTTCTATATTGGCCTTAAAACGTCCCGGCTAAGCCTTGTCGATCTTGCGCTTTTTGATTCCAAAATAAGTGAGTTTCGTCCATTTCCACGTTCGGACCAAAAACCGAGTAAATGCCGACCGAACGGACGGACATAAACCACGTTTTTATGGACGGAACGTTGTTTTTTTCAAATTAGAACGCCCCGAGTTAAGCAATGGAGTGGCTAGTCTCTTAGGTGTATCGCTTTCCATGCGAAAACATGTGTGTTTCGTCCACTTATAAGTTCGGAAACAAAATCGAGTACATACCAAGCCGAATGTCCGGACAAAACCCCGTTCCCATCGTCCAAATGTTCTATATTGGCATTAAAACGTCCCGGCTAAGCCTTGTCGATCTTGAGCTTTTAGATTCCAAAACAAGTGAGTTTCGTCCATTCCCAAGTTCGGACCAAAAACCGAGTAAATGCCGACCGAACGGACGGACATAAACCACGTTTTTAAGGACGGAACGTTGTTTTTTCGCCTTAGAACGCCCCGAGTTAAGCAATGGAGTGGCTAGTCTCTTAGGTGTATCGTTTTCCATGCGAAAACATGTGTGTTTCGTCCACTTATAAGTTCAGAAACAAAATCGAGTACATACCAAGCCGAATGTCCGGACAAAACCCCGTTCCCATCGTCCAAATGTTCTATATTGGAATTAAAACGTCCCGGCTAAGCCTTGTCGATCTTGAGCTTTTAGATTCCAAAACAAGTGAGTTTCGTCCATTTCCAAGTTCGGACCGAAAACAGAGTAAATTCCGGCCGAACGGACGGACATAAACCACGTTTTACGGACGGAACGTTGTTTTTTTCGCCTCAGAACGCCCCGAGTTAAGCAATGGAGTGGCTAGTCTCTTAGGTGTATCGTTTTCCATGCGAAAACATGTGTGTTTCGTCCACTTATAAGTTCGGAAACAAAATCGAGTACATACCAAGCCGAATGTCCGCACAAAACCCCGTTCCCATCGTCCAAATGTTCTATATTGGCCTTAAAACGTCCCGGCTAAGCCTTGTCGATCTTGAGCTTTTAGATTCCAAAACAAGTGAGTTTCGTCCATTTCCATGTTCGGACCAAAAACCGAGTAAATGCCGACCGAACGGACGGTCATAAACCACGTTTTTACGGACGGAACGTTGTTTTTTTCGCCTTAGAAAGCCCCGAGTTAAGCAATGGAGTGGCTAGTCTCTTAGGTGTATCGTTTTCCATGCGAAAACATGTGTGTTTCGTCCACTTATAAGTTCGGAAACAAAATCGAGTACATACCAAGCCGAATGTCCGGACAAAACCCCGTTCCCATTGTCCAAATGTTCTATATTGGCATTAAAACGTCCCGGCTAAGCCTTGTCGATCTTGAGCTTTTATATTCCAAAACAAGTGAGTTTCGTCCATTTCCACGTTCGGACCGAAAACAGAGTAAATGCCGACCGAACGGACGGACATAAACCACGTTTTTACGGACGAAACGTTGTATTTTCGCCTTATAACGCCCTGAGTTAAGCAATGAAGTGGCTAGTCTCTTAGGTGTATCGTTTTCCTTGCGAAAACATGTGTGTTTCGTCCACCTATAAGTTCGGAATAAAAACCGAGTACATACCAAGCCGAATGTCCGGACAAAACCTCGTTCCCATCGTCCAAATGTTCTATATTGGCCTTAAAACGTCCCGGCTAAGCCTTGTCGATCTTGCGCTTTTTGATTCCAAAATAAGTGAGTTTCGTCCATTTCCACGTTCGGACCAAAAACCGAGTAAATGCCGACCGAACGGACGGACATAAACCACGTTTTTATGGACGGAACGTTGTTTTTTTCAAATTAGAACGCCCCGAGTTAAGCAATGGAGTGGCTAGTCTCTTAGGTGTATCGCTTTCCATGCGAAAACATGTGTGTTTCGTCCACTTATAAGTTCGGAAACAAAATCGAGTACATACCAAGCCGAATGTCCGGACAAAACCCCGTTCCCATCGTCCAAATGTTCTATATTGGCATTAAAACGTCCCGGCTAAGCCTTGTCGATCTTGTGCTTTTAGATTCCAAAACAAGTGAGTTTCGTCCATTCCCAAGTTCGGACCAAAAACCGAGTAAATGCCGACCGAACGGACGGACATAAACCACGTTTTTAAGGACGGAACGTTGTTTTTTCGCCTTAGAACGCCCCGAGTTAAGCAATGGAGTGGCTAGTCTCTTAGGTGTATCGTTTTCCATGCGAAAACATGTGTGTTTCGTCCACTTATAAGTTCGGAAACAAAATCGAGTACATACCAAGCCGAATGTCCGGACAAAACCCCGTTCCCATCGTCCAAATGTTCTATATTGGCATTAAAACGTCCCGGCTAAGCCTTGTCGATCTTGAGCTTTTAGATTCCAAAACAAGTGAGTTTCGTCCATTCCCAAGTTCGGACCAAAAACCGAGTAAATGCCGACCGAACGGACGGACATAAACCACGTTTTTAAGGACGGAACTTTGTTTTTTCGCCTTAGAACGCCCCGAGTTAAGCAATGGAGTGGCTAGTCTCTTAGGTGTATCGTTTTCATTGCGAAAACATGTGTTTCGTCCACCTATAAGTTCAGAATAAAAATCGAGTACATACCAAGCCGAATGTCCGGACAAAACCCCGTTCACATCGTCCAAATGTTCTATATTGGCCTTAAAACGTCCCGGCTAAGCCTTGTCGATCTTGAGATTTTTGATTCCAAAATAAATGAGTTTCGTCCATTTCCACGTTCGGACCGAAAGCCGAGTAAATGCCGACCGAACGGACGAACATAAACCACGTTTTTATGGACGGAACGTTGTTTTTTTCCCCTTAGAACGCCCCGAGTTAAGCAATGGAGTGGCTAGTATCTTAGGTGTATCGTTTTCCATGCGAAAACATGTGTGTTTCGTCCACTTATAAGTTCGGAAATAAAATCGAGTACATACGAAGCCGAATGTCCGGAGAAAACCCCGTTCCCATCGTCCAAATGTTCTATATTGGCATTAAAACGTCCCGGCTAAGCCTTGTCGATCTTGAGCTTTTAGATTCCAAAACAAGTGAGTTTCGTCCATTTGCAAGTTCGGACCGAAAACAAAGTAAATGTCGGCCGACCGGACGGACATAAACCACGTTTTTACGGACGGAACGTTGTTTTTTTCGCCTTAGAACGCCCCGAGTTAAGCAATGGAGTGGCAAGTCTCTTAGGTGTATCGTTTTCCATGCAAAAACATGTGTGTTTCGTCCACTTATAAGTTCGGAAACAAAATCGAGTACATACCAAGCCGAATGTCCGGACAAAACCCTGTTCCGATCGTCCAAATGTTCTATATTGGAATTAAAACGTCCCGGCTAAGCCTTGTCGATCTTGAGCTTTTAGATTCCAAAACAAGTGAGTTTCGTCCATTTCCAAGTTCGGACTGAAAACAGAGTAAATTCCGGCCGAACGGACGGACATAAACCACGTTTTTACGGACGGAACGTTGTTTTCTTCGCCTCAGAACGCCCCGAGTTAAGCAATGGAGTGGCTAGTCTCTTAGGAGTATCGTTTTCCATGCGAAAACATGTGTGTTTCGTCCACTTATAAGTTCGGAAACAAAATCGAGTACATACCAAGCCGAATGTCCGCACAAAACCCCGTTCCCATCGTCCAAATGTTCTATATTGGCCTTAAAATGTCCCGGCTAAGCATTGTCGATCTTGAGCTTTTAGATTCCAAAACAAGTGAGTTTCGTCCATTTCCACGTTCGGACCGAAAACCTAGTAAATGCCGACCGAACGGACGGACATAAACCACGTTTTTACGGACGGAACGTTGTTTTTTTCGCCTTAGAACTCCCCGAGTTAAGCAATGGAGTGGCTAGTCTCTTAGGTGTATCGTTTTCCATGCGAAAACATGTGTGTTTCGTCCACTTATAAGTTCGGAAACAAAATCAAGTACATACCAAGCCGAATGTCCGGACAAAACCCCGTTCCCATCGTCCAAATGTTCTATATTGGAATTAAAACGTCCCGGCTTAGCCTTGTCGATCTTGAGATTTTAGATTCCAAAACAAGTGAGTTTCGTCCATTTCCAAGTTCGGACCGAAAACAGAGTTAATGTCGGCCGAACGGACGGACATAAACCACGTTTTTACGGGCGGAACGTTGTTTTTTTTGCCTTAGAACGCCCCGAGTTAAGCAATGGAGTGGCTAGTCTCTTAGGTGTATCGTTTTCCATGCAAAAACATGTGTGTTTCGTCCACTTATAAGTTCAGAAACAAAATCGAGTACATACCAAGCCGAATGTCCGGACAAAACCCCGTTCCCATCGTCCAAATGTTCTATATTGGAATTAAAACGTCCCGGCTAAGCCTTGTCGATCTTGAGCTTTTAGATTCCAAAACAAGTGAGTTTCGTCCATTTCCAAGTTCGGACCGAAAACAGAGTAAATTCCGGCCGAACGGACGGACATAAACCACGTTTTACGGACGGAACGTTGTTTTTTTCGCCTCAGAACGCCCCGAGTTAAGCAATGGAGTGGCTAGTCTCTTAGGTGTATCGTTTTCCATGCGAAAACATGTGTGTTTCGTCCACTTATAAGTTCGGAAACAAAATCGAGTACATACCAAGCCGAATGTCCGCACAAAACCCCGTTCCCATCGTCCAAATGTTCTATATTGGCCTTAAAACTCCCGGCTAAGCCTTGTCGATCTTGAGCTTTTAGATTCCAAAACAAGTGAGTTTCGTCCATTTCCATGTTCGGACCAAAAACCGAGTAAATGCCGACCGAACGGACGGTCATAAACCACGTTTTTACGGACGGAACGTTGTTTTTTTCGCCTTAGAAAGCCCCGAGTTAAGCAATGGAGTGGCTAGTCTCTTAGGTGTATCGTTTTCCATGCGAAAACATGTGTGTTTCGTCCACTTATAAGTTCGGAAACAAAATCGAGTACATACCAAGCCGAATGTCCGGACAAAACCCCGTTCCCATTGTCCAAATGTTCTATATTGGCATTAAAACGTCCCGGCTAAGCCTTGTCGATCTTGAGCTTTTATATTCCAAAACAAGTGAGTTTCGTCCATTTCCACGTTCGGACCGAAAACAGAGTAAATGCCGACCGAACGGACGGACATAAACCACGTTTTTACGGACGAAACGTTGTATTTTCGCCTTATAACGCCCTGAGTTAAGCAATGAAGTGGCTAGTCTCTTAGGTGTATCGTTTTCCTTGCGAAAACATGTGTGTTTCGTCCACCTATAAGTTCGGAATAAAAATCGAGTACATACCAAGCCGAATGTCCGGACAAAACCTCGTTCCCATCGTCCAAATGTTCTATATTGGCCTTAAAACGTCCCGGCTAAGCCTTGTCGATCTTGCGCTTTTTGATTCCAAAATAAGTGAGTTTCGTCCATTTCCACGTTCGGACCAAAAACCGAGTAAATGCCGACCGAACGGACGGACATAAACCACGTTTTTATGGACGGAACGTTGTTTTTTTCAAATTAGAACGCCCCGAGTTAAGCAATGGAGTGGCTAGTCTCTTAGGTGTATCGCTTTCCATGCGAAAACATGTGTGTTTCGTCCACTTATAAGTTCGGAAACAAAATCGAGTACATACCAAGCCGAATGTCCGGACAAAACCCCGTTCCCATCGTCCAAATGTTCTATATTGGCATTAAAACGTCCCGGCTAAGCCTTGTCGATCTTGAGCTTTTAGATTCCAAAACAAGTGAGTTTCGTCCATTCCCAAGTTCGGACCAAAAACCGAGTAAATGCCGACCGAACGGACGGACATAAACCACGTTTTTAAGGACGGAACGTTGTTTTTTCGCCTTAGAACGCCCCGAGTTAAGCAATGGAGTGGCTAGTCTCTTAGGTGTATCGTTTTCCATGCGAAAACATGTGTGTTTCGTCCACTTATAAGTTCGGAAACAAAATCGAGTACATACCAAGCCGAATGTCCGGACAAAACCCCGTTCCCATCGTCCAAATGTTCTATATTGGCATTAAAACGTCCCGGCTAAGCCTTGTCGATCTTGAGCTTTTAGATTCCAAAACAAGTGAGTTTCGTCCATTCCCAAGTTCGGACCAAAAACCGAGTAAATGCCGACCGAACGGACGGACATAAACCACGTTTTTAAGGACGGAACTTTGTTTTTTCGCCTTAGAACGCCCCGAGTTAAGCAATGGAGTGGCTAGTCTCTTAGGTGTATCGTTTTCATTGCGAAAACATGTGTTTCGTCCACCTATAAGTTCAGAATAAAAATCGAGTACATACCAAGCCGAATGTCCGGACAAAACCCCGTTCACATCGTCCAAATGTTCTATATTGGCCTTAAAACGTCCCGGCTAAGCCTTGTCGATCTTGAGATTTTTGATTCCAAAATAAATGAGTTTCGTCCATTTCCACGTTCGGACCGAAAGCCGAGTAAATGCCGACCGAACGGACGAACATAAACCACGTTTTTATGGACGGAACGTTGTTTTTTTCGCCTTAGAACGCCCCGAGTTAAGCAATGGAGTGGCTAGTATCTTAGGTGTATCGTTTTCCATGCGAAAACATGTGTGTTTCGTCCACTTATAAGTTCGGAAATAAAATCGAGTACATACGAAGCCGAATGTCCGGAGAAAACCCCGTTCCCATCGTCCAAATGTTCTATATTGGCATTAAAACGTCCCGGCTAAGCCTTGTCGATCTTGAGCTTTTATATTCCAAAACAAGTGAGTTTCGTCCATTTCCAAGTTCGGACCGAAAACAGAGTAAATGCCGGCCGAACGAACGGACATAAACCACGTTTTTACGGACGGAACGTTGTTTTCTTCGCCTCAGAACGCCCCGAGTTAAGCAATGGAGTGGCTAGTCTCTTAGGTGTATCTTTTTCCATGCGAAAACATGTGTGTTTCGTCCACTTATAAGTTCGGAAACAAAATCGAGTACATACCAAGCCGAATGTCCGCACAAAACCCCGTTCCCATCGTCCAAATGTTCTATATTGGCCTTAAAACGTCCTGGCTAAGCCTTGTCGATCTTGAGCTTTTAGATTCCAAAACAAGTGAGTTTCGTCCATTTCCACGTTCGGACCGAAAACCGAGTAAATGCCGACCGAACGGACGGACATAAACCACGTTTTTACGGACGGAACGTTGTTTTTTCGCCTTAGAACACCCCAAGTTAAGTAATGGAGTGGCTAGTCTCTTAGGAGTATCGTTTTCCGTGCGAAAACATGTGTGTTTCGTTCACTTATAAGTTCGGAACAAAAATCGAGTACATACCAAGCCGAATGTCAGGACAAAACCCCTTTCCCATGGTCTAAATGTTCTATATTGGCCTTAAAATGCCCTAGCTAAGCCTTATCGATCTTGAGGTTTTAGATTCCAAAACAAGTGAGTTTCGTCCATTTCCAAGTTCAGACCGAAAACCGAGTAACTGCCGACCGAACGGACAGACAAAAATCACGTTTTCACGGACGGAACGTTGTTTTTTCACCTCAGAACACCCCGAGTTAAGTAATGGAGTGGCTAGCCTCTTAGGTGTATCGTTTTCCATGCGAAAACATGTGTGTTTCGTCCACTTATAAGTTCGGAACAAAAATCGAGTACATACCAAGCCGAATGTCCGGACAAAACCCCGTTCCCATGGTCAAAATGTTCTATATTGGCCTTAAAACGTACAGGCTAAGCCTTGTCGATCTTGAGGTTTTAGATTCCAAAACAAGTGAGTTTCGTCCATTTCCAAGTTCAGACCGAAAACCGAGTAACTGCCGACCGAGCGGACGGACATAAATCTCGTTTTTACGGACGGAACGTTGTTTTTTTACCTCAGAACACCCCGAGTCAAGTAATGGAGTGGCTAGTCTCTTAGGGGTTTCGTTTTCCATGCGAAAACATGTGTGTTTTGTCCACTTATAAGTTCGGGACAAAAATCGAGTACATACAAAGCCGAATGTCCGGACAAAACCCTGTTCCCATGGTCCAAATGTTCAATATTGGCTTTAAATAGTCCTGGCTAAGCCTTGTCCATCTTGTGGTTTTAGATTCCAAAACAAGTGAGTTTCGTCCATTTCCAATTTCGGACCAAAAACAGAGTAAATGCCGACCGAACGGACGGACATAAATCTCGTTTTCACGGACGGAACGTTGTTTTTTCACCTCTAAACACCCCGAGTTAATAATGGAGTGGTTAGTCTCTTAGGTGTATCGTTTTCCATGCGAAAACATGTGTGTTTCGTCCATTTATAAGTTCGGAACAAAAATCGAGTACATACCAAGTCGAATGTCGGACAAAACCCCGTTCCCATGGTCCAAATGTTCTATATTGGCCTTAAAACGTCCTGGCTAAGCCTTATCGATCTTGAGGTTTTAGATTCCAAAACAAGTGAGTTTCATCCATTTCCAAGTTCGGACCGAAAACCGAGTAAATGCCGACCAAACGGACGGACATAAATCTCGTTTTCACGGACGGAACGTTGTTTTTTCACCTCAGAACACCCCAAGTTAAGTAATGGAGTGGCTAGTCTCTTAGGTGTATCGTTTTCCGTGCGAAAACATGTGTGTTTCGTTCACTTATAAGTTCGGAACAAAAATCGAGTACATACCAAGCCGAATGTCCGGACAAAACCCTGTTCCCATGGTCCAAATGTTCAATATTGGCTTTAAATAGTCCTGGCTAAGCCTTGTCCATCTTGTGGTTTTAGATTCCAAAACAAGTGAGTTTCGTCCATTTCCAAGTTCGGACCAAAAACCGAGTAAATGCCGACCGAACGGACGGACATAAATCTCGTTTTCACGGACGGAACGTTGTTTTTTCACCTCAGAACACCCCGAGTTAATAATGGAGTGGCTAGTCTCTTAGGTGTATCGTTTTCCATGCGAAAACATGTGTGTTTCGTCAACTTATAAGTTCGGAACAAAAATCGAGTACATACCAAGTCGAATGTCCGGACAAAACCCCGTTCCCATCGTCCAAATGTTCTATATTGGCCTTAAAAAGTCCAGGCTAAGCCTTGTCGATCTTGAGGTTTTAGATTCCAAAACAAGTGAGTTTCGTCCATTTCCAAGTTCGGACCGAAAACCATGTAAATGCCGACCAAACGGACGGACATAAATCTCGTTTTCACGGACGGAACGTTGTTTTTTCACCTCAGAACACCCCAAGTTAAGTAATGGAGTGGCTAGTCTCTTAGGTGTATCGTTTTCCGTGCGAAAACATGTGTGTTTCGTTCACTTATAAGTTCGGAACAAAAATCGAGTAAATACCAAGCCGAATGTCAGGACAAAACCCCTTTCCCATGGTCTAAATGTTCTATATTGGCCTTCAAATGCCCTAGCTAACCTTTATCGATCTTGAGGTTTTAGATTCCAAAACAAGTGAGTTTCGTCCATTTCCAAGTTCGGACCGAAAACCGAGTAACTGCCGACCGAACGGACGGACATAAATCTCGTTTTTACGGACGGAACGTTGTTTTTTTACATCAGAACACCCCGAGTTAATAATGGAGTGGCTAGTCTCTTCGGTGTATCGTTTTCCATGCAAAAACATGTGTGTTTCGTCCACTTATAAGTTTGGAACAAAAATCGAGTACATACCAAGCCTAATGTCAGGACAAAACCGCGTTCCCATGGTCTAAATGTTCTATATTGGCCTTAAAATGCCCTAGCTAACCCTTATCAATCTTGAGGTTTTAGATTCCAAAACAAGTGAGTTTCGTCCATTTCCAAATTCGGACCGAAAACCGAGTAAATGCCGACCAAACGGACGGACATAAATCTCGTTTTTCACGGACGGAACGTTGTTTTTTGACCTCAAAACGCCCCGAGTTAAGCAATGGAGTTGCTAGTCTCTTAGGTGTATCGTTTTCCATGCGAAAACATGTGTGTTTCGTCCACTTATAAGTTCGGAACAAAAATCGAGTACATACCAAGCCGAATGTCCGGACAAAACCCTGTTCCCATGGTCCAAATGTTCAATATTGGCTTTAAATAGTCCTGGCTAAGCCTTGTCCATCTTGTGGTTTTAGATTCCAAAACAAGTGAGTTTCGTCCATTTCCAAGTTCGGACCAAAAACCGAGTAAATGCCGACCGAACGGACGGACATAAATCTCGTTTTCACGGACGGAACGTTGTTTTTTCACCTCAGAACACCCCGAGTTAATAATGGAGTGGCTAGTCTCTTAGGTGTATCGTTTTCCATGCGAAAACATGTGTGTTTCGTCCATTTATAAGTTCGGAACAAAAATCGAGTACATACCAAGCTGAATGTTCGGACAAAACCCCGTTCCAATGGTCCAAATGTTCTATATTGGCCTTAAAACGTCCCGGCTAAGCCTTGTCGATCTTGAGGTTTTAGATTCCAAAACAAGTGAGTTTCGTCCATTTCCAAGTTCGGACCGAAAACTGAGTAAATGTCGACCGAACGGACGAACATAAATCTCGTTTTTAGGGACGGAACGTTGTTTTTTCACCTTAGAACGCACGAGTTATGTAATGGAGTGGCTAGAACATTTGGACCATGGGAACGGGGTTTTGTCCGGACATTCGGCTTGGTATGTACTCGATTTTGTTTCCGAACTTATAAGTGGACGAAACACACATGTTTTCGCATGGAAAACGATACACCTAAGAGACTAGCCACTCCATTGCTTAACTCGGGGCGTTCTAAGGCAAAAAAAACAACGTTCCGTCCGTAAAAACGTGGTTTATGTCCGTCCGTTCGGTCGGCATTTACTCGGTTTTCGGTCCGAACTTGGAAATGGACGAAACTCACTTGTTTTGGAATCTAAAACCTCAAGATCGACAAGGCTTAGCCGGGACATTTTAAGGCCAATATAGAACATTTAGACGATGGGAACGAGGTTTTGTCCGGACATTCAGAGTTTGAGATTTATAGGAGTTATCTTTTACAGTAGATTTAGTTCTTTGATTCGTTGTCAGTTGATTACTCAAGTTTATTTCATTTATTGGATTATTGTTGATTGGAGAATACAATACCTCAGTAGAAGTTGAATTTTATTATTTGAAGTTTTCGGATTATTTGTGGAAAATTGTTGGAGTTCAAATTTTTGTATTGAAGTATTTGTCTTTAATGGTTATGGATTTTTACCTTGTGCAAATATTTATTTAGATTACTGTCTTGATCCTTTTTTCCATTTATTGGCATCTTGAGGGTAGTTTTGTAAATTCTCTCTTTTTACCAATTTTTGGATATTAGGGTCGTGACGCATAATTGTTGGAAGCAGGCATTTCTAGCTAAGTTCAAACGAAGACTTAGACGTGCAAGGATCCTTGAAGTGTTTCGTGAGAACGACGCCATTCATCATGCATTTTGGAGCACAATTCTAGAAGAGGCTAACTTGCAAATTGGGGACGTGTTGGCTTCGAGCTAAGGACTTTGGGTGCTGACTTCATGATGTGGTAATTGCTTATTAGTAGGGTTGGTAGAGCTGGGGAAGAAATTCTCCCCGAGCCTACAGATATTCAACTGTTGGACAACAACGAGTCTAATATTGATGACAATGTGCAGAATCCATTGCCTGTGCAGGAACCTGAGGTGATTGTGTTGAGCGATTCCAATTAGTGTGTCGTCAAACTTCTAATCTACTATCTACGACTTCTTAACTGGTTTTATATTTTGTGTGTATTGATGTGTATGTGCGATTCCGATTAGTGTGTCGTCAAACTTCTGATTTACTATCTACGACTTCTTAACTGGTTATATATTTTGTGTGCTTCACAATGTGTATGTGGAAGTTTGATTTTGTTCTTGTGGTTGGTGTAAAACCCCGTTTATATTATAAATTTTTGTTCGTTAAATTTTATTGGATTATGAAATATTGTATACATGTCTTTAAGGGTTTAGAGTTAATTTTCTATTAAGTTGAAGGATGATATATTAATTATTAAAAAAAATAGATGGAACTAGGTGTCTCGTCAAACTTCTGATCTACTGTCTACGACTTCTTAATTGGCGTTATATTTTGTGTGTTTCACAATGTGTATGTGGAAGTCTGATTTAGTTCTTGTGGTTGGTGTAAAATCCCATTTATATTATAAATTTTTGTTCGTTAAATTTTATTGGATTATGAAATATTGCATATATGTCTTTAAGGGTTTAGAGTTACTTTTCTATTAAGTTGAAAGATGATATATTAATTATTAAAAAAAAAAAGTAGATGGAATTGGGTTGGGTAGTAGATTCATTTATGGTCCTAAAATAAAGCCCATTAACTTCTCCATATTATTTATATTAAAATCTTAGGGTTTTCATTCATTTTTTTGATAACACCATATTTGGGAGAAGAAGAAGAAGAAGAATTGGAATAAAGCTACAAGAAGATTTGGATTTTGATGCTTAAACAAGTGAGTAGGCTTTTTTTTTTTTTTCTATTTCTGTTTCTGTAATTCCAGATTTTTGACTCATCTTTGAAAAATCATAGAAACTTCGTTTGAAAAGATTTTTAATTATTTCCAAAAACCCTAGACACTAGAGTGAAAGCTCTTCATTCTATTACTTAATACCAATTTATGAAAGTTATTTTAGTTTGGTGAAAAATGACTTGCAAGTATGACAACCATTGCAGTTTTTGGTTTCTAAACCGTTTTAGTATCGCAAGGTTTTAATGCCTCTAGACTTAATAATATTTATTGAACATTTTATGGTAGTTAGAATACTCAATGTATAACAACATATATAAATTTTGGAATTTAATGTTGGGTAAATAAATAATTTATTCAACGTAGTTACTTTCAGATATCCAGTATAATTTTACTGCTACCTTTCTATTTGCGTGGCTATCGTAGAAAAATCATAGAAGACTCGTTACTCAACATATCTTGATTACTTTACTTGTTTTAGAAAACAGACATTATGAACTATAATTTCTATGTTTAGAAATACTTTAAATTATGAGGCTAATATGGTGAAAAATGGTCAGAACGTCTGACGTAGATTTTTGGATTTCTTTCTGGAATCTAGTAAGATTGAGTAAAACAATTGTTTAATTATTTTTTATATATCGAAACGATTCCATATTTTTATACCAAGTAATATTTTCATAGTAAAAGTTGTACTCAAAATTTATGGGATTTTAGCAATTATTTTTATATGTGTGAATTTTGAAAGATGAATGTTATTGTTTGTCAGATTTATGTAAAGAGTTTCTTTTTAGCATATATGTTTTCTTTTGGGTTTGTCTTTTTGTTTGATTATAAAGTTGAAATAGACATGTATTAAAAGTATTCTAAATATTGAAAAGGATTAATATATAATGGCATGTTATTTGATTAATTATGTTTAAAGTAACCTGAAAAAATGCCTAGAAATGGCTCCATACCAATGGATGGTATATGAATAAAAACGAAATGAATACGGAACTTGGTATTTAATATGGAACGATTTGGAATGGTTTGATACCATGGACGGTAAATATTCAATTTGAAAAATAAGAACAGAATACGAAATGGACTTGGAATTTAATTGTTTTACAAGGGTTGTATGATTGTTTGATTAGTTTAGTTGTTTTGGTAGTCGCCCAATCATTAGTACATTTGCCGCATCTCTGGATCAGGTTAAAGAAATTAATTATCACCCTAGACAGTTTAGCCTGCGGGTTGACTCTTGGATTATATTTGGGTATTTCCTAGACGGCTTAGCCTGCGGAACTGACCCTTCAGACCTTCATAGCCTTCGGGGTTGGTCTGGGCGCCACATTAGAAAGCTCAAGGGAGCTATTAGAGATCATGAGTTAGGCATACGTCGAGGCTAGCCAATGCTTGCAGGTGAGCACCCACTTGGGTTTTGGTTTCCGCGTAGAGGTTCTTAACCATGGTCAGGGCACACTGGTGCAGTGTGGGTATGGCAAATGTATGGAGTGCATCATGTGGGAGGTGTACTAGTGATTGGGCATAGGTTGTGATTTTTATGATTGTTAAACCCGAGCACCGGCTAGAGGCCAGGACTTGGTTTTGTGACTTTTGATTCGTTGTTTGGTAGTGTGCTAAGGCTTATGATATTGTAGTGCTTGGTGTTAATTAATGATATGGGTAAATTTTATATACTTTGATTATGAATCGAAGGTAACTATGATTATGTGGAAGAACTGCGATGTTTTATTTATTATGGGTATTAATAGTCATAATTGGACTTGTCGTTTTGGTAGATCATAAATTATGAAGAGTTGGAATGAATATTTATTAATGGTTTGAAGGAACGGAATGTATTTTCGGGTTGATACAAAGTATTAGATAACACGTAACGTGTAGGTGATTTGCTTTATTTTTATTATATTTGTGTATTATATATCTTCATTTTACAGGTGGATAGGTCAACTAATTTATTTTGTACAGTTGGATAGACATATCCTTAAAGATAGTTGTTGCTTAGGTACTGTATTTGTACTATCGATCAATTAACATCGTAAATAGGTAAATTAGAAGTGAATAATAGAATTAAGCATGTGATTATATGATGGATAAAGAGTTTAAATATAATGGAATTGATATCGCTTTTTGGCATATGCCTATTGTAACGCCCCGGGATTTCGTCCTCGCTCATCCCGGTGCGTCGAGCACCATACCGCTCCCTAATGTTAATATTGTCCGCCTTTAGTCACTGCGGATATCCAGCAGTAGAGGGTTTTGGATCAGCATATTATGAACTACAAAAGCACCACGGCCATCTGGGACCACGATGACAAGCTACTTGCAAAAATGTTGGCTGCTTCACTCAAGGGTGAAGCCCAGACGTTGTATCACAATTTTCCACCCGCATCCATCAACACATTCGTACAACTGGATGAGTTGTTCGAAGAGAAGTACTGGTTCAATGTGAAGACCAAGAAAGGAGCTGAAGTTTTGTTCTCCCTACAGATGGACCGGAGCGAAACACTCAGGAATTTCACTCGGGGGTTCCAAACCTTATTATCTGAGGTACAGGACACATCCGATAGCATCGTCATTCAAGCTTTAAAGTATGCCTTGAACAACAACCATGAAGAATTGTACCGGTCACTGGCAAGGAAGCCACCCTCCTCTGTTTCGGCCTTGCTCGAGAAAGTGGAGAGGTATACTCGGGAGGAGGATGACCTGAAAGCCAGAAGAAAGAGACTTGCCGGAGGCCAAACCTCCGAGAAGCCGCAGAAGGCAAAGGAAGAGAGCTTCGGCAGGGATCGCAAGGAAGGAAAAGCCCCCGACAGGAACAAGGACAAGAAAGGGAGAGCGCCATCCCGGCAACGCGACCTCTGGTCAGAGAAGTCTACCGGGGGCCGAACGCAAGGAAAGAGAATTCACACCATTGAGATTCCCGATCGAGTAAGTATTCAAAAAGATTAAGAACAGAGGGTTGCTCAACAAACCTGCCCCTTTTCCGGCAGACCCGGAGGGCAGAAGAGATAAGTCCAAGAAGTGTGATCATCACAACGACTACGGTCACGAGTTGAAGAACTGCAGGTTGTTGAAATATGAAATGCAGCGCCTGGTCAATGTCGCCCTCCTCCCTGACGTGGTACAGACCAGAGCAGTCGAACAGGTAAAAACCGGAGATCGAATTGTATATGTCTGCCACGTAAACGCACCCGGTTCTTCCAAGATAAAAAGGAAGAATTGTACTCGGGAAAATCTCCGGTGGATAGGGCATGTCCATGAGGATTGACAGCTCAACTTCAACGAAGGGACGAACACTGAGTCCATTGTCCCCGAGGGTTTGGCGTTCACCGAGAAAGACGAAAGGGGTGTGCATTACCCACACAATGACTCCTTGGTCATCACATCATGGATTGGAGTCTACCGGGTTCGGCGAGTCATGGTCGATGCAGGCAGCACCTCCAATGTTATGTTCTCATGCGTCTACAAAGCTATGGAGCTATCTAAGGGTCTCATCGAATCTGATGAGACTCCTATCTATGGGTTCATAGAGGAGCCAACACAGTCCTCCGGGCGAGTCCACCTGCCGATCACGGTGGGGTTCAACACCATCGGGATAGACTTCTTGTTGGTCGACTCCCCCTCCTACTACAACGTTATTTTGGGAAGGGACTGGATTCATAAGATGAAAGCCATAGTGTCCACCTTCCACCAGAGCCTCAAACTCCTGACTCCCAATGGAATTTGCAGAGTCAAGGGAGACCAAGGGACGACATTCAAGTGCCATCTCAATGCTGTCAACGGAAAGTCCATCTCCGAGACCAATGGGAACACTATCTTCCTGACAGACTCTTACCAATAGCAACCAGCTCCCGGCAAGTCTACCAAAGGCCAGACACAAAGGCCGGGATATTACCAGCCGTCCACAAGTTGGAAGAAGTTATCGTGGAGTTGGAGTCCCACAAGATAACTTACATCCCTTTCGGTCTACCGGAGGCAGAGAAGGATTCCATGATCACTTTGCTCCGGCAGAATCACCACGTCTTAGCGTGGAGTGTCAACGAGATGCCAGGAATAGACCCTGCGGTCGCGTGCCATAAGCTGGACATTGATCCTCAGTACAAACCGGTCAAGCAGAAACCAATGCGAATGGTACCAGATCAAAAACTGGCGGTCAACGAGGATGTCGATCGGCTACTTTCAGTCAACTTCATCAAGCCAGTCATCTACCCCACCTGGGTCTCCAACATCGTGGTCGTCCCGAAGAAGAATGGTAAGATTCGAGTTTGTATCGATTTTACTAATCTTTACAAAGCATGTCCTGTGTACCCATATCCACTCCCCAGGATCACAGACATGGTAGACGCCACCGCCGGTTATCAAAGATTGTCTTTCATGGACGCATATTCTGGTTACGACCAGATTCCACTTCACGAAGAAGATCAGGAACATACGGCATTCATCACCGACTGGGGGCTTTACTGCTACCGGGTGATGCCATTTGGTCTGAAGAATGCCGGAGTGACATACTAGAAACTGGTCAACACCATCTTCAACGAGCTCATAGGTCGGACCATGGAAGTCTACATAGACGACATGGTGGTCAAACCCAGGGAGAAAGACAATCATTTGCGAGATCTGCAGTACATTCGACATCATGACACAATATAAAATGAAGCTGAATCTAGCTAAATGTTCTTTTGCTCTTTCTTCCGGCAAGTTCCTTGGCTTTCTCATGACCATCCGGGGCCTAGAAGCCAATCCAAATCAGATCCGGGCAGTCCTGGAGATGCCCGCCCCAAAGATAGTAAAAGAATTCCAGAGGCTAAACGGGAGGTTAGCCGCTCTCAACAGGAACATCTCCCGGTATTCAGACCGATGCAAACCATTCTTCAACGCAATCAAAGCTAATGAGGAATGGAATCCTACTTGTCAGCAAGCCTTTGATGAAATCAAAACATATCTCACTCAACCTCCGGTCTTCATAGCACCACAGACCGGACAACCAGTCGGCATCTATCTGGCTGCATCCGACATAGCAGTCAGTGCGGTCATATTTGTGGAAAAACTAGAGGAGAAATCAGTCTACTTCATCAGCAAAGTACTACAGGGAGTTGAGACAAGATATTCGAAAATCGAAAAGATAGCTCTGGCTTTAATACATGTAGCCAGGAGGCTAAAGCCTTATTTCCAAGAAGGGCGGTCAAAGTCTATACAGAGTTCCCGCTCAGGAAAGCTCTTGGGAAGCAGGAAGAGTCTAATCGACTAATCGAATGGTCCAGCTACCTCAGCGCATACCACATCCGGTATGAACCTAGAACCGCGGAGAAGGGCATGCAATAGCCTCCTTGACGGCGGACTTCCCCATCGAGGATATCCCGGTCAATTCAAAATTAGAGGAGGATACACTGGGGGCGAATGATGCCCCCTGGTCACAAGAGTCTCCGGCAAAAGGAGACAGCGAAGCATAGACAATCTATATTGACGGATCCAGTAACTGTACATGGTCCGACATAGGTTGTCTCTTCATCAGCCCAGATGGACAGAAGACAGAAAAATCCATCAGACTGGGATACCCAGCTTCGAACAACGAAGCTGAGTACGAAGATCTTATATATGGTCTCTAGACAGCGCTCCAACTGGGGACGCGGAGAGTCATGGTCAAGACAGATTCGAAGCTAGTGGCGAACCAGTTCGCCGGATCCTTCCAGGCCAAGGACGACCGGATGGAAAAATATCTTGATGTCGTGCACTCCATGACAAGGAAGTTCGAATTCATTACAGTCGAGCAGCGGCCAATGATAGACGTCAGGCACACAGATGCTCTGGCGTATCTTTCTTCTTCTATCAGCACTGCAGAGTCCCGACATCTATCAATCAGATACCAGAAAGAGCCAAGTATCGGGCCCAAGGATCCAGGCATGCCGCTACCGGAGGTCTATCTCCTAGAGTGCAAACATTGGAAGGAAATTCTCATGGTGACCACCAGAGGACAAAAGAAGAAGAGATGAAGAAGCTTCACAGCCCGGTAACGAGCCCAACACACAGGGCGAGCCGAGTCAACCATCAAGGGTCAGACATAGGACCCACCAGAATCACAACTCGAAGACTGGAATCCTTGGCTCACCAGAGGCCGGATAGAAGCAATGCCACCTTCAATGGAGCCAGACGAACCGGACCCGTCAGAACCACCACTCTCTCATGTCCACATCGATTTGGAGCTCCCACCAGAGGAACCAATTGAGGACATTCCAGATAATCTGAATTCTGAAGTAGACAGAATTGACGACGAATCGCAATCTAGCAACAGTCAAGACTGGAGGAAGCCGTACATCAACTTCCTCATCCACCATTTGCTACCCGAAGACCCAAAGTTATCAGCCAAAATCAAGAGGGATGCGTGGAAATTCACTGTCATACAACACCGGGAGACACACAGGCTATACATGAAGAGCCATGGCTCCTGGGTTTTGTTCAGGTGCCTTACTCCAGAGCAAGGCCTGGTCATACTGAAAGAAATCCATGTTGGGATCTACGGCAACCATTCCGGGAGCAGAAATCTGGCACAAAATACAATGATCCAAGGATACTGGTGGCCGCACATGATGACAGACGCGAAGAAGTTCACATAGGCATGCCTCCCATGTCAGAAGCATGCCCCGGCAAATGAACTGCACCCCATCCTGAGTGCATGGCCCTTCGCCAAGTATGGATTGGATATTGTAAGACCACTTCCAAAAGTTCCACATTCAGTCAGATTCCTATTGGTCGCTACAGATTATTTCACCAAATGGGTTGACGCAGTAGCATAGGTACAGTTATCTGCCTCTGACGTCAGAAGATTTGGGTGGAATGATATAATCTGCAAATTTGGGATTCCTAAAGAGCTAGTGTCAGATAACGGAAAACAGCTCGGCTGCGACAAATCTGGTTGTTCTGCAAGTCCTTGGGGATCAAGCACAACTTTTCAGCCCCGTTCTATCCTCAGGGGAACGGGCAGGCAGAGGCATCCAACCGGGTTATCTTGGATACACCCAAGAAGCGGCTGGATAAAGCAAAAGGCAACTGGGTGATGCAACTCCCAGGGGTCTTATGGGCATATACTGGACCACCCGAAGGAGGTCCACCGGTATGACACCCTTTTAACTTACATTTGGAGCAGAAGCGGTAATGCCGACAAAACTGCTAGCTCCCACAACCCGCACCGATGCAGTTCTTACCGGGTAGAACGAAGGGATTCTGGCAAGGGAAAAAGCTGCTCTTGACGACAAGAGAGAGCAGGCCCTACAGCACCTCCTCCGGTACCAGGAGACCATCAAAAAGGGATATGACAAGCGAGTCGTAAAGAGAAAATTCATTCTGGGTGACTAGATCATGAGAAAAGTCAAAGTTATGACTGAGGATACAACCACCGAAAAGCTTGGAGAAAACTGGGAAGGACCTTACATCATAGACAGACATACTGCGAAACGTTCATACTTCCTCAGAACTCTGTCTGGCGACCTCTTCTCCAGACCATGAAACTCTTTCCACCTCAAGAAATTCTACAAGTAATGTACTTCATTTGATGATTTCAATAAAGATTTTTTCCTGTAAGAATTTGAGTACTTTGTATTATTTACTGCTGGAAATCCTAAAGTGCAAGATCAAGACTCCACTAAGGTCCAGGATATCCTGACCTAGCTTCCGGTCCTGGCTAAGTCCTAAATGCAGAGTTATGCTCCTTTTAGGCCCAAGACGCCCGGACCTAGCTTCCGCTCTTAGAGATCAAGGATGTCAGGGATAAAATCTCATCCAACCCAGGATGCCCGGACCTAGCGTCCAATCTTGGCTAAGTCCTAAATGCAAAGTTATACTCCTTTTAGGCCCAAGATGCCCGGACCTAGCTTCCGGTCTTGGAGATCAAGGATGTCAAGGATCAAACCCCATCCAACCCAGGGTGCCCGGACCTACCTTCCAATGCTGGCTAAGTCTAAAATGCAGAGTTATGCCCCTTTTAGGCCCAAGACACCTGGACCTAGCTTCCGGTCTTGGAGATCAAGGATGTCAGGAATCAAACCCCATCCAAACCAGGGTGCCCGGACCTAGCTTCTGATCCTGTCTAAGTCTTAAATGCAGAGTTATGCTCCTTTTAGGCCTAAGACGCCCAGACCTAGCTTCCGGTCTTGGAGATCAACGATGTCAGGGATCAAACGCCATCCAACCCAGGATGCCCAGACCTAGCTTCCGATCCTGGCTAAGTCCTAAATGCAGAGTTATGCTCCTTTTAGGCCCAAAATGCCCGGACCTAGCTTCCGGTCTTGGAACCAAGGACGTCAGGATCAAACACCATCCAACCCAGGATGCCCGGACCTAGCTTCTGGTCCTGGCTAAGTCCTAAATGCGGAGCTACACTCTTTTTGAGCCTGAGATGTCTGGACCTAGCTTCCGGTCTTGGAAATCAATCTTCAGAGCGAGGCCATCCACTCTTAAGAACCTGGGCTGTTAGGCAAGCTAGCCTTCCCCCGGTCGAAGCATGCAACACAGGGACAAACCCCCTTTCAGCAGCAGACCATGTGTAACACCCATGAGTTGGTGTTAGTCCCACATTGCCAAGGAAGTGGTTGTATTGGTAGTATATAGAGCTTAACCATACTCTAACTAATGTCAAGGCCTTTTGGGGTAAACCACATGGGTGGGCCCTGATCCAAAACCCTCTACTGCTGGATATCCACAGTGACTAAAGGGGGACAATATTGACATTAGCGAGTGGTATGGTGCTCGACGCACCGGGATGAGCGAGGACGAAATCCCGGGGCATTACAGATGGTATCATAGCCGACGACAGGTCGCTTGTTGCAGGTGGGAAAGTACGCTGGAAAGGCCCAGAGAGCGCCAGGTACTTGTCTCACTTGGAAGGGAACGTCGGAGATTTTGGGACTGTAGTGAGTGTACTGCAGAGCCGAGGACGGCTCTATTTCTAAGGTGGTGAGATTGTAACACCCATGAGTTGGTGTTAGTCCCACATTGCCAAGGAAGTGGTTGTATTGGTAGTATATAGAGCTTAACCATACTCTAACTAATGTCAATGTCTTTTGGGGTAAACCACATGGGTGGGCCCTGATCCAAAACCTCTACTGCTGGATATCCGCAGTGACTAAAGGGGGACAATATTGACATTAGCGAGTGGTATGGTGCTCGACGCACCGGGATGAGCGAGGACGAAATCCCGGGGCGTTACACCATGAATCGTAATGGAGTCAGCAAGAAAAAAAACTGTTACGTCCTAAGGAAAACTCCTTAAAACGATAATGGGGCGAGGAAGATAGTCAGTTGTAATAAACGCTGTAAACAAGGTAAAGATATCTAACAAGATGTTTTTGCACTACAAAAATATTATTTTTATTTTCTTTTTTCAGAAAAGAATATGTACAAGAGGAAGTCCCCCGGCAACCGGGACAGGAACCTTTCTACAAAATCTAAGAGAGCTAAGGCTGAGAAGAAGGACCGGGGCTATTACCGCCCTTCTTTGCCTTTTCCTTCTCCAGCTGGTCGAGGACCTACTGATAGGCAGCATTCACCAACCGGAGCTCTTCAGCTGCCCGGTCGTACACCGCGTCCTTGAAGATGAGACGCAGGTCCAGCTCCAGCTTATCTCGGGTTAGCCTCCCGCAAATCACCTCCAGCTCTGCCAAGGAAGTCTTGGCATCTTTCTCCCTCTGAAGAGCAGCAGTGATGGTGAATTCCAGATGATGATAGTCGGTCGCCATGGACCGCTTGTCCTCCTCCAGTGCCCACCGGTCACTTTTGGCCTCCACCAGATCTTTCTCGAGCTGACGATTCTTAACTCGCAGGCGCTCCAGATCCTCCAAGGCAGAAGGTTGGGGTCTGACACTCAGCTCAAAGATCCGGGCCATGGTAGCTTGTGTCTGACAAAAAGAGAAACAAAGATCAGAAACAAACATACAGATATCAACGAATCTAAAGCCAGAATTCAAGGCAGGGAATCTTACCGCAATGAGATTCTGGGCAGCTACCCTCATCGCCCGATCGCGAGAAAGGCGGCTGTAGTATGATTGGTCTTCCGGAAGTAGGCTCTGGAAGATGTAGTCAAATCCAGTGTGGAGGTTCATGATGTTGGAGTCCCCAATCGACATCGGCTCCCTACTCAGAAGTGTAGGATGAATGGTGAACGCCAGCAATGAGAACTCTGGAATAGCCTCGGGCTGGTACTCTCCCGGTTCAAGGCCCAACTGCACAGTGGGGCCAGTGGGCAGGTCAGTATATGGGACCTGATCGCCCCACCCATAAGCCAATGTTTCATCATCAGCGGTGCCCGACACAGTGAACTCCACCTCGGTCTGGACGTCCTCAACGGCCAGAGCATCTTCAACAGGGACCTGGGAGCCACTACCAATACGGGTAGTTCCCATCATCGGTCCCCTCAGCACCCGAGGGATGCCATCCTCTCTTCTCGGCGCAGCGGCTCCCCTGTTCAACAGGGGAAGCAGAAGTAGTTCTCCTCGATCCCCGGGCAGACTCAACTACCACAGCCTTGCCCCTCGAATCAGTCGGGGCAGGGGACTGCACAGAAATAACTTCAACAGAAGGAGGCTGGGAAGGTCTTACTTCCACCGGAGCCTCCACTCCAGCATCTCCAACACTGGGGGCGTCCACTTCATCCAACAGACCCCCCGACACCACAGCTGGCTCACCTCCCTCAGCAGTAGATGTGACCATTATTTCTTTGGACACATCTCCCACCATCTCTGGCTGAGCCAGGTTGTCCACCTCAGCATGTACCTGCACCGGGGTAGGAAAGAATCCCTCAGTAGCTGATTCGCCAGACCCACGGGAATACAGAAGTCCACTATCCCTCGATATCAGGATTGGATCATCGGAGGAGTCAGATGAGCCATAAAAAACATGTGGCCTCCTCCGGTGACCCAAGGGAGGGTTGGACTGACAAACAGAGCTAGCATCACTGACCTGAATATCCCCGACAACTGGGATGACCTATCCCTCGATATCAGGCTTGGATCACCGGAGGAGTCAGATGAGCCATAAAAGACATGTGGCCTCCTCCGGTGACCCAAGGGAGGGTTGGAGTGACAAACAAAGCTAGCATCACTAACCTGAATATCCCCGACAACTGGGATGACCTCCGATAGAACATCCGGCATCAGCTTATCAGGAGGAGATCTTCCCCCGACTAGAAAAGCCTCATCGAGCCAGTCATCCATCTCCCTCCGCAGATCAACAGCCTCACTCTCAACTGGAGGCTCCTTCTCAACACTGGGGACCGTGCTCATTACAGTGGTAGCACCTTCACCGGAACTGGACTTTACCTTCACAACCTGCGAAGGAGCCGGCATGGCAAGCCTCGCTGGGTAGCAGATATCTATTACAATCTGGTCAGGGAGCATCAAGTCCCGCAGGTCTACGGGTAGACTGAATAAGCGCTCAATGTTCGCCTTAGCAGCAAAGGAATCCACCCCCGCGGGCAGTGACACTTGAAGCTGACGTTTCCCTGCAAACACAAGAACAGAACTGTTCTTAAGCCGGAGCTCAGCAAGCACGCGAAACATCAAGGCAAAAACGAAAGAAAGGTCAGGCACATGCTTACCTATGAAGTCTCGCGGCACCGGTATGCTGCGGTCAGATGACCACCCTGACACCCGGTAGCATGGCTCGAACCAATTCCCATAGTGATTGGGAAGTCCAGACAGCCTTCGGGCAGTACGCCAAGAGATGGCATAGAAGCAACGTTCCTTGGCCTCCCGGGCGACCGGCTTCATGAGCAAGAACATCTCGACCAGGCCAAACAGAACCTCGAAGTGGAAGGCTATCAACCCGATCCGACGCACGATTATCCAAAAGGACACGTGCATTTGACCAGGCGGGATCCCCCACCACAACAGTACCCTCAGAATGGAAGAATGTAGCGGAAGCAACATGCCATAAAGGAGTTGGTAAAGACTTACCGCGATCAGGTTGCTGGAGCAACCGTCTGAAATGAAGGGGTGGGAACCAAACCGGACCCCTCTCCAGCCAAAACGCTTCTGAACTTCCGCCGCGCTCATCCGCTCGAGTTCAGGGTTTCGAGGGACGTTTGAGGAAGCTTGCCACCTCCTCCTTGGCCTGTCAACAGGAGGCTTCACAAAAACCACGGGAGCCACCTCCGCCAAACCATCAGGCGAAGGCGAACCCATCGCCAGAATACTACTTGGTCCACCCTCATCAGCAGAGGAACGGGGAGCCAGATTCTGAGGCTCTTCGTCACTACTTGAGCTCAGGACTAAGGTTCTCCTCATCGTTGGAGTATAATTCGTACGAAAACACCAGAATTTTGGAGTTTCAAAACCTAGGGTTCTGGCGAAATGGAAATGAAGAAGAAGGAAGAGAAAGAGAGTGAAGGGAATACCCTTCTCTCTTTCGAGCCTCCCCTTTTTATAAGGAAGAGCCCATAGGCCACCGGCAAATGGGATTCCAGGTTCTTTTAATGAACTCTCCATTAAGATCATTAAACCAACTGGTTTAATGACTCAACTAGCGAAGAGTCACAAGCTTTCACTGAAAATTGAAGCTAAACATATTCCCGTCAACAAAGGAAGATTTAGAGAAGACAAAGTAGGGCCCACTAAACACATTCAACTAGGGCCCACGCCACACAATCATCTGGGACCCACATCTACTGGGACCCACCTTGTACACTCAACACGATCGATCCAGCATCTATAGATGGGGTCCATATGGTCCGGGTCAGCGACATGTGGACCTCTGATCTATATCATCACGGTCAAGTGAAGATTGATCGACACGTGTTCTTGCACACTTCATAGTAAGAAGGTAACCGGATCTACCTACCGGAGCTCAAGACAGTAATAAAAGGATTTATGATTTTTTATTACAAAATGCATTATACGAGGTACACCAAACCCCCTACATAGTGAGACCGGACTAAATTACATCAACGGGGGTGACGGAGGATTCAGACCAGATCCCTCAGGCGAGTCAAGAAGGCTATACTTGACTTTTGCAGCGGCATACCCGGCCTTCCAGGACGTAACCACAACAAAATCGGCTCGCTCCTTGGCAACTGACAGCTCGGTCGCCTTGTCCTCCAGCCTTTCCCGGTAATACTCTACAGTTTCCTTCATACCCGCTGTCGGGGTATCATGCATATCTTCACAAAGAAGTTGTTCCTCACAAAGCTCGCCGATCTTCCTTTTAAGGTCATCCACTTGACGCGATAGTTTTCGAACTATCTCAGACCGGTTGTCACCCACTACACTAGAAAGAGGCCTAGAGTCTGCCATTGTTGGGAAAGCAAGAAGGAAGCCAGGTTATTAAATGGACTCCTTCATAAAGAAAAGAGTCACGAGTCATTCTCAATAGACATCGTGCAAGGAGCCAGTGCCATTCACAAAGGCACCCTTGTCCTCAGAAGACTGAAATAGTTGGTGACTCAGTAGAAGGAGGGAAACAAAGACAGAATAAGTAAATAAATTTATTGACTTGTCTAAAAAACAGGGGCACTACTCCCCTACATAGTGCGAGAAGCCGAGAAGGAACCGATCAAGGGTTCTTCTTTTCCTTGACTGAAGTATATCCCAGCCTCTCCAACAGTACATGTGCGGTAGCAAGATCCTACTGAAGAACCCGGATCCGTTGAGTGGCAGCCTCAAGCCTTCGGCTTTTATCAACAAGCTGGCCATTCAAGGCAAACAGGCTCAGGCGCACTTGCCAGATGTTCTCCAAATAGGCGGTCGTCATCAATTCGATACGGCGATCCCGGTCCTCGATTTCCAAGGCCATTTTCTCCCGCATATCCACAGTGTACTTCTAGATGGTACTCCAATCGTCAGCCATTCTTCAGAGGAAGCTTTAGCAATAACAACAACAACAACAGCAATAGCAACAGGGAACGGAGAAAAAGAAGTGGACATCCTTCTATACCTTCGGCTCCCTATTTATAGAGGAGGGAGAAAACCCTAATCCTTGATCCAAGGGATACGAAATTATCATCAAGAACCATGTCAAGAAAGGAATCCTCCGAATATCAACAGCCGGGGAAGAAATAGCGAAGATTTTTCCCAAGCAGATTTTCTACTTGACAAAGAGGGGGCGATGTGTGTACCCTAGGTAAAAAACCCGACATGTGTCACCGATGGCTGTATAAGAAGCTAAACCGAGAGCACTTGAGCAGTAGCCAGCCAAGCCTGGGTTATCGGGTAGGGCCCAACCCGGTTTCAAGAGATCCATATACACTCTGTGGACCTTGATTCACCGGATAGTCCACTATCAATGGGTGGAGCCCCGGTTACTGTATAAGAAGTTGAACTATGGACTCCCATACATCGACCAGGCTCACCTCAGCCAAGTAGGCCAGTTCCGGCCCAGTAAGGTCCAGCAGCGATAGGGGTTCATCCGAAGGCTTAGCACAGAAGTCTAGAGGACCTGGCCAGGGAGTATGCAGTGGTGATTGGGCCTCCGATCAGAGGAGTCAAGCCCATGTCTTGGCTTTCAGGCTTGGTCAATCCAAGTCCCAACCAACTGGATAAGTCCAGCGAGATTCCAGACCAACAGAACCCATGCTTCTAGCCCGCTGGAGAAGATAAAGGAAACCCAGGTCGAACCAGGACCTATCAGAGGATGCCACATGGCAATCATCCTGGTCAAAGGGGATTCAAACCAAGGGGATAACCGTTCGGCAGCATGC
Organism: Aquilegia eximia; assembly: GCA_023053565.1. Taxonomy (NCBI): domain Eukaryota; kingdom Viridiplantae; phylum Streptophyta; class Magnoliopsida; order Ranunculales; family Ranunculaceae; genus Aquilegia; species Aquilegia eximia. Next base: position 195,035 of record JALIGU010000026.1, read on the forward strand.
AAGCTATCTCCACGGAAAGCATATTCACAGTTGAACTACCTGAGTTCGTGGAGTCAAAACCGGAGGGGTGGTTGAGCCAGCCTCCTCCAGCCTATTAGAAATACAGGAGTTCTAAACCTCCTGAACTACGAGTCTTTCATTGAGCAACTCCATTAGGGCTTAGTGGAAGCAGAGACTTCATTCCAAGTTCATCATCTTGGATATGTAGGCAGCCTGATCCCGGTCAGGTCCAGTCTCACTGTATACCCCCCCCCCCCCCCATCCTATCTCTGTCTAGATAAGGCCTTCATTGTAACTGTACGATCAATCTATACATATCTCGAGTTTGTGGATCAAATATTTGCACCCACAGTTTCGTAGAGAGAATTCATTCCTGAGGCTGGGATGTACTCCTTGGCTCTGATTACAAGCCATTTGACGCTCAAATTGTTCATTGTTTTTACGAGTCAATGGTGTTTTCATCAACTGGGATCTGTCCCATCGCTTCCTACTCACGCCTGAGACTGTCTCCGTAATCATGGCGCTCGAGCTTGACGAGGCTCCCCTGCAGCAGGAGGTTGCGCTGGTGACCCCGGACATCATCGAGGCCGTCCTCGTTGATGATTGGGCACTTCACCGGTATAACAGTCACATTTCTATTGGTTGGCTCCGAGTCAACCAGGGCTTGGTGGCACACAGGCTGACCACCAATGTCCTTTGAATGACAAGGACGAGCGAGCTGTTCTTGGAGGGGATTCACATTCTTCGGTTGCTTCAGGAGGACCTCCATGGCTACTACATGGTCCGTCGTCTCTTCGCCACCATCACCGGGGCACGAGCCACTTCTGCTCCTCTTCCTAGCCTGGTGATGAGTATCTTGCGCTACTGGGAGGCGCCTCTTCTTCCTGCCCTTTCTCTGGAGTCGATCGTCTGATTGACGTCTCCAAACCGGGACTGTCTGCCTGCAAACAGTTGTTGTGGGACCCTCAGGAGGAGGTTCCCATCCAGTATAGGCCCGACAACCAACGGGCATTTTTCCAGCTTCATACCAACGAGGAGCGTTTCCAGCTTCTCTGGAGGGCTATGGGCGAGATTCTCACTGTCGTCGAGGACTTGCAGCGTCGCTTCGACGAAGGCCAGGGGCAATCTCGTCGACGACGGGGTTAAAATTCTGTTTATTAGCCATTGTAATATTTTTATGTATTTTGTTTTTGTTTTTTATGTACTCTTGTATTAAAATATCAATCATTGTACTTTATTTCCAAATATTAATGAAAATGGTTGGATTTTTTTAATTCTTGCAAACTTTTGTCCTTCTGAAATTCTTAGCCATTCTTGGGCTTTATTGTAAAAATCTGGACTTATGGATTTATTTTAAAAAAAATTTGGTCCTAGGGACCTAAATCCAAATATTTTAAAAGAAAGGAGGTTAGGGTTTGATTTTTAGAAACCCTAAAGTTTTAGGCAATTTTTGGAGTCCTACTAGGGCTCAAACTATTTAATTGTGGCCTATATATACCAAATCAAGGTTGAACGACCGTCACTCAAAAATCAGAAGAACTTTACAAAAAAATTTAGTTTCTGAGATTGGCCCGAACTCGAGTCGAGTTCCTTATAGGCCACTTCAAACTCGAGTCGAGTTTCAACCTAGCAGTTTTCTGAGCTCGTTTTGTGTGATTTCTTCTCGATTTTTATGCTGGTTTTTGGTGTTGTCTTTCTTCTTTTGCAATAGCTAATGTTCAAAATAGGTTGTGGATGCTCGATGGCCTGGATATCAATCCCAAGATGGATTTTTCGGGAATCATGAATAGTCCTTATGGAGCTTCTTTTTGGGAAAGGATTTTTGACAAAGGTTGGGAAAGTTTTCTTTATGATTCTACTGTTGTGTATTCCCTTTCTATGGTAAGAGACTTTTACCTTATGTTACCCTTTGTCGACCCTCTCCCCTTTGATGGTTTCCAAGTTCATATGCATGGATCCTCGATGGTTTTTAATGCTATTGCCGTCTCTATTGCCCTGGGTAATCCATTTGTATTTCAACCGGTCGTGCCTTATGACAATTATGTCCATGATAACCGTGTAGACATCATAGAGAATTACCTTAGTCACTTTGGCCCATGTACTTTCTCTTTCCACCCGAAGGATACCTAGTATTGCACCTACCACTTGCCTTCCTGCTAATGTAGCTACTGCTGCTTTATGGGTCTTGCGTAATTTGTTGGGTGTTGAGAAGATGGATTATGTCAATGATAGTACCATGCATGCCGTAGTTGGTATTGAAACTAATTTTTATGCTCTTGACTTATCCACTTGGATTTTAGATGGTATTAGGAATGTGTTCGTATTGGGTGAGGATAAGCTTGTTTTCCCTACTGCTATCTGTAAGATTATTGTTAAAAGCTATCATAAGTGGAAGAATAGGTACAACGATTGGACTCACCTTATCCCTATTGATCCTACACATTGTTTTATCAAGAGAAGTTGCCTATTCACTTGGGGTCCTAACACTGAGTATGTAGAGTTTCATGTTTTGCATAGAAACGATGATTTTATGGATGAGGGTGAGGGGCCTTGGAATGTGATTAAAGAGGCATTAACTGATTGGCGCGATAGGTTGGATGGTTTTGCCAAGAGAAGTTGTTTGAAAACAAGAGTGTCAGGTAGGATTTCATTTTCTGTTGAGTCAGTCCTTTATTTCAGTACATATTATTTCAGTTGTGTCGTAGTATGGGAAATCCTTGTAATCTCTGTATGGAGATAATTTTGTTTGACAGGAATTTATAAAGCGGTTTGAATTTTTAGTACATTCATGGTAATATCTTTCTCTCTCTCTTTCCTATGCTTAGTATCAGCCTTGGGACAAGGCAATCTCTTTGTTTGGGGGTGGGGAAGTATTTCAATCCTTTTTGCAAATGATTTTCAAACTTCTTTATCCATACTTATGTAAAAATCAACAAAAATCTTTCTTACAAAGATTTTTTACAAAGGTTTTTTTTTTCAAAAATAAGATAAGTACACCATCAATTATGAACATAATGGTTGAATTCTATCTTTTTTCAAGTTTAAGGACATTTATTGGTTCACCAAGTAGTTGAGTCTTATACTACATTTGCATGAGCATAAGCATGGCATTCACTTGCATTCATTACAGATTACATGTGCAAATACAACTACACCTTGAAAAACTTGAGGAATAAGTGTAGAGACTTAACCCAGTGAGTTTTTGAGCCATGTCCTTTTCGTTATTATGTACAACCGGATTCAAAAGACTCAACCTCTCAGTTTTGTCTGTTTTTAGTCTCATATTCATTTTTATAGTTAGCCTTGAGATGACATCAAGTGGGTGTAATATAAACTTGGGTCTTGTAGCTTATTCAAGATGTGATCACCATATCAGTACTTAGAAATGATACAAAGACATTTAGATAAACCTTGTTTACCTTAGCCTACCTTCATGACACTGTATCCCTTAGTTTAACCATTCTGAGTCTTTCTTGTTACTAAACCTTTTTCTTGAGCCCATTATCCTTAACCAACTCCATTGTGGGAGTAAATATCCTTAGAATGTTTAAGGTCATTTTACCTATTATTTTTGGAACATGAGGATGATTGTTATGTGGTTACAAGAAGAAAGGAGAAATACAAAGAAATCTCCAAACTAGTGAGATAAACCAAGTATTGAAATAAACAACTTTGAATTCTAGAAAAAACCCAAATCTTCCCAAACCATTCCAAATCCAAAAAGATTCTCAAATAGACTAGAGCTTCATTGAAATTTTCCCAAAAGAAGATGAGAAACACTTCTTCCCAAAAGAAAATTTTCCAAAATTTTCTCCATATGCTGTTATTATAAATCACAAGTATTAAAGGCCTGAATGTTCCAAAAATGTTTCACAAAAGCCTTTTATATTTCTAACCTTGTCCTAAGCCAAGTTACAACCCATTAATGTCTTTTGCAGATCTAAGCTGATATGGTAGGATGTGGCGAGTAAGTGAGAAGGTGCTGAGGTGAAAAACCCGACATCTCAAGCAAGGCTAATTTTTCCATTCTTTGAGCCTAAGTTCATTCCATTACACCAGTCCATTCTTATTGATATATGTGAGATGATTGTCCATCTTCTTTCCTCACATAGACGTAAAAGGATAAACATCATCTTTGAGTGATTTTATTTCTGTGTGTATGACTGTGAGGCAGAAGTCAAATGACCTTTCCAAAGGTAACTTGAGTATGGGTACATGTCTGTACTCGATGCATTTGAGACCGTTATGCTTGGTTTATATTTCATATCTTATTTATGCAGTTATAGTATGTTATCTCATATGAACGGTTTTGCAATACTTATCCTTATCCTTGATACGACCATTTCTGAGGTAAATGGTAGAAAATCATGTTCTTTGGATTAGTCATTGTAGTAAGTTTGTGGGTATCTTCTCTGGAAAACCCTCAAGAGACTATAACTCCTCCACCTGGGGAACCCTTATGGTTAAAAGCCTTGATGCATATGGTTAATGCAATCACCTTAGTTTTACTTCTCTTTTGAGTCCTTAATTCGTTCTTCTCACCTTTGCTTGAGGACAATCAAAGTGTTGTTTGGGGGTATTTGATAAGTCCTCAAATGTGTATATTTATCCCCCAAATAACACCTTGTTTGTTTAGCACTTAGCTTATATTATTGTGTTATATCTATTGATTAGTACTTTCTTGTCTATTTTGCATGTTTCATGAGCCGAAATACGAATATTATATAAAAACCCGCGAAAAGTCAAGAAAAGCAAGCACAAATGTGTTATTTGCACATGGAAGGAGAATCGATATTTGCACCCAGAAGATCTACTGAGGGCACCCCACAGTCAGCTCTGTTGACTTGACTTTATGTCAAAGTGGGGCGGTCCAATTCTCAGCCCAAACCGGGTCCTATTGGAGCCCACAAATCAGAATTTCTATTTAGGGCCTTATTTAAGTCCAAACTTAAAAAGGCTCCATAAGAAGATCCAGAAGTCTGATTGGGCCCATGAGCTATCAAACTGAAGGTCTTGGTCCAAGGTACAACTTAAGCCCAAGAGAATTAGGTTTTGCTAAAAGACCTATTGCCTCTAGAAGATCAACGGCAGCAGCCACAGATTTGACCTAATTTGAAATCTTTGTATGTAAGTATTCTACTTTGTATTTTCTATATAAGAGAAGTAGTAATTCAGGTTTAGGTAGTTTTTTATGAATTGAAGAAAAGTTCTTCTTCTTCTTCTTCTTTTGTATCAAACTCAATATTCAATATCAGTTCTATTATCTTTTCCATTATGATGTCTTGTGATTTATTTATTTATTCTATGGTGTCATCATCAAGGATGAGTAGCTAAATCTCCTTAGGGGGATGGTTGAAGCACTCTAAATGATGCAAAAGCACTATGTTTGTTCTTATTGTTCTTTGTGGTTCAAAATACTTAATGTTTATTTACTTCTAATTCGCGATATGAGGTAAGTATGATTATTTGCATGTTATTGTTATCCATGATGTTAAAATACTATTGTTAGGGTTTAGGGAAACCTAGCTTAATGGTTTTATTTATATTGATTAAAGATGTGTAGTGAAATAGCTGAGAGGTGATTATTACATATTTGCACTCGATATCTTTTATTGGAACCCTTTTGTAATTAAATTGATATCCGAGAGGTGACGGTTTATTTATGAATTAATATGTTGAATTAATTAGACTGAATAGTTGAGAGGTGACGGTTTAATTAATAAGACATATTTAATTAATAAGACATAAGAGAATCCCGTTTTAATTAGGTGGAGTAGCTGAGAGGTGACTACTTGATTATTATAGGTATTAATGGTTAGTTGGAATAACCGAGAGATGACTAATTAATTGTTATAGATTGAATATGAAGGAACAACATGTTATGTTTGCATGATTTAGTTTGTGGATACCAATTCTTCCCCCTATGTCATCATATATCTTCTTTACATCTCTACCATATTCTTAAGTTTGGGTTTACTTATTATTATTGCCTGTAAGAAGTAGAATCAATCTCCAATCTTATTATTGATTCCATTGGTGTTTCTTAACCATTGTTTTCTATTGTGTTTGAGCTAAGATCTACCCCTCTAAGGTGGGTACGACCCTTGCTTATTACTTGTCTACTTTAATATCTAATTTATACAGGCACAAGAAGGAACTTCAAGTTAAAAATATAATCTTTTTATAGAGACAAGGTTTTCCCATCTATCAATATACATGAAAATATACTATTAATTATGTAAATTAATAGTTTATTAATTAATCGATGAATTAATAGCTCAGTTGGGATATCAATTATATAAATATACTATTTTATATTTTCGTGGAAGCTTAGAAGGTCATTGATTAATATTCTTTTTTATTGGGGTTATTTATGCTTGTGATTTTGTCCAATTCGGTACGGGCTGGACTTGATTATACTTGGGATTGGGTATACCTTTAATTTTTTATTGTGCTTAATTATGCCCATGGTGGTCCACTTTTGCGTAATTACAAATATACCAAAACTTAATCAAAATTCACTTCAGTTAGACTATCCATTTCAAATTGGATTTCTCCAACGAGACTTTTGGTAGGGAAAAAAGAAAACAATAAAAAAATCATGTATCTTAGAAGTTGGGATTTCATTTGTAAACCTAAGAGACTTGGTGGTCTTGGCCTCAAAAAACTCAAAACTCATAATGATGCCCTATCCTCAAGAATAACTCGGAGACTCTTAAAAAATCCGTCTAATCTGGTTACCACTATCCTCAAAGCAAAGTACTTCCACCATAGTCACATCTTGAGAGATAATAGGCGAAGTGGTTCCTCTTGGATTTGGAATACCGTTGCCAACTCCATAAACTCCTTAACTCCTCGGAGTTGTTGGGAAATTGGGAATGGTGAACAAATTGACATCTGGAATTATATCTGGATTCTCTCCCTCTATGGCTTCAAACCTCATCCTAGTAACAATGTCCCTGCCCCTACCATCAAATGGGTCAGTCAGCTTATTCACCCTCAGTCCAGGTGCTGGAACATGCCCTTCTCCACACTCTCTTCACTCATGATACTGTCTGCCACATAAAGAATATCCATCTTAGTGTTGCTCACAGAATTGATAACCTCAAATGGATAGACTAAGAAAGGTCTCCACACTGTCAAGTCTATGTATAATTCTCTCTCTCTCAAACTCCCACAAATGTCACTCAAAATAGTATTAAAATAAATCTGAAAATTTGGAAAAATAGAGCATCTCCTAGAGCCTCTCTATTTACCTGGAAATGTTTCAATAACTTTGTTCCTACTAGAGCTAGATTAGGCCTGCACATACAACTCCCTACCTTATGCTGCCCCTTATGTGATGCTGAATTTGAAACCCTCCATCACTTCATGCTTGAATGCCCTTATATACTCAAAGTGTTTGGTACCTTAGCAACTTAAACTTTGGACTTGTTCACTACAGGAACCTTACTACTTCTGAGTGGATCATTCTTTGGTTTCAGCCTCCTAATAATTGGTTACTTGAAAATGGCCATTGGGCTAGTTTTTGCATCATTGCCACCTGGTTTATATGGAAACAAAGATGCCTGCAGGTGTTTGAAAACAGGGTATGTAGAGCTCAAACCCTAGCAAATTTGATTGATCAACAAGTGGAACTCTATATGAAAGGAAACATAAGCTCACTGGAATTTGAGATTTCTGCAAGTATTTGGATTCCTCCTATGCATGATTTCTACAAACTGAATGTAGACATATGCTTTAAAGATTCTGTCAGATCTATTGGTATTGGATCCTTGTTAAGAGACCATCTGGGTAAATTTTTAAGTGCAGGAACAACAACTAGCAATGCAAGAAACTCTGAGGAAGGTGAATGCAGCGGAATTCTGGCTGCAACAACATGGGCCCAAGGACAACATGTAAGGAAATTGGAAATTGAAACAGACCACAAGAGAGCACTGAAGCTCTGAAAGAAAATGATACCAATCTTACTTGGGTGTCATACTTTATTCTACAAGAACTCTATCTTTATTTTCAGTTTTTCGATGTAATAAAAGTGTCTCACTGTAACAGGACAGGAAACTGTGCAGCTCACATACTAGTTTCCCATGCTAATAAGAGCTTAATGGTTTCCTCTTCTTATTCAGAACCACCTATCTGGCTTACCAGCCAACTTGCAGAGGATATGCTTTTTTGTAATTTGAACTATGACTAGTCCTTTATCTATATCTTATATATATATATATAAAAGTAATGATTAACAAAAAAAAACTATCCATTTTAATCTAATTGATAGTCTAATTGAAAAGATATTTTTTTATAAGTATTTTTGCTTTAATAGAGTATAATAGATATTAAAATATCACAATATGGACACAAGAATATTGTGATATTTCAAAAATATATTTGTGAGACACAAGGATGGAGTACCCATATTGTATTGCAATCTGGAGTACCCATGTTGTACTCCCCATATCGTGAGATCTTACACAGCTATTCATCCACAATTTGAATTCCCATGGAGAGACCTAACATTTTGATTAATATAAAATTACCCATTAGCACCAAAAACAAAAGGACCAACTGACCATAATAAACAAATAATTTAAAAAGTAATATTTTCCTATCTTACAAGTGGAACACTTTATTTGGCAGAAAAAACAATTTGATTAAGCAAGCAGGATATGAGTAAGTTGGATTTAAATAATAGGTGTTCTACTAAATAAAAGGTGTTTTGAGTTTAAAACATATTAGCACCCACAAATAGCCAGGCTGCCTTTGTGAGACTGAGTCTGTTTTCTAAAAAGTTGAGTGCAATTTATCTCCAATCTTTGGGTGCATAGCAATGGCAAGCAGAGACAAGGTTTTCACTTTAGCTGAAGTCTCTAAGCACAACTCCTCCAAGGATTGTTGGCTTGTGATCAACAACAAGGTATCACCACTCTACACCCAATTCAAATCATTATTAGTGTAGTGTACTTTAGATTGAATTATTTTTTTATGTTTTTGATTTCTATGATAAAAGAAACTTAATATATTGATCTTGAGATATCTGAATTTTATTCAACTTGGTTGAAATGATAATCCATAGCAGTAGTAGAACAGAATTTTGCCAGAATTTCTGGATATATACCAATTTAACCTTCTCATTATAGCCACAGTTGACTTTACCATTTATGGAGGCTTACTAAGTTACTAGTACGAGAACCACATTCAGGATCCATATTGATCTATGTAACATGGGTACTCCAGATTTTTTAAAAACAAATCCCGTGCTGTATCCATGTGGGATACATGGACACAAGGATGCACGGATACATGTTTTTTAGTTTAGGAACCTCTCATTTCTTTTAATATCTTGGATACTCTGTACTCGTGTCACGGACTCACGGTGCCAGGCACCGAAGTACGAGTACCAGTGTCAATGTCACTAAGATATTGATCAACATCAACATTTAAACCAACAAAAAATTGAAGTGGTTCGAGTTAAAGAATCTAGTGCAAAGACTCACTGCACTAATGTCAGTAGCAATATCGCTGGCGATGGAGACTGACAATATGTGACCTGAATACAACTTGTTCTCACTGTGCCAAAACCTTCAATAACTTTGTCTCATTGAACTGATTACCTTCTCAACTGGTCTTCAAGAATTCCTGAATCCAAACTTCAAATCTTGCCAAGGACCAGATCATTGCATAAGCTTTAATTATAATCTAGTTAACAAAATAATATATCCAAGCCTGGACCCAGAACCTATACATTCACTTAAACATGTGTTCTTAGTTTTAGAATTTACACTGACATCTGAGTTAATAACGCACTGAGATGTAAATTACATGAAAGAACCGTGTCTAAAGGATTATAACACTTTAACAATTTGAGGCTTCCGAAATTCGTTGAACTGTGGCATGGGGTTTGGAATTAGGTGTAATGTCAATCCTTACCGTGCCTTCATTAGACCATTTGGATTTTGGAAAGAAGGAAAAGGTTGAATTTCTGAGAACTCTAAGACTTATGACAATCGAGAGCATCACCGATGTTGTTAAAGAGGTTTTTTTTCAGTTATTAGCATCAGCCTTTATCTATAAATGTTTTTCCGCTAAGAATGAATGGAAAGAGTTCAAAAGATATTTAAAAAATGTCTTCCAGGTTCTAGGTCCTTTGCAGAATGTGCAGTGTATAAATGAGATATTTGGCACATTTTATCTAGATATCAAATATTGAGTTCGAGAACATTCATTTTGACATTGACGTTTTGTGTTGAAGTTCGACTCTTCTTATGTTGGAACAGGTTTATGATGTGACAACATTTCTGGACGACCATCCTGGTGGTGACGAGATTTTGTTAAGTTCTACAGGTACTTTGTATATCATGTTTGTTAAGACTTAAGAGACACTCACATTGATTTCTTGGTCTACATTTCAAGACAATAAATCAAATACAAATGCCTTGCTGATGGTTCACAGGGAAGGATGTAACTGATGATTTCAAGGATGTTGGTCACAGTAGCAGCGCAATGGCAATGATGGATAAATATTATGTGGGGGAGATTGTTTCAAATGCTAGCTCAGAACCAATGGTGAGCGGAGGCAATGTCTTCACTTTAGCTGAAGTTTCTAAACACAATAACTCGAAGGATTGTTGGCTTGTGATTAACAACAAGGTACCCTAATCCAAATCAAAATCATCTTTTGTGTACTTTATACCGGAAGTTTTTGTAATATTTATTAACTTAACTTAGATTCCAAGAGTTTCTTTATATCAATCCCTTGACCTACCTTACTGCTAGTTGACTCCCTTAACCAGTACAACAAGCACATTCAGGATCAAACGTTGAAATTTAAAGCAGTCAGAAGTTTTAAGTGCATGTCCTCAAAAGATTCTACCTTTCCCACTAGTGTTGAGACTTGTGCAACATCCAAAACTGTACATTATAACTCTGCCACTTTAGGATTCTTGAAGACCAAAGTAACTTCACAATTCTGCCAAGTACCAGATCACTACATAAGATTAGTTATAATCTAATCTAAAAAAGTTTCAAAAAATCTTCGACACATAATTAAAACCTCTAATTCGACATGCATTCAATACTACTCAATAATATATTTTTTTGACTAAGTGAGCAGATCATGTATTAATGAAAAAGAATCATTGTCAGGTACATCCTAGTTAATAACATTCTTAGAGGCTAACCAGATGAAAGAACTGAATCAAAAGGCTTTCACCTTCCAGTGGCTAGTATTACACCATTTGGAAAGTTGGAAAAGTGTGCATACTTATGAATTATAAGAACAATTAATCAAGGGCATCACAAGATTGTTGTTAAATATTTTCTCTTTCAGTTAACATCTTAATCTCTAAAAAAAAATTCCCGCTAAAAATGAAACACAGAAGTTGAAAGATAAAACATTTCTTCTAGCTCCTTTATAGAGTGTGGAGCCTATGAATGAGATATTTCAGATATCTTCTGCAGCTATCAAACTTAGACCTTAGGAAATCTAGACACTGACATGTTGTGTAAAGTTCAATTGATCGATTCTTCTTATGTTTGGAACAGGTTTATGACGTGACAAAATTTATGGACGACCATCCTGGTGGTGACCTGGCTTTGTTAAGTGCTACAGGTACTTTGTAAATCATGTTTATTAAGCGACACTATCACATTGATTTCTAGGTCTACATTTCAAGATAATAAGTCAGATAAAAGTGCCTTGCTGATGGTTTAACAGGGAAAGATGCGACTGATGATTTCAAGGATGTCGGTCACAGTAGCAGCGCAATGGCAATAATGGATGAATACTATGTGGGGGAGTTTGCTACAAATGTCAGCGTAGAATCAATTGTTGATGATTTAACAGGGTGGGATACGACTGATAGCACCACAATGGCAATGATGGATGGATATTCTGTTGGGGAGCCTGTTTCAAATTCCGGCTCAGAATCAATTGCTAGGTTATTTAGTGAACTAGCAAGAGAGAAACCACGACCATATTCATGCGGAACTTATGAAATTTACAGAAGAATTTTCTATTAAAGTAGGTTCTGGTGGGTTTGGTGATGTGTACAAAGGTCAATTTCCTGATGGTGTGCCGGTAGCTGTTAAGGTACTGAAGAATAGTCACCCGGATGTGATGGAAAAGCAATTTGTGGCTGAAGTGAGCACAATGGGGAGAACATACCATCGGAACTTAATTAAGCTATATGGTTTTTGTTATGAAGACAACATAAAAGCACTTATCTACGAATACATGGAGAATGGAGCTTTAGATAAGGTTCTGTTTAAGAACCACCTTGACTTACAATGGGGGAAGTTGTATAATATTGCAATAGAGATAGCACAGGGGATCTCTTATTTACACGACAGTTGCCATCCGCAAATAATTCACCATGACATAAAGCCTGGTAATGTGCTCCTTGACTCAAAACTTTCACCTAAGGTTATAGATTTTGGAATGGCTAGGCTAAATAGGGATTTGAGTCAATTCGCACAAACCGGAATTAGAGGAACTTACGGTTATGTTGCCCCAGAAATTTGTCTGGGAATGCAAGCAGTAAGTTATAAATGTGATGTTTACAGCTTTGGCATGATGTTGTTTGATATTTTGGGGAGCAAGAGGAAGGTTGCAGGCCAAGGGTGGTTACCAGGAGAAGTTCGGGACAAATTTCAGCAAAAACAACTAGAGACAATTATTATGGACTGTGGCATTGTGGAGGAGGATAAAATAGATGTAAAGACATTATCTATAGTTGCATTATTGTGTGCTGAGCACAACCCTCGAAATAGACCTTCCATGAGCACTGTGGTGAAGATGCTTGAGGGTGAAATACCACTTTGGACTCCTGTCGATCCATTTCCGTTTTATGATTCTTCAAGTGAAAATAGCACAATAGGTGGCTCCACAAGATCTAGGCATCGTGGCCATTCCTAATGGGTTCTTTGGCCTTTGTTGAACGGCATGACCACTATCTGTGAGAATATTTTTCTCTTTTTGAAATCAAGAGTTGGATGCTCAAGTTATTTATATATATATAGTAACGCTAACGACATAACAGTCTATTGTGAAGGAGCAGGTGCTGTTGCCATTGATTATGTTTAATTCTTCTTAAATTTTGGACACAGAATAGGTTTCACAGTATGTACATAGAACACATTTCCATTCTTGGTTCCTTGATTCTTCGTCTTATAACCTCTGACATTTTAAGAAATAATTTTCATAGGTACAGAGTTGAAGTAAAGAGGAAATAAACAAGGTGGGGATGGAAATGATGCCTAGTGCAGCATGCCAGCATTGGAGTCTGTCAGGGACCATTTGGGGAATACAAGCATCGTTTTTCAGGCAGTTGTAAGTCTGAAAAACAGTGCTTGTATTCCCCAAATGCTGGCATTGCTGTTACAACTTGTAACAGCAATGGATTTGCTGTTGCAGGTTTCTGCAGGAATAATATGAATGGAATTTGATTCTTTGAATACTATAATGATCATCTCAAGGCAGCAGGAAGCACCATGGTTCTTTAAAAAGTTTGCATACAGCCATTGACCAAGAGATTACATTCCTATAAAGAGCACAGTCATGTATGCATGGAAGGGAACCGGGCGGCTGACATGCTAGCTAGACCCTTGGAAGGAGCTAATGGTTCTATATAATTTGCTAATAACTTACTTTTCTGATGTACCATAACTCTGCATTGAAAGTTTAATGTCTCTTTTTAAGGTTGCAAGAATTCATTCATCAATTATGCCATGTCCTCAAATTCAAGTATTCAACCGTCTCAAGAAGGTACTAAAATATCAATAAACTGTTTAATTTTCACCATCTTGTAGAACTTTATTTACTAGTAGAAAATGATTAGTAAGACTGAAGACTGCATCCCATCCGGTCTTGCCCAGGTCCCCCTAGCTGGCTCCATCAACATTCACTTGAACATACCTTTGCTGGAGGTAGAGCCCAGTAGCATCCCAATTTTTTGGAGCTGGCTAGATTACTTTTAAGTTTAACCTCTGTAAAGCTGTCAGATCAGAGACTGCAATGTGGCTTTATGGCTTCATCTTCATGTAACCCAGATGCAATGCTTTAATACTGGAGGAACTTCTTGATGTAATATTTTCAAAGAACTCAATTGGTTCAAGCATTTCAAAGCGCGATTTAGTTCTTTGTCCACTGCTGATTTCTATTAGATCCAACCTTTGCTAACTTTTTTTTTTCAAGAAATTACACGGAAGTAGAGGACAAGTGCACTACATTGTTATCCATTACCACTTTTTTTTTTTTTTAAACCTTGCTAACCTACAAGATACATTGTAAACCCACAGAGATTTGTATGTAATCTCAATTGCTTCAAGCATATCAAGCCTCATCTTCTCATAAATCATAGACTTTGTTCTGCAAATTGGTAGGAGCTCCCTTATTACTGATAGATCAGTTTGTTCCCATGCATCATCTTCATCAATTGAGGGATTCAAGAATGTATGTCTCTGGCACTCTTGACAAAAAAAAAGGTTTTTTGTCAATAGATCTTGCTGCAACAATACTCGACTATGTACAAATAAGGCTCTAGTGCCTTTGGACGGCACATCTGCCCATGGTAAATTGGCTAAAAAAATGATGAATTTTTTAAATGAGTTTTATAAGCAATCGGACAACAAGTCTATGCTGCCAAATATACAAACTGGTGGATTAAAGACCGAGTCTTTTAATACAAGGAAAGCTTAGCATACAAGACTTGGGTGAAGTCTGACTTGCAAACATACCATCACAAAGAAAAAAAAATGCAGAAAATGCTTAGTGCCAGACCAATTTACAATCAAAAGACAACTCAAGGTTCAATTCGAGACAACTCAAGGTTCAATTCTTATGCATTCGAACAATCTACTTATTAGCCTACCTGACGGTTTGACCTTATCCTTCGTTTCCTAAGTCTCTCTGAGATTGCAAATGCAAGCTCTAGAGATTGCGATGCATTCAGCCTTGGGTCACAGTGTGTGTGATACCTGGAGCTCAAATCATCGAAAGTAATAGTTCTCGACCCTCCAATGCATTCTGTGACATTTTGTCCGGTCATCTCTAAATGAACTCCTCCTGGGTGGCTACCCTCTTGCTCATGTACATCAAAGAAAGCCCTCAATTCGGACTACAACAAAGAAAAATCCCTTATCAATCACTTGTGATCATGACAATGTAAAGCAGTATGATAGGAAAACTAAGTAAAAAATTATACTCTGATCAGGCACAGGCACTTGCAACTTAGTCAACTCATGTCTTTATGCAAATGAAATTGTTTTCAAAAAATCAACTTGTTTGATTCCTTACCCGGATTGCGTCAAATGAGCGTGTCTTCAAGCCATTTGGGGCCTTGATGGTGTTCCCATGCATAGGATCACTAACCCATGTGACAATGAGCCCTGCTTGGCGTACAGCTCTTATTAGATGAGGGAGCTTCACCCTCATGTTCTCTGCTCCCATTCTATTGATGATTGTCAACCTTCCAGGTTTATTGTCAGGATTTAAAATCTCACAAAGCTTCACAAGCTCTTGTGGATCCATCTTATCGCTTACCTGCATGACACACACCAACCCTATGTTTAGAACTGAAAAGATTAACGAAATGAAATCATCCATGAGATTATGGGACCAACATTATAGCATACAAGTCATACAACATTTTATTTGAACAATGTGATTAGCGGGAGGGGGGATGTACATATGACATCCAATTTGAAAATGTGATATTATCCTAAAAATATATGTATTGGAAACAGTTTTTCTATTTGATAAGATTTTTGGATTTAGCAGCATACTATCTGATTCGATATAAAACTTTTTCATAAAAATATTTTTTAAAAAATTTATTCGCTTATAAGTACGTTGGTAGTAGGTATCCACTCAGATTCGAATTCCGATCCAGGGATTCTGACACCATTAAATAGTTACAATTCAGACTCAGATATCTGATTGGTATTAATATTTAATATATAGACCTACATGTCATGAAGAGAATCACATCCTCAACAGTAGGTTCATTACAAAGAGTAAATTTCCCGCCAAACACATGATCATTAGCTGGGCCCTGTCCATCTCTCACAGTTTGCATTATATCTGACCCAATCAAGAGTTACGAATGTATTTTCAAACATAGTACTTTATGGCAGGGTGTGGGATGTAAACAAAAACCCTCTGGTCCCTGCGCAGTCTCTTTCAATAAATAATGTTTTTCCCTTTAGAAAGGCACTTCAAAGGCTTATGCGTACATAAGAGAAATGTATTTTACAAAGTTGAACTTAGCTTAGATTAGAATGGATCAAAAAAAACACAGAATTCTAAATTATTAGATAAGGTACAAATGACATAAGAATTTACCTTAATTCCTATAGGATTAGATATGCCACGGAGAAATTCAACATGAGCTCCATCTAGTTGCCTAGTTCTCTCACCCACCCAAAGCATGTGAGCAGAACAATCATAGTAGAAGCCACTAGTAGAGTCCTCCCTTGTCAATGCTTGCTCATATGGAAGGTGGAGACACTCATGAGAAGTCCAGAACTCTGTGGTGGTCATAATAGGATGCTCAAGTGTGAGGCCAGCAGCTGTCATAAATCCCAAAGCTTCGTCAACTCTCTGTGCTAATTCCATATACCTGTATTAAAGATGAAAAATGTTTTCAAAGCTGTCTTCAATCTGGAGCGCTGTATAGTGCATATACTACAATGTTATATATATCGGCAATATAATATAGGATATTTTAGACAAATGCTATAAAAGTGGAAAACCATAAAGAATCAGCTCTATATTCCCATATATTAGTATATGCTGCCATGCTGGAACAAAAGCACAAATGAGTAACACTACGCTGATCATTTAGTATAACTGAGACCATGATCTTAACCAATAGTCAAAGGCTTTGTTGGATGCGGGATCTACTCCAGGAGGAGCGGTACGGACGTAGATGATAACATCACGACCTCTCTTTTCGCCAACTGGCGTTGTACAGAAGAATGAAACAAGATCTTGAACGAAGGGACAAAAGGAAGTATAAAGATCACCTTTCCCCTTGCTCACTGTGTTCAACAAAATCAAGATTCCACTGTGTGACTCTTTGCATAGCTGCGTATCCACCAGTGGCAAATGCTCTGAGGAGATTCAAAGTGGATGCAGATTGTGCGTAGGCTCCAAGCAGCCTCTGAGGATCTGGTGTTCTTGATTTTTCATTAAAGGCATCACTATTGATATTGTCTCCCTGATAACTGGGAAGTTTCACATTATCTCTGACCTCAAATGGATCAGATCTAGGTTTAGCAAATTGTCCTGCCATTCTTCCTACCTGTCATGTGGAGAAAACAGGGCAGCATTGGTCATAGGAAATTATGCATTGGGTGGTTGATATTTAAATTGCAACTCTTCCTCTACCATAAACAAAGTGTAATAATAACTGGAAGTGTAGTGTCAGATCTGCTCATACAAAATGAAATGGACAAATAGTGGCATTATGCATAGTAAACCAGATTAAATGTGTTATAAACATAATATGCCGCCTTCGGGTTGTTGATATTTACTTATCTAGTTTTGCAAATCATACTCTGCCACCAAAAAAAAAAAAAAATTATAACTGGAAGAGTTGTACAAAACAAAAGAATATAGTGCAGTTTAATGACAGAGCTGCTCATACAAAACGAAATGGGAAACTAGTGGCCTATGAAGCACGGACACGGGCAACGGCCACGGACACGCCGACATGTAATTTTTTGAAAATGTAGGACACCGACACGTCATAATATAAACATTATTTTTTTTCCCCTAGCATACAATATTTTTCATACAGAGGATAACAATATAGTGTACAAATAACGTACAAATAACAATGTGGCATTG
Source organism: Aquilegia eximia (assembly GCA_023053565.1). Taxonomy (NCBI): domain Eukaryota; kingdom Viridiplantae; phylum Streptophyta; class Magnoliopsida; order Ranunculales; family Ranunculaceae; genus Aquilegia; species Aquilegia eximia. The sequence goes on from JALIGU010000026.1 coordinate 212,880, forward strand.
TCATTTGTCAAAGTTAATTTGACAAGAAAAACAACAAAGTATTGAGAAAGATGAAGAATACAAGAGAAGCAAACTTGGAGAGAGAATAACAGTTGATATTGAAGGAAGATCGAGAGAAAGTAGGTGAGACTTGAGAGAGACATTTCTAGAGAAGTAGAGATCTTTTAGTTTGTTTGTTCTATTCCTGACCCAATTCTATTTTGATTAGTTTATGCCTCTTTGCAATCCTAAGTACTATCTTCTGGCCCATTGTAAAAAGCTAAAATTACAAAGTAATTCCTAAGCCAAAGTGTCCAGATGAAGTGTCCGGCAGTGTCCGGCATTGTCCAAATTTGAAAATTTGGTTTTTTGAAGTAGGACACTTGATTTGAAGTGTCGTACACATGTCCGAAGGTGTACGGAGAGTGTCGTTGTCGGACGTGTGTCCGACACTGGTGCGTGAGATTATGGGGGGTGTCCGTGTTTCATAGGTCACCAGTGGCATCCCCTCAAATATATGTATAGAAAGGAAGGCATTCCACAACGAGAGGGGCCCATTGGTCCTAAAAATTGAAAAATGGAACAGACAATCACTCATCAGTGAACATGATATACTATACAAGAACTGTGTTGTGTACTGCTAAGACTCTTAGAAGGAAACTACTCAACTAGACATCAATCAACCCAATTTCAGTGTACTTTTCCTTAGGATAGTTATAAGATGGGTAAGTTGCATCCTTATAAGAAAATCGTAGAATTATTTTTCAACTGTCTTCAAATGACTTTTAAGGATTTCTATTTAGTATTTACATGTCTGAGCTAATCAATCAACATTGTGATTGGTAGAATATATAATCCCTTATAATTTTAACTAGAGTCCATAACAAGACAAAGACAGTCATAGTCCTGAATACAAAGCACTTCACATTTAAATTCAAAAGATATATGTTACATGATCTGTTATAATACTTTTAAGATATTCACAAAAAAAAAAGAAGGTCTAGTGTACTTAGGTTTTGCCAAGTAAAAGTGAGGTAGTCATGGCACATATTCACTCAATATGATGACCAAGTATAGAGAAAAAACAGAGGCTGGTCAATCAGACTTTTTTTTTTTTTTTTTTTTTTTTTTTGAGAGAGAGAGAGAGGTAAACAAGCATAATATATTCATATCAAAAAGTTAATTACAAACAAAGCCAAGGGATGCGATATCCCCGGTTAAGGAAACAAAATCAAAACAAGGAAGAACAAACAAAAAAACTAGAAGCATCCTCAAAAGTAAGGGCCACTTAGAACATCCTCCCAAGAGTAAGGAAAGAAGATGCATTTTGACACTCATATCAAAATGTTATTAAAACTGACAATCTTTTCTATTGGGCAATGGAGATGCTCTTACAGTAGTTGTTAATCATGCTCTTAGTGCTTAAATTAATAAAAATTACCTACAGTATGATTCAGTTTGACTTTTATTTACAGGTTAATAAATGAAATAAATTAAGGATTAGCGAAATCAATGCATTGGTGTAGTTGGTAGAGCATAAATAAATAAAATTATAGGAAAAATGGAGGCAAAGTTGAAAGTACCTTGATGATTGGAATCTGAGCACCAAAAGTCAAAACAATTCCCATTTGCAACAAAACCCTAAAAGTATCTCTAATATTATTAGCATTGAATTCTTTAAAGCTCTCAGCACAATCACCACCTTGAAGAAGAAAAGCCTTTCCAACAGCAGCATCAGCAAGTTTATCTTCTAATTTGCGAGCTTCTCCAGCAAAAACAAGTGGTGGGAATCTAGTCAATTCATTTAAAACTGAATCAAATTCTTCTTTGTTTGGGTAAGTTGGGATTTGAAAAGCTTTCTTTGATTTCCAACTTTCAAGAGACCAATTTGAACAAGATGATTTACTAATATTAGTTAGAGTTGAAGATGATGATGATGATGGTTTCTTTGTTGGTTCAGTTGAATGAACAGATGAGATGTAGAAGAAAGAGGGTTTTGAAGAGAAACAAGATTTGTTTGACGAGTTTGGATGGAGTGTTAGTGTTACATTTCTTGCATATGCCATTGATGCCATTAGTGTTAGATTTCTTTCTCTGTGAATGAATGAATGAATGAGTGTAACTTTGTGAGAGAGAGAGAGAGATATATCTCACTCACTGGGATGGATTCCCACGAGTTTCACGTGTGAAACTCAAGCCTTTTGATGCCTACACTTATAGTCTAGGACTCTAGGGCTGTCAATGGATCGGATCGGTTTGGTTTTTTCTATGATCCAAACCGATCCGATTCTATTGTGATCCGAACTGATCCAATCCAATTTAAGAATGAATAATATTGTTTGGATACTGAACTGATCCGTTTCTAATAATAGGTAACCGATCCAAAACCGAACTGATCCAATTCTCAACTCCTCTTAAAAGTCTGCTTGTTTCTTTATTTTTATTTTTATTTTTATCTTGGCTCTTGTTCAGTTCTTCTTCTTCTTCACTCTAATAAGAAAAGAAAGTAGAACTGTAGAAGTGATAATCTCTTCTTGTTCATTCATCTTCTTTTTCGTCGTCACTATATTACTGTCTTTCCATCGTCGAAACGAGAACATCATCGTTCTTCTTCATTGATTGCTCGGAGAAATCAGTGAGAGAACATGTAAATTGACGAGGTATTGGGTTTAGGGACTCAAGAAATATTTGACTCAATTTTGACTCAATCATATTTAAGGTACTTGTACATGTTGGACTGGGATGATTTTTTGTAGGATGAATGTTCTCATTATGTACGACATTTTCACCAAAATTTATCATAATCTGAATTTTCTAACCCTAAAAAAATCATATTACAAGTTAATGTATTGTGGAACGTTCATTTTTACCGTTGAATGTAATATTACATTTGATGGGTCTAAATATATTCAAATGAGCTGATTTTTTATGTAGTAGATCTTTATAGTAAGGAGATCGAACCACAAAAATCATGCCAATCCAATATGTACAAGTACCTTAAATAGGATTGAACCAAAATTGAGTCAAACATTTCCTGAGTCCTTAGAACCCAACATTTGTTTCAAAATTAAACCAAACTTGTGATTTGATTCACTTGCAAACCTGTTGTGTGAACATATCGATAGTGATTTATTTTGCGAAGGAAAAAATTTTGGATTGATAAATCATTTGTAACTTGAAGAACTTACCTAGAATTACAAAGCTCAGAGAGATAATTAGTTTTGAAGGGAAGGGAAACTGAGAAGAAGAGGAGTTTTTGTTTGATCGAATTTTTTTTGTTTTTTTTATCCTCTGATTAATGGCTATTGGATTTGGATCGGATCAGGTTTTTCTTTGGATTTATACGAACCAAACAAAAAAAAAGAATGGTTATCCAAAAACCATTTCAACAGATCCATTAGTGTAATTGGATATCCAAAACCAAAAAATAATGGATTGGATCGGTTTTAGATCGGTTTAGATCATGGATTGGTTTGGATAGTTGACAGGTCTACACTTACGTTCACCAATCTATACAGTAAAACCTCGATAAATGAATGTTCGATAAAGTAATAACTTCGCTTGGATAATAATTTCTTTCGGTCCCGACTTGGGTATTTGTACTAAAGTAATAACCTCGCTAAATGCATTAAGTAATAAAAAAAAAATGAATTCTTAAAGGCCCAACGAAAATATAAATTAATAATTACTAAAACCCATACAAAAATTTATGTATATAATCTACATATACTTGAACTTTTATTTATAAATTCGTTTTTTGTGAAAATATGCATCTAAAGTTTGTTTTTTCTTTGTACCAAAACCATATATAACCCCTTCCACTTCTTGTAGAGAAACACAACTTCTAGAATATTTTGCTCATATTGTAGCAAATCGTTATATAATGTTATTATTCCTTGAAATGCTTTTTTTGACGAAACATTTGGTATAATCGAACTATCATCTGGATTAGGATTATGTTCATCATTATTTGGTGTATGGCCGCATACTTGTTGTTTTTTTATTTTTTTTTTTCTTTGACCACATACATAGCATGGAAATGGTTCCAGGACCCTCTTGAGGGTACCAAAATAAAAATAGCCTGGCTAAAGTACAAGTTTCACAAAAGACCATGTTTAGTGTAAGTGTGTAACACATATCACATAAAGCCTTTATTAAGACCCGTATTTAAAAAACGACCCTTTTTAGATAATCTTTTTTATTAATATACTTAAAATACCCCTAACCACTTATCTCTTCGTTTTCCTATTATCTCTCTGCCTCTTTATTTTTTCTTCCTTACTTCCATCTTTTCTTCTAAAAAACAACAAATTCCCTCTCTCTCTCTCTCTCTCTCTCTCTCACAAACAAAATTTAGTTTAAAAATAGCATTGGATTTCGAGATAGAAGTGGTGGCGGCGGTCAACGTGAAGGCAGTGGTGATGGATACGAAGACGGTAGTGGTAATTATGGAGGTAGTGGTGGTGTAATGTTGAATTAATTGATATTCCATTAGATAAGTGGAGAAATATTGGAATGTAAAATTGATATTCCATTAGCTATCTCTTTAATGTTTAGCATAGAAACATAGAAGAAAATATTTTGGGGTTCATTTGAATTCATCTTTTTTGTTGTTTTTTTTTCAATTTTTAGTTCTAATTAGTTCTGATTGAGTAGAAAAACGAGTAAAGAAGAGTTTATGAAGATCTAGGTATGAATTTTGCTTGTTTTGTACTCTACATTTTGGTGTGTTTTCCTTTTTTTTTTCTTCTTCTTACTTGAAAATCAAAATTGGGTTTTTATTTCATTATCATTTCATTTACTTTGTTTAATTTTGTTTTGGGGTTGTCTATAATAGGGTCCCCACAATAACTAATTGTGCACATAAAAAACTGTTTCTACTTACAGACTTGTGTTTTCTTAAAGTGAATATACACTGTGATGGATGGAGGTACCCCAAGCTTCATTAAGTCAAGATGGATTTTTGGAAGTGGTTCATCAAAGTCAAGATGAGTGGTGTTGGTGTTGCTACGACACTGTGGATGAGAGTCCAATTACAGGGAATTCTTAATGTTGGAACACAAATACTGAAGTTCAATTTCTGCTGCTACTGTTGAAGGTATGCACAATTGGAATGGGATGTTGATGCGCTGCAGAGTTTGCGACTACTGTTGTTATGAAGCTATGCATTGTTGGTTCGGGTTGTTGCTACATGCTTCTTGTTTTGAGTTGTAAATCACTTGTATCTTGCTTTGCTTTCTAGCCTAAAGGCATGACTTGTCAATGTACTACTTGTAGATGTTGTTTAGGGTTGTACTTTGTTTACCATCAATCAATAAAAGTAACAATTTCTCTAAAAAAACCTATTCGGGAAGGCTGGTTACGAGTATGTTCACGGTAAATGTCAAAATATATAAGAAGATCTTTTATTTGAGGAATTATATTGTGTGAATGAGTCGGTATTGTACTTGACAAAAACTTAATAAACATAAATGAGATTGTGTATTTTAAATTACAAGTTACAATGAAATTTAGTTCAAGTTATGAAGGGATTTCGTGATTTTGATTGTTCAATCATGTTGTTGATTTAATGGTTTTCCAAGTTTTATTTACTTAGTTAAATATATTTTATGATTATGAAATATAGTTTTGAATAACGGTAGTGTTATCAAATGCTTATGCATTCATAAGTTTAACATGCATGTAGTTTTATTTTAAAAATAGCTCTATGTGTCTAATGCATTAACCATTATACATTCCAAAATGCTTTATGCATCCAATCCATTGAGCTCTATGTATTCGGCACAATATATACCAACAAGTTATGAACTGTAAGGCCAAGTCTTTCTTGGTGAACAATCTGTACATATCAGTGCATTGAGCTTAATGCAACCGACATATCATATACCAACAATCCGTACTTGCATTTGCACCCAATGCATTGACTTCTATGCATCTGGTGCATTGAACCTAATGCAACCAACATATCATATACCAACAAGTTAAAAATGCAAAGATATATATGCATCCAATGCATTAAGCTCTATGCAACCATCAAAACATATACCAACTAGTTAAGAAATGCAAAGAACTCCATGCATGTTGTTGTATGCATTTAGAGCTGAATAAATCTTGTTGGTTTTAGGGTTTATAAGGGGTAGGGTATAGTTGCAACACATTAACGTGGCAGAAAACTTGGTTGGTTCCAGGGTTTATTGGGGTAGATTATGTTTGCAAATACATGTAGAGTCGCGTAAGGCCACATTTAGGGTCATGTAAGACATATTTGTTTGTATGGTTAATTAGTGTGAGGTATAATTTGATGCATTCTAGGGTTTAAAACCCCTACTTTGTGCCAAGATTGCTACTACATGTTTTTAGAATTATTAGGGATTTTTAGGTTTATGTTTAATTGATGTTTTTAGGTGTTTTAGGGTATTTCTATTTTAGGGTTATTTTAATTTCGAATTATGTTTTCTATTTTCATTAGAATTGGTCTAGGTTTAGGTTTCCTTGCTTTCCAAGGATTGTTTTTCCTATTTAAAGAGTTGTAGGCCATTGGCCAAGTGAGGGTTGATTGGTTAATTGAATTGTGTGTTTTGAGAAGAGTCTTCTCTTTGTGTGAGTTCTTGGATAAGAACATTGGTTGTCGAATCCCGAAAATCGTCGTAGTTCTTTGAATTCGGTTCAAAGTACATATCTTTATGCACGACTGCATCAAATTGGTAATCAGAGCAAGGTTTTGAGGATTCTACGTTCTCAAAAATCCTGAATTTTTTTTCATCTTCATCGTTGTTTCAAGTGTTATCGCTGCCACCGCTCTTTTCAAAGTCTTCCGCTGCTTTGTTTGAGGTATTTATTTAAAAAAAAAAAAATCCGAGTTACTGTTCATCACATTACTGTTCACAGTATCTAGTTTTTTTGCAAATTTACTGTTCATCAAAAAAAATTCTTGGTCATATTCGTTGGTATTAGTTTAAATTACATGGAGAATTGGTATAAGGATTGGACTCAGAATCATGCTTTTCGTTCTTTGTGTACTATAGGAGGCAAGTTGTGTTCTTTTGTGATCGACCCTAAAAATAATGGTAATTTTGTTTCAAAACTAGCGGTTGAGAAATTACAATTGGAAGTGGTTGAAAACAATTGCTTGGTTGATTTTTCCATTGGAGATATTGTTGATCGGGTGTGGTGTAATATAGTCGACACGGATGCTTGTCATCTTTTGTTGGGAAATCCATGGACATGAGAAACAGATGCTAGATTTAATGTGCAACATAATGGTTATAGTATTCTGTGGAAAAGCAAGAAATTTGTTCTTCTTTCGACTAGGCCTTGCATATCACAAGAAGAATTCGAAGCTATATGTCATGCGCGCCAGGTTTACAAAGAATCCATGGGTGAATTTTGCAAACAAGGATGTCGATATTTAAGTGATTTTTTTGATATCTTTGCCGAGAAGGAGGAGGTTACAAGAACCAAGTTTCATAGTTCAAAAACATTTGAATTGAATGAATTTTTTCCGCTCTTTGAGGAAGAATCCCCAGATGTTGTTGAAGATGTGTTTTCTCAAGAATTTGGTGTATGTGTTGATCCGATTTGGGAATCTTTTATAGCCAATTTTCAGCGATATGTTCCTTCTTTTCATGGAAAACACTTGGAGATTTTGTGTTTCAAGTATCATTGTTTTGCTAAGTTCCTAAAATTTGATCTTTATGCAAGTAAAGTTCGTGGAAGAATTCAACTTTTTGGGCTATTGCTTCTTATGAGAGTGAGCAGATTTTTGGGAAGAATTCGAGGTAGACTCCTTGATTTACATAGGCCAAGTTCGAGCTTGCAGCACCAACGTGCAACTACGATTACTTTTGGTGAATTTGAAAGATTCAATTTCGTGGACGAACTTTTTCGAACCCGGGGAGAGCTGATGCATTCTAGGGTTTAAAACCCCTACTTTGTGCCAAGATTGCTACTACATGTTTTTAGAATTATTAGGGATTTTTAGGTTTATGTTTAATTGATGTTTTTAGGTGTTTTAGGGTATTTCTATTTTAGGGTTATTTTAATTTCGAATTATGTTTTCTATTTTCATTAGAATTGGTCTAGGTTTAGGTTTCCTTGCTTTCCAAGGATTGTTTTTCCTATTTAAAGAGTTGTAGGCCATTGGCCAAGTGAGGGTTGATTGGTTAATTGAATTGTGTGTTTTGAGAAGAGTCATCTCTTTGTGTGAGTTCTTGGATAAGAACATTGGTTGTCGAATCCCGAAAATCGTCGTAGTTCTTTGAATTCGGTTCAAAGTACATATCTTTATGCATGACTGCATCATAATTATAATGGTTAGGGGTAGTATAATTTAGAGTTGTTTAAAACCGCATTAGAGTCGGGTAGACTTGGTTGGTTCTAGGGTTATTATGGGATATGGTATAGTTGTAATGAGCTTTTTGCATCTATAATTATTATTGTGCGAAGATGTGTTGGCAAGGTTTGCAAAGATCTCATGGTATATTTTATTTGTTAAGTGATTCTCACCTTTTTGCGTTTTTAATATGAAATGCAATGTCGTTAAGGCGAAGAATGCAAAAACTTTTTCTCTCCTAAAATAATAGGTAGTATAGTGATGAGAAAGGTGTCAATCCACTCGAATGAAGAATGAAGTCAATGAAAAACCAACAATTAAAACTAAATGCTTGAACACATTGGAGAGAATATTTTCTTGAATTTGGAATTGAATAAAATAAAAACAATTGATTAAACTAATTTAAACAAGACAATTAAATTGAGATTGATATGAAGAGAACTAGACAAGAAGTCAATAGAAGATTGAATCCACTTCCGAGATTTTTCTCTAAAATACAAAGCAATTCATTTAATTCCATACTTATTAAATCTATCTCTATCCCTATATCATAGATTTAATCACCTTGAATCTAACTTTCTCTATCCCTATATCAAGGTTAGATTCAAGGGCTTCTAATTTGTCTCCCTTTGACAGTCGAATCTCTATCCCTATATCATTCAAGTGAAAGAGATTGATAAATTATAAACAAAGATAAATTACATGTCAATCTCTATCCCTATATCATTGACATGTAAACTAGTATAATTGAGGGTAATAAGTCCTCTAGATGTTGGGAAATCCCTTTCTCCATTAGACATAGAATACAGGAGGAAAAGAATTGATGACAAATATAATTAAACTTTTAAGCACATCGATTCTACTCTTTACTAATGGAATTAAATCAACTACTTCAACATGAAAATCTCATCTCAGAAGCTTCATCAATCCCCTATAGGGATTTAAGCTTCCATCCTTGATGAAGACATCACCATAGAATAAAAGCAAAAAATTAACATTATAAAAATAATAGAAATGGAAGAGAGTATAATTATTGTTAATGGAAGATGATGAAGAACAGTAAAGTTGCAGAAAATATTGTTGAACTTTCAAGAGAATGAAAAGTTACCTAATGAGAGAACAACTCTCACTTTTATCTAAAACATAAGAGGGAAAATACAATTCAAAATTCGAATTCCTTCAGAGCTTAATTTTCTCCACTGATAATGTGAATTAGGTTCTGACTTCTTCTTCTGAATGTACCTGGCTGCTTGTGCAGAAAAGTTCATCCCTTGAATCTCTGCCAAGGTGGCGACTGGTCACTTCCCATGTGCAATTGACTGGCGAGTAGCCACTGATGACGTCAGCAATAATTGAACTTGTTCACAATTCCTTTTAGCCTTGTATTTTCACCCATTTTCCTATTGTTTCTTGACATATTGCACATATTTAAATGAATTCCATAATTTGACCATCAATTCCTGAAACATCACTTAAAATATACAAAATACATTATTTAATCATATTTGTGAAGACAATCAATATGTTATTTGGGGCAATAAATGACAGTTTTGGGTGCCATGATGTGTTGGCAAGAGATGCCACGAGCTTATGGTATATTTTATCCTTCATCCAACTCGAAAACATGCTTACTTTTGAAACCAAATTCTAACTCTTTCATTAATCTCCAATTTCATAATTAAATATATAAATCACTGCAAAACATCAAATTAAACTAAACAAAAATGGGCTTGCGGCGCAGTTTGTAGCGTCCTCTAGTTTTTTGTAATTCTTCTTTTATCAATAAAATTTGTTTTTTATCAACAAAAAAAAAATAAATAAATAAAATAAAATAAATGAATACCCATCTCCATAAATTATCAAATAAAAAATAGAAGATGGTGAGTTTATGATGATGAACAAGTACATCAGCAACAACATCAGCAAGTTTCTGTAGCGACCCGACCTATATCACCACTGATATTGTCTCCACTTAGCCATTGCGGACATCCGACAGTGTAGGCATTTATGGGCAGCAGCCTGCTTCCCAGGAGGTCCCATCCTGAGACTACTCCCACTCGAGCACGCTTAACTCTGGAGTTCTTTCGAATTCCGGAGCCAAGTGAGCCCAAAAGGCCTCGGTGATAATATTTGATGGATCTATACCTATATTCCAATGTCAGGACATCCTTCTCTCATGTGTTGTAGGACACACCCCTCGGCAAACCATCTGTCGACCGGGGGTGTTACAATCCCACCACCTTAGAGGAGAGTCGTCCTCGACTCTGGAATATACAGCTCCAGATCTCCGACGTTCCCTGCCCCTCGTGAGACGATTACCTGGCACAACCGTCACCCCTTTACTAGGCTAGGCGCCTTTCCAGCATACACTCCCACCCCCGACAGGAGAACCGTCGTCGGCTCCGATACCATTTGTAGCGACCCGACCTATATCACCACTGATATTGTCCCCACTTAGCCACTGCGGACATCCGACAGTGTGGGGTTTTATGGGCAGCAACCTGCTTCTCAGGAGGTCACCCATCCTGAGACTACTCCCACCCGAGCACGCTTAACTCCGGAGTTCTTTCGAATTCCGGAGCCAAGTGAGCCCAAAAGGCCTCGGTGATAATATTTGACGGATCTATACCTATATTCCAATGTCAGGACATCCTCCTCTCATGTGTCGTAGGACACACCCCTCAGCAAACCACCTACCAACCCGTGGTGTTACCGTTTCTTCAAGTTGGTTTTGAAATTTAGTAACAAGTTTTTGATGCTCTAAAGTAGAGAGAAATAGAGACAATTCTTGATAGCAACACTACCACCATTTTCTTCGATACATGAAAATGGAGATGGATGAATGAAACTAAGCTTGTGAAGGATGAAATCAATTACTTCAAATTGTTATGAAGCCAATCAAGCTTATTAGATATCCAATTCCATTGCTCAAACCATAAAAATTGAGAAGAAGTAGTAGTATTAGTTGAGATGATGATGTTGGAATTGATAAATGATAATATTAAATTCAGATTGTTGAGGGAGAAAAATTAAATCATTTGAAGAAAGATCATGCAAAAATTTTGTTGGTTCTTTGGGTAGTGGAGGCAGCGGTGAAGAGCTTGAAAAGAGAAATAACGGAGAAGAAAGGAAAAAGGGTAAAACAGTCTAAAAAAGCCAGAATTAGTGATGGGGTCTTTTTGTGCAATGGTTTTCTTAGCTAGGCCAGCTTTGCATTTTGGGGCCTTATAGGGGTCCCTTTTTTCCCCCTGCATACATAGATTGAAAATCTCCCTCTAAAATAATAAATATTTATTTATCGATAAATTAATATATTATTTATTTATCGATAAATTAATAATCTCGCTAAAATAATATATTTTTGGTCCCAAGGGTATGCATTTATCGAGGTTTTACTTTACTACTAATACTAGTAGAGATTTTGGCACCTAACCTCCCCCCCCCCCCCCCCCCCCCCCCCTCCAATTGAATGGAAAAAAAGAGACAGAATTACAAAAATTATTTTTTAAATAAAATATTTTAACATTACCAAAATTAACCCTCTATTTTGATAAGGATGACACGTGTTAAATTCTTATCCATCTATTTATTACTTAATCCAACGGTCATAAAATGAAGAAAAATCATTATACTACCAAAACTACCCTTTATTTACATTTCAAATATATTCATTGGCTTTGTTGTCTTCCCCAAAATCCCCAAAAGTCTATAAAAAAACCTAACTTCCCTCTAAGTTAGATTTCCTTAAATCTAAAGCTAACAAGTATAGCTAAGTATGGGTGATCGAGGGAAACAAGTATGTAATATATTTTTTCAAATTTCTCAAAAAAAATTTCATGTTCTTTCCTCAAAATTCATCTTCTCATTCAATTTTTTTTGTAAATCGATTTGGAGGGTAATGTTAATTATGTATATTTCAGTGTGTGTGTGTGTGTGGGGGGGAATATTAAAGCTATAAAATAAACACCTACAAAATAGAATAAAAATTTATCGTATAAATAACAATGACATGTTGGATTAAGGTGTATCAGAAGCAATAAAACCGAATTCAATTGAATTTATTCCACAATCTGAATACAAATTCAAACAAGAAATTACAGATCAATCATAACAACCCGATATTGGCATATCACACCTCCCTCTATAATATTATTTAAAGTGAGAAATGCGTATATTTCAGTATTTAGACAATAAGTATATTGCATCCTGATTTGAGGCACATAATTGATGGAGGAAGACGATATCCAAAGTCGTCTACCTATTTATTATCAGTTTTTGGGATGGTCATTGGTGGCATGGTTCTTCAGAAAATATCCACAATAATACATTAATTACCACGGTTAGTCTCAACCCGAATGGTAGCAAAAGTAACCTGTTCCGACCTTATAAATCTAAACTGTCCAAATCAATCGGGGACGGACTTATGAAGCTTATAATATTGTAGATACTAACTTCGAATCTATGCTCTGGATCCCAGTTCAGAAATTGATCATTAATAAACACCTGATAATCACAAATTAAATTCATCACCAGTATTCAATCTTCATTTTATTTACATATACTAGTGTCTATATGAGCCTGTACTACACACAGGTTTGTATGATTTTATTTGTATAGGGTTCCCTTGCTAATATGAATTTTCATTTGTCTTTGTCTGAATGAACATGTCTGTATGTATAGGAAAAGAATGATGCACGGAATTTCCTATGGACAGTACTTAGAATTGAGATATTGTGCTAACATCGTTTGAGTAGATAAAAAGATAAATATATCTAAGACATGGATGCCAGAGCAACAATCTTTAATGTCGATACTGTACTATCTAAAATCATTAAGAATACCATAAAAATATTGCAATATTGCAGTAAAGAATAACTAAAACAACCTTACACGCCAACATGAATTGTGTTGAAATATTATTGAAGATATAGTGAATTCCTAGTGAAAGAATAGACAATTGCAAAACATACTATATTAATCATCCAAAATACCATTTAAAACATATTATACTATTCACATAAGCTTGAAATAGCAAAAGTACATCTACAGAGGGATGATAAGTAGTAAATAACTTTCGAAGGGTCAAATTATCGAAATTGACAACAACGTTTGCAAAAAAATTCAATTATAACAATGCATTTCAAATATAACACCAACGTTTCATATCATATCAATTCATGACAAATAAGTTTAACACCTACATCAAATGGGTCACAAAAAAAACGTCGGAACTAAACTTGGTTGTCATGAATTAATACGATAACAAACGTTGGTGTTATATTTGAAATACATTGTCATAATTGAATTTTTTTGTAAACGTTGTTGTCAATTTCGATAATTTGACCACTTTCGAAGTCTGTCCATTATTGGCTTCTTCCTTAATCTGCATAGTATAAGAAAATTGAAAAAATATGTTAGTGATATTATATTCATTAAAATTAGTGTTTTGTTCTAAATAATCAATAGTTTAATTACCTTTTTTTGCTTTATTCGCTCTTTTGGTTGGAGATTCTTCTTTTGTAGTTGATGTAGATTCCACTCGTTTCTTGTTTGTCGGAGCCTGGGTTATGTAAAAATAAAAGTTATTAAAAAAATAAATCAATCGTAAATAAAAAAATTATATGTGTATATATGAATACATACTAGTGTCAAATGATTTATTTCCTTTTTCTTATTTCACTTTCATCATTTCAAAGTTGTTTTGTCATCATCTTCTTCACTTTCTAACTCATTGTATATGAAATTTTGGAACCGACAAAGACATTTCATCCTTATAAGTGGTCATTGATAAGTATCTAAAAACGTAGTTTTTACCCCTAATTAGTATGATGTTAGAACTCACTTTTGGACTCGAATTAGAGTAATATTTATTGTTTTTGTATTTTTGTAGGAAAGAACCTAGAAAAGAATAAATCAAAGAAAAAGCCTACAAAATGATATAAAAAGAGCAAAAAGAGAAAAGTCAAGTATGAAGCCCAAAGTCATGGTTCCAAATGGTCAAAGCCTTTAATGAATCTTAGTGGATTAAATCTAAATGAGCCCATAAATTATCTACAAAGCTTAAGTCCAAGAGAGGCCCATTAAGGAGATAAGTGAAGTGAGACTACTAAATAGAAGATGGAGGATGGAATCACTTCAAGGTTGATATTTAAGATTCTAGCATATGTAAAATATGGAGAATATTGAGACAACTCAGCCATCCAAAAGAGGTTGCCAGTATCTTATAGAATGCCACTATATATAGCAGTTTTATACAAAATTGGCAACAATGGTGGCAAGGATTTGATTTTCAACACATGTTTTTCATTAATATTTGACCACAATCATTCAAAGATTTTATTCTTGACATTTTCTTCCACAAATGATTTGATTAGCAATCAAATCAAATATTATGTAATATTTTGCAATTTTCCCCTTTTAGGCTCCCTATGGATCTATAAATAGGGAGCTCTATTCATTGTATTGATCATCAAGAGTTGAGAGCAAAACTCATTCTAATAAAAGTTCTTTTCTTCTTCTTCTTCTTTTTCTTTTAGTTTATTAGTTTTTATTTTATGTCATTTCATTTAATAGATTTTAGTTTAGTATTATTATGCTAGGCTAATCTTCCTTTTTTAAGGGAGAGATGAAGCCTTTTCATTTTATGTAGTAGTTAATATATGATTTATTAAGCTTTAATCCATTAGAGTAATTCTGGAGGTCAAGGATCTAACGCTTCAAGAGAAGGTTAGAGGTAAGTAATTGCAATGATTTATTTGTGAAATGAAACATATAGCGGTGTTTATTTACTTTCTTCTTAGTTCTTTAAATTCTTTTAGTAGGTGGAATATACACTTTGTTATAGCTATTTGGGGACATATTGAGTGACGGTCTAAAAGGCGAACGTACTCTTTCTTGCCACCAACATAATAGTTGTACATTGTGTTGTAGTCTTTCCTCACATTTTAATGATAAGAAGTATCGTTGATTTTCCAGAATCGATAGACTCTAATGTAGATAGAATAAGTGTTTAATGTCATACCTTTCCATTATGCATTTTGAATCATCTTAGTGTATAATGAGTATGTATGTACGGATTAATCTTGATAAATCTATATATTATTACATAATTGAATTGGTGGATTCAATCCCTTGAAATTCTCATCATATTTATCTTCCTAAAATTATTTCTCACATTAGTAGTAGTTAATCACCAATACCTTGCAAAATTATTTTTTCCTTATTCTCTAGATTAGTAAAAATGAATTTCTTTTCTTCATTTAACTTGGTTCTCTCTTAGACGTGGATTCGATAACCCTTTCTTGAAGATATACTTGTTTTAGGTAGTCAAAGCAAAGTTTTGAAAAGCGTGATCTAATTAATGACTATTTCACGCTCTTTCAAATGGCGTCGTTGCCGGTCTAAGAAGGAATCGAACCAAGGAAGAAAAGATGTCATCATACTGATCGACAGTCTATTGGGACCCACCCAACCCTCTCACCTTCCATATTGAGTTTGTTTTCTTCTCTCTTCTCTAGTTTCTTGTTTTCTATTAAATTTTATTTAGTAATTAAATTATAATAGACTGTAGTTTCAATTATTGCATTTAGTTTGTATACACTCACTCTCTGGTAGAGAAGGATAACAAATAGTCACGGACAATTGACTAGTTTATTTTTGCATGGGTTCGTACACTAATTCATCTTTAGTGGCCCGATCCTGTAAGTATACATTCTCACTGCGAAGCCCAAGTTAGTGGTTGTTTTAATTGAGTGGTGTATTGCGCATTTAATTTGACATTTGCATAAAATATTAGATAAGGGCAAGAACCCCAACAAAATAAAGTAGTGGATTTCATCACCGCTATTTTGCCCAACTAGATTAAAAATCTCAACATCTTGCATAACCTAAGCCCAATTAATAATTTAAAATCTATTAGACTTCAAGCCAAGGGTTGCTATATAGCTCATAAGACCCTCTTGAGTAGGATAAGATTTTAAGGAATTTTTATAATTAGTACTTCTTATGCAATGTCTAGAAAGGTTCTGTCAAACGACGTGCAATGCCGTCTAAGGTTTAAGTGGCTACATAATTGAGGAACGTGTTTATACACGGAAGACCCCCCCCCCCTCCCCACTGAATCTGAGAACTGATCTGGCTGCATTTGGACGAAAGTTATTTGAACTTCTTGAGATTTTACCTTACCAAGAGTAGGAGCTAAGTCTAGAAGTACTAAGGATTAAGTTTATTTAAAATTCGTAACCTAAAAAATTAAATAAAGATAAAAGAATTGAAGTTGATTTGTTTGATCTAGAAAAATTTCTTCTTGATTATTTTGTATGCCCAAACTTGGTTGGGTGAGAAACGAAATTAATCGATTAGTTAGTATTGATCTTCTATCCTCGGACGAGGAATCTTCTACTCCTTCATCCCCAATAACCTTTTCTATCATGGCGGGCCTTATAGATCCTAGAAATCTCGATGAGCAATTTGCTCCAGTAACCACCAACCCGCCTTCTTGTATTGTGTTGCCAGCATGTGATGCACAACATTTTGAAATAAACCCATCAATTATCCACATGTTACCTAAATTTCATGGATTCAAAAATGAACAACCTTATAATCATGTGCTTAAATTCATTACAATTCTTTACTGTTATGAATCAACATTTGGGTACCGACGATTTTAGGTTGCGTTTATTTCCTTTAACCCTTGAAGATAAAGCTACCTATTGGCTAAACTCTTTATCAGCCAATTCAATCACTACATGGGAAGGGTTATAAAGAAATTTCTTAGCAAAATTTTACCCACAAGCCAAAACAGATGCTATGAGATCTGCAATAGCCAATTTTAAAGGAAAACCCGACGAAGAATTTTCTGAAAGTTGGGAACGTTTTAACGATTTACTTATTCGTTGCCCACACCACAACTTCGACAAAGCCCAACAAGTTTACCATTTTTACAAAGGAATTTCTGGAATGAATCGAACATTACTCGAGTATATGCACCAAGGGAAATTTCTAAAACAAAAGGCCGAAGATGCTTACAAATTCCTTGAGGAACTAGCCGAGAATGCCCAAAAATGGGGTGGTAGCAATGAGGACATTGCTATAATAGAGGGAATATCAGACACGGGCACTTGCCGAAGGGATTATAATCCGATCTGTAATAATATGTTCGTGTAAGCACCCAGATCATTCCCAATTCAGGAACCTCACACCATACCAACATACAACTGGGATCTCACATCCCACATACAAAATCCATCTCCCTTTTCCCATCCTGAAAAAGAGATGCAATAAAAACTTCAATAGCTTTTCTGTTTATAAAACCATTTCAATATACATATACTGCTTTAATAACTCCAGATAAAACATGATATCTGTAACTAATCACTTTAATAGAAAACTATAATCGATAAACCACGAGTACTATATATATACCAAACAAAACCATGCATGCATTTTTATCATCACTATACGAACTGTACTGTAACATTTATTAAAATATGAACCACGAGAGGATAATATTAAGGAAATGTAAGTCCCTACCTCAACACGCTCCCAAGTTCTCTTTGAGACTCGAAGAAACCCAAGTATAACACTAAGTCGCAATCCTAGAAATACAAGGGAATTTTATAAATTAAGATCTAAAGATATTGTCAAAATATTGTCTGTTATTTTTTTCTAGTCGTGTATATCTTGTGCTTCGGGTATGTTTTCTCAGAAGTGATATAATAGAAACCATAGCCTATTAATAAATTTGTATCGGCACCAAAGTTTTCAAAACTAATTTTTCAGAAATGGAATTCCCACTTCAACGTGTCAGAATATTACAATTTATACCCTACTATATATTTGAGGTATCGGTGTTCGACACCTATAATCATCTGCCATGATATTTCTCTTAAAACTACCTATTTTCGGTCACCTATTGACTCAAAGAACCAGGTGATTTGAACAACTAATTGTCCCACCATACAACTTCCACCTACTAGCAATTGTACAATTCATAAGTCAGTTCAAAACCACCTTACTATGTACTAATTTCCATCCTATTAAGCTAGTTCAACCCCAGGTGAATCTAAAACCATTTATGACTAACAAGTATGGCTTCAACCAGGTTAAAAACAACCTATAGGATAGTCTAGAATCAACCAATCAACTGAACATTTTGTTAGCGTATTGATAGTCAAAAGTGTGTTAAATATTCATAAGGACTATATAAGAATGGTTTTTATTTTGGAAAACTACTGACCTTACCAAGTGATTTGTTCTGATCAATTTTTGAGTTGTAAACATCTATATTAATGGATTAGTTACGTTAGGAAGTATATGTGGAAATTAATTATCCTAGTATATAATCTATGGGTGCACCAAAAGTAAGAAGTTATATTGTGAACCAGATCACTTACCTAATCTTCAGTTTGATCTCTTTTTGATTCCTTGCTCTTCAATCCTTTTTCTCCTGGTCTACTACTAGCCAACCCACTACTTTTGCTAATACTCAGATCTGAAATTTTTCTTGTTAAGGCTAAGAGTTTCAACTAATAAAAAGGAACGTCTCATCTAGATCTTTCCTAAGAAATGGTTTCCCACTAGTCAAACTGGTTTTGGAGTTGTTTGTGATAAGTAAAACTAATCCACAGGTCATGTTTTGATCATGCTATGGTAATAAGGTGTGGAGATTTCACACCGTGCATGGAAGCCTAACTCACGCGGTGACGAGAGTTACTTAAATAAGTTACTCCACTTGTCATACCTATATACCTCTTCTAAGTCTCGCACCCTTCGAACCAAACAATTTACGAGACCAGAATTTTATTTTATAATTATTATCATGATATATATGTATATATATTTATCCTCATTAAACACGATCAATTATCTAACGCCAAACTAAAAAGTTTCACTTAATTATAATCATGGCTTTAGGCTCATAGATAGGATTACTAAAATGCCCCTAAGGAGTGCACGGGTCTTTACATTCTATAAACGTTAAAAGAAATTTCGTCCTAAAAATTAAAGCTATACTTGAGTGTCAGAGAAATTACTCACAAGGAAAGCTCTAGGTACTACTATCCCATTTCAAATTTGATTTCCTATGGTTCCTTGTTATCTGGTAAGTGACTCTCACATAGAAATGACACTAGAATCCTCAGGACGGTCGAGTCTAGACAAATGGTCAAAAACTACATTTTCGGTCCCTTTTTATTTTTAATTTCAATGTCAAATTCTTAAAGCAACATAATCCAATGAATAAGACGCTGTTCAGTTTCCTTCTTGGAGAGTAGGAATCTAAGGGCAGCATGATCCGTGAAGATGACAGTACAGGAACATAAAAGGTAGGAACGAAACTTATCAAGAGCATATACTATGGCTAACATCTCTTTCTCAGTCGTAGTGTAATTACGTTGAGCATCATTAAGAGTTTTAGTAGCATAATATATGACATGGGGCTTACCATCTAGACATTGACCTAAAACAGCCCCGACAGCAAAGTCTGACGCATCGCACATCAGCTCAAAGGGTTTACTCCAAGGTGGCCTAATGATGGGTGCAGTCGTGAGGGCAATCTTAAGATTTTCAAAGGCAGTCATGCATTTTTTTGTGAAATCAAAATGTGCATCCTTAAGCAATAAATTGGTTGAGGGGCGAGCTTTCTTTGAAAAATCATGGATAAAGTGTCGATAGAATCCTGCATGGCCTAGAAAGGCTCGAATATCTCTAATAGACTTAGGAATAAGCAAGGATGAAACAAGATCTACATTAGATTTATCCACCTGGATACCCTCGGGAGAAACTACATGACCCAAAACTATTCCTCTTCTAACCATAAAATGGCACTGTGTGTACCCTAGGTAAAAAACCCGACAAGTGTCACTGATGGATGTATAAGAAGCTAAACCGGGAGCACCTGAGCATTAGCCAGCAAAGCCTGGGCTATTGGGTAAGGCCCAACCCGGTCTCAAGGGATCCACATACGCTCTGTGGACCTTGACCCACCGGATAGTCCACGATCAATGGGTGGATTCCCGCAAGTGGCCTCCAGTTCTGCCAGGGAAGTATTGGCATCCTCCCCTCTCTGAAGAGCAACGGTCAGGGTGAAGTCCAGGTTGTTCTCCTCCAAGCCCACCGGTCGCTGTTTGCCGCCGCCAGGTCTTTCTCAAGCTGATGATTCTCAGCTCGAAGGCACTCCAGATCCTCCAAGGCAGAAGGCCGGGGTCTGACACTCATCTCAAAGACCGGGGCCATGGCAGCTTGTGTCTGACAAACAAGGGAAACAAGAGTCAGGAAGAAACATAAATACATCTACAAATATAAATCAGAACTCAAGGTAGGGAATCATACCGCAATCAGGTTCTGAGCCGCTACCGTCATCGCCCGGTGATAAGTCCTCAAAAGTGTATATTTATCCCCCGAATAACACCTTGTTTGTCTAGCACTTAGCTTATATTATTGTATTATATCTATTGATTAGTGCTTTCTTGTCTATTGTGTAGGTTTTATGAGCCGAAATACGAATATTGTGTTAAAGCCCGCCAAAAGTCAAGAAAAACAAGCAAAAAGGTGTTATTTGCACAAGAGAAGGAGAATTGATATTTGAAAATAAAAAAGTTTGAAGAATTCCAGAAAAAGCCAGAATCTTCCAAAACCATTTTAAATCCAAAAAGAAAGGAAGATTCTCAAATATTGGCTAGAGCTTCATTGAAATTTTCCCAAAGAAGATGAGAAACACTTCTTTCCAAAAGAAAAATTCCAAAAATTTCTCCATGTGTTGTCATTACAAATCACAAGTGTTGAAGGCCCGAATGTTCCAAAAGTATTTTACAAAAGCCTTTTCCATTTCTAGCCCTGTCCTAAGCCAAGTTACAACCCATTACTGTCTTTTATAGATCTAAGCTGATATGGTAGGATGTGGCGAGTAAGTGAGAAGGTGTTGAGGTGAAAAACCCGACATCTCAAGCAAGGCTAATTTTTCCATTCTTTGAGACTAAGTTCGTTCCATTACACCAGTTTGTTCTTATTGATATATGTGAGATGATTGTCCATCTTTATTCCTCAGATAGAGGTAAAATGATAAACACCATCTCTTAGTGACTTTATTTCTGAGTGTATGACTGTGAGGCAGAAGTTAAGGCGACCTTTCCAATGGTGACTTAAGGCCCATGGTAGCATGGGTACATGCTTGTCTTCAATGCATTTGAAACTGTTATGCTTGGTTTATATTTCATATTTTATTCATGCATTTATAGTATATTATCTCATATGAACGGTTTTGCAATACTTATCCTTATCCTTGATATAACCATTTCTGAGGTAAATGGTAAAAATTCATATTCTTTAGATTAGTCATTATAGTAAGTTTATGGGTATCTTCTCTGAAAAACCCTCAAGAGACTATAACTCCTCCACTTGGGAAATCCTTGTGGTTGAAAGCCTTGATGCATATAGTTAATGCAATCACCTTAGTTTTACTTCTCTTTTGAGTCCTTAATTCTTTTCTTCTCACCTTTGCTTGAGGACAAGCAAAGTGCTGTTTGGGGGTATTTGATAAGTCCTCAAAAGTGTATATTTATCCCCCGAATAACACCTTGTTTGTCTAGCACTTAGCTTATATTATTGTATTATATCTATTGATTAGTGCTTTCTTGTCTATTGTTTAGGTTTTATGAGCCGAAATGCGAATATTGTGTTAAAGCCTGCCAAAAATCAAGAAAAACAAGCCAAAAATTGTTATTTGCACAAAAGAAGGAGAATTGATATTTGCACCCACAGATCTGCTGAGGGCACCCCATGGTCGTATAAGTTGACTTGACTTTATGTCAAAGTGGGGTGGTCCAAATTTCAGCCCAAACCGGGTCCTATTGGAGCCCACAAGTCAGAATTTTTATTTAGGGCTTTATTTAAAGTCCAAAGTTAAAAAGCCTCTACAAAGAGATCCAGAAGTCTGATTTGGGCCCATGAGCTATCAAACTGAAGGTCTTGGTCCAAGCTACAACTTAAACCCAAGAGAATTAGGTTTTTCGGAAGACCTAATGCCTTTAGAAGAAACAGCAGCAGCCACGAATTTGACCTAATTTGGAAGTCTTTGCATGCAAGTATTCTACTTTGTATTTTCTATATAAGAGAAGTAGTAGCTAAGGTTTAGGTAGCTTTTTATGAATTGAAGATTGAGAGACAAGTTCATTTTCTTCTTCTTCTTTTGTATCAAACTCAATATCAATATCAATTTCATTATCTTTTCCATTATGATCTCTTGTGATTTATTTATTTATTCCATGGTGTCATTATCAAGGATGAGTAGCTAAATATCCTTAGGGGGATGGTTGAAGCACTCTAGATGATGCAAAAGCACCATGTTTGTTCTTATTGTTCATTGTGATTCAAAGTTCTTAATGCTTATTTACTTCTAATTCGCGATATGAGGTAAGTATTATTATTTGCATGTTATTGTTATCTATGATGTTAAAATACTATTGTTAGGGTTTAGGGAGACTTAGCTTTAATGGTTTTATTTATATTGGTTAAAGATGTATAGTTAAATAGCGGAGAGGTGATTATTACATATCTGCAATTGATATCTTTTATTGGAACCCTTTTGTAATTAAGTCAAATAGCTGAGAGGTGATGATTTAGTTATGAATAATATGTTGAGTTAATTAAATTGAATAACTGAGAGGTGACGGTTTGATTAATAAGACATATTTAATAGCATGTATAAGAGAATCTCGTTTTAATTGAGTGGAATAGCTGAAAGGTGACTACTTGATTATTATAGGTATTAATGATTACTTGGAATAACCGAGAGGTGACTAATTAATTGTTATAGATTGAACATGAAGGAACAACATGTTATGTTTGCATAATTTAGTTTGTGGATACCAATTCTTCCCCCTTTGTCATCATTAATCTTCTTTACATCTCTACCATATTCTTAAGTTAGGGTTTATTTAATTATTACCTGTAGGAAGTTAGAATCAATCTCAAAACTTGTTTGTTGATTCACTTGGTGTTTCTTAACTATTGTTTTCTATTGTGTTTGTGCTAAGATCTCCCCCTCTGAGGTGAGTACGACCCTTGCTTGTTACTTGTCTACTTTGATATCCAATTTATATAGGAACAAGAAGGAACTTCAAGTTAAAAATATAATCTTTTGATAAAGATTAGAGATTAACACCCTTTGGCCTCTATCACTCGGTCACGAGAAAAGCGGCTGTAGTACGCCTAGTCCTTCGGGAGCATGTTTTGGAAGATGTAGTCGAAGGCAGTGTGGATGTTCATGATGTTGGAGTCCCCAATCGACATCGACTCCCCATTCAGAAATGCAGGATGAATGGTGAACGCCGGCAGTGGAAACCCCGGGGTACTCTCGGGCTGGTACTCACCCGGTTCGGGGCCCAGTTGCACAGTTGGGCAGGTCAGTGTATGGACCTAGTCACCCCACCCGTAAACCGGGGTTCCATCATCAGCAGTGTGATTAGTCCTCAAAAGTGTATATTTATCCCCCGAATAACACCTTGTTTGTCTAGCACTTAGCATATATTATTGTGTTATATCAATTTATTAGTGTTTTCTTGTCTATTATTTGTGTAGGTTTTATGAGCCGAAATCCGAATATTGTGTTAAAGCCAACGAAAAGTCAAGAAAAACAAGTAAAAATGTGTGGGGTGGTCCAAATCTCAACCCAAACCGGGTCCTATTGGAGCCCACAAGTCAGAATTTTTATTTAGGGCTTTATTTAAAGTCCAAACTTAAAGAAGTCTGATTTGGGCCCATGAGCTATCAAACTGAAGGTCTTGGTCCAAGCTACAACGTAAGCTCAAGAGAATTAGGTTTTGCTAAAAACCTAATGCCTCTATAAGACCAAGAGCAGCAGCCACGAATTTGACCTAATTTGGAAGTCTTTGCATGCAAGTATTCTACTTTGTATTTTCTATATAAGAGAAGTAGTAGCTAAGGTTTAGATATCTTTTAGATCTAGAGTTTTTTCCATAGAGAGAGGAAAGAGAATATTTGTGAGAGAAAGTTCATCTTCTTCTTCTTTGTATCAAACTCAATTCATATCAATCAAATCAAATCACTTTACTTTATGATGTTTTGTTATTTATTTATTTATTCCATGGTGTCATTATCAAGGATGAGTAGGTAAATCTCCTTAGGGGGATGGTTGAAGCACTCTAGATGATGCAAAAGCACCATGTTTGTTCCTATTGTTCATTGTGATTCAAAGTTCTTAATGCTTATTTACTTCTAATTCGCGATATGTGGTAAGTATGATTATTTGCATGTTATTGTTATCCATGTTATTAAAATACTATTGTTAGGGTTTAGGGAGACCTAGCTTTAATGGTTTTATTTATATTGATTAAGGATGTGTAGTGAAATAGCTGAGAGGTGAT
This sequence comes from Aquilegia eximia, assembly GCA_023053565.1. Lineage (NCBI taxonomy): Eukaryota > Viridiplantae > Streptophyta > Magnoliopsida > Ranunculales > Ranunculaceae > Aquilegia > Aquilegia eximia. Next base: position 237,573 of record JALIGU010000026.1, read on the forward strand.
TATTACATATCCAAAGTTGATATCTTTTATTGAAACCCTTTTGTAATTAAGTCAAATAACGGAGAGGTGATGATTTAGTTATGAATAATATGTTGATTTAATTAAATTGAATAGCTGAGAGGTGACGGTTTAATTAATAAGACATATTCAATAGTATGCATAAGAGAATCTCGTTTTAGTTGAGTGGAATAGGTAAGAGGTGACTACTTGATTATTATAGGTATTAATGATTAGTTGGAATAACCGAGAGGTAACTAATTAATTATTATAGATTGAACATGAAGGAACAACATGTTATGTTTGTATGATTTAGTTTGTGGATACCAATTCTCCCCCTTTGTCATCATATATCTTCTTTACATCTCTACCATCTTCTTAAGTTAGGGTTTATTTATTATCATTGCCTGTAGGAAGTTAGAATCAATCTCAATCTTGTTTATTGATTCTTTGGTGTTACTTAATTATTGTTTTCAATTGTGTTTGAGCTAAGATCTCCCCCTCTAAGGTGGGTACGATCCTTGCTTGTTACTTGTCTACTTTGATATCCAATTTATACAGGCACAAGAAGGATAATCAAATATAAATCTATCTTTTGATTGTGAGGTACACAAATATCTTATAATCACAGTGCCCGACACAGTAAACTCTACTTCAGTTTGGACGTCCTCGACGACCAGAGCATCCTCAACAGGGACCCGGGAGCCACTACCAATCCGGGTACTCCCCATCACCGGTCCCCTCAGCGCCCGGGGGATAACATCCTCCCTTCTCAGGCGCACAGCCTCCCCTTGGTCCGTAGGGGAGGCAGAATCAGCTCTCTCCGAGCCCCTCGCAGACTCTTCTACAACAGCCTTGCCCCTCGAATCAACTGGGGCAGGGGACTGTACAGAAACAACTTCAACAGCAAGAGGCTGGGAAGGTCTTACCTCCACCGAAGCCTCAACTCAAACGCCTCCAGCACTGGGGCGTCCACTTCGCCCGGATGACCCCCCAAGATCACGGCTGTCTCGCCTCCCTCAGCAGCAGAGGCGACCACCGTCTCCTCGAACACACCTCCCACCATCTCCGGCTAGGCCAGGTTGTCCACCTCAGCATCTACCTGCACTGGGGTAGGAAAGAATCCCTTAATAGTTGATTCACCAGACCCACGGGGAAGCAGAAGTCTGCTATCCCTCGACATCAGGCTTGGGTCACTGGAGGAGTCAGATAAACCATAAAAATGTGTGGTCTCCTCCGGTGACCCAAGGGAGGGTTTGATTTACAAACGGAGCTAGCATCACTGACCTGGACATCCCCGACAACTGGGATGACTTCCGGCAGGGCGTCCGGCATGAGCTCGTCAGGAGGAGATCTTCCTCCAATTGGAAGAGCCTCATCGGGCCAGTCGTCCATCTCCCCCCGCAGATTGACAGCCTCACTCTCGATCGGAGGCTCCTCCTCAATACTGGGGACTGTGCTCTCTACAGTGGCAGCACCTTCACCAGAACTGGACTCCACCTCCACAACTCGTGGAGGAGCCGACAGGGCTGCAAGCCTGGCCGGGAAGCGGATATGCGTCACGATCTGGTCAGGAAGTGTCAGGTCCCATAGGTCTATAGGTAGACTGAAGAAGCGCTCAATGTTGCCTTCAGCCGCAGAAGAATCCATTCCCGCCGGCAGAGACACTTGAAACCTGACGTTTTCCTGCGAACACAAGCATGGAACTGTTCCTGAGCCGGAGCACGCAGAACATAAAGGAAAAAATGAATGCAAGATCAGGTACGTGCTTACCTATGAAATCCCGTGGCACCTGGATGCTGCGGTCAGGCGACCACCCTGACACCCGGTAACAGGGCTCGAACCATTTCCCATAGTGATTGTGAAGCCCAGACAGCCTCCGGATAGTGCGCCAAGAAGTGGCATAAAAACAACGCTCTTTGGTCTCTCGGGAGACCAGCTTCATGAGCAGGAACATCTCGACCGTGCCAAAGGAAACCTGGAAGTGGAGGGCAATCAGCCCGATCCGGCGCACGATTATCCAGAAGGACACATGCATCTGACCCGGCGGGATCCCCCACCACGATAGCAGTCTCAGAATTGAAGAATGCAGCGAGAGCTGCATACCATACAAAAGTTGGTAGAGACTCACCGCGATGAGGTTGCCGGAGCAACCATCAGAAATGGAGGGGTGGGAGCCAAATCGAACCCCCCTCCATCCAAGCTGCTCCTAACCTCCGCCGCGCTCATCCGCTCGAGTTCAGGATTCTGGGGGAGGTTGGAAGAAGCTTGCGACCTCCTCCTGAGCCTTTCTGTCAAAGGCTCAACAATATCTAAAGGAGCCACCTCCGCCACACCAGCAGGTGAAGGAGGTCCAGTTGATGGAATACCGCTTGGTCCGCCCTCATCAGCAGCAGGACGGGAAGCCGAATTCTGAGGCTCCTCGTCACTACTAGAGCTCAATACTAGAGTTATCCTCATCTTTGGAACGAAATTCGCACAGAAAACACCATAATTTCGAGTATTCAAAACCTAGGGTTCCGGCAGAAAGCGAAATGAAGCTGAAGAAGAGGAAAGAGAAAGAGAGCGAAAGTTTCTTCTCTTTTTCGAAGCCTTCCTTTTATAAGGTTGGACCCTTTGTCCACCGGCTAATGGTATTCCAAATATCTTAATGAACTCTCCATTAAGATCATTAAACCAATTGGTTTAATGACTCGATCAGCGAAGAGTCACAAGCTTTCATTCGAAGTTGAAGCTGTACATCTTCCCGCCAACGAATGAAGATTTAGATAAGACAAAATGGGGCCTACATCGCACAGTCAGTTGGGGCCCACATCGCACTATCATCTGGGACCCACATCGGCTGGGACCCGCATCATGCACTTAGTCGAGATCCACTCAGGATGTACATGTGGGGTCCACATGGTCCAGGTCAGCGACATGTGGACCTCCGGTCCATGTCATCACGGTCAAGGGAAGATTGACCGGTATGTGTTCCCGGAGTCATCATGATGAGAAAGCAACTGGACCTATCTACCGGAGCTCAAGACAGTGATAAAAGAAGATATGATTTATTACGAAAAACAAGGTATGGGGTACACCAAGTCCCCTACATAGTGCGACCAGAACTAAATTGCATCAAAGGAAGAGACGGAAGATCTGAACCAGACCCCTCCGGCGAGTCAGGAAGGCCGTACTTAATCTTTGCAGCAGCATACCCAACCTTCCAAGATAAAGCCACAGTGAAATCTGATCGCTCCTTGGCTTCTGACAGCTCGGCTACCTTCTCCTCCAGCTTCTCCCGGTAGTATTCCACAGTTTCCCTCATACCCGCCATCCGGGTGTCATGCATATCTTCATGGAGAAGTTGCTCCTCACGAAACTCGCCGATCTTCCTCTTGAGATCATCCACCTGACGCGATAATTTCCGAACTATCTTGGATCGATCGTCGCTCACTGCACTGGAGAGAGGCCTAGAGTATGCGATTGTCAAAAAAGTAGGAGGAAAGTCGGGTCGTCAAAAGACTCCTTCGTTCAAGAAGAAAGGGAGTCACGAGTCCTTCGAAACAAATGTCTTACAAGGGGCTGATGCCATTCACAAAGGCACCCCTGTCCTTAAAAGACTAACAAAGCTAGTGACTCAGCATTTGGGAAAAAGATAAAGACAGAAAAAAGATTTCATTGATTCGACTTAATCAGGGGAACTACTCCCATACAAAGTGCAGGAAGCCGGGGGACTACAGGTCAATGGTTCTTCTCTTCCTTGACCGAATGATACCCCAGCTTCTCCAACAGTACATATGCGGTGGCTAGTTCGCTCTGAAGAACCCGGATCCGTTAGGTAGCAGCCTCGAGCCTCCGAATTTTGTCAGCAAGCTGGCCGTTCAAGGCAAACAGGCTCAAGCGCACCTGACGAATGTCTTCCAAATAGGCGTTTGTCATCATCTCTATAAGGCGATCCCGGTCTTCGATCTCTAGAGTCATTTTCTCCCGCGTATCCACAATATATTTCTGGATGGTATTTCGGTCGTTAGCCATTCTTCAGCAGAAGCTTCAATAGCAGCAACAACAACAGAAACCGGGGAAAGAGAAGTGGATATCCTTCTACACCTCCGGTTTGCTATTTAGAGGAGGAAGAAATAAACCCTAGTCCTTGATCCAAGGGATGCGGAATCGTCATCAAGAGTCGTATCAGGGAAGGAATCCTCCGAATCTCAACATCCGGGGAAGATATTTCGAAGATCTTTCCCAAACAGATTTTCTACTTGACAAAGAGGGGGCGATGTGTGTACCCTAGGTAAAAAACCCGACAGGTGTCACCGATGGATGTATAAGAAGCTAAACCGGGACCACCTGAACATTAGCCAGCGAAGCCTGGGCTATCGGGTAGGGCCCAACCCGGTCTCAAGGGATCCACATACGCTCTGTGGACCTTGACCCACCGGATAGTCCACGATCAATGGGTGGAGCCTCGGTTACTGTATAAGAAGTTGAACCGTGGGCTCCCATACATCGACAAAGCCCACCTCAGTCAAGTAGGCCAGGTCCGGCCCAGTAAAGTCCAGCAGCGACATAGGCTCATTCAGAGGCTTAGCATAGAAGCCCAGAGGACCTAGCCAGGGTGTATGCAATGAAGATTGGGCCTCCGGTCAGAGGAGTCAAGCCCAAGTATGTGCTTCTGGACTTGGTCAAATCCAAGTCCCAACCAATTGGATAAGTCCAGCAAGATTCCAGGCTAACAGAACCCATTGTTCTAGCCTGCTGGAGAAGATAAAGGAAGACCCAAGTTGAACCCGAGTCTATCAGAAGATGCCACGTGGCTGTCATCCTGGTCAAAGGGAATTCAAACCAAAGGGATAACCGCTCGACCGCATGCAAGCTATCTCTACGGAAAACATCTTCACAGTTGAACTACCTGAGTTCATGGAGTCAAAACCGGAGGGGTGGTTGAGCCAGCCTCCTCCGGCCTACTACAAATACGGGAGTTCTTAACCTCCTAAACAACGAGTCTTCCACTGAGCAACTCCATAGAGCTTAGCGGAAGCAGAGACTTGATTCCAAGATCATCTTCTTGGATACATAGGCAACCTGATCCTCATCAGGTCCAGTCTCATTGTATACCCCCCATCTTATCTCCGTCTATACAAGGCTTTCATTGTAACTGTTCGATTAATCAATACACATCTTGAGTTTGTGGATCAAATTTTTGCACCCACGAGCACTTTTTCCAATTAAGCACCAAATTCTTCTCAATGCAACGCTGAAAAACCAAGGAAAAATGACTAAGACACTCTTTAAAAGACGACCATATATGGAGAAGTCATCCATAAATACTTCCATAAATCGTTAAACCATATTACTAAAGATGTGTAACATACACCTCTGGAAGGTAGCAGGTGCATTACATAGACCAAACGACATACGAGCATAAGCGAAAGTGTCGAAAGAACAGGTGAAAGTTGTCTTCTCTTGATCTTCAAGGGCGATAGGAATTTGGTTGTAACTGGAATAACCATCTAAGAAACAATAGAAGGAATGACCAGCCAGGCATTCCAACATCTGGTCTATGAAGGGAAGAGGAAAGTGGTCTTTCTGGGTGACTGTATTAAGCTTTCTATAGTCGATACAAACACGCCACTTGGTTGGAACTCTAGTGGCGACTTGTTCATTTTTATCATTAGTAACTATAGTCATGTCGGCCTTCTTAGGAACCACATGAATATGACTCACTCATGGACTGTCAGAAATGGGATAAATCACACATGCATCTAAGAGTTTAAGAATTTCAGCTCGATTAAGACGTCTCTGAGGTTCACGAGAAGTTTTAGCATCATCCTCAAGATGAATACGGTGAGAACAAACAGAAGGGTTGATGCCTTTAATGTCGTGGATAGACCAGGCAATAGTAAAACGATACTCCAGAATAACTTTTAAAAGCTGACTCTCCTGTTCGGTAGTAAGAGATGAAGAAATGATAACAAGATGACTACCGTCTGAATCAAGATAGGCATATTTCAGCTCAGGAGGAAGAGGATTCAGAGTAACAGGAGGTGGAGCGATGGTCTCGACTTGGGACTCAAAATCAATGCAACAAACCGAATGAAGGGCATCAGGGTCTTTAGGTTCAAAGATAGGCACATAATTAAGAAGTGCATTGGTTTGGGCAATAGATTGGTCGATGTCAAAGTCAACATTATGCATGGCAAATCAATGAACAATCGGATATTCAGATAACAATTATGCACCATCTCATAAGGTAAAGACTCAAGAAGGCACACATCTTCAGATAAAGAAAGATCAGGAGGTTGTTGGCCAAAGTTAAAAATATTTATTTCAACGGTCATAGAGCCAAAAATGAGAACCATCGAACCATTCTGGCAGTTTATGAGAACATTAGAGGTGGCAAAAAACAGACGGCCAAGGATGATGGGAACCGAGTCATCGACAGTAGGTTCAGTGTCCAATACCACAAAATCAACAGATAATAAAAGTCGAACACTTTGACTAAGAGATCTTCAACTATTCCTTTAGGTATTTCAATGATCTATCGGCCAGTTGTAAAGACATGTTCGTAGGTTTCATGTTGTTTAGACCTAAACTAGTGTATAGGGAGTAAGACAAGAGATTGACGCTCGCTCCCAGGTCTAACAAAGCTTTACCCATGAACTTTCCACCAAGATTGCAGGGTATGGTTGGTTTTCTAGGGTCCTTGTATTTCACCACACCGTTGTGTTGGACAAGTGCAGAGAATTCTTCTGCAACAAACGTGTTTTTGGGCACATTTGTTTTCTCTTTGTCGTGCACAAGTCCTTCAAGACCTTAGCGTAGGAAGGTATCTGTTTGATAGCCGCCGTGAGAAAAGTTATGCTTATGTTTATATGTTTGAACACGTCAAGTACCTCCTCTACTTGTACTTCCTTTAGAGACCTTGTGAGTCTCCGAAGGTAAGGCATGGGTGGATTGTAAGTTTGTGGAGGTTTCACAATCCCACGGGTATGTTTCCTTGGCGTGGAGATGTTAGCCTCATTAGCCGGACCTTTAGGTGGTGCAACAGGTGTCTTGGCAACCAGAGTCACAATACTAGGACTCGGTTTGTAGTTAATTTGATTGTCAACCTGTTTTCCTGACCTAAGTGTTTGGACTGTTTTGACTTCAGCAAGCGGTGTAGATGTAGACGGAGATTCCGTCACCAAGGCAACTTCCTTGCCCTTGGGATTCGGGATTGGTTGTCCCAGAAATCTGCCCTTCTCGTCAAGTTTTTGTTCTAGCAGTTGTATAGCTTGAGTGTTCATCTCAATGGACACTTGCGTTTGTTTCATGAAACGGGCAAGAACATCCTCAAGGGAGGACTTTTGAGGGGCAAGTTGATGTGTTAGAACTGGGTCCTTGGAATTACTCATCCGATGAGCATTGTTCATATAAGTGGGGACCGTCACCACATTTCTATTGTCAATGTTTCCAACATTGGATGCATTACTGTGTTGCCCATAGGACTTGTTAAATCCTGCTGGAACCGTGTAAGCATTGTTGTTTATGTAAGACAGATTAGAACGGTCCATGTATGGGTACGTACCCTTAGTGAAGTTGTTTTGCCCGGTGTAGTTGAACGCACAGGCTTCCTCAGTTTTTGGTGAAGTGTAAATGAGAGGGCAAACTTCGACAATATGGGTTGAATCTTGACAAACATCACATTGGAGAGTGGAGGCACTCATGACCGGTAATGTGGGGTTTAAGGACACCTCAAGTGTTTCTACCTTTTTTTATTAACCCTTGCAGCAACGTTTTAAGCTTGGGGTCAGGTTTGACCTCATACATGCCTCTAGGTCAATCGTGTGTGTCCGTGGTAGTGTTTCTCGGGGGTGGTCCTGGTAAATCCCATTGTTGGCTATTGTCAGCTAGTTTTTCAAAGAATGCAATATCCTTGGCGGTTGATAGATAAAGAAAACCGCCACTGTTCATGCATTCAACAAGGTTTCTAGTTAAATAATTGAGGCCTCTATACATGATCCTGACTTTTTCCGTATCAACAACTTTGTGGTGTGGACACAGAATAAACAAATCTTGATACCTCTCCCATGCATCAAAGAAAACCTCACCCTTTTTTTACTGGAAGTTTCTGATGGCATCAACAAGCTCATTGGTTTTGGTAATAGGAAAATATTTGTTCAAAAACTTTTTACTTAGTTGAGCCCATGTTTCAATAGAATTGGAGGGAAGGTTGTGTAACCAGTGAGATGCACGATCTTCAAGAAAAAAAGGGAACAACCTCAACCTAACTTCCTCATCAGACAAATGTTTCTCCTTGAAAGTATTAAGCACGGTCAGAAACTTGTTCAGGTGTTGATATGGATCTTCCCGTGGAAGTCCATGGAACTTAGGCAACATGCCCACAATCTGAGGGCGAATGCCTTAGCTATCTGCAGTTGTCTCGGGCAAGACTATGCAGGTAGGTGGCCCAGTGGCCAAAGGTGAAAAGTAATCCCGAAGGGTAGCTTTGTGAGTCATAAGTGCAGGATTACTTCAGTAAGTGAGGTTGAGTCGTTGAACTCTTCCTCATAAGAAGGTATGGAGGTTGAGTCATTAAACTCTTCCCCAGAAGAAGTGTGGTCCGTGATTGTGCGCCTTCTGTAAACTTGAAGGGGGTTGGACAAGCAGATTTTATCGGATCTAAGACGCATGCATGATGCACATTACATATGCCATAGAAGTCCTAACCATTCAAAAACATCTAACAAGGGACTCGAAACTGACTCGATTATGTGTCCACCCAAGTCAATGAGTTCTTCCCAAGTTTCTGCTGTGAATTCTCCTTATATTTTGTGACTCAAGTAGCGAATAACCAGTGTGGGAAGTTTTTCGTGCATAAGCGACGTTCCTTATTTAAATAACCACAGTGATTCTACAGACGTAATCTGTAGGGGTTCCAGACACAATTCCTAGCTTTTGCTCCAATCAAAGAATGGTTCACGCGGTACTAGTTGAAATATCTGCTCAAGGCCTCAAATGAACATCGTGATAGCATGACTTTAGTTGATTCAATTTTAAGCTTAGGATATTGCAATCAATTGATATTAAGTTTCACTTTCCGTAGGCCAGGTCCGCCGTCAGTCCCGGTTTAGCAAAAAGTAAAAACTGAATTAAAAGCAAGCAACATCCAAGCTCATGCTAATCATTACAGAAACTCCTCGTGCAGGGGATTCGAGGAGGGTTAAGAGTATCCTTACCTCCCACTTTGTGCTAGAAAAAATAAAAATGCCAAATAAGCGCACAAAAGTGGGGAGAAGACAAGTTGAAGTCGACTAAGGGGAAACCGCTCCTTGGGTTTCAATCGTCCTTAGGAGTTGTTCTTTAGTAGACTAATGGCTAGCTCCACAACCTTGCTCTTCTATCCACCACAAACACATAAATAAATCCTAACAACACCTACTTTAAAAATATTACAACCGCGACTCCTTCGTGGATCGAAAAATTAATTATCTTACAAGTTTCTAAAAATGCTGAAAAAATTAAACTACTGAGTTTAGCCTCACAATCACTCAAACAACAACAACCAAATTGAAAAAAATACTCTGGAACAGCTTCAGTGGGTCCCACAAATAGGTGTCCAGATCTGGTTCAAACTCGACTCGAGATGGATTTGACCTTCAAAGAATTCGACTCGAGATTGGGCCAAACTCGACTCGAGATCAGGTTGTGTTGTTCTGAACTTGACTCGAGATCGAGTACAATACACACCAGTAACGTTTCAGCAAATTTCTTGTTCACGCGATGATAGTTTAGGGTTTAGGGTTTAGGGTTTAGGGTTTAGGGTTTAGGGTTTAGGGTTTAGGGTCTAGTTGGACTTTGTGATCATTCTAACCAAAAGATAGATTTTGTATTAATTTTCTTCTTGTGCCTGTAAATATTGGTTATCAATGTAGACAAGTAACAAGCAAGGGTCGTACCCACCTCAAAAGTGAAGTTCTTAGCTCAAACACAATAGAAAACAATGGTTAGAGAACACCAATTGAATCAACAAATAAGATGGAGATTGATTCTACTTCCGACTGGTAATAAATAAATAAACTAATACTTAAACTAACTTAAAAAAATGGATAGAGATTTAAAGAAGATCTTATGATGAATAGGGGGAAGAGTTGGTATCCACAAACTAAATCATGCAAATATACATGCCATTCTTTCATGTTCAATCTATAACAATTAATTAGTCACCTCTCAACTATTCCAATTAATCATCAATACCTACAATAATCAAGTAGTCACTTCTCAGCTATTCCACTTAATTAAAACAGGATTTTCTTATACATCCTATTGAATATGCATCATTAATCAAACCGTCACCTCTCAGCTATTCAATTTAATTAAATCAACATATTAATTCATAATCAAACCGTCACCTCTCGGTTATTCAATTTAATTACAAAAGGGGTCCAATAAAAGAGATTGATTCTAGATATATGATAGTCACCTCTCAGCTATTCCATCATATATCTCCAATCAATCTAATGCAATCATTAAAGCTAGGTCTCCTTATACTCTAACAATAATATTTTATAACATGGATATCAATAACATATAAATAATCATACTTACTTCATGTCGCGAACTAAAAGTATACAAGCATAAGTATTTTGAATCACAATGAACATTAAGAATAAACGTGGTGCTTTTGCATTATCTAGAGTGCTTCAACCATTCCCCCTAAAAGGAAGTTAACTACTCATCCTTGATGATGACACCATGGAATAAGTAAATAAATAACACAACATCATACAAGAAAAGTGATTGGATTAATATTGAGAATAAGAAGATTGAGTTCAATACAAGAGAAGAACTATTCTTATGAAAACATGAACTAGCCTAAACCCTAGCTACTACTTCTCTTTATATAGAGAATACAAGCATATTGCTTGCTCACAAAGTCTACCAAGTTAGGTCAATATCGTGGCTGCTGCTGTAGGCCTTCTAGAAGCATCAATGCTTCAGCAAAATCTAATTCTCTTGGGCCTAAGTTGTAGCTTGGACTAAGACCTTCAGGTAGACAGCTCATGGGCCCAAATCAAACTTCCGGATCTTCATGTAGAGCCTTTTTAAGATTGGGCTTTAATAAAGGCTTCAATAGATTTTCTGATTTATGGGCTTCATAAAGTGAAGTCCATAGGACTAGTACGCGGGGTGCCCTTAGTAACTCTGCGCGTGCAAGTATCACTTCTTCATCCTTGTGCAAATAACATCCTTTTAATGGGTTCTCTTGGCTTTTGGCAGGCTTTAGCACAATATTCGCATTTTGGCTCATGAAACGTACACAAATGACAAGAAAACACTAATCAATAGATATAACACAATAATATAAGCGAAGTGTTATGCAAACAAAATGCTATTCGGGGGATAAATATAAACTTTTGAGGACTTATCAAACACCCCCAATAACATTTTGCTTGTCCTCAAATAAAGGTGAGAAGAAAAGAAATAAGGACTCAAAAGAGAAATAGAACTAAAGTGATTGCATTAACCATATACATCAAGGCTTTAAACCACAACGGCTTCCCAGATGGAGGAGTTATAGTCTCCTGAAGGTTTGTCAGAGAAGATACCCACAAACTTATTACAATGACTAATCCAAAGAACAATATGTTCTACTATTTACCTCTGGAATGGATGTCATCCATACAGTATATTAAAGATAAGGATAAGTATTGCAAAACCGTTCATATGAGATAGCGTACTACAAATGCATGAAAAATAAGGATAACAGTTTCAAATGCATCGAAGACAGGCATGTACACATACTACCACAAGTCTTAAGTCACCATTGGATCGAAATGTCGCTTTGACTTCTGCCTCACAGACATACACTCAGAAATAAAAATCACTCAGAGATGGTGTTTATCATTTTACCTCTACGTGAGGAAAGAATATGGGCAAACATCTCACGTATATCAATAAGAACGGACTGGTGTAATGGAATGAACTTAGTTTCAAAGAATGGAAAAATTAGCCTTGCTTGAGATGTCGGGTTTTTCACCTTAGCACCTTCAAACTTACTCGCCACATCTTACCATATCAGCTTAGATCTACAAAAGACAGTAATAGGTTGTAACTAGGCTTAGGACAGGGCTAGAAATGGAAAAAACTTTTGTGAAATATTTTTGGAACATTCGGGTCTTCAATACTTGTGATTATAAGGTAAAATTGGTCAAAACCCCCCACATTTTGACCGGGTTTAGCGAGAACCCCCTAATGTTGTCCAAGCTTGGCGTAAACCCCCTTCTATTAAGCACCCCCCCCCAAGTTTCCGTCTATTCATAGTTTGTTTGCCCATTATACCCTTAATTCAAATAGTTTGTCTAAACCCCCCCCCAAAATCGTTAGCATAACTTATTTGACAGAATTTAAGTAGCCGTTTGGATTATAATTTTTAAATTTTGTTAAATTTTTTTTGGGGGGTTTAGACAAACTGATAGAAGTTAAGGGTATAATAGGCAGACAAACTATAAACTTACGGGGGTGCTTAACAGAAGGGGGTTTACGCCAAGCTTGGATAACATTAGGGGGTTCTCGCCAAACCCGGTCAAAACTTAGGGGGTTTTGACCAATTTTCCCATTGTAAAAACAACACTTGGAGAAACTTTTGAAAATTTTCTCATGGGAAAAAGTGTTTTTCAACTTTTTGGGAAAATTCAATGAAGCTTTAGCCAATTTTGGGAAATTTTCTTGATTTTTTGAAAGATTCTGGCTTTTCAGGAATTCTTTAAACTTTTTGATTTTCAATATTTGGTTATTTTACTAGTTTGGAGATTTCTTTGTATTTCTCCTTTCTTCTTTGTAACCACAGAAATAATCATCCTCATGTTCCCAAAACAATGGGTAAAAGGACCTACACATTCTAAGAGTAATTACTCCTATAACGGAGTTGGGTAAGGATGATGGGCTCAAGAAAAAAGTTAAGTAACAAAAAAGGCTCAGAATGGTCAACCTAAGGGATAAAGTATCAATAGGGTAGGCTAAGGTAAACATGGCTTAACTAAATGTCTTTGTATCATTTCTAAGTACTGATATGGTGATCACATCTTGAATAAGATTTAAGACCTAAGTTTATATTACACCCACTTGATGTCATCTCAAGGCTAACATGAAAAATGAATATGAGATTAAAAACAGACAATACTGAGAGGTTGAGTCTTTTGACTCCAGATGTACACAATAACTCTCCAAGAAAATGACGAGTCTCAAAACTCACTAGGTTAAGTCTCCACACTTATTCCTTAAGTTTCTTAAGGTGTAATTGTATTTGCACATGTAATCTGTCATAAATGCAAGTGAATGTCATGCTTATGCTCATGCAAATGCAGTATGAGACTTAACTACTTGGTGAAGCAATAAATGTCCTTAAACTTGAAAAAGATAGAATTCAACCATTATACTCATCATTGATGGTGTACTTATCCTAACTTTTTGGAAAAGTCTTTGTAACAAAGATTTTTAGATTTTTCAAAATTTTTAAATTTTTATACAGGTATGGAAAAAGAAGTTTGAAAATCTTTTGAAAAAAAGGTTGTAATACTTCCCCACCCCCAAACAAAAATTTGCCTTGTCCTCAAGGCCCAAACTAAGAATAGGAATGAGAGATAGAATGATATTACCATGAATGTACTAAAAATTCAAACCGCTTTTATAAATTCCTGCCAAACATTAGACAGTCACAAGGATGTAAGCTTCCTGCACCTACCTAGCTACAATAATACTGCATTTAGTGTATTAATACAGTAAATGGTGTAAATATTTACCCCATTTTAGAATGACCACATGATGATTGACCCCATTTTAGAAGGCCGGTTATGAGCCAAACAAATATTTGTTGCGAAAACATACACGTACTCTCTGAAAATAAAAGATCAATTTAATTAGTTTAATTTTCTTTCTTGATCTCTAAAATATATATTAAATGTACGTACATTAATTAATAATCATAAAATGATAATAGTCTATTAATGTAATGAAAATATAAGGTGCTGGTTTCTTTCAGCTTATTCATCTGAAAATGATGTATTGAAGAACTCAAACTATCTCCACATACATAGAGATTACAAGGAATTCCATACTAAGACACAACTGAAATAAAATATGCTGAAATAAAAGACTGACTCAACATAAAAAGGGAAATCCTATCCTAAGCTCTTCGTTCCCAAACACGACTCCTTGGGAAGCCATCCAAGTCATCACGCCAATCGATGAGTGGATTCATCATCTCACCCCAAGCACCTTCGCCATACTTCAGAAACTCATCATCTTTGTTTAAAGAAGGGTAAATATCATTATCAGAATTAGCCAACCAAGTGAATTGGCGACTTCTCCTAATGTACCGATGAATTATATCCATAGATATAAGGCGGGTCCAATAAGTGTATCTAGCCCGCCATTCAGGATAGTTATGAAGGATAATCTTACAGATAGCAGTAGGGAATAATAATTTATCCTGTCTCATGATGAATACATTACGGATACCATGTAGAAGCATAGAAGATAGGTCAAGTGCATGCAAATTCTCAGCTGTACCATACACCGCATGCATAGTAATGTCATTGATATACTCCAAATTCTCATAACCCAACAAATTCCTCATAACCCATAAAGCAGCAATAGCAACATTAGCAGGAAGAGAGATAGTGGGTGCAACAAGTGCGCGAGTAGTGGGGTACAGGGAAAAGGTGCAAGGCCCAAAGTGATCAAGGTAGTTGTCCAAAACATCAACGTCATTGTCAATGCGATAATCATGATAGAGTATGACAGGACTGAAGACAAAGGGGTTACCAAAGACAAGAGAGATGGCTACAACATTAAAAATGAGTACAGATTCATGCATGTAAACCTGGAAACCATCAAAGGGAAAAGTATCTGCGAAGGGTAACATGAGGTAAAAGTCTCTTACTATAGAAGGGGAGTAATCAGCACTGGAATCATAAAGAAAACCTTCCCAACCCTTGTTAAAAATTTCATCCCAAAAAGAAGCTCCATAAAGGCTATTCATAATACTAGAAAAATCCATTTCAGGGATAATATCCATACCACTTGACACCTACAACTCATTCTTGACATCAGCCATTGCAAAAGGAAGAAGAAAACACCAAAAACCAGCATGAAAATCGAGAAAATCCGCACAAAAATCAAAGAAGAAAACTAATGACAGACTCGAACTCGACTCTAGATCAGGATGGTCTTACTGGAACTCGACTCGAGATTGAGCAGTTTCCAGAAAATAAAAATAATTTTTGAAAAGTGACAGCCTCCTTAGGTTGTTTTGGTATTTATAGGCAAAATAAAAGAGTTTAAACCCAATTAGGACTCAAAATATTGCCAATATCTTCTAGGCTTCCAAAAATCTAAACCGTAATCCTTTTTCTTAAAAATATTTGGACTTAGGTCCTTGGGACCAGAAAATTTTAAAAATAACTCCACAAGTCCAGATTTTTGTAATAAAGCCCATAAATGACTTAGAAATTCCAGAAAAGGACAACAAGTTTGAAAATTTAAAATTTCATGCATTTCATAAAATATTTAAAATAAAGTACATGGATTGAAATTTATGACAAAAGAGCAAAAACTAAAAAACGAAATAAAACAAGTACAAGTAAATAAAGACTACAATGGCTGACTCCTCTCTCAACCACGTCGACGACGAGGCTGCATCTGGCCTTCGTCCAACAGACGCTGGAATTGCATGAGATTAAGTGTCATGAAACCAATTTTTAGTACATTTTTTTGTGGGGTTTTGTTTGTTTCTTTTGATACAACAATTACAAATTCCTTATTTCAAAAACATGGTGAAAATCCATATTTTTTTTGTTACAAATCAACACTATAGATATGTTTATGCTTTCTAATTAATTTAATCTTTGCAGTAGAGTACAAAAATTAACCTAACTATTTTGAGAAAAATCTATATGAGAAAAAATTTGTAAATTTTTTAATTACCACTAATGTTATTGTTTTTTGTTTGTCTATTTTTTTGTTTTTTTCAATCAAAATGTAGGTAGGTCTTAGTATATTAGCGTATTTGGATGCAATTAATTTTTGGTGGCCTGCATATAAGATGTTATCGCTTTTGGTAAAACACATGATTTCCTTAAATTTTTTATTTCTGATTCCAAAAGTTAAAATTTTTTAGGCTTGTAGAGATGATAGAATTGATGATGGGTAAGTGGTCACCATACACCCTCAATAAGCACGCAGAGTCGTTCGTCGGTGAGTGTAATTTTAGGAAATTGACTCCCAGTAGGCCAGTAGTATTTCATTCATTCTCGCTGCCAGTAACTAAATAAACACGCCAACACGGTTTGATTGAACATTGAACAAAGCTACCACTTTTCACACCACCGCTTCTTCTCTTTCACTCTTCTCTAAATAACTAACAGATATCACTCTCACTCTCTCTCTCTCTCTCTCTCTCTCTCTCTCTCTCATTCATTAACTTCATTCTTTCGATTCAGATCTCGTTCTTTCTTCTCTCCGACGGAGTTTCCATTGAAAAAAAATGCTCATCATCATCATCAACGATTCACTTCATCATTCTCTGTAATTCATCATCATCAACATTAATATCAACATCATCAGTTTTGCTTTCTTCTTCGACAATGGTGATCTCTGGACCTATTACACCTGGTCAGGTATTATGAATGAAACAAGATTCCAATGAATTTTCTACTTCATACAAACTATTCAGATCTTACATTATTCATTTGAACTGCTTACCGAATTAGAATTACAATTGAAAAATCAAGAAACTATACTGCACTAATTTACTTTGAATTTTTTTTTTCTGAGAATTAGAAATGTTTTATATGATGGATCGTCTTCATGAATTTCTTTGTTTGATTGCTTATTTAGTACGTTTGTAGTGGTTTGGAAGTTAAATGTGTGTATGAAAGTAATGGATTTGGTATTATGTTTCTTCTCTGAGTTTACTTTGAAATTGAACTGATTTAGTTAGTTGATAATCTAGAGAACTAGAAATATATGGTTGTAGAAATGACATCCTTCTTTAATTGATTGATGATCATATTCATTTGTAGTACTTAAACAATTCACATGAATGCAATAGACCACTGAAAGACACATTTCAATGGATAATTTAAAATCATGTCCTGATATTGTACCATTAGGCTTGAGATCGGAATTTGAATGTTTTCATATTCTGAATTCAAACTAACCAGTAGTTGCATTCTGTTCCCCCATTGGTCTTTTTGTTATGTAGTTAGAGTAGATGTGAAACTGTACTAATTAACTAGTTTAACCTACATACTTGTTAAAACTTCCAATTTCTCCAGTAAGGTCTTCTTTGTAGAAAGAAGTCTAGTTTGGGGACAGGGCTCCCCATACAAGACTCCCCCATCTAGCTAAAAACCCAGTCTATATGCAAACTTTTATGCTCGGCTTCTGCCAAAAAAATAAAAAAAATAACATCCTTGACAAACAAGATAAGGCTGATAAAAGCAATAGGAAAAAAAAAAAACCCATTCTGGATGTCTGCAGCCTTACCCTTAAAGTGCTTCCTGTTGCTACCAATTCATAATGGGCTATCTATTCCCCGATAATTCGTTGGCATATCCCCTATATTTTTCTTTTCACTGCTAGAGAGAAACAAATCAACACCTAATCAAGCTATATGCTTGATCCCGATATTTCGTTCGAAATGTACTTTTCATTGTAACGAATTTTCCCCGAATAGTTTGGCTGGTTATAATTAGAAGAGAATCACCACAGCCCAAGCCAAAGATCTCAAACCTGTTAAAAGGAAAATTGAAAAATGAGAAAAATCCTTACACAATATTATGTCCGTACTTCACCTTCAGTGTTTCATCTTCCTCTCAACAAACAGGTACATTTTTTCTTCTTTCCTATTATCCATCTTTTCTTTCTTTCATCTTCTTCTTCATTTTTTACTGCTGCCACATCTTCTTCTTTAAGGGCGTAATTTTACAAGATTGGTTAAGAGTATATATATTAATGGAAGGGGCTTATCTGTCTGCCTCTTGATGGAAGGTCGTGGCCCAATGTATAAGGACGTGATCCATCCAGACATACCCAAGATATACTAGACTCAAAAATGGAAAAAGGAACACAGTTTCCATGAGAAAGGACACTACATACAACTACAAGGCATTTGACCAACTCCAACTCACAGACAAACTGTCAGGAGCAAATCTGGGGTTTCTCTTCCTAAAGTAGTGTACAGTAAGGCTAAATAGCACACCAACAAAGAAGGAAACCTCTCTCTCTATATGTGTGTGTGTTGGGGGGGGGGGGGGGGGGGGGTGTCATCTCCATGTGCATTGTAAACTCATGTGTCCATAGTTCTATTTCATATATCCTTTTTATGGACAATTAATATTAGTCTATACTCTTTAGCTGACTTAATCTGGAAATATATTTCTTGCAGTTGTCATTTTTCCTCGGAATCATCCCTATATTTGCAGCATGGATTTATTCTGAGTTTTTGGAATACAAAAAGAATTCAATATCCAAAGGGTGAGCCACACAACCTTGACTTCTATTTTAGTTAACTACGTTGCACATGTAAAATACAATGGCTGAGAAATATTTTTATTAAAGATGTATAGCAATTTGTGAACTTTTCTTTCTTGGGGCCTCTTATGCGAGGGAGTAAAAGCAGTAATCTGTTGAATTTAATTTTGTAACGTTCTTGACAATTTATTTGAATTTTATTTTGGTGAAATGTAACTTCTCAGCTTAATATTACTAGAAACATGGGATCCCCAAATTGTCCGGCCAAAAGGATAAAAAGGTACACTGGGTGAAGGATAACTAAAATGTTGATAGAGTGAATATGATGTAGTGATAACTATTTACTTGGCTTTGTGCCATGCAATGCAGTATATCTGATGTCTGCTTCTTGCTATGTGTTAACTACGTTATTAATTCATTTACCCTTTTTTTCTTCCAGAGGTAGGAATTCTGATATCAATTTGGTTGAGTTGGGAAAGGATACAGTTAAGGAGGATGATAGAGCTGTGTTACTACAGGGTGGAGGTCTCCAATTAGCATCTCCAAGACTTCGCAGCTCATCTGTCTCATCTCAGTTAATAAGGTTTGATTGTGTGTCTCTGTGTGTGTTTTGGGATGGGGCATGGGGAATGCACGGGTGCATTAACTTGATTTCTCTTGGCCAGCATAGTGATGTTTGCACTTGTGTTTTTTGTCTTTCCAGATTCTTTGTGATGGAAGAATCTTTCTTGATTGAAAATCGTTTGACATTAAGAGCCATGTAAGCAAGCTGTATTTTTTGTTTTATATAAATTGCTATCTCATTCGCTTTTCTGCTAAATCTATTGACTTCCAGATCGGAATTTGGGGTTCTTCTTCTTTACTTCTATGTATGTGACCGTACAAATCTTTTTGGAGAGTCAAAAAAGGTATTTCCAATGCTCCTTTTACCAATTATATATCCTTGCCATTCTATACATACCTCTGAGTTCATTGTGGAAGATGTTGGTGCTTCTTGCAATATGATTGTGAAGCATTCTTTCCACTTTCTTATGATTTTGGGTATATGTATGGTTGAAAAAGGAATAAAAGAAATAGTGAAATATTGATGTGGTCATATATGACATTGTGAGTGCATTTGTGAGATGAGTTTGTTTTGGCCTTCTTTTGATGTTATTTGGCTGGAACGAAGCAGAAGTATCCTTGATTGGATATGTTCTTTTGAGAGAGTTGTTCCTAGCATCAAACAGATTGTCTGGGAGTGGGGTTTTGTTAGGCCTGTTATGAACAAATTCCAGTATGATAATATTATTTCTAGATGGAAGTAGAGAGTAGAAGCCAGTAATTTAATGTTGTCCTGTTTTATTAAAGGTGTGATTTTCTCTATCACACTATCTTGATAAAATTTAAGTTTTTAATGTTCAAAACTCAAAAGTGGAAAAAAACTGGATGGCTTGCTAATGCTGTAATGTTTATTTTCTTTTGTCTATGAAGCCAGCCCAACCTACTAACTCTTTTGTTATTTTGTTTTAATAAAGGCCAACACAGACAAAAAATGTTGCTACTTTTAGTAAGTTTATACAATTTCATATAGTAATTTATCAATTTAGTTCACAATCAAGAAACAAACATTTATGTAGATTTTGACTCTGTTTAAACCACCCTGTTTGCTTTATTTATGTAAGATAAGCATTGAATTTTATGCAATGATACAAGTCTTAAGCTGCGGTAGAAAATGTTTGACTAAGTTTCTCTTGTTAGAACGTAACCAACGGGGTTCAGCAAAGACCTGAATAGAATATATTCAGATAGTTTGGGGTTAAAAATGTCTTGAAACAAAATTCAACAAATGTTGTTAAGCTAAATTTTAGACAAGCAATATAGTTAAGGGTGATAGGCAGAGCTAAGGTGCCATTTTCTTGGGAGCTATATTTAATATTTAGTGTCTCTCTGTTAGTCTGTTATAACCTTTTGTATCTCTTCGATAGAAAGTGATTCTAAAAAAATGAAGAAGAAGATATGGAGGTGTGACTTTGAGCAAAAGGTAAAAATTAAAAGAATTTTTGTTTCTGATCTGGCAGCAGCCAAAACTAAAAAGAAAAAGAGAAAAGTGTAAAGAAGAGAAGAGAAAATCTGAACAGAAAGAAGCTGCAGGACTAGTAATACTAAGACGATTGAAGTGACAGTAGCAGTACAAGTAGTTCAATCACTATTTTCTGTTGTTCTATACGAATAGTGAATTTCTTTGAAAGAAATTGCCTCAACATGGAAAATCATCTACATCACTCTTGATAGAACTCATCTTTACATTAACACAAGTTGCGTTATAGTGTATCGCTTTCACCCGCCACTCGTTTATTCTAATACCCACCTGCCTCCTTTGAGTTATTGTACTTTCGTAACTCCTTTACTACATTTGAAACTTTACCTCTTCTTGTTTGGTTTTTTTGGATTTGCACCAATTTGCCTAGAAGATATACCAAGTTGGTCATTTGGTGGTCTTATATTTTTATGTTGTTTCTGCACACCTAATATGTTTATGTTGAATATTCTATAATTTCAGACTTACAACCGGGATATCTTTCTGTTCCTCTACTTCCTTCTCATCATAGTTGCTGCCATCACTTCTTTTAAGATTCACCAAGATAAGTCACCATTCTCAGGGAAAGCCATACTTTATCTTAACAGACACCAGACTGAGGAATGGAAAGGATGGATGCAGGTACAGCTTGATAAATCACATTATGGTTGGATTTTATTTCCCTTTTTAAGAGATAAGATCTTTTGTGGAAAAAACCCCCTGTATTTTATGATAGCACATGACGGTATTTCTAAGATATTTTTAAGAATTGCACACCATCTGGCCAGGTCATATGAGTCTCAAGTTTTACCCCACTCCTTAAGTCATGCCATTTTGTTTTACAGTAACTGCACTTTGTTGGACATAATTTAGATCAGGCTGATAGGCCATGGGCGTTTCGTATAGTAGTCTTTAAAGTTTATATAGGAACAAATAGGAGAGAAAAATAAAGCTCGTAGATCGTGCATTGACATCTTTTAACATCCTTGGGCCTATTTCTATCCTCAAGCTGTGATGAACTTACTCTTGTCTTTACTGTTTTCCTCACTATGTGTACACGGGTATATTCATACACTTATGTGCTGATGTGCTATAACTACTGACCTTGTTTTTCAATACCTGGAGAAAAGTACTGGAGTCACAAGTTAGATACAAGTTTGTGTAGCCAGACATGCATGTGGGTCACCATTTACAGTATGAAAAAAGCCTTAATTTTTTGAACTCTTCTTTCAGGTATTGTTTTTGATGTACCATTACTTCGCTGCAACAGAAATTTATAATGCCATCCGTGTCTTTATTGCTGCCTATGTGTGGATGACTGGATTTGGAAACTTCTCATACTATTATGTGAGGAAAGATTTCAGCGTCGCGAGGTTTGCTCAAGTAAGCTGTCCTCGTGAATCAAATTATGGTTGTCCGCTTTGTTATCTCTCTGTCCTGAGTCCTGATAATATCTCTTTCCTGTTGATCTGCACAGATGATGTGGCGACTTAATTTCTTAGTGGCATTTTGCTGCATTGTTCTTAACAACAATTACATGCTATACTACATATGCCCTATGCACACTCTTTTTACTCTTATGGTTTACGGTGCTCTTGGTATATTCAACCAATACAATGAGAGTGGGTCAGTTATTGCTGCAAAAATGATTTCGTGCTTGTTGGTGGTTATTACGATCTGGGAGGTACCTGGTGTGTTCGAGTTTGTCTGGAGCCCATTAACGTTTCTTCTTGGTTAGGATCTTGCCATAGCAGTGTGTTCCAATACCTTTGCATTATTTTTGCTGACCTACTGAATATGCAGGTTACAGGGACCCTGATCCTTCAAAAGCCAAATTTTCCCAGTTGCATGAGTGGCAATTCCGCTCAGGGCTTGATCGCTATATATGGATTATCGGAATGATATATGCCTATTATCACCCTACAGTAAGATCATGCAGTCATAAGTTATTTTTATTCCCAATTAAAGGAATTATCTTTCTTTAATACATTTGAAATACAATTCTAAGATATAGATTCCCTACACACTTTCTGTGTTATGTTTATATCTTAATTTGGCTGTGTCAATATAGGTTGAGAGGTGGATGGAGAAATTGGAGGAAGCGGATGTGAAACGTAGAGTATCAATTAAAACTGCTGTTGCGTCAGTTGCTCTAGTGGTAGGATGAATTATGTTTTATAAAAAAATGTGTAGAAGACCATCCCTTGAAGATCAATGTCTGATTGATACCTTTTCTGTAAAATTAGATGGGATATCTGTGGTTTGAATATATTTACAAGTTGGACAAGGTCACATACAACAAGTACCATCCTTACACATCGTGGATTCCCATAACGTATGCATTTGTTTCTTCGAAATAAAGCTAGATATTTTTTGAATTGTTCGCATAATTTAGATTGCCTTACTGACCCCCTTTTGACTTTGTGGATCAGCGTTTATATTTGTTTGCGAAACGTCACTCAGCAGTTCCGGTGCTACTCTTTGACACTTTTTGCGTAAGTTCCCTCTGTTTTGATATAACTACAGGAAGTAATGCACTTATTGTGGACAAAATGAGGTCAAGCTGTATGAATTCATATCTCCAATTTCTTATGAAATCTTTGTTCTAAACTTTTCTTGAAATAAATTTTACCATATTGTATTATAGATGGCTTGGAAAGGTAACACTGGAGACCTACATTTCACAAATCCATATCTGGCTAAGGTATGCATACCCTCGTCAGTTCTAGTTCAGATTTGGGTCACTAATTCACTATACATTATATTCAGTGGCATGCTTCATGTGTGTGTGTGGAATCTGGAAGTGCATCAGATTAAGCAATTTATGCTTATCCATTAATGGTCTTACTCTTTGTGCTTCTATAATTGGATATTTCCCACATTGACTTCTGGAAATTTTATTTTCGATCCCTTCTCATTTTTGTTGCTCTGAAAGTTTAATAGAGCAAGTTTCTCCATAAAAATAAGTGAAAACCAATAGATCTATCCGATTCTTGAATGTCCCATTATATATATAGAGTCTGCCTAAAAATTCCGGCTGTGGCCCCATTGTGTAGTAAATCACAAATGCAAACACCCTTTCAACGTTTTTTCAATTTTTTAGAAGTAATTGATAAGTAAAAGTATTGAATGATGAATTAGGTACTTGTTAATTAAACATGTTACAACTACACAATGTTAACTTAATGTGTTACTTGAATTTACAGATCAGGTTTGCCTGATGGGCAGCCTAAATGGTTGCTTTCTTTCATCCCAGATTACCCGCTACTCAATTTCATGCTAACGACTTCTATATATGTTGCGGTATGTGAGGAGTTATGTTGGCTTAAAGTTTTGTATAGAAAGATTAACAAAATCTGAGACGAAAAAAATATATATTGGGTTTACTTGCAGATTTCATATAGGCTCTTTGAACTTACAAATACATTGAAGACAGCTTTCGTGCCAAGTAAAGATGACAAGCGCTTGGCTCATAACATCATTACCGCAGGAGCAATTTCAATTGGCTTGTATTCATTGTCTTTTGTGTTACTACAAATTCCCAAAATGATGGTAAGCCACTGATATAAATAATGTGTGCTCATGCTGAAGCACATTGGTTCTAACTTCTCTTTTTTTTTTCTGTTTTTTTTTATCAAGAAATATCTTATTGATACAACATTACAGTTCTGATCATCCTAATATGCACATATGATTCATTGTGAGGAACACAGTTTCTGTCTTGTGGTCTCATCATGAAAACAGTCCATATCTCAGACATACGTATTAAGCCAGAACTTCTCACTCCAGCCTAGGTTTTTTTTTTTTTTTTTTCTCTTTATACCGGATTGAAATATTAGCTATGATGCTTGAAACCCATTATGCCTAACTTCGCTGTGTAAACAATGCAACAGGTTTAAAAAGACCAAAACATTATGCCTAACTTCGCTGTGTAAACAATGCAACAGGTTTAAAAAGACCAAAACTGTGGACATAGCATACAACTCCTGAGATTCTCAGGTTAAAGAATATGGTGTACACTAGGACTATATTGAGGAGCAAGAGGTTCATAAGTGTAAATAGAGATAATGACCTTCAAATCATTGATGGCTACTTGTGAGTAGTGTGTATGATGGTGGGTTGTGCTAAATGTATCGGCTCCTTTGTATGGGCAGTGTGGGTATTGAAATTTGAAACTGGCTTCCAATTGAGGCAATGTATTGTCATGCTTATTGATCAATTTTCCTCATTATACAGTATTATTACATCTACTGTGAGTCTACAATTGTGCAGTTATGATCATGGTGTCCTCTCTTTTTCTTCCCCAGTAATTCTAGGCTGCAACATCTGTGACACAGGTGTCATATATAGCACTGCGCAATAATGAGCCTGAGATGGTGTTTGGTGTATTTCATAGTAGGTTGGATGGGGTCCCTGAAATCATCAATGGATGGGAAATATTTCCAGCATAGTAGAATTGGTGAAATGCTTTCTGAACTATGGATTCCTCATTCAGCATATTGGTGAATATCTTCTACTAAAAATGTGGATTACTCCTATTGTTAAATTTGGTCTGGGATACAAAAAGAATTGAATTTGAATTGCCAGATTGTCATAGAAAGGCAGTTAGTGTACTTCAAACTGTCAGAATTGAATTTGAATTGATAGACTGTTGTAAACTCGCCGTGGCACCCATTCTAATCTTTTTGGATTTATTAAGATTACAAAAGAAGCCAATGCATTCAGTTCATTCTACTACTAAATTTTTACTCCATAGATTTGGAGTTAGTGGGTGCCATAAGCTAAGAGTAAATATTGCTTTGACAATAAACCGTTCCTTTTCTTTTCCTTTTGACAATCTTGGGGAAAAACATAATCTGGTGCACTAAAATTTCTTAATAAAATAGGTAACATGTACTTTGAAAAATTAATCAATTTAGACAACTAACTTTAAATTCTTCAAATTTAGGCACATACTTTCAATTTGTTTTCAATTTTGGCATTCCAACTTTTTCCATCAAATTTTCTTAACTGCACCTTTAATCATGCTGACATGGATATTTTTTTGTACACGTGGCATGTGGGATCTTGCTAACGTGGTAAATTTTATTTGAAATTAATTTTTTTTTTTAAAAAAACTTATTTCTAAAAATTTAGTAATGCGACAGCGGCAAAAGTGGAGAAACATGACGGAGCTTGTAGGGCTAACCAACATAGTTTCATCCCCTTTGCATTTGACACATTTGGATTGCTAGGCTCAGAAGCAGTTGAGCTCCTCAGGAGAGTGCAAAAGATAATGGATAGCAACGTGATGACTGCAGGTTCGAACGAATATGTATTTAGGAGAATCGGGTTTGCTATCCAGAAAGGACTTGCCGCGCAGTTTGTAGCGCGTTTGTCCTCTACTTTTGTGTAATTCGTTGAGCTTATCAATAAAATTTGAATTTTACAAAATAAAAAATTTAATTTTTTTTTTCTTTTTCTTCAACCGCACGTGGTAACACACGTGTTATCTCAAATATTTTTTTACCATGCAAATAAAGTGTTTTATTAAGTTTTTTATTTTTAAATTTAAAAAAAAAAAAATTAATTTCAAATAAAATTTATCACGTCAGCAAAGTCCCACATACCACATGAACAAAAAAATATCCACATCAACATGGTTAGCAATGCAGTTAAAAAAGTTTGACGAAAAAAATTGGATGCCAAAATTGAGAACAAATTCTAAATTGAAAGGCTTTAAAATTTGTTGCCCAAATTGGTTAATTTTTTAAAGTACATTGCCCAAATTGGTTTTTAGCTGGCTTGTTGTTGAAGAGAATTGAATAGACCATAGACGAGGTACCATTTGGAACTTTGAACTTTGGACACCCTCTTAGCCTTAATATCCCAGTTCAAGCATGGACTGTACATACAAAAACTTGCGAACAAATAAAGTTCAAAAAAAAAAAAAAAAAAAATCCTTGTAAAAGGCAAGAAAATCACATAAGCAAGCATCCAACAAAACTCTTTAATTGCAGTATTGCACAATGTCTGGTAAAAGATTCACTTGTAACTAAAAGTGTTGGGTAGTAGTGTCAACATGATGGGAGATGATGGGAGTACCTCATTGATAGATATCAATAGAATGACAAGCATATAAAACTATGAGAATATACACTCATATAGATAGACATTGCTGCATATAACACTGACAATTAAATTGCCTCTTTCCCATCTTGCACAAAGATTTTCTTCACTCTTTAATTAATTGCTCAAGCATACATTTGCAGATCCTAAACTTTCCTTTGCTTTATTTTCTGTTCTTGTTTTCCTCCCTATCCTTCTCCCGTTTCTTGTAGAGCTTTTCAAGAACACGTTTTGCTTCACATTGGGGAAAATTTTCAAGATCATAATAGTGAGGTGCTATATCAACTAACCTATTAAAGGAGCGGCAAACAAAATCATCAAAATGTTATCAACTTCAAACATTCTCACTTTTAAGTCTTACCATATGTTTTCATTTCTAGTCTAAATCCTCACATCACAAGTTGGGGAATATAGTAAATGTTTCACCCTAAAAGCATTACACAACAATTTAATTTGCAGGCTGGTAGTTGAGTGACTCTCTAAAACATAGTTGACAAAAAGAAGACAATCTGTAAATACACTAGATATTATCGCAGATAGTCAAATACCATGAAGCTAAGTAGTATCTTACCATTCCCCCCTGACATCTGTAACCGTGCGAATGAAATTTCTGCTGGTCAAGACATATTCATTGTAGATGACCCATTCGGGTTTGTGATCAAGACAATTTGAAGGATGTAGGTGAACCACCTGCAAAAACAATATCATAAAGAGAAAGAAAGGATAAGAACATGCTTTTCATTCAAATTCTAAAAGAAAAAGATTTGCAAAACAGCAGTCAATAAAATATGCATACCTGGTTGTCTTTGACAGTCAAATAACGACCAATACGCTCAAGGTGAGCTACCTGCATAAAATACCCAGCCAGCATCGCCTTTCTTATATTGACATAATAGTCCCGACTACTGAAGTCTGTGCTGCATAGTTTCAGGTTAAATCTAGCCATGATCCTAAGAAGCTGTTGCCTCACGTTATCAGCATTTTTCATTGCCCTCTGGTTGACAAAATTTTCATAACACCATGAAGGGTCCTCATCTACCACACCAATCAAGAGATAATCAGAAGCTAAACAACCAACACAAGTTTGAAACAATTGACGAACTAGGTACTCACTGTTTTGCTTGTATGCATGATAAACATTCAGGAGCGTCAAGTGATCCCCATCAATGTGGCCAAACTGAGCTTTCGCTTCATCTGCCGCTTTCTGAGCCTCCCTAGGCCGGACAAAGCAATTGGGTACTAAAGAAAGAAATTGTTATCACAGACGAGGCCGATGGTAGGTCAGCAGATGCATAGAGGCGAGACGACACCATTTGCTTCATGAGAGAATACTGAGAAACTGCAACTAAATGCACCAGCACTTACTTAAAAGGTTCTATGGTACACACCAACCACTGGCATGAAACCCAGACTGGAACCCAGACAAGGCAATTGCTGATGACAACCTAACTGGACAACGCATACCACCCTAACACATGTACTTGTATTTGCAAAACAAGCACAAGGATGTGTGAAGCTATACACGTACATGGAATAGGGAATGGAAAAGGCACATGTACAACCAGATACATGTGCATATATGCTGGGCAATAGACCTCAAGAGAAAACTTCAAAAGACAGACTCACATGAGCTCAAATAATAAGGTCACATCTTTACGAGGCCAAATGACATTCTTTATCTATAGATAACTTACTATTATATTAGATGGGACCCAAACAGTAACCTAGAACATAAGATTAGTATCGGATGACAATAAAACGTACCTGAGAGCATTGCAGAAATGGACAGGATCTCATTAGAGCAGTTGAAGCCTGGACTAACAACAAGCATCTTCGACATTTGAGGATCCAATGGAAACTCACTCATGATCTCCCCCAATTTAGTTAAGTTTCCTTCATCATCCAGCGCACCCAGGTAATTCAAGACCTCCAATGCCCGCATTAGTGTTTCAGGGGCAGGGGGGTCCATAAAATCGAAATGAACCAGATCATCAATTCCTAGTTTCTTTAGTGTGAGGACAGTATTCGCCAGATTTGATCGCAGTATTTCTGGGTAAGTCTGTGGCTGAAGATCGTTTTTAAAACTTCTCTCAGTGTAAAGTCTAAAGCATTTTCCAGGTTGGGTTCTTCCAGCACGCCCCGATCTCTGGTGAGCACTTGCTCTTGATATTGGTGAGACCAGCAAAGACTCCACACGAACTCGGGGGTTGTAAACCTTCTGTTTGGCAAAACCAGGGTCAATCACATACACTATACCATCAATTGTCAGAGATGTTTCAGCGATGTTAGTAGACACTACTATCTTCCTTCCAGGAGGCCCACCTTCATTCACTGGAGGAGGAGCAGGCTCAAATATCTTTTGCTGCATAGCTGGAGGTAGTGTAGAATAAAGAGGTACAACCTTCACAGGCCCCACCTGATCACCAATATTACCAACTTCTTTGGCTATTTTTCGACATGCATCTTCAATCTCCTCCTCCCCAGTAAGGAAGACAAGTATGTCCCCAGGTGGTTCACACATGTGTATCTGCACAACTGTTCGAATCGCAGCTTCAAGGTAATCCCTCTCAGGTTCCTGAGTATAGAAAATTTCAACAGGAAACAGTCTTCCAGGAACTTTCATTAGTGGTGCGCCACTGAAATAAGCTTGAAACTTTTCGGCCTCCAGGGTTGCACTCATCACCACCAATTTCAGATCTGGCCTGTTTCTCAATACTTCTTTTAAGAGCCCAAACAAAACATCTGTTGCCAAAGTCCTTTCGTGAGCCTCATCAAGAATAATCACCTTATAATTCTCTAACAAAGGATCTGTCATGGCTTCTCTTAAGAGCATACCATCAGTAAGATACCTGTCACCCATATCACAAATGAATATGAAACACTAACTTCACATACCTAAGAAGAAAACAACAAATCAATGTATACTGAATATTAAAAAGTGGAAAAAAGAACAAGTTGAAATGAAATACAGATATTATGAACAAATCACCAGAATACAGTTTCAAAACAGAATCTTTATGCAGAAGAAACAGCTTACTTTAGAATTGTTTTTGCACTACTGCGATCTTCAAAACGGATGCTGTAACCAACTTCTTCACCAATAGTGACATCCATCTCCTCTGCAACTCGATGGGATACAGACATTGCAGCCACCCTACGTGGTTGGGTGCAGGCAACCATCATCTTCTTGCGCTTATCGTCTAATTCAATGGCTTCAAGAACAAACTGAGGAATCTGTAAAATAACAATACGGCAATACACATATGTCAAATATCTAGAATAGAAAAATGTAGAACATTAACCTGTCAGCATAATAATTCAAATAAATGGCCATGTCCAAAGTTCTTTTACTAAAATAAAATACAGCATGACTTAGATAAGGTAGGTCTAAATTGGGTGTGGTACTGTGGTGTGGGGGCCAAAACTGTTCGGGCCTATGGATCACATCCATCCCCCCTGATTGGACCATTTTATCAACAAGACAACAGTAAGCATTTTGTGAACTCCAAATCTCATTACTCTTAGGCAGTTAGGTATTTTAACAATAGTATGAACTTTAAGTTTCTCCACATACAAATATTAATTACTGCGAATGATCTTACTACATATAACCCCTAAAATAGGTTCCTAAACCTAAACATACACATTAACTGTAATTTCTTGGTTTTCAGGAGGGAGAGAGAGAACGTGTCCTGACCTTATCCATACACCTCCCCCACTACTAGGCCTGTAGGCCAGACCAGTTTAAGCATTTTGTGAAATCTAAATGCCACTACTCTGAGGTGTAAGAGTATGGAATTCTAATTATGTCAAATGATCAACTAGCAAATTGAGATAACTTATGCACATACACTGGATAATAACCCCACATAGGTTGTCTGCTAATTGCCCAACAATAGATTAGTTGTAAAACAACTACTAAACCCAATTACCCAAACAAACTCATCATCATCAAGTGTAAAATTTTCTTAGGTTGCCAACTAACACTATTGGTTTTTCCAACAATCATTTAAATACAAAAGAAACAACAACTGCAATTTACCAAGAAATTCACATCCCATCCAATAATTGAAATAAAAAAAAAAAAAAAAAAAAATACCTGGGTGGTTTTGCCACTTCCCGTTTCACCGACTAAAATCAAGGTTTGGTTAGCATGTAAAACTTGCAAAAACTCATCTTTTTGTTGCCAAACAGGAAGAGTTTTCCTCTTTTCTAAAATATCATGGTAACGTTGTGAGTATGTGCGTCCATTCCATCTATTGAGATTAAGATTTTGAATCAAAGAAGCAGCACCATTCATCTTGGAAAGTTTACCAGCAGCAGCAACAGCTACAGATGTTTCATCCACAACATCAAATAAACTCACTTTCCTCTTTCTCTCTGTCCCCATTTCTTCTTCTACTACTACTACTTCTAAACCCTAAATTTGAGTTTTCAAGATCGAATTTTGACTGATTCAATGGAGTTGGAATGAAATGAAATAAATAAACCCTAACAAAAGAACTGAAAATGAATATTATTAGGCTTTATTCAAAACAAAAATACTACTGTAATAAAAGTTATTTTGAAACCCTAAATAAATAAACAAAATAAAAAGCGGATTCATTTAACTTTTTTTAATACAAGTCCCTGATCACAATTTTTCTCTAAATACTGTACAGCAATGTTATCAGAACCAACCAACTCGGTGAAGGCACTGGGTTAGTGGTTCGACCACTGGGTCACTGGTTGGACCGGTCCAATATTAGTAGTAGGGTTAAATATATTGTTAAATTCTAATATTTAAATTTTAGTAATATATTTTTATTAAATATAAATATAATTTATTATAAAATAATATAAGTACACTGGTATACACATATGTTTTTTATGCTTTTAGGTTGCATGTTCGAGTCCAACTAAATCCTTTTTAATTAAAAAACATTCATTAATTTCAGAGTTGAACCACAACTAGGGCAAAAACGATCAATTGAGTACCCCCAGCCCGTGTGCAAGCACTAGGTCACTGGTTTCCCGGGTCAACCCGTCGGGCTGAGCTGGGTCTGATAAAAATCCTTTTTAATTAAAAAACATTCATTAATTTCAGAGTTGAACCACAACTAGGTCATTTGCAAAAACGATCAATTGAGTACCCCCATCCCGTGTAAAGCACTAGGTCACTGGTTTCCCGGGTCAACCCGTCGGGCTGAGCTGGGTCTGATAACACTGTTTTATCTATTCCACACATCTCATATTCTATCCAACGATCAGATCTATCCTATTTTGACATGTCACCCAGGGTGGCTTTATCTATTCCATACATCTCATATTCTATCCAACGATCAGATCTGAGTAGATTGAATCATTCAAATCCCTAAACTTTGAGAAATGGATGTGATTGTGAGGAAAAAAAAAACAAAGAAAAAAAATGTGCATTTCACTTCAATCTTTCTTTTCCCTGACAAGAATAACTAAGGGTCTGTTTGATTCAAGCGGTAAATCAGTTTACCGGTGAAAATGGAGGATACACAATGGAATTAAAATTTATAATCGGAGAAGAAGATAGAGGGAGATTTGACGGAGAAGTGAGATATCTTCTTATTTTGTTGTGCAATTACTACTCTACCCCTCTAAAAGATTTATCGGGAAAGAATCCTACACGAATCAAACAGACCCTAAAGGACTAATTATGGCATAGTGAGCTTTTTTGTGGGGAAAAAAAATGAAGAGAGTAATTTCCCAGATGTGACCAAGATTATGGTGCCTCTTCCCAAACCCCACCAACAAACCGAAAATATCCCAACCCGGACCAAATTTGATTTTTTTGATTTTTCATACCATTATACTCTTCTGTGCACTGTCACCATCATATCTTACTTTTACAACAAATATTTTGTCTTCTCTCTCTTCATTAAATGTCTGCAACAAGTCTCCAACCGTTGGATTCATTTCAGATTTTTTTAACTGTTGGATTATACACCACGTGTCAGCAGTAAAAATGTGTCTTCATTTTTTAGTTTAATTAATTATAGAGTATATCCAAATGTCGACGCCTTGATTTTAAATGTCCTCTAGATAAATTTGAGCGGGAAAACAGAAAAAACAAAAGATAGATGTCTTCTGTTTTAGTAGGAAACCTAGAACATGGTATATGTACCAGAGGTTCTTTTTGTTCATAATATTTCTTCTTGGCTCCAAGATCCAGAAAAATTTCATCTTTTGTTTTATTAAATTCTTTTTCTTTTGTCAAATTTCTTTAGGTTGCTTTCATCTTCTAATCATGGTGAAGAATAAAAAGATATCAACGAAGACTCTAACAAAAAAATCACCCAAGAAGACCATCAAGTATAAGAAGCAACATGAGAAAATCATATTTAGTTGTGATAAATGTCAAAAGTTAGGTCGTTTTGCAATCATTCTAAGAAATAAATATGGTATTTTTAAGTTGTTGTTAAGTAATAAATTATTTTGTTGTTGTTATTTTTGTACTGTTGTAGTAATTGCATATCAAATTTTCTAAGAATGATATTAATGAAACATTCAAGCATTAAAAATGGTTTTTTTAGGGGGGGGGGGGGGGGGGTTGTCCATCAATAGATCTAAACTTTGTTGAAGCATATTATATTCTCATAAACCTCAAAAAATGAGCTTTACTCTAGTTTCATCTCCATATATTATCATGTACTTTATGGGACATCAATATTACTATTTGTGGCCGAAAAATGCATTTATAGATAAATCGATAGTTCCTCAAGACATGGTGTAGCTTCTACAGGTCACAAACCTCATTCCAAAGGACATATGTAATATTTACAAAATCACAAGTATATTAATATGTTAACAGACAAGTGTTACTATCCAGCCGACATATTGTTAAACATAGACGGTAAATTCTAATTACTTACTTAGTTTCTTCATCTTCATCATTATCTGACTTGTTTCCTTGCTCCATTGCTTCTTTGTCTATTGAATTTTTCATCATTTTATTTGGAGGTGATTCCAATTTCTTGGCTTTCTTAGTTATAGTAGTTACCTTCTTGGCAGAAGACTTCTTCTTGTGCTTTAGCTTTGGGTTGGTTTTCTTTGGAACCAATATAATTTATATATTTTTCCAATCTCTTCAGCAATCTTGTCTACATCAAGAGCAGAACTAACCTCGTGAGAGCATTAATATTTTGTTAGAAGACATATATAAGCACAAAAGGGCAAAACAAACCATGAGAGGACAAATAACTTACACTTCCAATGATGTTTTTAAGACCTTCAACATCAAGATTCCAAGATTGGAGCTTGAACTTGGTTTTGATATCAAAGTAAAACTTGCTAAAGTTGCTTCAACTTCTAGTTATTTCATCCATTGTAAGTAAAATAACGAACAAAATAATTCAAACGCTTGATATAATAGTTAATAGAAAGGACATGCATGTTTATCTATCCAGAGGATACATATGTACATATATATATATATACAAGCAACAATGTTTATGTCTATTCCCATCGACATACTAGGTAATCCAGAGGAAAGAAACATAAACATTAATGATATATGATACGAAATAGGCGACATACCTCAATAACATCTTCGACGATTTTAATACTCTTCTTTGCAGCAGTGGGTTTCCTTGTGTAATAAAGAAAAAAAGCAATAAATTACATAACATAATAATTACATAACATAATAATTATTATATAAATAAAGAAACTATCAAAATAAAACAACCAAATCCTATTTCGGCCGGATCCCCAATTAAATTCAGAAAATTCTGGTTTCTTGCATTTTTTATTCTCCAACAATTTATCGATAAGTTTTTTTTTTCTCTTGCACATACTTGTGGACATTCTCTAATGAATCCGCAAGACACTCATATACAACAATACCCCATGGAAATTTATCAAACTTTCTTAAATCAACAACAAGATCAATATACCTGAGATTAATAAATTCAGAGGACAATTCTTGTTAGGGTAAGAACATAACAGCAAAGTGAGAAAATATTGTATAAGTTTATTATGATATTATATGTAATATAGTTGACATAATTGTCTATCCAGAGAACATGATAAAACTTAAATTCAACATTCAAAATTTACAATAATTTAAACAATCCAGAGGACATTATATTTCATGGGATAGAAAATAAAAACTATCAGAGCAAACACAATTTTAAAACCTGAGGATAAATTATGAAGAACAAAAACATATTTTGCACATACATGAGATCAATATTTGTTGTTTTTTCAGGAAGCAAGTAAATTAAAAGCAGATAGAATCTGTTCAGTCTATCAACATCATCAACCTTTTTTTAGTCTTTTTCCTTTCTTAATTGCTTTATTGATGTTTTTAGCATTAATACTTTTTTTTTTTACCAAAGTACTTTGCCATCTTTCTTTTTCCTCAACACAAATTCACTGGGCAATTCACGAAACCTTAACATAAGAATCAAAGTAACATCTAATGGTGTAAAGCTCATAACTTTACCCCCATATTCTTAACTTGCGCCGATTAACTCTCCGTTACACCACTTCAAATACGATTGGAGTCAATATTCTAAATTGTGAAGCTTGGAATTTCAAGAATTGGCCAAAGCAAGATTTTTGGAATGGAGTTCTTTCCCTTCTTTTAAGCCCTTTAATGAAGTGATCTCTCACTTTATTCTTTAAACATCTAATAGTATTGATAATGTGTTATAATGTAACTTGTAATGTGTACAAACACAACATTTAAATTCCATGTAAAAATGGAGAGGACATCTATATTATAATCTACAAAGGGTACATAA
This sequence comes from Aquilegia eximia, assembly GCA_023053565.1. Classification (NCBI taxonomy): domain Eukaryota; kingdom Viridiplantae; phylum Streptophyta; class Magnoliopsida; order Ranunculales; family Ranunculaceae; genus Aquilegia; species Aquilegia eximia. The sequence goes on from JALIGU010000026.1 coordinate 272,997, forward strand.
AATTTGAACAATAGCTAACTTTGGGTTATAAGTAACGATCTAGATTCTCTCGAGCTCGAAGTTGTAGATTAGATTTGCGGGTGTGATTGGATCAAACTTTATCATCTTCAAGGTTACATTAGAAACAGGGATTATCATATCTTAATTTTTATTCATGGAGATTCATTGGTTTTAAAAAGTTCCACTTAACAATTCTTTCCGCACTTCCAACAAACTTATCATATCTTTAAGTTAACACTTCCAACAAACTTTATGCAACAGTTAATTTCTATTTGTGTAGATGAATTGCCCAACAGTAAATATGATGAATTACCCGACTTCGTGACCAAAGAATTGAATAGTTTGATTGCATTGTCAAGGATGATGGCAAAAAATGGAAGTATCTGTCCCATCTTCAACTTCAATCGTCGTCATAGGGTATCATGAAAAAATTACATTGCAAATTTTTCAAAAGGGTTTTAAAAAAAAAGAAGAGCACATATTAGTTGTATGAACAACCACTAAAACCTGTTTGCTGCTGCTGGAAAGCTCCCTATCAACAATATTAGTTTGTCGGAGTCCTTCCCCCTTTTTAATCAACACCTGCAAACAGCCCACACTGTGCCCCAAATATTCTATCTCTAAAACATTTGAACTATGACAATATATAGGTGTCTATATGTAGCATATTGTGTGCTACATATTCACAGAAGAAGTCTTTCAGTTTCATTGGTGTTTCCTCTAGGCAAAAGTTGGTGGAACTTCTTGAGAACTAATTGACAATGGAGTCCAACTACCTTAGTGTTTTTTTTTCTAAAGTAAATAATTTAAATAGTTTGCCTCTAATTTGTCAAAAGAAAGAAGCAAACAGTGGGCAAAGCATTGGCTAGACAATCCGATTTCAATTAGCTCAATAAGATCATTTAAATTGCATCAATCTATTTGTGGCTTCAGTGACGTCATAAAATATTCCCCTCTCTCTACTAATCTTAAGTTTATTTGTGAGTCCAGACTGCTTGGCCAAAAATAAACATAAGTGTCAAGAAGCATTTTTACAGTTGTTAGATTTGTGTAACCTTTATAACCAGGTACTTTAAACCACCTCTCTCCCTCCCTGTTTCAATCTTAAGTACTTTAAAATCACTATGAAATGTTTAGGGAAGAGCATCATTTGCTCTTATAAACTATGAACCAACTATAGATGCATTCTGGTGATTATATATCAATTATAAATTAACTTACCCTTGTAGATCCATTGTGTTGATTATAGCTTTAGCATTCTCTTTTATTGTTGTTCCCTTAATGTGTCACCTGGTTAGGACAATCACTATTACTACTCTAGGTATTTAATATTGTTATATATTTTGTTAACCTCAACATTGAAGCGCTTGCTCGCAACCTTAATTACAGCTGAAATAAAATTGAACGAGTTCTTCCTCGGTTTGAAGTATTAAAGTGCAGTATTATTAGTAGTAGTATTTGGTGTCATCATGTCATGTATATGGTAGCGGAAAACATTACACTTAAAGAGGACTATCTGTTGTAACCTTACAGCTAAAATAAAATTCAACGAGTTCTTCTTTGGTTTGAACTAATAGATGTGCAGTATTATTAGTAATAGTATTAGCAATATTTGGTGTCATCGTAACCTTACAACTAAAATAAAATACAACTAGTTTCTATGACAATTAAAAGATGTCGCAGTCCGATCCCTTGTCTTAACCAACACCTGCAAATAGCCCACACTATGCCCCAGATACTCTATCTCTAACACAGCTAACTAACATCTGTAAACAGCCCACACTATGCCCCAGATACTCTATCTCTAACACAACTAAACTATGACAATATAGAGGTGTCTATATATAGCATAATGTGTGCTACATATTCACAGAAGAAGTCTTTCAAGTTCATGAATGTCATATATATATATACAATTGATTTGCTATTTTATGTCAAATTGTCAAGGAGGCATGCTTATTAAATTTTTAATAAATCTTGCCAACTTTGCAGCCCACGTCGCCACTTCTTGCAGCATTCAAAAGCGTTTACAGTAGAATTGCATTAAGGTCAGTTGAGCTACTACTATTTAGATGCAGTTTACTTGCATTAGTTTTGTTGTTAAGAGTATTTAGGATCAGGATTTAGATAAACGATACCGATCAAGCAATTCTACAATTGTAAGCTGTTGTATTGTTAAGTGTTCTCGAGGATAGGAACATCTTAGTAGTGATATCAGTGATTACTTAGCTAAAGCATATGAATGACATGATCAACCATGATAAACCCATGGCCACAAACAAAATAATTGATATTAATATTCGTTTGGATCCCTTTTTCAAAGACTCTCAGGCCTTATGATGAAACCAGTTTAGGCTTATTGCTCAGGGATTGGAATCAATCAAAATAAAGTGCTCCTAAAATTTTGTATACTTTGATTCAACCTTTCATAGACAATTTTTATTGGTTATACCCTTTAATAAGGAAAGCAAGTAGCAGAACTTCCTCCAATAGATTTTATTTTCTTTCTGATTGTGTTAGAGATAGTTTGTCTAATACTTACATTTTAAGAGCACTTTATTCTGAATTGTAAGTCGTTGTATTTGTTATTGACCATTGTCTTTGGTGAATATAGAATCAGATTATTCATCGTATTTTTGTGGAAATTAACAAAATAGTGAAGTTAGATATTCTGGATTCGTTTCTCCAACTTCAGACACACGTACTACAAATCCTGCGAATTTGGAAAGATCTTCAGATATTATGGTAGTTTAAGAGGAGCATGAAAACTTTCATGGATTGCAAAGAACTGAAGTAAGTCACATTAGGACTTAATGAGTACAACTCTACTATTACTTGTTTTTATTCCTTCTATGCTAACACTTTCCACATATTCAAATCTTATGTTTTATAGGCAACTGACACTTCCAATAGAATTGCCCAAGACAAATTAATTCAGTTCATACCAAATGTTTTGAATGATATGCCAGTAAACGGGAACAAGCTCAACAAAAAGACGATTAAGAGAAATGAATCAAAAGAATCAAATAGAACATGTGTGGATGGCAAATGAAAGGATATCCAAGCATTCTAAAAGTAAGCAAAACGAAGAGAAAGAGAATTGAATGAATCTGCTCTAAACAAGTAACCTCGATTTATAATATATTTTTAAAATTTTGATTCAAATGTCTATTAAAAAAACACTACTTTTTTATTGACGGGAGTTCGTCAGTTGTAAAGAAGCAGCGACAAACAAGAAGTGAGGGTACAGAAGAACTCCATGAATCAGCATAAAATAAGTAAGTTCAATTAATATATACAGCTTCATTGCACATAATTATCTTATATTGGGAAAGGGGTGTAGTGAAGAACTGAAAATTAACTTTCTCATTTGCTCATTTGTTTGCTAACCACGTTGTTCAAGAAATTATATTTTGCAATTACTGTTTAATGAGTAAAAAATTAGTTGTACATGCCATGCCTTTACAAATTGCCAATGTAAAACTCTACAATGCCCAACCAAATCGGCCATCTTACTAATATTAGTTTTTTCCCCTAAAACAGTTTACCAATCACAAGGAATAATAGTCAAACAAAAGGTGATTGCTCAAGATTAGCAGACAAAGGCGATGCTCTATCAAGTAAGTACTACTACTGTTATTTTGAACTCAATTTGAAAAATCATATAGTCTCGGTTTTAACACCTATCACAGGGACTTAAAGGCTTTTCAATTAAGCCTATAGTTAGTCTCTCTATAAATCTTTTCATGAAAAAATAATGACACTGATCCACCAGTGATTAGTGTTGTATATTGTCGGAGCTTCTATTTTTCCTTTACGAAGGCCGACAAATACATAAGTTTCCTACACAAAATTATTATACAAAATATAGTTTATATCTGATCATAGTACTTGAATTCCAACTTAACGATAACTGATAAAAAAATAAAAAATTTGAAGTAAATGATCAATTCTTTTCGAGTCCTAAGGACTAAATTTTCTGTAGCTGGAAGGAGAACCCTAGGATAAACAGGTTTTAGACAAACCCTCTGTAGTATTAGAAATTACTACAATGCCTATTGACTATGAATGTGTTTTACTAGACCCCCTGAATTAGCAATGTGAAGTTCATAATTCATATCTACTGTTCCTGCTATTTTTAATCAAATAGCAAATTGGAACTATAGAATTTAGTTATCCAATAATATTATTTGTTCTTAACACTCACCAGGTCAACCATATGCAATTAATGTTTGTTTATCAATCCAACCATTTTGATTGAGATAATCTATGGTAGTGATGGTGAAATGGTCTATTTTAACAAGTAGGGAGATTTCATTTTACAGTAGATATGGTAGTGGTGTTGTTTATCAATCCAAACCTTTTAATTAAGATAGTGATGGTAATACAGTAGTCTATGGACTATGGTTTCAGATGTATAGTTTATAACTATAATGGCTGGGATTTTATATACTGCAAGTTGGTATCTATGTTAAACATTCCATCAATTAATTTATCTATGGGGTATTTTGTATTTGGTCCCTCTAGAAGATGGGTAATTAGCATTTGATCCAATCTTTACCGTTTATTAGTAAATGGTCCCTTTTCTGTTACTTGACTGTCAGTCAACCTAGTTGACCAGAGTCAAAGCATCCATATTTTTTCAATGACTAGACTACCCTTTACGTGACTAGCACGTGACAAAACTTAAAAACTCAAAAACCAAAATTAGTTGTTTGTAAACATGCAAAATTAGTTTATGGTCCTTATTTTTCATTTTTTGTTTCAAATATAGTCCCTGTAAAAAGTAATGGAAATAAGCATGGAAGTTATTTTACCTTAGTTGGAGTGAATTTGAACATGTAACCACCACCCATGGATGAGGTTTTCTTTAATACATGGGAAAGGTTTCAAGACCTGTTTATTAGGTGTCCACACCACAAAGTTGATGAAACAAAAAAAGTTAGAATCATGTATAGTGGTCATAACTACGCAACTAGGAAACTTGTTGAAAGTATGAACGATGGCGGTTTTATTGATCTTTCAACCGTCAAGGTTATGGAATTCTTTGAAAATCTAGCGGACAATAGCCAACAGTGGGATTCACTAGGACCTTCCCCGAGAAACACTACTATGAACAAAAACGATAAACCTAGAGGTATGTACGTGGTCAAACCTGACCCCGAGCTGAAAACGTTGCTCCAAAGTTTAGTAAAAAAGGTAGAAGCACTTGAGGTATCCTTACACCCCCACATCACCGGTCATGAATGTCTCCACTCCCCAATGTGATGTTTGTCACGACCCATCCCATATTGCCAAAGTTTGTCCTCTCTTATACACTTCTCCTGAAACTAAGGAGGCCTGTGCGTTCAATTACGCTGGGAAAACAAACTTCACAAAGGGCAATACTGCTTACCCATAATTGGACCGTTCAAATCTATCTAACTCGAACAATAACACTTAAATGGTTCCACTAGGATTTCACAAGTCCTATGGGCAACACAACAATACGCCCTGACAATAGAGCTATGGTGACGGTCCCCACTTATACGAATACTGCTCATCGAATGACTAATTCCAGGAACACAGTTCCAACCAATCAACCTGCCCCTTAGAAATCCTCTCTTGAGGATGTTCTTGCCCGTTTCATGCAACAAACGCAAGTGTCCATAGAAATGAATACTCAAGCTATACAACGAATAACACAAAAACTTGACGAGAAGGGCAGAATCCCGAGACAAGCTATCCCGAATCCCAAAGGCAAAGAAGTTGCCTTGGTGACGGAAACTCCGTCCACATCTAAACTGTTTGCAGAAGTTAAAACGGTCAAAACAGTTAGGTCAGAAAACAGGTTGATAATCAGATTAACTACAAATCGAGTCCTAGCATTGTGACTCCGGTTACCACGACACCTGTTGCACCACCTAGTCCTGCTACTGAGGCTAACACCTCTAAGCAAAAAAAGAACAAACCTGAGATTGACGTGTTCAAACATATAAACATAAACATACTGTTCCTCACCGCTATCAAACAGATACCTTCCTACGCTAAGGTCTTAAAAGACTTCTGCACCACAAAGAGAAAAACAAATTTTCCCAAAAGCGCGTTTGTTGCGGAAGAATTTTTTGCACTTGTCCAACACAACGAATTGGTGAAATACAAGGACCCTGGAAAACCAACCATACCCTGCAAGCTTGGTGAAAAGTTCATGGGTAAAGCTTTGCTAGACTTAGGAGCGAGTGTCAACCTTTTGTCTTACTTCTTGTACATCAGCCTAGGTCTAGACAACATGAAACCCACGAGCATGTCTTTACAACTGGCCGATAGATCGTTAAAAGTACCTAGAGGTACAGTTGAGGATGTCTTAGTTAAAGTGTACGACTTTTACTACCCCGTTGATTTTGTGGTGCTGGACAATGAACCTACTGCCGATGACTCGGTTCCCATTATCTTTGGCCATTCCTTTTTGGTCACCTCTAATGTTCTCATCAACTGCCGGAATTGTTCGATGGTTCTCACTTGTGGAACTATGATCGTTGAAGTAAACATCTTTAATCTTGGCCAACAACCCCTTGATCTTCCTTTATCTGAAGATGTATGTCATCAGGATTCGCTACCCTATGAAATGGTGCATAGTTGTTACTCTGAAAATCTGGTTGTTCATTTCCTTGCCATGCATAATGTTGACTTCAACATCAATCAATCTATAGCTCAAACCAACGCTCTTCTTGATTATGTTCCTATCTTTGACCCCAAAGACCCTGAGGCCATAGATTCGGTTTGTTGCTTAGATTCTCAGTCCCAAGTCGAGACCATCACTCCACCTCCTGTTACTCTGAATCCTCTTCCTACTGAACCGAAATAAGCCCACTTATATTTGATCGGTAGTCATATCATCTCTTCATCTCTTACTACTGAACACGAAAGTTAGTTTCAAAAGTTATTCTGGAGCATTGTTCTGCTATTGCCTGATCTATCCACGACATCAAAGGCATAAGCCCTTATGTTTGTTTTCAACATATCCATTTTGAGGATGATGTTAAAACTTGCCGCAAACCTCAACGGCGTCTTAATCCTGCCATGAAAGAAGTTGTTCGATCCGAAATTCTTAAACTCTTAGATGCAGGTGTGATTTACCCTATTTCTGATAGCTCCTGGGTGAGTCATATTCATGTGGTTCCTAAGAAGGCCAGTATGACTGTAGTTACCAATGATCAGAACGAACAAGTCGCACCAAATAGCGTGTTTGTATTGACGATAGAAAGTATAATACAGTCACCCGGAAGGACCACTTTCCTCTTCCTTTCATAGATCAAATATTGGAAGAATTGGCTGGTCACTCTTTTTATTGTTTCTTAGATGGTTATTCCGGTTACAACCAGATTCCTATCGCCCCTGAGGACCAAGAGAAAACCACGTTCACGTGCCCCTTTGGCACTTTCGCCTATGCTCGTATATCTTGCGGTCTGTGTAATGCACCTGCTACCTTCCAGAGGTGCACGTTACAAATCTTTGGCGACATGGTTGAACGATTTATGGAAGTGTTTATGGATGACTTCAACATATTTGGTTAGTCTTTTGAGGAGTGTTTTAGTAATCTTTTTATTAGTTTTCCAGCATTGCATAGAAAATAATTTCTTGCTTAATTGGGAAAAGTGTCATTTATTTCATGGTTAGAAAAGGAATAGTTTTGGGTCATGTCATCTCTCCTGTGGGTATCCAGGTTGATAAAGCTAAAGTAGATCTTGTTTCATCCTTGCCTATTCCTAAGTCTATTAGGGATATTCAAACCTTTCTAGGCCATGCAAGATTCTATCAACGCTTTATCCAAGACTTTTCAAAGACAGCTCGCCCCTTAACTAATTTATTACTTAAAGATCCACCTTTTGATTTTACAGAAGAATACAAGACTGTCTTTGAAAATCTTAAAAACTGCCCTCATCATTAGGCCACCAGATTGGAGTAAACCCTTTGAGCTGATGTGTGATGCATCAGACTATGCTGTCGGAGTTGTTATAGGTCAACGTCTAGATCGTAAGACTCATGTGATATATTATTCTAGCAAAACTCTTAATGATGCTCAATGTAATTACACTATGACTAAGAAAGAGTTGTTAGCCATAGTATATGTGTACCCTAGGTAAAACAATCCGACAGGTGTCACCGATGGAGGTATAGGAAGCTAAGCCGGGAGCACCTGAGCATTAGCCAGCCAAGCCTGGGCTATCGGGTAGGGCCCAACCCGGTTGCAAGGGATCCACATACGCTTTGTGGACCTTGACCCACCGGATAGTCCACGACCAATTGGTGGAGCCCCGGTTACTGTAAAAGAAGTTGAACCGTGGGCTCCCATACATCAACCATGCCCACCTCAATCAAGTAGGCCAGGTCCGGCCCAGTAAGGTCCAGCAGCGACAAGGGCTCATCCAAAGGCTTAACACAGAAGTCCAGAGGACCTGGCCAGAGAGTACGTAGTGTAGATTGGGCCTCCGGTCAGAGGAGTTAAGCCCAAGTCTTTGCTTTCAGGCTTGGTCAACCCAAGTCCCAACCAACTGGATAAGTCCAGCGAGATTCCAGGCCAACAGAACCCATGTTCTAGCCCGCTGGAGAAGATAAAGGAAACCCAGGTTGAACCAGGACCTATCAGAGGATGCCACGTGGCAGTCATCCTGGTCAAAATGGATTCAAACCAAGGGGATAACCGCTTGGCAACATGCAAGCTATCTTCACGGAAAGCATATTCACAGTTGAACTACCTGAGTTCGTGGAGTCAAAACCGGAGGGGTGGTTAAGCCAGCCTCCTCCGGCCTACTACAAATACAGGAGTTCTAGACCTCCTGAACTACGAGTCTTTCACTGAGCAACTCCATTAGAGCTTAGTGGAAGCAGAGACTTGATTCCAAGTTCATCATCTTGGATACGTAGGCAGCTTGATTTCGATCAGGTCCAGTCTGAATGTATATCCCTTGTGTGTACCCTAGGTAAAAAACCCGACAGGTGTCACCGATGGCTGTATAAGAAGCTAAATCGGGAGCACCTGAGCAGTAGCCAGCCAAGCATCGGCTATCGGGTAGGGCCCAACCCGGTTTCAAGAGATCCGCATACGCTTTATGGACCTTGACTCACCGGATAGTCCACTATCAATGGGTGGAGCCCCAGTTACTGTATAAGAAGTTAAACCGTGGGCTCCCATACATCGACCAAGCCCACCTCAGTCAAGTAGGCTAGGTCCGGTCCAGTAAGGTCCAACTGCGACAGGGTCTCATCCAAAGGCTTAGCACAGAAGTCCAGAGGACCTGGCCAGGGAGTATGCAATGTAGATTGGGCCTCTGGTCAGAGGTGTCAAGCCTAAGTCTTTGGTTCAGGCTTGGTCAATCCAAGTCCCAACCAACTGGATAAGTCCAGTGAGATTCCAGGCCAACAGAACCCATGGTTCTAGCCCACTGGAGAAGATAAAGGAAACCCAGGTTGAACCAGGACCTATCAGAGGATGCCATGTGGCAGTCATCCTGGTCAAAGGGGATTCAAACCAAGGAGATAACCGCTCGGCAACATGCAAGCTATCTCCACGGAAAGCATCTTCACAGTTGAACAACCCGAGTTCATGGAGGCAAAACCGGAGGGGTGGTTGAGCCAGCCTCCTCCGGCCTACTACAAATACAGGAGTTCTAAACCTCCTGAACTACGAGTCTTTCACTGAGCAACTCCATTAGAGCTTAGTGGAAGCAGAGACTCGATTCCAAGTTCATCTTGTTGGATACGTAGGCAGCCTGATTCCGATCAGGTCCAGTCTCACTGTATACCCCCCATCCTATCTCTGTCTATACAAAGCTTTCATTGTAACTGTTCGATCAATATATACACATCTCGAGTCTGTGGATCAAACTTTTGCACCCACACTCTTTGGCGCCCACCGTGGGGCTGAATCTCCCATCAGTTCCAGAGCCTTGCAAGGAATCTCAATCCAGCCATACCGGAGTTACTGCAGCAATGGCTGGGAGTAAGAGACGCCCAACTCGTTCAAACAATGGGATGAGTCAAGTTACTGAAAGTCAGACAGAGAACCTTTCTCCTCTGTCTCCGGTTCTTGAAGCAACAAAACCGATGAATCAAGAATCAGTTTTCGGGAGTGAGGGCCACGATCAGGGCTTACAACACTCTGAAAATGAACAGCCGGGGCAGAGAACTTAGTGGTACAAATCACTAACAATCCTGGTGATCCTAATGCGGTCAACCGGACAGTCAGGATACCAGCATCACAAGATCCTGAACCTTCCAGAGCGGCCGCTGCAAGAAGAGACCAGAGAATCTCTCCCTTGACAACGGGAGAAGGTTATACCAAGCAGCAGAAGGGAAAATGACCAGCGGTCGAATCCCCAACTGCAATCATCAAGTGACTGACCAGGGAAAACGCGGAACTAGGGAGAAAAAAGAGAACCAGGGCCGGAGATAGCCAGTCATCCTCAACCCTGTCTTTGAGTCCATCTCCTCAGAAGAAGATAAGGCCACGGTCAAGCAGTGACCGGAGTCTTACCCCTCATAGCCATGATCTCCGTCCTATCTGGGACAGGCTAGCACCAGGGAGAGATAGGATGTCTATCTCTCCAGTTCAGAGACATCGCCGCGGACGTGCAATGACACCCGGGTCGCGTCATGGCCGCAGGATTGCCCACAGCAGATCTGTCAAAGAAGCCACGCCTCCAGGGAAACTGCGCCGGAGGAGGGATCAGAGTACTCCCCCGGCACACCACGGTCAGAGAACAAGGAGCCCTCAAAGGGCCCACATTCATCAGAGACAATCGGAGCTGAATGTGGAACAGATGAATCAACTCAAGCTACAGGAGATGATCGACATAGCTGTATCCAATAAAGCCAACCGGGATGAGCGAATCAGAAAGCTTGCTTTTTCGAGACTAGCCGTATTACCTCTAACAGAAGAGGTAAGGAGCCATATGGTCCCGCCCAACTTCAAGCAGCCGCCCTTCGAACAATATGACGAGACAAGCAGTTGTCCGATTCAGCATGTTATGAACTACAAAAGCACCATGGCCATCTGGGACCATGATGACAAGCTACTAGCGAAAATATTTGCTGCTTCACTCAAAGGCGAAGCATAGACGTGGTACCAAAATCTGCCACCTGCATCCATCAACACATTCGTACAACTGGCTGAGTTGTTCGAAGAAAAGTATCGGTTCAATGTGAAGACCAAGAAAGGAGCTGAAGTCTTGTTCTCCCTAAAGATGGACCGGAGCGAAACACTTAGGAATTTCGCCCGGAGGTTCCGAACCCTACTATCTGAGGTACAAGACGAATCTGATAGCGTCGTTATTCAAGCTTTCAAGTACGCCTTAAATAGCAACCACGAAGAATTGTACCGATGGGCAGCGGCTTAGCCTTGAACCTCATTGTGGGTGCAAAATTCGCTGCCCACCGAGCAGCGGGAATACCATTGATTTACACGACCTGCAAGATATATTTATGAGAGAATCATGCATCACCACTGGTGTAAGATTCCAGATTTCACAGCACTCGAGGACACAACTGGTCGTCCATACTACAAGGTCCACAAGGTGAGATGCCATCAAACAGGTGATTGCCGCATACTGAAGCGAGCTCTCCAGACATAGGCTGATAAGAAAATGCTGAACAACGGGATCTACAATAGACAAGATGATTCTAGAGAAAAGAAAAGCAAGAAGTGATCTAGAACACCCTCACGTTCTGATAAACGATCTCAAAGCAAGACGAGAGCTGCCTCTTCAAGTCCAGCACGTAGCAAAGGGCGCAACCTCTCAAGTAGGTTAGGTCCCACTGGCGACCTCCGCAACCAAATCAACAAATAGGTCGCGAACAGAATAAAAGAAGATTGCAAAACGGAAAGTCATGTCATTTACATGATCTATCAGTCCAACTCCACACCAGTTCCAAGGAAGAAGAAGAGGCGTATAGAGCATCTTCACCACGTCTACTCCATCACAGGTCGAGCAGCTCGAACCAACATTCCTGCTCGACAAGAAACAAACCTGTGCTTCACAGAAGATGACCTAACAAAGTCGTAAATCCACACAACGATGCCCTGGTCGTTGAGTTAAGGAAAACTGACTACAGTGTCAAGAGGGTCCTGATCGACCCAGGTGGGTCCTGCAACATATTGATGTACAAGACCTTCAAGGATATGAGACTCCCTGATCCAGTCTTTATTCCTGAGTTCACTCCAATCTTGGGTTTCAATAATTAAAGGGAGGACCCAAAAGGAGAAATACTACTGCCCGTTTATATTGGCAGAAAAGAAAATAGGATCTCAGTCACAGCCAAGTTCAACGTTCTCAATAAGTGTACTGCAATAGGTCGCCGCAAATGGATCCACTTCATGCGAGGAGTTCCATCAACTTACCACCACGTATTCCATTATCCTGGTCCCAATGGGATAATGGAGCTCAGAGGAAATCAGAACGCAACTCAAGAATATCATGGAATCATAAAAGTTGTGATAAATGAGAAGCCAACGACCTCAACCAACAAGGAGATCACAACTCCAACCAAGAATGCTGCCAAGGGAAATCAGAGGCCGCAGACACGGCCAAATTGCAACCACAGAAGGAGCAAACGAGCTCCTCTCAACTCTCACTTGGAAGCACAGATATGGGAGTGCAAGATGTTTTTGCTTGGACGTATATTAATATGCCTGGTATAGATCCATTAATTGCATTCCATAAGTTACGAGTAGATCCTAAATATCGACCTGTTAAACAAAAACCAAGGCGACATGCTCCCAAATTTCATCAGATCCAAAGCTGTCAGCCAAAGTCAAGAGGGATGCATGGAAATTCACTGTCATACCACATCGGGAGTCATACAGGCTATACATGAAGAGCCATGGCTCTGGGGTTTTGTCCAGGTGCCTTACTCCAGAGCAAGGCTTGATCATACTGAAAGAGATCCATCCTGGGATCTGCGACAACCATTCCGGGAGCAGAAATCTGGCACAAAAGACAATGATCCAAGGATACTGGTGGCCGCACACAATGACAGACACGAAGAAGTTCACACAGGCATGCCTCCTATGTCAGAAGCATGCTCCGGTCGGTCATGCCCCGGCAAATGAACTGCACCCCATCCTGAGTGCGTGGCCCTTGGCCAAGTGGGGATTGGATATTGTGGGCCACTTCCAAAAGCTCCACAATCAGTCAGATTCGTATTGGTCGCTACAGATTACTTCACCAAATGGGTTGAAGCAGTAGCATTGGTACAAGTATGTGCCTCTGACGTCAGAAGATTTCCGTGGAAAGACATAATCTGCAAATTTGGGATTTCTCAAGAGCTAGTGTCAGATAATGGAAAACAGTTCGACTACGACAACATCTGGTTGTTCTGCAAGTCCTTGGGGATCAAGCACAACTTTTCAACCCCGTACTATCCTCAGGGGAACGGGCAGGCAGAAGCATCCAACTGGGTCATCTTGGATACACTCAAGAAGCGGCTGGATAAAGCAAAAGGCAACTGGGTGATGCAACTCCCGGGGGTCTTATGGGCATACCAGACCACCCTAAGGAGGTCTACCGGTATGACACCCTTTCAACTTACATTGGAGCAGAAGCGGTAATGCCTACAGAACTGCTAGCTCCCACAACCCGCACTGATGCGGTCCTTATCGGGGAGAATGAAAGGATTCTGGCAAAGGAAAAAGCTGTTCTTGACGACAAGAGAGAGCAAGCCCTACAACACATCCTCCGGTACCAGGAGACAATCAAAAGGGGTTATGACAAGCGAGTCGTAAAGAAGAAATTCAATCCGGGCGACTGGGCATGAGAAAAGTCAAAGTTATGACTGAGGATATAACCGCCGGAAAGCTTGGAGAAAACTGGGAAGGACCTTACATCATAGACAGACATGCTGCGAAAGCTCATACTTCCTCAGAACTCTATCCGGCGACCTCTTCTCCAGACCATGGAACGCTTTCTACCTCAAGAAATTCTACAAGTAATGTACTCCATTTGATGATTTCAATAAAGATTTTTTCCCGTAAGAATTTGGAACAAGTAGCTATTTTGGTCCCCTAACTTTGCTCAAATTTTCAGTTGAGTCCTCAAAGTTTAAACTGCTCAATTTGGTCCCAAATCTTTCAAAACATTTGCAAAATGGTCTCACCGCTACCAAGCATCTAACAAAGTTGCCTAGTGGCAGTTTACTATCACACGTGGTCTTTTAAATTCAAATTTTAATATTTTTTTGTCAGGTCAGCAGAGCACATGAGTGGCACGTGCAACATCATATTGTTTAAAAATAGAACACAAACCCAAACAGTGTAAAAATAGAACCCATTTTGTAAAAAAGAGAATTATTAAATGATTGGTAACGGTGAGCCCATTTTGCAAATGTTTCGAAAGATTTGGGACCAAATTGAGCAATTTAAACTTTGGGGACTCAACTGAAAATTTGGGTAAAGTTAGGGGACCAAAATAGCTAATTTATCTAAGAATTTGAGTACTTTGTATTATTTACTGCTGAAAATCCTAAAGTGCAAGATCAAGACTCCACTAAGGTCCAGGGTGCCCGGACCTAGGTTCCGATCCTGGCTGAGTCCTAAATCCAGAGTTATGCTCCTTTTAGGCCCAAGACGCCCGGACCTAGCTTCCGGTCTTGGAGATCATGGATGACAGGGATCAAACCCCATCCAACCCAGGATGCCCGAACCTAGCTTCCGATCTTGGCTCAGTCCTAAATGCAGAGTTATGCTCCTTTTAGGCCTATCACGCCCGGACTTAGCTTCCTGTCTTGGAGATCATGGATGTCAGGGATCAAACCCCATCCACCCCAGGATGCCCGGACCTAGCTTCCGATCCTGGCGAAGTCCTAAATGCGGAGCTACACTCCTTTTAGTCCCGAGATGCCTGGACCTAGCTTCCGGTCTTGAAAATCAATCTTAAGAGCGAGGCCATCCACTCTTAAGAACCGGGGCTGTTAGGCAAGCTAGCCTTGCTCGGGTCGAAACATGCAACACATGGAAAAAACCCCTTTCAGGAGTAGACCATGAATCACCATGGAGTCAGCAAGAAAAAGAACAGTTATCGTCCCAAAGAAAACTCCTTAAAACGATAAGTGGGCGAGGGAGATAGCCAGTTATAATAAACGCTGTAAACAAGGTAAAGATATCTAACAAGATGTTTTCGCACTACAAAAATATTATATTTTTTTTTTCCAGAAAAGAATATGTACAAGAGGAAGTCCCCCGGCAACCGGGACATGAACCTTTAATTTCAACTTTTAATCTCCAGCTGGTCGAGGACCTGCTGATAGACAGCCTTCGCCAATCGGAGCTCTTCAGCAGCCCGGTCGTACGCCGCCTCCTTGAAGATGAGGCGTCCGTCCAGCTCCAGCTTCTCTCGGGTTAGCCTCCCACAAGTGGCCTGCAGCTCTGCCAAGGAAGTCTTGGCATCCTCCTCCCTCTGAAGAGCAGCGGTCAGGGTGAATTTCAGATTATGGTAGTCTGTCTCCATGGACCGCTTGTCCTCCTCCAGAGCCCATCGGTCACTGTTGGCCGTCGCCAGATCTTTCTCGAGCTGACGATTCTCAGCTTGCAGGCGCTCCAGATCCTCCAAGGCAGAAGACCGGGGTCTGACACTCAGCTCAAAGACCCGGGCCATGGTAGCTTGTGTCTTACAAAAGAGAAACAAAGATCAGAAACAAACATACAGACATCAACAAGTCTAAAGCCAGGATTCAAAGCAGAGAATCTTACCGCAATGAGATTCTGGGAAGCCACCCCCATCGCCCGGTCGCGAGAAAGGCGGCTGTAGTATGACTGGTCCTCCAGAAGCAGATTCTGGAAGATGTAATCAAAGGCAGTGTGGAGGTTCATAATGCTGGAGTCCCTAATCGACATCGGCTCCCCACTCAGAAATGCAGGATGAATGGTGAACGTCGGCAGTGAGAACTCCGTAGTAGCCTCGGGCTGGTACTCGCCCGGTTCAGGGCCCAACTGTACAGTGGGGCCAGTGGGCAGGTCAGTATATGGGACCAGGTCGCCCCACCCATAAGCCGGGGCTTCATTATCAGCGGTGCCTCGCACAGTGAACTCCACCTCAGTCTGGACGTCCTCAACGGCCAGAGCATCTTCGACAAGGACCTGGGAGCCACTACCAATATGGGTGGTCCCCATCACCGGTCCCCTCAGCACCCCAGGGATGGCATCCTCCCTTCTCGGGCGCACAGGCTCCCCCTGGTCAGCAGGGGAAGCAGAAGCAGCTTCTTCGAGTCCCGGACAGACTCATCTACCACGACCTTGCCCCTCGGATCAACCGGGGCAGGGGACCGCACAAAAACAACTTCAAGAAAAGGAGGCTGGGAAGGTCTTACCCCCACTCCAGCATCTCCAACACTGGGGGCGTCCACTTCATCCAGCGGACCCCCCCGACACCACAGCTGGCTCGCCTCTCTCAGCGGAAGAGGCGACCACTGTTTCCTCGGACACACCTCCCACCATCTCTGGCTGGGCCAGGTTGTCCACCTCAGCATGTACCTGCACCGGGGTAGGAAAGAATCCTTCAGTAGCTGATTCGCTAGACCCACGGGAAAGAAGAAATCCACTATCCCCCGACATCAGGCTTGGATCACCGGAGGAGTCAGATGAGCCATAGAAGACATGTGGCCTCCTCCGGTGACCCAAGGGAGGGTTGGAGTGACAAACAGAGCTAACATCACTGACCTGAACATCCCCGACAACTGGGATAACCCCCAGCAGAACATCCGGCATCGGCTCATCAGAAGGAGATCTTCCCCCGACTGGAAGAGCCTCATCGAGCCAGTCATCCATCTCCCCCCGCAGATCAACAACCTCACTCTCAACCGGAGGCTCCTCCTCAACACTGGGGACCGTGCTCTCTATAGTGGCAGCACCTTCACCGGAGATGGACTCAACCTCCACAACTTGCGGAGGAGCCGGTAGGGCAAGCCTCGCTGGGTAGCGGATATCTGTTACAATCTGGTCAGGGAGCGTCAAGTCCCACAGGTACGCGGGTAGACTGAAGAAGTGCTCAATGTTCCCCTCAACGGCAGAGGAATCCACCCCCGCAGGCAGTGACACTTGAAGCTGACGTTTCCCTGCAAACACAAGCCCAGAACTATTCTTGAGATGGAGCTCAGCAAACACGCGAAACCTAAGGGCAAAAATGAAAGAAAGGTTAGGCGCATGCTTACCTATGAAGTCCCGCGACACCTGTATGCTGCGGTTAGACGACCACCCTGACACCCGGTAGCAGGGCTCGAACCAATTCCCATAATGGTTGGGAAGTCCAGACAGCCTCCGGGCAGTACTCCAAGAGATGGCGTAGAAGCAGCGTTCCTTGGCCTCCCGGGCGACCAGCTTCATGAGCATGAACATTTCGACCGGGCCAAAGGGAACCTCGAAGTGGAGGGCAATCAACCCGATCCGACGCACGATTATCCAGAAGGACACGTGCATTTGACCGGGTGGGATCCCCCACCACGACAGCAACCTCAGAATCGAAGAATGCAGCGGAAGCTGCATGCCATAAAGAAGCTGGTAAAGACTTATCGCGATCAGGTTGCCGGAGCAATCGTCTGAAATGGAGGGGTGGGAACCAAACCGGACCCCTCTCCAGCCAAGCCGCTCCTGAACTTCCGCCGTGCTCATCCGCTCGAGTTCAGGGTTGCGGGGAGGTTGGAGGAAGCTTGCCACCTCCTTCTTGGCCTCTCAACAGGAGGCTCAGCAAAATCCACAGGAGCCACCTCCGCCAAACCATCAGGCAAAGGGGGACCCGTCGCTGGAATACTACTTGGTCCGCCCTCATCAGCAGCGGAACGTGGAGCCAGATTCTGAGGCTCTTCGTCACTACTTGAGCTCAGGACTAAGGTTCTCCTCATCGTTGGAGTAGAATTCGCGTGAAATCACCAGAATTTGGAATTTCAGAACCTAGGGTTCCGGCAAAATGGAAATGAAGAAGAAGGAAGAGAAAGAAAGCAAAGGGAATACCCTTCTCTCTTTCGAGCCCCCCTTTTTATACGGAAGAGCCCATAGCCCACCGGCTAATGGGATTCCAGGTTCTTCTAATGGACTCTCCATTAAGATCATTAAACAAACTGGTTTAATGACTCAACTAGCGAAGAGTCACAACCTTTCACTTGAAGTTGAAGCTGTACATATTCCTGCCAACAAAAGAAGATTTGGAGAAGACGAAGTGGGGTCCACTTAACACAAACAGCTGGGGCCCATGCCATACAGTCATCTGGGACCCATGTCAGCTGGGACCCACCTCGTACACTCAGCGAGATCGGTCCAACATCTACAGGTGGGGTCCACATGGTCCTGGTTAGCAACACATAGACCTCCGGTCTACATCATCACGATCAAGTGAAGATTGATCGACACGTGTTCCTGCACTCTTCATAGCAAGAAGGTAACCGGATCTACCTACCGGAGCTCAAGGCAGTAACAAAAGGAGCTGTGATTTTATTACGAAATGCATTATACGGAGTGCACCAAAGCTCCTACATAGTGCGACCGGAGCTAAATTACATCAAAGGGGGAGACGGAGGATCCGAACCGGACCTCTCCGGTGAGTCAGGGAGATGGTACTTAACCTTAGCTTCATCGTATCCTTCCTTCCATGAAGAAACCGCAACAACATCTATCTTGCCCCCCATCTGGGCAAGCTCAACAGAAGCAGAATTCAGCTTTTCTTTGAGGTCCTGGATTTCCTCATCTTTATCCCTGATTCGGACCTCATGGCCCTCCTCCCACTGGCGTTGGTCTTCCACAAGCTCGACCACTTGCGCCTTCAAGCTGTTCGCACGACTAAGAAGATGCGCTCAGTATTGTCCCCGGTTGTCACCGACGGAACTAGATTCAGAATCCCTAGCCGCCATGGAAGAGGAGCAAAGGAAGAAGAGAGAAAGATGAATAACTCAGCAAGAGTAAACACCTCCCTATTTAACTACACAAAGGTTAAAAAGGTCGGGCCACAACCCAGTTGTTTCCCAAGAAGCAACGGTCTCCCATGGACCGACAGTCAACCTGCCAAGATCAAGACAAGACAAGCAGAGGCACTGTTCATAGAAAAATGAATTTTTTATTGATGAATAAAAGTCAAGAAAAGAGGGCACCGCTCCTCAACAATGGTGCTACATTAACTAGTCTACCGAAGCATTCCGCGAGGCGGTGGGGGGGAAGTAGTGACCTGGTCCCAGCTAGCACCCCCGGCCGCAACATTGCCAAGTATCCAGACCTTCTCTTTCAAGGTCTAGATCTGGTCTTCAGCTTGTTTAAGCGAGTCTTCAGAGAGCCGGAGGTCTCGGCGCAGTGATGCAATGATGTTGTCTCGTTTCTTGAGGGACAACTTCATGTCATGCTCCAATCAACAACCTTCTCCAGGTTCTTCTCTTGAGCCTGCGCTTGGTTAAACACGTGCTCTACTTTAAGGTTGAATGCGCGGTGAGCCAAATCAGCAGCTCGATCATCAGCCATTCTTCAGAGGAAGCTTCAGCAGCAACAACAACAACAATGACAACATGGAGCGGAGAAAGAGAAGTGGACATCCTTCTACGCCTCCGGTTCCCTATTTATAGAGGAGGAAGAAAACCCTAATCCTTGATCCAGGGGATACAGAATCGTCATCAAAAACCGTGTCAAGAAAGAAATCCTCCGAATATCAACAGCCGAGGAAGATATAGCGAAGATCTTTCCCAAGCAGATTTTCTACTTGACAAAAAGGGGGCAATGTGTGTAGCCTAGGTAAAAAACCCGACAGGTGTCACCGATGGCTGTATAAGAAGCTAAACCGGGAGCACCTGAGCAGTAGCCAGCCAAGCATGGGCTATCGGGTAGGGCCCAACCCGGTTTCAAGAGATCCACATATGCTCTGTGGACCTTAGCTCACCGGATAGTCCACTATCAACGGGTGGAGCCCCGGTTACTGTATAAGAAGTTGAACCGTGGGCTCCCATACATCGACCTGGCCCACCTCAGTCAAGTAGGCCAGGTCCGGCCCAGTAAGGTCCAACAGCGACAGGGGCTCATCCAAAGGCTTAGCACAGAAGTCCAGAGGACCTGGCCAGGGAGTATGCAGTGATGATTGGGCCTCCGGTCATAGGAGTCAAACCCAAGTCTTTGCTTTGAGGCTTGGTCAATCTAAGTTCCAACCAACTGGATAAGTCCAACGAGATTCCAGGCCAACAGAACCCATGGTTCTAGCCCACTGGAGAAGATAAGGCAAACTCAGATTGAACCAAGACCTATTAGAGGATGCTACGTGGCAGTCATCCTGGTCAAAGGGGATTCAAAGCAAGGGGATAACCGCTCGGCAGCATGCAAGCTATCTACAAGGAAAACATCTTCACAGTTGAACTACTTGAGTTCGTGGAGTCAAAACCGGAGGGGTGGTTGACCCAGCCTCCTCCGGCCTACTACAAATATAGGAGTTCTAAACCTCCTGAACTACGAGTCTTTCTCTGAACAACTCCATTAGAGCTTAGTGAAAGCAGAGACTTGATTCCAAGTTCATCATCTTGGATACGTAACGTAGGAAGCCTGATCCCGATCAGGTCCAGTCTCACTGTATACCCCCCATCCTATCTCTGTCTACACAAGGCCTTCATTGTAACTGTACGATCAATCTATACATATCTCGAGTTTGTGGATCAAAATTTTGCACCCAGAGTCGTAGTAGATTATTTCACCAAATGGGTCGAAGCTATTGCTCTCACCAACGTAACTCAAATAGATGTGAGAAGATTTTTGTGGAAAAATATAATTACTAGGTTCGGCCTGCCCAAAAGGCTTGTTTCTGATAATGGAACTCAGTTCGTTGGAAAAAACATTAAAGCTTTCTACGAGGTATAGAAAATCGAGCACTCCAAGTCAGTTCCTCGATATCCATAGAGTAATGGCCAGGTCGAAGCTGCAAACAGGCAAATCCTATCTAACTTAAAGAAAAAACTTGAAAACCAAGAAGACCAATGGCCCCAGCAGCTCAAAAACATCCTTTGGGCATACAGAACCACTCGTAGAACATCAACATGAATGTTCCCATTCAGTCTATGTTATGGAGTAGAAGTTGTCATTCCAACCGAGCTCACATTTGGTGCGACCAAGTCCTTACTGGTCGATATCGAACTAAATAATCAGGCCTAGTCGTTCAGAATAGACCTGGTCGAAGAAAAAAGAAACCATGCAACCATTAAGCTTGAGCAATACCAACAAAGATTAAAACGAGCTTACAACAAGGGAGTACGACCTCGAACCTTCCAACTAGGAGAGCTCGTACTGAGAAGAATGTTCCACAACAAGAGAAAGGAAAATGTTGGGAAGAAGCTCAATGCTAACTGAGAGGACTTTACATCGTCACAAAGGTTCAAAGCAATGGGTCCTATCATCTACAAACTCCAGCAGGAGAAGATATCAAGAATCCATGGAATGTTTATCATTTGAAGAAATTTTACTAATAAATGTAAGCATGCATTCACAAATTTTGTCAATAAACGAGCTCGAGTTTGCCTTCATATCAATTCATACATGAATGGCTTGAATAAGTCGAAACCAATC
Source organism: Aquilegia eximia (assembly GCA_023053565.1). Taxonomy (NCBI): domain Eukaryota; kingdom Viridiplantae; phylum Streptophyta; class Magnoliopsida; order Ranunculales; family Ranunculaceae; genus Aquilegia; species Aquilegia eximia. The sequence goes on from JALIGU010000026.1 coordinate 294,538, forward strand.
GTGCTAGGCATTCAATTATCAACACTCTAGTCCCTTTGATAATTGCATAAGTGTTAAGTTGACATCTATAATCCAACTAACACCTTTTTACTTAGGTCATATCAATCCCACGACCTGGGTAACCTTGAGCTCACTATTAGTCGCCCAGATCTCATCCCAGGTCAAATCTACACACTTAACAGAAAATATTTGTTGTTTTCCATATAACTACGCAGACAGTACGATAACAAAACGAAACATGAACAAGGTAAACGAATGAATGTTTATTTTATTTCTTCAAATTTAACTAACTATTACAGGAAAGTGATCTAGTCGCTATATTACATCAAAGACCTATACTACTTGGGGGCTACTTCAACGTCTTCAGTAACTCCAACTCACAAAACAAAGTACCTACAAACATTAATACAAGTAACAAGCACAAGCAACATACAAAAGTTCAAAAGCAAATTCATTAAAAAAGCATGTAAGAGGAAATATTTCAGTTCATCCTGCTTGCAGCCATTCATCAACATACATAAGTTCAAAAGCAAATTCATTCAAAAAGCATGCAAGACGAAATATTTCAGTTCATCCTACTTGCTGCCATTCATCTCATCTACCTACCTTCTGAACGAGCTACTAGGACTCCCTAGAAACTAGTCGCCAAAGGAGCAAAAGGCATTATCCACAACAAAAGAAAATTAAATAACATAAAGTAAAGGCGCAATCGACCTGCCGAAACAGATCGATCACTAATGTTTACGGCCTCAAGCCAGAAAGGAATCAGGTCGCCAAGGACTAGTCTGGTCGAAACCAAACTAGCCTAAGACTATTGTTTTAAAGCCAAGCAGGGCCATCATCAACAGACAAAGAACAAGTTTTTAAGAACAACTACTATTTGAACCTCACACCACTCAGAAAAGAAGAAGAAGAAGAAGAAGAAGAAAGAAGTCACTGCTACTGCATTTGCTCATCTTGCTCGACCTGCTCGCTCTGGGCTCTTCTATATTCTCCTCAGAGCCCATCAAGGTATCCTGTGGATTAGTTGGAATGGGCTCTTCAACAACTGGTGTCTCCTCTCCCTCGGGCGAACACAGAAGTTGTTTCCTCATATTCTCACAGTATTCTTGCCACTTATCGCCATTCTTTCTACAGAAGTCTTCCCAGTACGTAGCAGACTCCTTAGCAGTAGTAACCTCACCTCGCAGGAACTCTATCTCCTTGTTCTTCGAATGCGATCTCCCTGTCCCTCACATTGGTCTCAGCAACAAGGGCAACGTTCCTCGCCTGCTCGACCTTGTCCTTCAGCTCGTTCTGCTCAATCTCAGCGACCAGACGTACTTCCTGGAAGCTAGCGTTAAATATGAAGAAGCCAATAAATATGAAGAACAAAATACTCAAACATCAATCATCAGCTCACCAGAGAAAGAACAGAATTGATTTTCGAACAGGTCACAAGAACACTTTGAGACTTAACCATTCGAGCATCAGCATCCAGAACAGTGCCCTCGTTAATAGCTTCGGCAACACAGGGGCCATCTATAGCACTCATTATCAAACCCCACATGCTTACCTCCCTGGCCGTCAAGATACTCAAAAGGACAAGGTCGGAACTCAGATGAAACACAATTACCCTTACCAGAGTAACGAACAACACACTTTCTAGACAAGGGAGTAGGCTCAGAAACCTTTATGGATTTAGAAGGAACAGGAGAAAGGATAACTGGAGGTTGTTCCACCAATTTAAAAGCCCCAGACGACGACCTCTTCCTACTCGACCCAACAGGCAACTTTGGCAAAAAGGTCGGTGGTGTAACGATCTAAGGGCTCACAACAATATCATTGATCTTCGAGCTACCAGGAGCTTGGGCCTTTTCACTAGGACCTATCTTCTTCATCGCAACCAAAAATTTCTTCCTTAAAGCTTTCCTCTTCTCCAACTCGACTGCAACGGTTTTAGGACCACCCTTGGGAGTGAAGTAATCCTTTAGGTGAGGAAATAGCTTAAGTTTCTTTCGTCCGACCAGGAACCAAACATGTTGAAGATAGCGTCAAGATCACTATGCTTTACCAGGAAGTCGTCATTTATTGCTGCAAAAGAAACAAACAATGTCAGCAAACTAAGTAACAAAAGAATCCACTCCAAACGACCTATACCCAACGACCAAAAGCTTACGTTCATCAGACAAATTCCTAGTAACATACAACAACAAAATATTATCCTCAGTAACTCGACCAGTGAGCAACATAAGCTCTTTCCATCAGGGCTCACTACTGACTTGATAGATCAGTGGTAAACGTTCATGTCTGATCTGCATGTTGTAACCTCCACCCTCCACCTTCCCAGATCGTTTGAAGCAAAAATGACCAAGAACGTCTGCCACAATGACCCCCCACTTATGCAGCCTGTTCAGGTCATCGATAACTCTCACATTCCTCCAAAAAATGCCATTCATTTGGCATGAAGCTCGTTTTATAGTATTGAGGAGATCGACTACCAAACGAGAAAGGGGTAATCTAAGCCCAGCTCGGAACTGGGCCAAAGTAAACACAACAAAGAAAGGGTTTTTGGGTCCATACGCTTCAGTAAGCAAACGATCTCCCAAAAAATGGATTTCCAAGTTACTAATGGAATCCAATCCATAACTCTTCCTAAAGGCAAGATGCCTCTTCACATAAGAATGATTGACTACACGGTGAAAACAGTTGTTCTCACCCTCTACCATCTCATCATTAGAACTGTCTTCCCCATGTGGACCACTACTACCAGGGCTATCTTCATCTAAATACTCCTCCACTCGGACAGACGAGCAAACATCATCACCAGATCGAGTCCTCTTATCATCTAACTCATAACACCCAACACCATCCCCACTCAAATGTTCATTTTGTGAATCACTACTCTTAGAAATCTCTCAAAGGAAAGGAACACAGAAAAAATGAAATGAAAGAATGAGTAAAAGTAAGGAAGAAGGAACTCACCTCAAAAGCTCTCAAGATCTTCAGGTCGCAACAAGAGAACGACAATAGTTCGAGAGAGCAAATAAAGAAAGTAAAGAATTGAGTGAACCAACTCAAGTTTAAATACCAAGCGAAGAGAGTTCTCAGACATCGATGAAGCAACAATCAACGGATAAGATCGAATGTCGGCAAACACGACCTTTGTAGTTATTACCCACTACTCCAACCTTCTAAATCCACTGTCGGATCAACCACGTGTCAAATACGAAATCAATCGAATAGTAACATCTTTCAGTCGCCAAATCCTTACAATTTAATTGCTCGAGGAAACCACTCCACTTCCCCATGAAGTGCAATGATGGTGTCCAATAGCATTGCATGTGCGCCATGTGTACAATTAAAAAATTCAAAAATAAAGTCGAAGCAAACAGCTAGCACGAACGACCAAGTTCTTTTAGCCCGATATTTTATCGACCTAAAGAGAGGGGGCTTATGTAGGGGTACTACATACAATACCTAATCGAAACATGACACGTGGCATAACTCAGTAATTCACCAGGTCGACGAGACAACGACCTCATCTGATCCGACTACTGTAGCTCGACCATATTACCGTTAGCGACCTCATTTCAGGAACGTGCCCTTAATCAATGCTCAGAGAATATCTTTGTCCATTACACATTTAATGCCAGATATCACGCAATCAATAGATGTCGGAGAATCCGCATGATCCAATGATTTGGACCCTTCCACCTTCTATAAGAACAGAACTACGATGGCTTGATCTCTAAGTTCCTCTCCCCCGAGCTAGAGTACATAGGCAATATCGACTACATCGAGGTGCAGCCACCCTCGATCTCAATCTCCCATCTTTGTCAGGCAAACAATGACCTGACCTAGTTAATGCATTAATCTGGAAACAAGTTAATACAGTTGAACTCTTGTCTTCTTGACAACTTTTTGAACTCTTGAAGACTTGAAGTCTGTTGTTCTTATTCTTATCAAGAATAATAATCAATTCTCTTTCCTATTTATGATGTTATGTTCTTTTACTATTTCTTTCATGGTGTTATTATCAAGGATGTGTAGCTAAGTTCCCTTTAAGAGGAATGGCTGAAGCACTCTACATAATGCAAAAAGTACCATGATGGTTTTTTTTTAAAATTCATTTTGATTCAATTGCCTATGCTTGATTATTTCAATTCATGCTAAGAAGTAACCATGATTATTTATCTATTTGTTGCATCCATGTTGTTAAATGCTATTGTTAGAGTATAAGTAGACCTAACTATAATAGTAGTGTTAGATTAATTGGAGATATGTGAAGGAATACCTGAGATTGACTTTTACATATCTACAATTAATCTCCTTATTGAAACCCTTTTGTAATCAAGTTGAATAGCTGAGAGGTGACAGTTTATTTATGAATCAATATACCAAGTTAATTGAATTGAATAGTTGAGAGGTGATGGTTTGATTAATGAAGTATATTCAACGAATACATATAAAGGATCTCATTTTAATTGAATGGAATAGCTGAGGGGTGACTAAGAAATTACTATAGATTGAATATAATTGAATATCATATATGTTTTGCATTGTTTAATTTGTGGATACCAATTGTTCCCCCTAATCATCATAAGATCTTCTTTCCATCTCTTTCCATCTTCTAATATTAGTTTAAGTATTAGTTTATTTATTTTGTTGCCTGTAAGAAATAAAATCAATCTCATTCTATTAGTTGATTCATTTGGTGTTCTTTAATTATTGTTTTCTATTGTGTTTGAGCTAAGAATTCCCCCTTCGAGGTAGGTACAACCTTTGCTTGTTACTTATTTTACATTGATAACCAATTATTACTGGCACAAGAAGGAAAATCTCTCTAACAATTCATGTTTTGTTTAGTGGTTACACAAATAGCTACTATCAATCTTCACGGACCATGTTGCCCTTAGTTTCCTCCTTTCCAAAAACAAAACCAAACAGCGCCTTATCCGTTGGATTATGTTGCTTCAAAAATTTGACATTAAAATTAAAGATAAAAAAGGGACCAAAAATGTAGTAACTAACCACCTGTCCAGACTCGACCTTCTTGAGTATTCTAATGTCATTTCTGAGAACTTTCCAGATGAGCTTCGTTTTGCTATATCGAATGCTCCATGGTTCGCAGATATAGTTTACTACTTGGCTAGCAATAAGATTTCAACTTATTCGAACAAACAAGACCGATCCAAATTTCTTGCTAATGTCAAGTATTATTTCTGGGATAACCCGGCCGATTCCTTTTTAAATATTATTCTGACTAAGTCATTCATCGTTGTATCCCTGACTGGGAGCAACAAGAGGTCCTTAAGTTCTCCCATGAGCATGATTGTGGTGGACATTTTAAAGCCAAAAGGACAACTACTAAAGTATTGCAGTGTGGTTTTTATTGGCCAACTCCCTTTAAGGACGCTAATATTCATTGTACAGTCTGTACTCGTTGTCAACAATTAGAAAAAATCACTAAGCGACACATGATGCCTTTACAACCAATTCTTCCTGTAGAAGTCTTTGATGTAGGTGGTATTGATTTCATTGGTCCTTTTCCTGGTTGGCATGTTTTTTTGTACATTCTGGTCGCAGTAGACTATGTTTCAAAATGGATCGAGGCCATTCTCACAAGGCACAATGACCAAGAAACTGTAGTAAATTTTGTCAAAAAGTACATTTTTGTTCGATTTGGTACTCCCCGTGCGATTATTAGTGAGGGGGGGGGGGCATTTCTGCAATAAAGCTTATCAATCACAAACAATCGACCCTGATAAGGTTGATTGGTCTTTACGAGTGTTTGATACACTATGGGTTTCTTGTACTGCTTTTAAAACTCCCATAGGCATGTCTCATTTTTGTCTTGTATTTGGAAAACCTTGTCACCTACCTGTCGAGCTTGAACACAAAGCTTTTTGGGAGATGAAAAAGCCCAACTATAATCTCGATCAGGCGGGTAAGAGGAGAAAACTCCAGCTTTTTGAGCTTGAGGAACTTCAAAATGAAGGTTATGATTTTTCCAAGTCCTATAAAGCTAACATGAAACAACTACATGATCGCCAGATCTTACGTAGAGATTTTCAAATTGGTGACAACGTTTTGCTTTATAACTCTCGTTTGCATTTATTTTCTCGTAAACTACAGTCTCGTTGGTAGGGCCCTTTGTTTTCCTCGTAAACTACAGTCTCATTGGTCAGGTCCCTTTGTTGTGTCTGTGGTAACTCTTATGGTGTTATTACATGTGTTAATCTTGCAGACGGTTCTGAATTTCAATTCAATGGTCAACATCTTAACCATTTCCACGAGTTAAGGTCCATTGAAGTAGAATAATCTCTCTTAGAGCATTCCCAATGCAAGGTGGATTTTGGGGGTGGGGTGGATCAATCCACCTTGAAACTTAAAACAATGTCCCAAGGGAAGGTGGATTTTGAAAAGTGGCTGCCCACAGGTGGATTTGAAGGTGGGAGAATCCACCTTCAAATCCACCTGTGGGTGGTAGAACCGGACGGCATGTTACATGCCGTCCTACTAAAAATTACAATCGGACGGCATGTCACATGTCGTCCGCATATTAAAAACAAACAGACGGCATGTTAAGCATGTTAGGATGCAAGAACACTTCAATGTCAGACGGCATGTGACATACCGTCCGGATGTTTAAATTTTTTTTTAAGTGCAGACGGCATGTCACATGCCGTCCGCCTTTTAAATCCACTCCAAAACCCCACTCTGCGTTGGGAGACTACCACCCAGGTGCAAATACACCTCTCTCTTTGAGGTGGATTTTGCCTAGGTGGACCTACGTGGCGCCTACGTGGAGGTGGATTTATCCACCCTGCATTGGGAATGCTCTTAGAGGATCCTACCTATTTAGACTAACTCTTGACCTACTAGTATCTCGACCCTATTTGTGTTCCTTTCCTTTGTCTTTTTAGAGAGGTGTGGTTGAATATGCCGGAACCGTTAGTCCACGAACTCTTACTGGATGAGTATAATTGATCCACTGCACGCTAGTCTCTTTAGCATCACCTGCAAACAAACCTCTTTCTCGCTCTGTTTGGGGATGGGGAAGTCAATTCCTATCTTCTTTTAAGACTTGAGTATCTGACTTTAACAGACTCTTTGTTGTATCTCATCTTTGACATCAAGATCTCGCACATTTGACTCCGGCGTTTTATCTCTCCTGTAGGTTTCTTTTTTAGTAGCGTTTATCTAGGAAGCGAGTTTCCTACCTGTCCTCTTGTCTGGTTGAAGACGTAAAATTTAGCGCTCCTAGGAGGTATCCCCGTGTTTCTTTCTAAGCCCGATCGTGCGTTAGTTCACTCTTTGTTGTCGGGTTTGTTTCGTTTTGGCTGTTATATCGCCCGTTCTAGAATCTGTACTCAGTTCTGTTTGGTGGTGTGATAAGCACCCACTGTCATATATAGCTCCAAATAACATATTGATTGTCTTCTCAAATATGATTAAATAATGTATTTTGCATATTTTAAGTGATGTTTCAGGAATTGATGGTCAAATTCTGAAATTCATTTAAATGTGTGCAATATGTCAAGAAACAATAGGAAAATGGGTGAAAATACAAGGTTGCAAGGCAATTCGAATAAGTTTAATTATTGCTGACGTCATTAGTGGATACTCGCCAGCCAGTTGCACATGGGAAGTGACCAGTCTCTACCTTAGTAGATATTCAAGGGATGATTTTTTCTGTAGAAGCAACCAGATGCATTCAGAAGAAGAAGTCAGTACCTAATCCGCATTATCAGTGGAGAAATCAAGCTCTGAAGAAATTCGAATTTTGAATTGTATTTTTTCTCTTATGTTTTAGATAAAAGAGAGAGTTGTTCTTTCATTAGATAACTTTTCATTCACTTGAAAGTTCAACAATATTCTCTACAATTCTACTGTTCATCATCATCTTCCATTAATAATAATCATTTCATCTTCCATTTTTATTCTTAAGTAATGTTGAATTTTAGTTTTTATTCTATGGTGATGTCTTCATCAAGGATGGAAGCTTAAATCCCCTTCAGCTGATTGATGAAGCGCTTCTGAGATGAGATTCTAAAGTTGTAGTAATTAATTTAATTCCATTTGTAATGAGTTAGAATTGATGATGGCTTAAAAGTTCAATTATATTTGTCATCAATTCTTTTCCTCCTTTATTTAATATCTAATGGAGAAAGGGATTTCCCAACATCTAGAGGACCCATTACCATTATAATACTAGTTTACATGTCAATGATATAGGGATAGAGATTGACATGTTTGTCAATCACTTTCACTTGGATGATATAGGGATAGAGATTCGACGGTCAAAGAGAGACAAATTAGAAGCCCTTGAATCTAACCTTGATATAGGGATACAGAAAGTTAGATTCAAGGTGATTAAATCTATGACAAAGGGATAGAGAAAGATTTAATTAGTATGGAATCATATGAATTGTTTTGTATTTTAGAGAAAAATCTTGGAGATTCAATTTCCTATTCACTTCTTGTCTAGTTCTCTTCACAACAATCTCGTTTTAATTGTCTTGTTTTAATTAGCTTAGTTAAATCATAGTTAGTTTTATTCAACTCAAAGTTCAAGAAAATTGTTCTCTCCAATGTGTTCAAGCATTTAATTTTAATTGTTGGTTTTTTATTGACTTTATTCTTCATTCGAGTGGATTGACACATTTCTCATCATTATACTACCATTCATTCTAGGAGAGAAAGGTTTTTGCATTCTTCGCCTTAACGACATTTGCATTTCTTATTAACAACCCAAAAAAGTGAGAATCAAAATGGCGTCGTTGCCGCTTGTAAGAAAACGGAGCCATCACCAACATTTAAATTACTGTTTTGAATAATCTATCCCACTTTCTCCCTCCCACCCTACTCTCTTTTTCATTTTCGTAATTAGTAGTTCATTTTGCATTTTTGCACTAATTAATTGTTCTCTGTTGTTCGTGCACTGTTTTTCTACATTAGTCTGTTTCTGAGTCCATATATTGGTAGTTACAGTAAGTCAGTAGCAGAGTACACAGCTAGTTTATTGTTCTAGGAGCGACTAGCCACCAGTGACAGGTTTAGAGGTGGCCAATAGCCACTCGAATAAAATATTCAGTACTTGTCTGCCGCACCAGCTAGTAGCCACCTACTGCATACTTAGAAGTGGCGAGTTTCCAGTTAGAGGAAGAATCCAGAGAACACTTTTTAGTACCGTGGAACATTTCTTGCATTGAGTTTAAAGCAAAACTCAAGTCCAGTAGTTCATTTTGCATTTTTGCACTAATTAATTGTTCTATGTTGTTCGTGCACTGTTTTTCTACATTAGTCTGTTTCTGAGTCCATATGTTGGTAGTTACAGTAAGTCAGTAGTAGAGTACACAACTAGTTTATTGTTGTAGGAGCGACTAGCCACCAGTGACAGGTTTAGAGGTGGCCAATAGCCACTCGAATAAAATATTCAGTACTTGTCTGCCGCACCAGCTAGTAGCCACCTACTGCATACTTAGAAGTGGCGAGTTTCCAGTTAGAGGAAGAATCCAGAGAACACTTTTTAGTACCGTGGAACATTTCTTGCATTGAGTTTAAAGCAAAACTCAAGTCCAGTAAGTCTTTCTAAGCAATTCTTGAATCTCCCGTCAGAGAATTTACTTTTCCGATATTGTATGCTATGGATATATACTTACTATTGGATATTTGTTTGTGTACCTGAATTTTGTTTTGAATGATATTGTTGTTAATTAATTTAGATTTTTTGCATGGGTAGGAATTTATTTTAATTCAGTAGTTATTGCATGTTTAGAATTTTTATCATTTAGTAGAACTTGCATGAGTAGGTAGGTTTTAGCTTAGTACCAGTATTATCAAACCCGGCCCGGTCCGATGGGTTGACTAGACAAACCGGTGACCCAATGTCTTAACCAGGTTGGGTTAAGTAGATGATCGGATCTGCAATTGACCCAGCTCTAAACCACTTAAACCGTACGAGTTTCAGAGGGTTTCACAAGACCCAATAACCCAGTACATGTTTTAACCCAGTAATAAATGTGTTTTTTAACTAAAAAATGTAATTCTTAGGATTCAAACATGAGACCTCAACAAAATTAATAATGCAGGCATACATCTACCATGGCTATGTCATTTTATGATAGAAAACACGTAAGATTATATCTAACATGTAAATTAATACAATGCTAAAATCCAATCACATCACTCATGTAATTATGTATGTTAATAATACTATGTCTAAAAAAAATTATGTTGAACTGGTTGGTTGGATTAGTTGCCCCAGTGGTTGAACCACTAACCTAGTGACCTAGTCCCTTTGTCGAGTTGGTGTTCGGGTTGGGTCTAATAACATTGCTTAGTACTCCCTCTGTCCCAAATTGGTTGTCCTCTATAGAATATAACACAGTTTAAGAAAACACCATTTAATGCACATAAAAGTAACCATATTTTCAAACTTACCCATATTTAATGTCAATTACTTAGTCAACTTTAACTACTTTTGTTGGAATAATTAATTTTAAAATGGGGTAATCTAGAAAATAAAGCAAATTAGTTTAATTAATGAGCATATAAATATGGAAAGTGACAATCAATTTGGGATAGCCAAAAAAGGAATACAGAAAAACCAATTTGGGACAGAGGGAATATAATTTAGTTAGAACCCTTTGTATGATCTTGCGGTCTGGTAAGAAATTACTTGGACCATCATCTGAGAATATTGTAGAGGATTTAACCACCTTGTTTGAACAAATTCTATTAACGAACCTAGTCTACCAAGTATGGTCGGAACACTTCTTAAGGATTACTTTGCGCCGCTAGCGGTAGAACCTCCTTCTTGCATTGTATTTTCTGAAAATGATGCAGCTGAATTTCGCATCCAACGACAAATTATCAATATGTTTCCTAGTTTTCATGGGTTGGAGCGCGAGAACCTTACTCTTATTCTAGATTCTTGAATGTTTGTTCCACATTTAGGGAGAAACATCTAAAGGACGAAGGAGTTATACTTCATTTATTTCCTTTCTAAGTCCATGATAAAGCTATTGTAACACCCCAAGAGTTGGTGTTAGTCCCACATTGTCGAGGAAGTGGTTGTATTGGTAGTACATAGAGCTTAACCATACTCTAATAATGTCAAAGCCTATTGGGGATAAAGCTCATATGGGTGGACCCTGAACCAAAACCCTCTCCTGCTGGATATCCGCAGTGACTATAGGGGGACATTGACATTAGCAAGTGGTATGGTGCTCGACGCACCGAGATGAGCGAGGACGAAATCCCGGGGCGTTACAGTTGGGATATCAAAGCCGATGACGCACTACAAAAAAACAAGACAATGGCGACATGCATTGGACCGTCACAAAAGCTCTATTGCGTCTGTCAAAGCCCGTCGCTAGCCCGATGCAATTGGTGTCGACACTATTGGTTTGGTGACAGACACAAGCCGTCGCTAAGAGCCGACGTTATTTAGCTTACAGCGACGGGCAGTGGTGATGGCTTTCGAATGTCTATAGTAAGCTACGTGTTATTCCCGACACAAAATTGTGAAGGCCATTGAGATGGTGATTGTTTGTCACTACAACGAGAGTTCTTGGCCGTCGCAAACGGGATGAAGATCGTCAGAGTTTGTTAAATTTGTGACAACATTTATTAATATTACTGACAGCTTGAAGCCGTCGCTAGTGTTATTAATTTAATAAAAATTAAATAAATAATTACAGGATTGCCAAAACCAAAATCCACCATTACAGTCATATTAACCAACATACTCTGCAAGTCTAATGGTGGTTCCATTAAAAAAAAAATACAATTTTATTTAAAATTAACAATGTCTAAAGAAATTAAATGTCATCAGTAAATATGATTTTACAACAGTTAATGTTTGTGAAAGCTCCTAACAGTATGCATCTTCCAATGTCTTCGCTTACAGAGTTCTCACCTTCACTTGCCATAGCAACAATACATCCATAAGTAGTGACTCCAAATCATCGACTTCAAAGACAACTGGCAAGTTGGTTCCAACTTCAAAGAATTGCCTGTGTGTTTCTTATGATAAGTGTGACTTCTCACAACAGAAAATCACGAACTTGAACCGACCTTTTCACTGCATTTGTAAAACCCTTCCATAGAAATAAATGAGCAACCAAAATATAATTTAGAAATAATACATTGTAATCGAAGTAAATTAAACCATGTATTGCATGAATTTTTAGTTTTATCTTTCGAAGAATAAATGTGACTCTCAACCCATTCATTTACACCTAATATTCATATCACATCTAGGAAATACAAGTATATCTTAATAAAAAGCTATGATGGATAAACACCTCATTAAACTTAAATAGCAGAGGTCGTGAATCTTTTTCCAGTGTAGCTTTCTTCTGCAAAGACTGGTCATAGTTTTGAGAATCTCTGCCCCCATTTTTCCTGAACCTGAGAAGCACCGCAAGAAGATCAGAAAATTTTAATTATTTTCGAAAATCCACATTCCAAGTATATTTTATTGTCTTCTTCTGCACTTTTATTAACTACTGACATTATCAAGTTTGTGGAGGTCTTGAGTTTTAATGTGGATTTCCAAAGAATGAAATGGACAAAGATGAAAAATTCAAAAACTGATGTGAAGCATAACATACTTGAGTTATCTTGACACATTTTCCCATGCCTTCAAGTTGCCAGCCACGCTATAAACATTCCAGTCTCCCATTAAGCTAGTAAATGACCTACAAATATATACCATCATCGTAAAATCAGACATCATCTAACATATAAAGTTATTATTTGCATAATTATAAAGTTGTGAATGTTTTAAGTTAAAGCCTTTTTTTTAAGGCACAATCAAATCATTCCCACCTTCACAACAATGTTTTTTCACTTATCGAAATCCCAAACCTAAACACAAATTTACAAAATGAGATGACACAAACAAATATAAACAAACCAAAAATTTGATCAGACATAATTTCAAATTTGTTTTTAGATACCTGTTTTTTACTATTGTAGTTGGTTATATTCCATATACACAACGATGTCTAGAATGCCACTCTCCACAAGTCAATTCGATTAATTGCCCTATTCTTCATATCATGAATATAGTTGTCACTCTTTACAATCTTGCTCAATGTAAGCCCATCCCTGTCATATATGCAGAATGAAGAGAAAGATGACCATGAGTACTATGTTTAGAATTTATCATTGCAACCATATGAGAGCATATACTGACTTTAAAATGGGAAAAAGATTTTATTATGTAATACCTGTAAAAAATCACTGCTAAGTTTTCTCTAGGATGCCACTACCCACAATTCGAAACGACAATGTAATTGGACTGGCTTGTACCCTTCTAGAACCTAAAATAAATAATCAAACAAAAAGCACCTTGCTAGTTTGAAGGATAGAAATGTACCTAGCTCATTGTCATCTTGTTGGAAAAGTATCATGTGCGTCTTCCCTCCTCCTTTATCCGGGCTTGGGACCGGCAATGCAACACTTGCATTGGCGGAGTTAAAAACGTTCAAGGCTCATAGCCTGGTAGTATAAACACCTGCAATCATTCATAAAACACGGACAACATGGTCTTAACACGTAAATTTTATATATCCCATAAAAGAAGTCCATCCATAGTTCAACGACATGACCGCTCAAAATTAAAATGAAAACATTAATATGAACTTAAAAACCCCAAAAGCTGAACTATCCACAAAAGGTTCACTCAAAACACATCTCACTGAATAAACTTAAGACTATGTTTTGGCCAAACAGTATAGCTTCTCACAATATCATCAATAATGGAGACTTGGCTATTCGGGCGGAACAAAGAAGAGTTATTTTCCACACCAGATGATATATAAATTTTATAGTTGCCTTCACCCATTGGTACATTCTGGACGAGTGTGTTCAGATCAATGTCAATAAATTCACCATATGCAACTAAAGAATTCTAAGCACCATATACTTCACATTTTTTCCCTATATTACTTCCTTCTTGATCTTGACCCTACACAAGACAAAATACACTACATAACTATTTCTTTATCCTTAGAAAAATTTAGATGGAAACAGTGTGTGAAAATACAAAGTATAACAAAAGAAGTACCAAGTGTGATGGTGCTGCTGAAGTGGAAGATCGGGGTGATGAAACATTTCTCTCTGTGTCATACGTGGACTGCACATAAGTTAAGTATAATTTTAAAATTTACCTTGGCAGCACTACAATGAAACCCTCTAAACATTCAATAACCACATAATATTACCATATTGTTCTTGACAAAACTCGTCAACTCTTCAACTTTCTTTTCAACTTTGTCAAGTCTGGATTCAGATTCAGTGTTTTGGGCTTTTACATCAACAATAAAATTCACCATATGTGTCGTTTTTTGTATTAAACTCATAGATACCCCAGGACCAACTGCGCGCGTCCGCCCTCTAGTATCTTTCCCCAGTGTCTACAAACATTCATTTATGGTATAAGTCAAACAACAAATACATTAGCATAAATAAAACAAAATGGTACTCACCTGTGACAATGCATCATTAATACTTGTTAGTCTCGAGTCGGGATCCTCAGCCATAATATCTTTCATTCTTTGCTGTTGATAATGAGCATGGTAAGATTTCAAGTTAGAGATCCTTACAATATTATATTTGTTTAACAAATGGCCAATTACCAATTTTTCAGGACATTGCTCGGTCTTGTTTTTTTTCGTACGCAGTGCTATAAAAGTATCGCTTCTCCCAACTTTCGAATCACTGTCCAGATTCCTCTCTATGGCCTGGAAGTATTGAAAAAACATAATGAAAAACAAAACACAGCTATAATGTGAATGACCATAGTAATAATATATGTGAACTAAAGTTATTATCAAAAAGACTTACTAGCTTATGGCAAATTTGAGCTGCACTATGCCTGCCAGATGCACTTGGCATTTCAAGTTGTTTCCTGCTAGTTGTGTTCCTTTTACTTAGAGCCTACAATTAATTAATACATCATGCAATACATAAAAATATTTAAACCAAAACGATATTAAAGAATTCAAATAAGAAAAGATACAAATCTGATATGGCATCATACCTTAAACGCGGGTGAAATGGTCAAGTCAATAAGTTTCTTCCAGTCCTCCATTGTTGTAAATGGTGGGGCTGGACTAGCTCTCACTTCCGCCAGATCCTTACCATATATATACCTCTTCCTTCTATATTATACCTTTTATCTCTCCAAGACTTCTTAATCTTTTCATCAAGCCACTTCTCGGTTACATATCTCAGATCATATGATTCCTACCACATTAAGAGAAAATTATTATTATTTAAGCAACATACATTCAAGAAAGAAATGAACAAAAGTTACCTTCAACACATTCACAACAGCTTGAACAAGTTTAACGCCATCCTCAAAATCAAGAATCTTTTCAAAGAACATATAGCCAACAGGAAGCATTTCACGCACTTGCAAACCAATGTCATTAGATTGAGCCCTAGTATTATCATCAATTTCATTGGGTAACCCTAGTTCAGAGCATTTTATCAACCTTTTCCTACCATCGAGCAATGGCGGTGCACCTTTTGACACACCCCTCTTTCTAGTTGATCCAGTATAGTGCTCAGACCAAATTTACAAAAACACCTAGCAGTAATACCATGACAGCGCCTGCAAGTTACTGAGTTACATACACAACTTACAACATCTCACAGACCATACCCATAAATAAAGCAAACAAACACACTCTAAGGCAGACCTGGTTACCTTTGTTACTTCATTACATCAGACCTGGTCACACAGTTAATTTTATATCTAAAAGAGAAGAGAAAAAGGCAGCTTCTTACAAACAAGTTTCTCATTCAAACAATAGGCAATGTATATAGTATATTCAGATAATGATTTCAAAAACTCTTAGCATTCCATAACGTTTTTTTTTTTATAGAAAGCCGTCCATAACCTATTGTTTAGTGGCTTAGAACTTCCAGAATAATTATTTTTGCTCAAAAGAAAATCATGAAACAATCACGCACATGATAACTTGAACAAGTAATTATC
Source organism: Aquilegia eximia (assembly GCA_023053565.1). NCBI lineage: Eukaryota > Viridiplantae > Streptophyta > Magnoliopsida > Ranunculales > Ranunculaceae > Aquilegia > Aquilegia eximia. Next base: position 310,541 of record JALIGU010000026.1, read on the forward strand.
GCTACTAGGTTTCACATTGACTATGCACTTCAAATATACAAAACAAAATAGAGGTCCAACATTGTTGGAAGAGGTTAGCAATAAAATGGATGTACAGATACTCTCATCAAAAGTGTGGGTATTAGATCAAATGATCTAATTACCTTACTTAGTACTATTACTTATAGGTATAGAATCTTGCTAAATATAATAATCCTTTGGTTTCTAGGTTAGCGCGCAATACAGTGTTGTTTAAAAACCTTATCTAAGAGTTAATATGGATTAGAAGATAAAACATTATGTGGGGCAAAACATAATCTGGTGGATGGAACACCATGTGCACAAGAAAACGCACTGGTGATCTCAGATTAAAGTAGTTACAGGGAGTTAAACAGATACACACATTAATAACAACTATCACAAATGCAGAAAATTTTCCTTCATTGAAATGGAAAAGTTCTGACATTTATAAATAAGAGCATAATAATAGTAGAACATTGGTACAAAATTAAGCATGTCTCAAGGAAACATCATATACAACTTGAAAAAATCAGAACTTTCTAACAATAAACCAACTTTTTGTCTTAATATATATGCAATTAACATAGTGGAGGAAAAAAAAACATAAATTGAAAAAAACCATTAGTGTCCATAAAAGACTAACCTTAGAAGTAGTGAAATTTTCAAAACCGCTTCAACAATGAAAGAAACAAAACTTCCGCAACCTTAAATCCAACCCTTAGTCATAGAAAGAAAGAAAGAAAGAATCAGAAATTGAGATTAGAAATGAGAACTTTTAGGAAGAAAACACCTTGAACAAATTTCCATTAAAAAGAGTGAGAAAGTAAGAACCTTGAATGGTGATCTTCTTTGAATGTCCCTTAAAAAAACAAAAACAAACAAACAACAAAGAACATACCAATCAAAAAATAATAATCAGAAGACAATAAAATAGTGAGATGATAAGAAATTGAGTTAGGAATAATATCGAAATTGGGGTTTTAAGAACTATTGAATTTAGGGTTTTAATTAAACAAAATTTAGAACCAAGATAACAAACCCCAATTTCGAAATTGAGAAAGAAGAAGAAAAATAAAACTAAAAACAAAATTTGGGAAGAATCTTCATTGCAAAACTAAACGAAGAAGATTAGTGAAAAATTGAGTTTTAAAACTATTGAATTTAGGTATATGGGAGGAAGATCAGTAAAAAATTGACTTTTAAAGCTATTGAATTTCATACCTATAATCTCTGTGAGGAAGAAACTTCTTGTTGAAGAAAATAAAAACCAATAGTGAGTTTTAACTTAGAGCATCCCTAATGGACCACCAAATCTGGTAACAAACTCAAATTTGGTAAAAAAACAAAAAAACTCATCTCTAATGGACCATCAAATTTGAGTTGGTAGCAAATTTTATCAAATTTTCACCAAATTTGTTGAAAATTTGGTGTCTTTGAAGAAATTTGATACCACAGTTGAGCGAGCAAGAGAGAACCGCTCAAGTTAAGTGGCTCATGAACACTCGCTTTGAGCGGTCCTTCATTACTCCTCAAGTTCAAACTAACTTAAGTGGCTCTTGGTTGCCCGCTCAAGTTCAACTTAACCAAACATTACGTTGAGCGGCACCCCATTGCCCGCCCCATAACATGATTTTTTACTAAGAATATGGGCGGCTCTCTTTTGCCCGCCCCATAACATGCAAGCGGGTGTTAAAAGCCCGCCCCAAAAAAACGGGTTTTAAATGACCGCTTAACCAAAGCAGTTTTCTGTTACCCGCTCAAGTTTGATGAACCATTAGAGAAAACGATTTTTGGTAGCAAATAAAACACAAAATGGGTATCAAATGTGCTTAGGTGGACCACCAAAAAAAAAAACCCATTAGGGATGCCCTTAGTCTAGAGAATATAACGAAATATTATGAGGGAAGGTGAATGGGGAGGAGGGAAGACTTGGCGCTTTAGATTTTAGGGATTCTAACGGCCAAAAGAATTTTTTTAACTCAATTGGGGCAACCAAACTTAGCGTGGGCCGAAAACCGATGTTGTAGCGACGACTATGGACCATCTCTATACCGTCACTAGACTAAAATATATTTAATTATTTTTTCTAAACTTAGGGACGACAAAATTAAATAATTGTGACTATGTATGACCCTCGATAATTAGCGACACACATAGGGCCGTTACTATTTCCTTTGCTTGCCGTCACAATTTGTCATTATTTTGGTAGTGACGGGTTCCTGTTGCAGGTGGGAAGTACGCTGTAAAGGCCCAAGGAGCGCCAGATACTTGTCTCACTTGGCAGGAAACGTTGGAGATTTTGGGACTGTACTGAGTGTACTGCAGAGCCGAGGACGACTTTATTCTAAGGTGGTGAGATTGTAACACCCATGAGTTGGTGTTAGTCTCACATTGCCAAGGAAGTGGTTGTATTGGTAGTATATAGAACTTAACCATACTCTAACTAATGTCAAGGCATTTTGGGGGAAAAGCCCAGATGGCCTAATCCAAAATCCTCTACTATTGGATATCCGCAGTGACTAAAGGGGGACAATATTGACATTAGCGAGCGGTATGGTTCTCGACACACCGGGATGAGCGAGGATGAAATCCCGTGGCATTACAGCTATTATATGGCTTCAATCACTTCCTGCCAACTCCATAACCAGTTGGGTATGAGAAATTCTTGTCCAAATTTTATCCAATATCTAAAACAAGTCAAATTAGGAACTCTGTTTTGAACTTTCAACAAAAACCCATGAAGAATTCCACGAGGCATGGAAACGTTTTTCTGACTTGCTTTTGAAGTGTCCGCACCATCAATTCGACGATAGAACTTTTGTATATATTTTCTACCATGGTATGAACAATAACTCTCGTGGCATGATTCAATCAATGGACAAAGGAGAGTTCTTGAATCTTACACCAAGTGTAGTGAAAGGATTCTTGACCAAGTTAGGTGAAGAATCCCAACAATGGCATAGTTCTTTGGAGTTTAATCAAGGTGTACCTGCACCCAAGTCAGGAAAATTCTATGAAGTCAAGAGTGAATCCGATGATACTAAGGATATTCTGCGATCGATCACCAACACATTACAAACTTTAGTTTGTGAGATACGAAAGCCTCGAAAGCCCGTCATGAGTGTGAGTGAGGCTAATCAATCGTGTTTTGTGTGTTTCAATTCTGACCACTCATCCACTACTTGTCCTTATATGCGAATAGAGATGATTGAACAAGAAGCACATGCATTCAATACTTTTCCGAAGCCCGGTCCAGGTGCACTTAGCAACACCTACAACCCTGATTGGAAAACAAATCCAAACTTTCGATGGAGGAATGACCAACCAGTGAATTAAACTACACCTTAAGGGTACCAAAATCGGCCAACACATCCTCCAACTACCCAATTCCAGCAGAATGGATTCGGACAAGCTCCATCTAAACTTTTCCCATCTCAAGAATTTGTTCTAGTGTTGCAACCCTTACAAAATCTCCAACCCCAGAGTAACTCTCGAGATCTTGTTCCTCTCTTTTTGCCATCGACTCAACCACAACCCTCGTTGAGTTTGGAAGCCATCGTGTATCAGTTGACGCAGGAGTAACAACAACAAGAGCAACATATTCGAGAGTTTGAAAGAACCCTTGCACAAGAGCTAGAGAAAGACAAATTTCCTAGCCAGGCGGTACTCAGTCCCAACGGTAAAGAAGTCAATGTTGTGAGTGATCTTCAAACGGGAATTTCTAACCGAAAGGAGGAAGTACATGTAATTATAACTTGGGATCAACTAAAGTAAATGATAACAAAGTCACAATTCCAAATGTGTAATCTGACGAAGAGCACACGGATGATGTTGTCAATACTACTTCAAAGAAAACTTTAAATCCAACTATATCTGTTCTTAAGAGGAAATATGTTTTTTCAATTGTTCCCAGAACACCTTTTCCTGATAGGCTACGTAGGAATCCAAGAGAGTCGAAGTATGAGGAAGTGGTAGATTTATTGAAAGGTATTCATATCAACATACGGTTCCTAAATGTTATCAGGCAAATTCCTATGTACGCCAATATTTTAAAGGAGTTGTGCACTATGAAGAGAAGGTCCAATGTTTCGAAAGAGCTATTTATTACCGAACGATTCACTTTATTAGTTCAACACAATGGGGTTGTAAAGTACAATGATCCTGGTCGAACGACTATTGAGTGTAAACTGGGTGATTCATTCACAAGTTCGACATTGCTCGATTTAGCTACAAGTGTGAATCTAGTACCTTATGCCTTGCTTGTCCAACTTGGACTGCAACATCTGAAACCCACCACAATATCCTTGCAACTCGCAGATCGATCATTAAAGACTTCTAGGGAGGTTGTGGAAGATGTGCTTATTAAAGTGGCAAATTTCTTTTATCCGGGGGATTTTGTTGTGGTCGATTATAGAGGAAAAAAGAGTGTTAGTCCATGAGCTGAAGGCTATATTGGCAGGACGGCAAGAATGTAGGCTGTAGGGTAAGGATAGAGTTGAAGTGTAAATCCTTGTATTTTCATATATATGATATTGCGTGTATTGTTGTATGTATGTACTTGCATTATTGCATGTATTAAATATATGTTTATTAGGTTTTGCAGGTTTTCAGATTCAGTGGACTATAAGACTCTGAGAGATCAGTCGACTCAAGGCTGACATTTCAGGAAACGGAACTGGGTTGTTGTTATGTTGGGTTAAGATTGTGGCTCACTAGGTATTAAACCTAGGGCACGATCAGAGATTTGTAGTATCTCATTTTTGGTTAAGAAGAAAAGGAAGAAAGAGGAAAGAGTGGAGATTTGCATCTAGGATTCATCATCTTCATTGGATTTGGTTGTTCTAGTTTGGAATTGGATTATCTTATTGTTTGTAATTGGTTTCATTACTTTGGATTGAGGCAAATTATCTAACTTGTGTTTCGATTGATTTCTAGGTTTAAATGATGTTAGTTGTTGTATAAGCATGCTAGATATAATTATATTTACTACTATCATGATTATTATTGTTAGAAAGTGCCATCTAGGTTAACTAGATTTCATTTTGTTTATTGTATGATGGTTGATTGAGACGGATTGCTTATAGAAAGCATGTTAATGTGATTAAGTGTTGTTTATCATGTATTACTTATTAGAAGTTTACAATGTTAATGTAATAGCATTGTATGTTGAACTAGTATAAAAACAGATTAATTACATGAAAGTTCTGCTAGAAATCAGTTAATGTGTATGTTGTGTTTTGTTTGTGTGTTAATGTGAAACCCAGCAGCAGAACCTTTCAAACGACAATGTCCAGTCGATTGAAGAATGAAAAGTTCGGTCGACTGAAGGCCTTTGAGGTTGAGTCCACTAAAGTGGTTTAGTGCTCAGTCGACTGAATAACAATGTTGTTAAGTCGACTGAAGACCATTACATGATTGAGTCGATTGAAGAGACCATAGTGTTGAGTCGACTGAAGGTTGGAACATCCAAGTTGGAAGTGTTCAACTAACTGACGGACTTTCATGATCACTCAACTGAACTCTTCTAAGTTCAGGCGACTGAACCTTTACAAAATTTAAACTTTACTATTGTTTAAGTAATAACAATGATGGATGGTTAGATGGTTGTGTAACATATATACTGAGGATATGATGTTGATAGTCTATGAGTAGAGTTTGGTGCCGGGGGCACATGGTCATATGGATGACAAGAGGTACGGGGTACCAATGGTTGGGGACATGGCATGTCCCTAAGCCTCTTAGTGTCAAGGACACAGTTGGTTGGTCAGCAAGGATTGGTGTCGGGAGCACATGTTTGATTATTAGTATTTGCTTATTATTGATTGATATTATCGATGCCATGATTATTATATTATTGATATTTATATCTCTATATTAACTTTGGGTGCGCGGATTCTACTCCTAGAATTAGTATCGAGACCCAAGTTATTTAAGTTGTTTAGACGTTATGTCTAACCCCTTCTCTCTTTCAGGCAGCCAGTGGTTCGTCTAGTGGAGCGATTGATGGGGATAATATTGGTTGTAGTTAGATGATAGTAGAGTAGACTGTGTGGCAAGACTTATTTCATTTCAGTTTGTCATTCAGTTTCAGTAGTTGGATTCAATCTTTATTCATTTATTCAGAGAGTCAAATTTGTTAGTCTTCCGCTGTTGTTTATTGTTTTTGGTTATTTCAGTTAATTCTTATCATGTCTTGTATGGATGCTAGCTATTTGGTTTGTTATCACAAGACAGTAGTGTGAGCCTATGGTCCATGGAGTACATATGATAAACATTATGACTTTGGAGTCTGATCTTGGCTTGATCACCTAGGATTGGATTCCAGGGACGTTACAGTTGGTATAAGAGCTTAGAATTCATTTTAAAAAATGTCACACGATGTCGTCAATATAAACTAGATGGGGGGTGAATAGTCAATTTTTCGGTTTATGGTAAAGTTAAAGAATAATGCAAAATGAACAAACTTTACCACACTATATATACAATATGCACAAGGACACACCACAAAGCAACTAAACAAATCAACACAAGAGTAAAAAAACAAAGCAAGTTAGGTCCCAGTCTGACAGGTTGTTTAAGTGCCTGAACCTTATCAGATGTCAGACTATTCAGGCGCCTGAGCAGGTTACGGACTGAGAGCTAAAAATTCTTCTTTGCTTATAGTTATGGGAAAGAGAATAGGCAAGCAATACAAGTATATTATGGATTTGTTATGTATTGGTATGTCTACTTATAAAGATCTAATCTTGGTGATAAATCAACAACACAAACACAGTCACAATATATACGCGAAGTGTGTAATGATTGCGTGCATGAAATAAATGAATTAAACCAAAGTAAGAGAATGCAAACCACAATACTTAGTTTATAGTGGTTTGACCGTAGCCTACGTGTACTCTCAAAGAGATATTCTCTAGCCTTTAGACATCCAATTAAAACAAGCCGATTACACCTAGTGCACCACTTCTTCAACCACAAGTCTCCCTTGTGAGATCTCTAACTTCACAAAGCTTTGAGTAGGGATACCTTAATCCCTAACCTAGACAATTCTAGGGTTTAACATCTAGTCACAACTAGAAACAATCAATGAAGATTCTCTTCTTAAATTCCTTCAATAAGAAGTAAAGAGAGAAGTAATTGAAGCTCAACTTGTTGAGAAAATATTCCCAACCTACAACCAACCACCTCAGAAAACAATTGAGTTTAATGATGTCAGTGTATTAATGGGGTATGGATGGATTTTGAATAATTGCTCCTCTAGGGTTTGACATGTCTTTAGAGAATATGAGCAAACACTATCAAAACTTCTTCAAGGTTTTTTTTTTTTTTTTATAATAATAATTTTTATTGATAAGCTCAACGAATTACACAAAAGTAGAGGACAAACGCGCTACAAACTGCGCGGCAAGCCCTTTCTAGATAGCAAACCTGATTCTCCTAAATACATATTCGTTCGAACCCGCAGTCATCACGTTGCTATCCATTACCTTCTGTACTCTCCTGAGGAGCTATCCAGATAGGACCGTTGGTCAAACTAATATTTACTAGATCTGGATTTTGAATTTATCTAGGTCGGGTCAACCTTAGCCCATTTCAGGAAAGAGCTGTTCAGGCGCCTGGGAATCTGACACTGTTCAGGCGTCTGAGCCTTGAAGTCTGACAACCTCCAATATCTTCAATGTTTGAGGCTTCAATTCTTCCGGGGGTCTTCAAGCCTTCAATATCTTGAGTCTTCATGGTTTTCAGAGGTTTTCAATGTCTTTAACACAAGACTAACGGCAACAAAGACTCACAACATATGAGTTTACTTACAATGACTTTAATAACCTTGTCATACTTCGCAATACAACTAATCGGGACTTTACAACTCCCCCTTTGTGAACTTATGACAAAAACAACAATAATATATAAACTCCCGTTTAAGATCAATTACAAGATATAAGACCAAATGAACAAAAGAAGTGTACAAGCATTTCTCCCGCTTTCTTCAAGCTTCCAAGCTCCCCCTAAGTGTGTGCATCAAATGAGAATTTGAAACTACAAAACGGTAACACATTAAGGATACTGATGGCATAATATGCAATACCCAAAGGCCAATACAAATAGAATTATCCAATATTAGATTACTCAAAGGCAGATACCAATTACCATACCATTTCCATTTCTCTATTTTTTTTTTGTCAAAAGTTGACAAAGAGTAGACCCCCGTGAAAGATACACAACGACAGTCAGTGGGAGTCAAGGAAACAAATTTTCAGTTCACAGTCTGCCAAGTTCCCTGAGGTTGTCTAAACACCTGTCAGAAAAATTGTTAGATATCTGCTCAGGCGCCTGGGAAGCCTGTCAGACAGACTAAATTCTGGGATGTTTTCATGCATGTGCACACAAACGATTTTCAATACGAAACCTGCAAGAACACTCATCCACCATAACAAGTCCATGAACATAGCAATGTCCCAAGGACTTTTATCTCATCCCCTTGGAAAGAAACAATAGATATAACAAGATACACACAATTTTGAATCATTTTATTAAGATACACAATAAGCACCAAAATGATCTATTCACACATATTATAGCATAAGAATTGAAACCAAAGAATTAACACATAATATTTATCCAACCATAATGTGCTCGAAAGCAGAATAACACAAAATACCAAATAAAATGTTTAAACACTTCATCCCACTGGTTGTCACTACCCATGGGGAGAAAAACCAGATGCTTTCCTTGGTTCTGAGAAATGTAAAACATGCCCTCACCTTGGAACTTCATAGTATAGGTAGCAGACAACATGGCCGCTGAAATTGGTTTTTCATACTTTTGCGACAAAAGACCACTGTACACCAGAAATCTTTAACTTTGGGGCATAAGCTGACCCATTGCAAGTCCTTGCATATTTAAGAACTCGAAAATGGTTAGAGAGAGGAAACCGCAACCCAGCGTTCTAGTGCTTAAGAACAACTTTGGGATATGTGGTGGACTCTGTTTTCGACGAGAATCTCACCTCCACTTCATTAGAAAACGAGAAAGTTTCGCTAACTTTGTCAATGGTGCACAAATCTCTGAAATCATAGTTGTGGATGTTTACCATCCTTGTGAAATCTCAAAAGAAAATTTAAAGAAAAAAACTTTGGGAGCTCAACTGAATCGAAGAATTCGATGCAAAAACAGAAAACTCTTGTTTTTTTTTATAGGGGAAGAACGAAAGTTTGAAAATCAAAAATTACCAACGATATTTCCAGAATCCGTTGAGGAAATCAAGCAGAAATTGATTTAGCAACAAGATCGGATGAGATCCCTACAAACCAGAAATCTTTTCCTTCTTATAGACGGAGAAGAAGACCATTAGACAACTAGCCATTGGGCGAAACAGACACGTGGAGGCCCAAGCAATCAGCTAAATGTTTTGCGCGTACACAATTCTGAAGAACTGATTCAATGCACCCTATTCTATCGAGTCTCTCAAACCTCAACTTTCCAAGTGCCAACATGTGGCCAAAACTTAAGGTTTGGGAGGGGGAATTGTGGGTTTATCATGGATTCTGACCCCGTGGCATGAGCACATGATGGGTCTATTTCATTCCAATACTCACCTAACCATGGGATCATTCTTTCCAGAACTAAATGCCCACAGATACTGGAGCGGCCGAGGACGCCACTGAACAACTTGGGACTTGACAAGACTCAATCTATGAGGTCCCATGCAATCTAAAAACAACTTCATACAACAACCACATACTTGGACAACCTGCCTTACATTGTCCATGCCTTACTCTCACATATCCTAAGTCGAGCAACGACTTATTAGCATCCACATAGATGCTGACCAGATCATGCCTATTATTTGATTTGACACGTTTATCTCACATGTACTTGCAGGATAAACAAGATCTTGTTAGGATGCTGCAATCAGCTATATATGGCAGGTTCTAGGCGTACAGAAAAGGCAAGTACCCGTAATCAAATAATGATTGAAGGCTAATCGTCAACACACGTGATGCATTACTTCCACTATAAATACAAGATAATGTACACATCAAAGGCACACATCTTCTAACCCTTCACCCCTACTTAAGCTATTCAAAAAGCTTTCAGCTCCCTCGTTGACTTGGGCGTCAGAGCGGCTTCGACCACACTCTAATAGGCGTGTCCAAGTTTCTTTTCACATTTTCTCTATCTTGCAGGTCTTCTTAGCATCGACCAAGCAATCTTGTCAGAATCCTTCACCAACAGGATCAGCTCTCACCAACCTTGTCAGAGTCCATCCAACACAAACAACTCTCCTACGGCCTAGGTTGGCGATTTGTGGTACCTGTAGGTACAGTTCTTTCTTTTGAATGTATTTCTTTGTATTTCACCTTACTTTTTCGAGGAATTGTTTTCTCCTAGTTTTCGCGAGATAAGCAGAAATCCATAATATATAGGAGAGGGTTACAAATTTTTAGAAGGGTGGCAATAGATCTGCTCCTCTTCCTTCAATCTACAAGCCTGCAAACCTATGTTATAACTTCATGGAGTTATTACATACTAAGTAAATCCCTGATATGTTGCACTTGGTTTCTCCCGATTTGTCGAGCTATGGGCTTTTACCGTCATAGGCTTCCATGACATCTGAACATAATGTGGAAGCATTCCTTGCTGCTAGATAAACAGTAAAATTTGTTTTTTTCAAAGTATCTGACAAGGTAAAAGGTAAAGGATTGCACTATTCTTTTACACCTCCCACCTCCCTCTTAGTCTCCAAGGAACCATCGTGCCAACCACAGGACTGTTTCTTCACCATTCTTTATAGTTTGGTTAAAATTTAGCAGGTCAATGAAAACACAAATTTTTTGTTCAATCACTACTAAATAACTTGATATTTGCCACAAACCATAGCTGTGGCTAAACACCTTTTGCCACAACTTAAACATGTAGCATGGGCTGTAGCTAAAGCACCTATGGCTTATAGTCAGGTAGTAGAAGCCACACCAATGGGCTGTAGCAAAAGAGTTAATGAACCACAGTATTGGGCCGTAGCAAAAGACCTTTTTACCACAATAATGGGATGTAGCAAAAGAGCCCATTTTACCATAGTAATGGGCTGTAGCAAAAAGCCCTTTTTGCCACAAAAATGGGCTGTGGCTAATGGCTGTGTAAACAACCATAAGCCACAGTCCTAGTCCGTGGTAAAAGCCCTTTTAATTAAAAAAAAAATATAAAACAGCATATCAGAGAAATATCAACAGTAATATTCAGAATTATTATATCAAGGGTAAAATTGTAAATAACAACACATCGTGGCATCACAATACAATTATTCCAAACGAAGAATTTCAAACTAGAATCTATTCAACTTCCACGATACAAATATTCGACATAAAAAGTGTATTTAGTTTTTGACTTTTTATCAGCATCAACATCAGCAATTCCTTCGATGAGCGCCGCTGGACCTCCTACCAGCATCACATCAGCAATATCATTTTAATGAAAATATTGTTGCACTGTAAAATTTTGTGAAATTTAAGGATGTGTTGAAGGAGTCCCCGGGTTTGTAGTTTCTTACAGCTATGCAAGGGGGTGGCAAAATCAAGGTATTGATATCGTCAATTATTATTAAAGACATACAACATAACTATCAAGATTAATATTAATATGGACAAATATCGAAACCTTATCACCAACTGAAGCATATCCACTTTGTGGAATTCTCGATGTAATAGATTTAGCTGCAAACAGGCAAAATTTGTTACTTACATATGACTTACTTAAATTCCATGCCATGTCAACTATCATCAGATGTATACTACGATTGTTCACGCAAAATTTAGGTATCGGTATCGTCAATTATTATTAAAGACATATAACATAACTATCAAGATTAATATGGCCAAATATCAAAACCTTATCTCGAACTGAAACATATCAACTTTGTGGGATTCTCGATGTAATGGGTTTAGCTGCAAACAGGCAAAATTTGTCACTTACATATGACTTACTTAAATTGCATGCCACGTCAACTATCATCAATGGCGGAGTCAGGGGGTTGAGGGTGTGCAACTGCGGACCCTCAACTTTTAATTTTTTTTTTACTCTACGTAGCTTATTTATATTTTATATAGATTTATTTCCCTATTTTTCAGTTTCTACAGTCGCATTCTGTAGAAAATCTTTATTTGAGTTAACAAATATTAAGAATATGAGAGAGATTAGTGGAACAAATGAAAAAAAAAAATTGTGATAAAAAAAATGTCCCTAACCAGCCGCTATACCTTCATCTTCCTTTCTTCTTTCTTGTGGCTGTGATCTCAAGTCCTAACAAAGGTATTATGTGTTAACAAATTTTTAAAATTCTGTTTTTATTGTTTTGATTAACTAAACTAGATTAGGTTTTTTATTTGTTAAGTTAAATGTCTGTGAATATTTGTAACAAATTTGTGCACTCTTTGCACAATATTATACACTTAATGATTTGTTACCTATAAATTTTTATGTAAATTTTTACAACAATATTTTCATTAAAATAAATTGAGAGTTTTGAACTTTGAAGTCGAAGAGAGGGAAAGATAGGTGTGAAATCGAAGAGAGAGATGTGTGAAGTCGAAGAGAGAGAAAGAGAGGTGTGAAAGTGAAACTGAGAATCGATATGTTCTGTCATGTGAAGAAGAGAGAGAAAAAGAGGGTTATGTTACATTGGGCCGCAACAACAAAAGCCACAGCCAAAACTGATACAAGCCCATCTACTGATTAGGGCCGTGGCTAAAGGTTCGTCGTAGCTGTGACCAAATCCTAGTTTTCTGACAGTGAATCCATCACCAAAGTTGTCCAGCAAAATGACAAAACCAAATAATATGCCCTGCCATTCTTGTGCCTTGTGAGTTGTGACAGAGACAACAAGCTGAAACCAAATCCATCTTGTGCCTTATGACTGAACACAATTATTGATTAACTTCCAGGAAATAGCTGCAAATACATTGTATATGTTACAAGATTACTTGCTCCAAATTTGTACAATATTGTGCCACACTTATGACTTATTGATGCAGCTCGAGTAAATGGTGTAGATTAAATTGAAATAACAACAAAACTTTAAAATTGTGATTTAAATGTTTGAAACTACAAAGTTTGATTTTGTTTTGACCAAATGTGTTTTAGAATGAGTCCATGGTATAGGTCAGCAAATTCCCAAAATCTCAGTTTATGCAGTGGATTAACCTTTGGCTACCATCCACTTGAAGTGGCTATACACAGAGCACCTTATCTACCAGTCAATATAATGAGAATAGGTAATTAGGTACTAAGCTAAAATTGTTCTAATCTCTATTAATGAACTTTACTCCATTAAGAAATATTCGAATTGAACCTTTGGAGAGGAGAAGTCCTTCACTATAAGGTGCAGTTCATCTTCAGTCATATTCGTTACAATCATTTTGAAGCTAAAATTAGCGGATGGACATTAGCCTAGTGGGGTTAGAGCGTAAGAGCATTCCCAATGGTAGGTTTTAGCACACTTTTAGTTAACTTTTAGTGAAAACACTTGCCAATGGTAGCTTTTAACACACTTTTCAAGTAAAACACTTTTAACTCCTTGGCAAATTTGCCAAGGAGTTAAAAGTGCCACGTAGGAATCCATCCGCCACAATTAGTGCGGTATGGATCCATACCCCACAATAAGTGCGGTATGGATCCATACCCCACAATTAGTGCGGTATGGACTCATCTAAAAGAAGATCCATCCGCCACAATGAGTGCGGTATGGATCCATCCGCCACAATGAGTGCGGTATGGATCCATACCCCACATAGATTGCGGTTTCAATAATCCACCATTGGAAACACTAAAACCCTTTTTTCGCTAAAACCATTGAAAACCCCAAAATTTCTTAAAACTATCCTATGTGGCACCACTAAAAGTATTTTACCATTGGGAATGCTCTAAGGGAGATGTTCTCCAGTCTCCACTAATAAACACCAGTCTCTCCATCAATCATTGTATAGGATTCAAAGCATATGTCATGCAACACACAAATATCAGGCGGAGGTGTTTTTATTGTTACCCGAATCATCACTTTAGTTATGTTAAAAAGTCAATAGTTCGTCGGACATTGTAACAGAGGCAATCTGCTATCAAAGTGCTTGCATGTCAGAGAAATGTAATAAGATAAATATCTCTATGCGGCATATGTGCTATGTCATGATTCAGGTTCCAACTTGTCACTATAAAAAGCTTCCTCTTTGTAGTCTGTGCAGGCATTATTAGCAGGAAAATTAGTAGATGTCAAACAAAATTTGATAACAAGTAACTTTTGAGAAGTAAATTTGATAATCATACATTAATTGTTGGAAATATTCTATGTCGATGTTGTTATAAAACTGTTTCAGAGATACGAAAAATGATTAATAATAACATTAGTATGTCTATCCCTACATGTATATACATTCTTAGTGGTCTTGCGTAATTTCAAAAATGTACTTGTTCAGGAAATTTTCTGCTACGATGCTATAAAATTTGATGATGTTGTGAAGTGTGCACCTTGTGACATGATTCATATAATGAAATTTATAATTCCGATATATTGTGTATGGTTTGATTTTCTTCTAATCAACATGTAAATTCCCAATCTTTTTCATACCATACTTAATTGAAGTTGAAGCAACCTAGAATTATATGTTACATAGGAAAAAACACTACCACACAGAAAAGTTTGGTGGTCATCAGATTAAAATGTTTCCAGTATTTATCAATCAGTTCAACCACTCGGCTACTTTCCATTCAAGCAATTCAGCTGTACCAACCACTCAGTTTAAGAAATAAGAATTAAAATTGTAGCAGCACATCTATTTTTCAACAGAAAAGTCCAGAACTCTCTCATGCTTACTGTACTGACTGTCAACAGAATTATTACATTATCCTTCCATACAAACATTATCTCCTTGGTAACCAATAGGCAATAGATGCCCAACCTACAACAAAACTATGCTATTATTTAGGCAAAATAATGAATAATTACAAAAGTGTGGGAAAAATACTATAAAAGAATGAAGTGTCTGATCAATAAAATATAAGAAAGATCAGGTAAAAAAAAAAAAAAAAAATCAGAAATATCTCTGTACTGCTATACATACATTTGCTAGGTTGGTGACCATCAGATTGAAATGATCTCTTTTCCCAACAAACGAAAAGATTGAAATGATCTCAGGATTTAGTACCAGCTTTCACAATTCCTTCATTACCTGCCAAGATCGTGTACTTGTCTTTTCTGGTAAGTTTTGTGCACTCAAATTCTAAAGCCTTACCAATCTCTTTTTGAATATGGTTGGCAATTTTCAGTCTTAGCTCATCATCCCCATCATGACACCTTGTTGTCCCATACACCTTTTCAAGTAACTTGACGTTATAACTGGGAAATGGGTTCATCATAAAAAAAAGAGGGTCCAAACACTTGAGTCCACTTGCTGTTGTACCATAAAACATGCTTACATGAGCATCTATTGCTACTGGGACTATCTCATCGCCCATTTCTGCAAACAAAGGACTAAACCTTAGAATGTAAGGTTCTCTGCATGTGGTACCTTCAGGGCACAGAACAAGATCTCCTTGACTCAGCAACTTATCCATCATCTTTGCATCTTGTTCTCTTTTTCTAGTTAATCTGACGGTCTTGATTGGTGCTAAGAGCTCAGATATTCTACTTAGGCTGTAGGTAACTGCAGTGATAGGTTTATTAAGAGTGACAGAGAGATAAAGTGGGTCAAAAAGTGTTTTGTGATTGCACACATAAAGAATCCCCTTTGATTTATGTTCCACATTAGTATTGGTGGTTGAAACAGAAGAGTTTGGTTTTGTTATCTTGAGTCTCAATCCAATGAAAGCTAAAATGGGATTACTAATCTTGTAAGGTAATGATAAGGCAACCAAACTCCTTATGATGAAAAGAAAGAGCCCAAATGGGAGGTACATAAATATTGCCAAGGTGGCCAATGGGGATGGTCTTAGAGCTAATCTACCATCATGAAAGATGAGTGGTTTGGGGTATTTGTCCTTGGGAAGGCAGTGCCAATTCCTCTTGTCTGCATCACTCACCATGTAGATCTCCTATAACCAAGGCAAGTATACAGAATTAGTATATGAGTTTATAATGCTTTCAAGATTTATTATTGAAACATATAAACTTATGTGCCTAAGACTTACATGTTAGTATTAAATGAACCTTGAAAAGAGTAAATTTCAAGACATCTGATAAATAAATACACTTTAGGTTTAAGAAGAGAACTGACCTTGCATATAGAAAAGAGATGATCGAGAGGCTTACAGAAGCTACCAATTCCAATAACACCAGTATCCAAATTCTGTCCTCCAAAGATTTTTTCTAGATCAAGAGCACTTTTCCTGACCTTGTGCTCCATTAGTCCCACATAATAACCATTAACCACCTTTAACTCTCTTCCCACAACCACCTCAACCTCCAAATAATCCCTTAAGAATCCTTCAACCATAACTCTAGGCAACTTACTCGCACCCACTTTTTTGCCACTTCTCATCAACACTTGAAAGCCTTCAAATCCAACATCTTCCAAGAAATACTTGGGCAACACAGCTGTTCCAACTCTAAGAGTCCCTTCTTTAATCCCACAAAAACAAACCATAACCATCATCTTAAGTCCCATTTCTTCATTAATCAAACACACAAAAGGGTACATTAATAATAGCACAAGAGCTCTCAAAAGCCCTCCAGCTTCAAATGCTACAAGCATGAAGTACGGAAACAAAGAGGAAGACTTCAAGAGTGTACCCTCTACATCAAAAATGATAGTTTGTTTTGAGAGATCTGATCTATGTTGAAGAGAACGGTATCTTTGTAATTTGAACTGAGATGATGAATGAACACCATTACAACTAGCTTTCTTATGGAAAGATCTAGGGTTCCTTAGTCTTCTAAAAAGAACTCTAAAGAAGAAGAAGAAAAAAAAGGATTTGAAGGAAAATACCTTATCAGCCATTACTCTTTTCCTTTCAGTACGTTTGTTGATCTGAATACTGGGATGAGCACATTTATATATATAGATGGAAGTGGTACAACTGAAACAGCCATGGATTTTTGAAAAATTACCACATTGGTATCATCAAGTCTCAACATCCAATTGACTTAAAACTACTTGCATTCAATTTCTGTTTGACTTTGACCTAAATTATACTATTGTTGTATCTGTTGTTTGTGTTGTGTTGGTATGTGATTGATATCCTCTTCTATATATTAAATATTTGTCATCATTGCTATATAGTTATTATTTAAACGAAATTATACCACCAAACAACCTAAATTTGGTTGGAACCATTACACAAAAGAGTCGAACCAGTCAATTCTCACAAACGCTTCTTTGGATTGTCAGCCTAACAAGTTGGCCATGCACTTCACAAGAATTTCCACATGTTGATGAGGTTTTTCTTGGTGGTAAAACTTCGTGATGTCTAGCAAGAAGAAACATACCATCTTTTATTATAGAAGAAGAAACATAATAGGTGTTGATTTCCCTACAATGCATGGGTGTTGAATATTTTGGTCCCTTTCATATACGTATACTGTTTGGGAGCTCTACTGTTTGATGTGTTATAAATACTGGGAAAGATTTAATATTGAATTGAAATGATATTGCTGACAACTGATTCATCTATAATTTTTTGCTAAAAAGATTTTGTTTTGTCAATGGTTCCCAAACATCCTAATAAGTTGGTAGTAATAGGTAAGGCAACAGCAGTAAGTGTAACGTGTTGTTGACTTGATGACTGGCATCAAACGCGTTTGCCTAAAAGCAGCTCAATTAAATCTTCCAAATTCCAATTTCCATACCCATCACTTCAGAGGGAAACTCTTTGAGAGCACGACTGTGCTAAGGTGATGTTTGTTTTTCATTCAGTCGGTTTGAAGACTGAACTTAAGTGGGTGGACCACCGTATTCAGTTTTCAGACCATTTGTTTGTTAACCAGTTCAGTGCTTAACTGAATAATTCATTGGTTTTCTAATTAAGTGGTTCAACCAAAAAAATCCGCAGAATGGAACACTGAATGAAGAGAAAAGACCAACTTAACCCTCCAAACTCTTTCATCTCTCTCACTATCTATCTTCCTCTTCTTCTAATCAAAACTTTTGACGATGAAAACCCAACCTTTTGATATTAAAACTAAATCCAATTTTCAATCTTTTTTTAATGGAGAAAATGAAAATCATATGTTATTGCCTAAACCCAATCCACAACAACAAATAAGGGATTGGCAAAGACATCTTAGGCAAAAGTGTCAGCAACATCGAATGCCAAATTTAAGGTTTTTTTGCTGCTTGTTTCCATACCCATTCCTATTGATTTCTAGGAATTGTGTTTTGATCAAAATCATGTTAGGGGTGATGGGGTTTTCCAAATTTTGTGTTGTAGTTTATATCAAGGGATATGCCGAAGATCATGCAAGTAAGACTTCGTCAAAGCCATCCATAGATAAGAAGATGTATCAATCATAAATATCTGTAACAGACTTATCTCTCGTAACAAATCAAAGTGATAATATGTAATCTGTTATCTATAAATAGAACTCTCTCACACCAAATTAAAGTGTGAAGAAGTTTACAACATTCACATGGTATCAGCCTAATTCGATCCTTAATTTAAAAAAAAAAAAAAACACCAAAGTCCTTCCTTATCATCCAATGACTTCCGCAAACTCTTCAACACTGCAAACTACTCCCATTCATCATCTAATCTCGGTCAAATTAGACCGCAGTAACTATCTTATTTGGCGCACTCAATTCGTGCCTTTGCTGAAAGGATATGATCTCGAGGGATTCGTTGATGGGACCAATATATGTCCTCCTCGTTTCACCTCTACAAATGAGCCAAATCCGGCTTATCGTGCTTGGCAAAAACAAGATCAAGTTTTGCTTCGCTGGTTACTCTCTTCACTCTCTCAGACAACTCTTGCACTCGTTGTTGGTCTTGAATCGTCTCGTGATGTTTGGACGGCATTGGAAAAACATTTTGCTTCAAAATCCAAAGCACGTATCATGCAAATTCGACGCGAACTTCAAACAATCCGTAAAGGGAACCAGACTATGGATGAGTATTTCCTTCATGCCAGAACTCTTGCTGACAATCTTGCGCCTTCAGGTCAATCTTTGTCAGACTCTGATTTACAACAAATGATCTTGAATGGACTCGATTCTGCCTATGATGCTGTCGTCACTTCTCTTACAACTAGAGTTGATGACATCACGATGGATGATTTTCAAGCACACTTATCAGCTTTTGATATGAGACTTGAAGCACAACAAGGAGCAATTACATCACAACCACTTGCTAGTATAGCTTCGCATTCCGGCTTCAACAAGAAGTCAGGTGCAAAATCTTCTAATAATTTTCATCACAAGTCCTCTCACAATCGCAACAACAACAAAGTCCAAAATCAGAACCGCAATCCAAATCATATCGCTACAAATGTTGTTGGCCCATGTCAGATTTGTGGAAGAAAAAATCATTCGGCTATTGATTGTTGGTATCGTGTCCCAGCTGAAACTTCTAAGGCGACAGCCTATGTGGCAACCCCAGGCTCTTTTTCTGCTTCACAATGGCATCCTGATAGCGGGGCCACTAATCATGTGACATCTGATTTACAAAACCTTCATATTCGAACTGATTATGATGGTCCAGATCAAATTCGAGTAGGTAATGGTAGTTCTCTCCCCATATCCCATGTCGGTAAGGCTTCTTTCACTTACAAAAATAGAACTTTTCTTCTTAACCATATTTATCATGTGCCAAAAATTTTGGCAAATCTTTTATCTGTCTCTCAATTTGCAAAAGACAATGATGTTTTCTTTGAGTTTCACGCCTATTTCTTTCTTGTGAAGGATCGCCGCACGGGGATGGTGGTTTTACAAGGTTATCTGAATGAAGCTGGATTGTATTGTTTCTCTCAAACTCATAGTAGTTCTTCGTCTACATTCATAATTGAGAAATCCTCCATGCATCTATGGCACCAGCGCTTAGGGCATCCCATGATGCGTACTGTGAAAAGTGTCGTTCACCAATTTTCTTTTCCAATTATTAGTAACAAAGTTGAATATTGTCATTCTTGTCTTTCTAATAAAAGCAAAAAATTGCCTTTTCCAGATAGTTTGAGTTATTATTCCGAACCATTCCATCTAATTGTTTCTGATTTATGGGGACCTTCACCTGTTACATCTCGAGATGGTTTTCGTTACTATTTTTTGCGCATGGATGTTTATAGTCGTTTTGTTTGGATTTTCCCACTTTGTCGTAAATCTGATGCATTACCTACATTTATTTCTTTTAAGTCCAAAATTGAAAATCTTCTTGACAAGAAAATCAAAATTTTTCAATCTGACAATGGTGGTGAATATCAAAAATTTACGCCATATTTGGATTCTCAAGGTATATACCACCGGTTTTCTTGTCCCCACACCGCAGAACAAAATGGCCTTGCAGAGAGACGTCATCGTCACATTCAAGACACTGGTTGGTGTCTCCTTAATTCTGCATCCATGCCTTTTAAATTCTGGGTGGAAGCTTTCAACACCTCTTGTTATCTATTAAATAGATTACCATCTCCTGTTTTACAAAATAAATCACCTTTTGAAATTTTATATAAACAAGTGCCAAACTACGATTTTCTTCGTGTTTTTGGGTGTCTTTGTTATCCTCACTTGCGTGCTTATAGTCCACATAAATTAGCACCACGGTCCCTTGCTTGTGTTTTTATCGGGTATAACTCTACTCACAAAGGTTATCTTTGCTTAGATGTTTCTGCAAATCGTGTATATATATCACGTCATGTTGTCTTTGTCGAACATGTTTTTCCTTTTGCAGATCCCACCACCACCATCTCTGTGCCGATTGATTCCTCTGCAAATGTACACTCTCCACCACCAATTTCAGGTTTGCCACTCACCCATACTAATATTACTCCACATAGCTCAACCACTTCTTCACATGTAATTCCTTCTACTTCCAGCTTACCATCTACTGTTGCTACTAATATTTCCAATGAGACTCGTCTTAATGCAGCTGACCCCACTACCATTCCTACTGATGTCACATTACAACAATCACCAATTCCACAAACATCAGATCACTCTCAACAACAAGCTACAACTCCACGAGTTCCTATAGAGCATCCTATGCGAACTCGATCCAAAGACGGTATCTACAAGCCTAAGGTGTTTAATGTTACAAAACACCCACTCAACTGTGATGGTCTCATCGAGCCAACATGTTACTCACAAGCATCTGTGATCCCTGAATGGCGACAAGCAATGGATACAGAAATCAATGCTCTCTTAAGGAACGGCACATGGTCACTTGTACCTCCCAAATCCAATCAAAACATAGTTGGATGTAAATGGGTTTTTCGTTTGAAACGAAAAGCAGATGGCACAGTTGACAGACATAAAGCCCGCCTTGTAGCAAAGGGTTTTAATCAGCAAGAAGGTATTGATTATGGAGAAACATTCAACCCTGTGGTCAAGCCATGTACTATACGTATTGTTCTTACTATTGCCTTGACTCGTGGGTGGCCCTTGCACCAATTAGATGTCCAAAATGCCTTTCTTCATGGAATCCTTGAAGAGGAAGTATATATGAAGCAACCACCAGGCTACATTGACAACAGGCATCCAAATTATGTGTGTCGCTTACATAAATCATTATATGGCTTGAACAAGCCCCTCGCGCTTGGTATCATCGACTCAGTGCTTTCCTCATACAGATTGGTTTTCAAAGTTCTAAAGCTGATCCTTCTCTCTTCATCATGATTCGATCAACACATACTATATTCATGTTAGTTTATGTTGACGATATAATTGTCACAGGTTCGAGCCAAGCATGCATTAACTCAGTAATTGCAGAGTTGCGTTCCTCTTTTGCAATCAAAGATTTAGGTGCATTACATTACTTTCTCGGTATTGAAGCACATCGGTTCGCCACTGGTATGTTTCTATCACAGAAGAAATATATTGTTGATTTGCTTCGCAAAACAAAAATGGATGGTGCAAGACCCATTAATACTCCCTTAGCAACTAGTACACGTTTATCTCAAAGTAGTGGTACCCGTTTCCATGATCCTACTCTCTACAGGAGTGTTGTTGGTGCACTTCAATATTTAACCTTTACTTGACCTGATGTATCGTTTGTGGTGAATAAAGTCTGCCAATACATGCATAATCCGAAAGATGAGCATTGGATAGTTGTTAAACGGATACTTCGCTATCTCAAAAACACAATGGATTATGCTCTATTTCTCCAAATACCATCATCTCTTTCGCTCAATACATTCTCTGACGCTGATTGGGCAGGGTGCATAGATGACCGTCGATCCACAAGTGGATACTGCATTTTTCTTGGAGGAAATCTTATTTCATGGAGTGCACGAAAACAGAAAACTGTTTCATGATCAAGCACTGAAGCCGAATATCGTGGGTTAGCTATTGCCACCGCTGAACTACTTTGGATTCAGTCATTGCTAAATGAGCTTGGTTGCCATCCCTCAACATCTCCAACATTATGGTGTGATAACTTGGGAGCTACATATCTCACTGTTAATCCGGTCTTTCATTCTCGCACCAAGCACATTGAAATTGATTATCATTTTGTCCGTGAACGGGTTGCTAGTCGTCAACTTGATGTTCGTTTTATCTCTACCAAGGATCAGTTAGCCGACATCTTTACAAAGGGACTCAGTTCAGTACGACACTGCTACCTTCGAGACAAGCTAACCATCATTCCATTGCCGCTTAGCTTGAGGGGGCGTATCAAGGGATATGCCGAAGATCATGCAAGTAAGACTTCGTCAAAGCCATCCATAGATAAGAAGATGTATCAATCATAAATATCTGTAACAAACTTGTCTCTTGTAACAAATCAAAGTGATAAGATGTAATCTGTTATCTATAAATAGAACTCTCTCACACCAAATTAAAGTGTGAAGAAGTTTACAACATTCACAGTTTAAGCTGTAAACAACTTAAGGGCAAAATACAAGTTTAGAAGTTTAATAGCCATTCAACCCTTGATGAAACAAACAATATTATACTCCGGTACTAAATTCAACACTTAATTAAGGTTGTATTCAGTACATATTCATACAGCTTGTACATTAAGTATATAGCCATTTTTATGCCATGCTTGTGTGATATAACTATACTAGTTATACCCGTTGCTTCGCAACGCTAGTGTCAACTCTTTTTGATAAAATTATTTTGATACTATCACCATGGAGTCAAATATACCGTTATGTGATGCTTGCATACCTTACTCTATTCCAGACAAAACAAAAAAGTTTGTGATACTGAAATAAAACCCGGAAAGATTAAATCAAATCATAAATACCTTAATATATCTATTGTGGAGGCATAGTCTTATTTTATTGCTCAAATAAAATACTCAATGACACCGTGTGTGTGTGTGTGTGGGAGGGGGGGGGGGGGAATGCTACACCTTTGGTAATTTCTACTCCTGCCAGGACCAAAGATCCCACTGAAGAGGCTAATCCCATGAATATTGTACGTACATAACACAACCGATATATTGTTCATTTTGGTCATTGTACTTTGCACGTTTTTGCAATTTGGTCATAAAACTTACATTTTGTTATCAGTTCAGTCACAAGTTAAGTCGTCGTTAAGAGCAACTCTTTTGACCAAACTGACTGAACTCATAACAGAATGTAACTTTCCAAACCAAACTGGCAGGAAAAAAGTGTTGTGACCAAACTACAAAAATGTGCAAAGTACAATGACCAAAATGAACATTTTATCTAACACAACCAAACCCCAAACCTTTTGAGGTAATTGTGTCATAACTATTTGATTTAATGACTCCATAAGGTGGCCTTTCCCAAGAGGTTTGCTTGATCACTTCTAGAATCTAGGTTGTCCGTGAACTTGGCAAGACACATGGCTCTTGCATCCCACACTTGTCGGTCAGTTGTTGTGCTTTCATCGCCACCTCTTGTTGTTGTTGTTGTCCATAGCCTGGATTCCAAAAATAATATTATTAAGTTCAATATGCAAGTGAGTCGTATAGGTTAATAGGTTATACACCTAAAGAATTCAACAGATAAATTTTCAGGTAGTCTGAACTCTCTTCTCTTCCTACATTCATCTCTTGTGGCAAAAAGCACAGATCCATGAGTTAATGCCTGTCTGGTTTTCGAAGATGTCTATTCCAAGCCATTGAGGTGGTTATATATGAATTCACTGTGTGAGACAATGAAGTCCTTAGAAGACATCCCACCGAAAATGCTCTTGCTTCCCTCAATAATAAACAGGCTACCGAAGCGAGCAATTTGTCAAGGCTTTTATCAAGGTTTGTTCTAGAAGATTTGGGAAACTACTTGTTAACCTAAAACAAATGCTTTTTAAAGCAGCTCATCTATCAAACCTTAATATAGATACCAACTAATGTATGAAAGGGAGTAAAAGCCTTGTTACAATATTGCACACAGATATAGATCACCAATTCCATACAACATTGATTCAAGCAATAGGTGAACATAGAGAAATATGTCAATGAAGCATTGTATAACAATAGATGCAATCATGGGCATGCATATAAAGTTTGGAATGCATGTAAGATCAACTCTCTATAACCAACCAACAATATTAAAATAAAAAAAAATTACCTGAGATGGGGTAGGGAATATGTAATAGGTAGAGTCTTAGAGAAATTATTCATTGATCTTGTAAAATTGATCGCAAGAGTGCATGAATTTTTATAATTTCAAGTTCATGCAATAAAATTCTACAAATCATGACAATCACAAAGATGATATAAAATGTACACAGCAAGCCATCTTGGTGAATGTCCAAGATTAGGATTCAACTGTACCACAATTATACATGGCTTCAATGTTCAAACACAATACTTCTAAAAGTGCAGCCACAGTTGGTTCACCTACATTAATTCCCAAATTAAGATAATTTTTATTTGATTAATAATACGTTGTAGGTATAATGGTATCTTGATAGCTAAAACACATTAGTAAAATACTAAAATGTATTATAGGGAAGGAATAAATATTAATTACCTGCAGGGGAGAGTCCCTTGATGCATGCTTCATAACTGTCACAGAACAACCCATTATCATGCCATGACGGTAAACCCCATGATAGCACTTTATACCAATTCTTTTTAATTGAACATTTTTTAAACTTGCCTTTTCAAACCAATTAATATATTCTCCCTTTTTCAGGAAGAACGCCCAGGAAGAACGCCTGGAAAGATGCGAGACAACCAATAGGTTGTGTACAATGGAGAGTGGACTAATCAAGCAAGCTTACCCCCAATATCAAGACCCTGTATGCTTCCTCGATTTCCCATTGTTGGTCTGGCCGATACTAATCATTAAGGGAAACGAACGTCAAACTCATCAATTTGACTACTATAACGCTATGTTGAGCACAACAAAATTTGACATTGATAAAACAAAACCCCAAGCTTATCAAATTAAGAGTTTCCCAAAACAAGAAGAATGACGTGTACGATCAGCTGACACATACAATCTCATTAAGCATTCAAGAAATCCTAATCTGTAATTGAAGGTTGGAAGACATTACTCAGATTCCAAACCTATAAAAGTAGTCACACTCGAAGAAAACCTGTGAACCTTTTATGAAAATCTTGTTTCCTCGAATTTCGTAACTGTAACAACTCAAAAATAAGAAGGTTAGTAGAACTTGCAAAAACATCAATGAGAAAAGTCATACATACCCTATGCAAGTCTCGAACCCGCGTCTCCGCATAATAAACGCGACACTCTAACCAACTGAGCTAATAGGCCTTTGATGAAATCTTCAATGAAAAATTAACACAAACAATGAAACTCTAAAAACCTGATGCCTGCTAGCAGTCATACGATGGCACATACAACATAGATAGTCTCAAGGTCATGCCTTTCTGGCCATTTTTCTTGTAGGGCAAAATGTTGATGTTCTCAGATTGCTATGTTATCCAAAAAATTCCAAAATAGCTAATTGTCATTGTGGTGTTATTTTAAAAGTGCTACGTTGTGACGAAACTTGTTGTCAAACAATCAGCTGCCAAGTGAGAGTGATGCATTTCCTTGACCCAAAGGCTCATATGCGAAAAAATTGGAGGTAAGCATTCTTTTTAAAATTAGTCACTGATGCTTGTGGTGTTCAAACCTAGAACTCTAGTTTATTCAAATACCACAATTTCATATGTGGTGTCCAACTACTATATCTGGATGACGGGAAATTAACTACTCCCAAAAACCAAAAATACCACAATTTCATCTCGGAAACCTGATTTATTCAAATAAATAGGCAGTTCATCAAGAATGTTAGATATGCAACATTTTCCTTGTACTTTTTCACTTACTTTAAGAAATTTAAGACTCCATTTGGCCTCAAGGCAGCACTTCCAAAACATGACAACTCCACTGCCTGTGAAAACTATATGCCAAACAATTAATAATATAAGTTGTCTTGTACAAATCTACAAATATTAATAAGGATTTGTTTTTCAAGGTTTGACAATTGTTTATTATTCACAATTAAGGGGAGACAATACCAAAGTTAGTAGTCATTAAACACCTCCATCTAAGTAAGAAGAATCGTTGACAGTTGTTTATTATGCCTTCTAAAAGCATATTATTCCTCCTTTAAATAAAGCTTCCAACTGACACATATCTATCTACGTAAACAGACTTTTTTTTTCAGTGTATACCAGTGCATGTAGAGTGTAGACACTTACCTATTTTTCCATATAATGGCAGAATATGCAGGTGTATCATACATGTATATTAAATAGTAAATACCCTGCTATTCCCGCAAGAAGAGAATGCATGATATTAAAATCAATGAACATTATAATTAATACAGATGAACATAATTTTGCTGAGCTAAATTCAAGTTTCTTGGAAAAACCCAAATTGAGTTTTCAGAACAGATTTGGTTTTAAAAGTTGGTTCTATCGTCAATATCCAAATTATCCTTAGATGTCATTAACATCAGATAGCAGCTGAGAAAATTCGGTAGACTAAGAAAAGAAATGTATTAAAATATATTCCCAAAATTAATAATTATGTTAGAAATGTGTGAAAATCAGAATATTTAGTAATAATTAAGAACAATTATGTTAATATTA
Organism: Aquilegia eximia; assembly: GCA_023053565.1. Taxonomy (NCBI): domain Eukaryota; kingdom Viridiplantae; phylum Streptophyta; class Magnoliopsida; order Ranunculales; family Ranunculaceae; genus Aquilegia; species Aquilegia eximia. The sequence goes on from JALIGU010000026.1 coordinate 337,694, forward strand.
CTGTGGATTATGAGAAACTACAAATAGTGCTAATCTAACAGTTCAATATTCAAACAACTTAAACGATATGCAGAAAGTAAATAACACACAGAAATTTTTAACGTGGTAAAACCCAATATGGGAAACGTCCACGGTTGTCCTCTCGACAACAAATAATCCACTAGATAAAAAGAGATGTACAAACCTATCAACTACCTGCACTCACTGCGAGTTGATACTCCTGGTTATCTCTAACACCTTGACTTCACCAGAGCACCTTGATGTACGCACAAGACACTCGACTTCTTGATGAACACACAAGAAGACTCGAAGCCGATCTATGTAACAAGCTTACACCAGAGTTCCTTGATGAACACACAAGGATACTCGACTTCTTGATGAACACACAAGAAGACTCGAAGCTAAATCACTATTCAACAATGAAGAAGAAGATGAATAGGGAAGAAGGAAGAAGAAGATGAATGGGGAAGAAGAAGATGAGTTCAATCACCAAAACAACCTAAACCAAAACCTAAACAAACTCCAAGACTAGAGATCAATTGGACGGCCAAAGAACTGACTTATTCTTTGGAAGAGAAACCCTATTTATACTTAGGGTTGGAGAACACATAAAATGGGCCGAAATAGTGAAAAACCACATTGGACGTACGTACGTCGATATGACGTTCGTACGTCTCAAACCGAAATAAACCTGCTGACTACTTGGACGTACGAACGTCCTAAGAAGGTACGTACGTCCTAAGAAGGTACGAACGTCCTAAGAAGGTACGAACGTCCTAAGAAGGTACGAACGTCCTGAACCAAAAACCACACTAATGACACACGACGCGAAGACAAGGACACGGGACGACGCGCGTACAACCAGGTTTTCTTAACAATGAACTCAAGGCGAAATAACCAAGGACGACCAATGTCACAAAATTGATGTCAAACAACTTCGTGCCGGTTTCAATCTCCCCCTTTGACATTGATTTTGTGACAAAAACCTATGACTCTAATAGCACTTATAAAATGTGCTTACAAACCTAAACCATGGCATTTATAAAACATGCCTACAAAATCACTCAAGGTAGAACACATACCAAGTCACCAATTCTTGTTATCCAGCTTGAGCAAGACGCTTTAACCTGATGACCGAACGGAAGCAACTAAGAATTTCCGAAGCAATCAAGGAATCAATCAGAAGTTCCTTCGAGCAACTCCCCCATACTTCATGAGCTCCAAAGTTTGACACTCGAGCTCCCCCATAACTGTAGCATACTTGAAACATGACCCAAAACTGTACAACCTCTAAACATCAACACGTTCACTCCCCCATACTTGTAGCATACCTGAAACATGACCCAAAAATACACTAACAAGGAAGAAGAAGGTGTTAGTATTAGAGTCATAAATCTCCCCCTTTTTGTCACAAATGAAGCAAGATAACAAAAGAAAGAGAAAAGAACAAATACCAAACCATAACAAATAGGATTAAAGAAGAAAAGAAAGAGAACAATCATGTGAACAACAAAAAGGATATGCAACGGAAGCCATAACATAACATCTGCCTCCACAAACATTCGTACTCTCCCTTTTTTTTTTTTTTTTTTTTTTTTTTTTAAACAGAAAACCAAACCAAATGACAAACAACACAAACCATAATAAGAAGAGAAAAGAAAAAAAAACCAATGTACCATAGAAGTGAAGAGGAATACATCATGAACTTCCAAAAACAGTAGCCAATCCCAATCCGTACAAAAATGAGAGGCAATATATGTGGATAAACAAGAGATTGAACAAATAAGAAGATTGAAGTGCATCATAAACTAAACCTCGGTGTGTGTAGATGCAATGCAATACATAAAGAGAGAGAAAGTTCACCACTAGAACACACCCTTTGAAGACCTAGAATATAGAACCATCAACAAGAGACATACGATTAGATTAGTAAGTGAGCATAGAAGAAACAAACTTCAACCCCCTTTGAAACAAACGTTATGAGTAGAAGGCAAACGAATATAAATATGATATTTCAAGTGAAAACCAAGACATTAAAAAGGCAAAGGAATATAAACTTTGTATGTCTTATATAAAAAAATGAATATGCGCTTGGAATTTTATTTTGCCGCATGTGGTGGAGTTTAGTCTACATCACTCTAATGTCATTCCCGCGTGGGAGGGATTTTTGCATCCATCTTTTCAAATACACGAGGGTAGGGTGTAGCCTACATCTTTTTGACAAACACAAACTCAAGAAGTGCAATACCATGATAACGTGCAACACAAGAACTAACATCTCTTGAGTGCATCCGTCAGAGCATGACCCTCACAACCCCAACGGGTTCTTAGCCAACTGATATTGCTTCAAAGACAATCAAATGGCTGGGGATAAAGTGAGTCATTGACCACTAACAAGAGTTGTAATAGGAAGATAAGATTGCTCAATAACACGAACAACAAGATGAACATTAACCAAAACAAAGGAGAGATAGCTCAAGATCACATAAATACTCGAGAGATAGAGAAGTTCTATGAGCTCAAAGAATATGTAAGTGGTTTCCAAAAACTCCCATTATGCAAGCATGCCGTGCACTGTGCAAACAAGCGAGGAAAAATGTATGATACATACCAAAACATACTTAAGAGTTCAGAAAGAGAAAACACCCAAACATATTGCAACTTATTTAAGACAATCGAATTAAACCAATATCTCAGAAAATATGTAACCAACAACACATACATGGAATAAATAAAGAAAGATAGAAGGAATAACCAACAATGTATTCAGCCCAAATGAAAAGGGGCTATGTATATACCCATTACCGAGTTCTGTTACTCGGAATGCCAAACACCGACTTCACACTTGTTTCATCCGACCTCGTATCTAATCACACTTCACTCATCTCCATTCAAATCCTAATCTCACTAACTCGGTATACAAAACACCGACCTTACACTATTTCATCCGACTTCGTATAAAACCACATTTCATTCACTTATGTTCAAATCCTAACCTCATAAAATATCCGAGCACATCCGACTTGGGGCTATCTCACTCTGAACACCGAGTTCGATACATTCAAACTCCAAATCTTATGACAGTTACGAATCTCTCTCATTGAATCCCTGAATATCCGCATACTTTATGATTCGAACGTTGAGTCATTAAACTGATCCACAACCTAAGCCACCTATATAAGGAACTACGTTTGGCTTGATTCTGGATCGACCCCTTCCAGATACGTAGGCAGCTATCACTGCTCAGATAGTTCAGCCACTTTGATTCACTCAAACCTTCCCTTTTCCGGTCATCTTCCCCAACTTTCCGATCTCAAATTTACACTACATTTACATTGGCGCCGACTGACTGTGAACGAAACATAACCTGACGAAGACCATGGCTGGAATCACACAAGAACAGTTTGAAACCTTCCAACGACAACTCACTGATCAACAGGAGCAAATAAACAAATTATTGTCCGAAAACGCTCAATTGAAAAGCTCCACCATTCCCCCGACAACCGGTCAAGCAACTGACGAGATTAATACCAATAACCCCATCGTCATCCCCACTTCCAGCAACACCACCGCCCCCACCATGGCCGAAATGCAAGAAACCCACAATCGCCTCCTGCAACTTTCAGCCCAACTCCATAAGAACCATCAGGAGTCCGGTAAGGCCAACACTGCCCAAAAAGTGGCCAACACCACTCTAGAAAAATATAGAACAGAACCCTTACACGATGATCTTCTTCTTCAAGAACCACCCCCACATTTTATTCCCCCTAAGTTCACAACCTATGATGGCAGTGGTGACCCCATGGATCATGTCCTACAATTCAAAACCAGCATGGCATTATGGCCCAAATACAAGGACATCTTCTGCAGGCTTTTTTCAGCCTCACTCCGAGGTAGTGCTATCGACTGGTACCACCAACTTCCAGAGCGATCCGTCACGTCGTACGACCAGCTCGAGTCACTTTTTGTCACGCAGTACATACACAACAAGCGACGTAGAACTGAGGTAACCGACTTATTCCGACTTAAGCAGAAAGACACGAAAAGCACCAAGAAGTTCATGGCTCGCTTAAAAAAGGAATGCCTAAAAGCAGACAGTCCGGATGAGAATGCGTGTCTCCTCGCATTTACCTCGTGTGTTCATCCCGAAACAGCCTTGGGAAAAAACCTCATCTTAGATACACCTCAGACACTAGAAGATCTGTATGTCCGAGCTGACAAGTATATTAAACTTGAAGACGCACTCGCCAAAACCAGAGAACATGTCTCCGCCATACAGACAGTCAAGGCCCCAACCCCTGAAGTCAAGACAACGAAGGGCCCTTACCGAGGAAAGCAAGCCCAAAGCTCGGTAAAACACAGGTTCCCCAACCCGTTCAAATGCTCATACACTCAGTTGTACGAGCTGATCAAAGAAGAAGACTACTTCAAACCAACAATTCACGAGCTGGAACCAATAGAAGAGAACCCATATTGCAAATTGCATAAGTGTCAACACCACGCAACTGAAGACTGTCGTTGCCTTAGAACCTATTGTCACCATCTTAAAATGGATGGACACTTGAACGACTTTCTGGCCGAAGAGTCAGATGACCTCCAACAAAAGATTACTGATAAACGCAAGAGAACGGACAGTGCACCCAAAACAAAGGGCACAATCAACATGATCATGGATACACGCCCACCTGAATGGACATCCCGAGCCAAGCGACAGAAGACAAACCACATTCATCATACCTTTCAGCTCACTCATCAGGCCATCATAGCTAAGCAGGTGCAAGGGAAGAATGCACTCATTTTTTCCGACTATGACCTCAAGAAAGTGTGCATGCCACATAATGATGCACTGGTCGTTCACATCCGACTTGGTGGTTGGACCACAAAGAGGGTATTGATAGACCCAGGAAGCTCTTGCGATATTCTATTCAACAAAGCCTTCACCCAGATGTTAATGCCCGACTCCGTCTTACAGGCTCCCACTGTTACGCTTTTTGCTTTCAATTCAACTGAAACACCGGCAAAAGGTCAGCTCATCCTCCCTGTTTCAACGGGGGGAAAAGGGGATGAAGTAACGGTTGAATGCCTCTTTTATGTCCTCGACGTCCCCACTTAATTCAATGCTATCTTAGGTCCGAAATGGATCCACAAAATGGGAGCTGTCCCATCTACTTATCACCAGGTAATCAAATTCCCTGGACCAAATGGTATAATGGAGCTTCGAGGCGATCAAATTGAAGCCCATGAATGCCACGCCATTCCCGAGGTGATTCCTCTCCCCAACACGGAGACACGGGGAACGACAGGCGTTAGCCCCGAAAAGCTCACTGTCAATCAGATTACTGATGCCCCTGACGGCAAGGCCATTTCTGAGCCACTTACTGATGCCCCTGATGGCAAGGCCATTTCTGAGCCACTTACTGATGCCCTCGACGGCAAGGCCATTTCTGAGCCACTTACTGATGCCCCTGACGGCAAGGCCATTTCTGAGCCACTTACTAATGCCCCCGACGACAAGGCCATTTCTGAGCCACTTACTGATGCCCCTGACGGCAAGGCCATTTTTGAGCCACTTACTGATGCCCCCCACGGCAAGGCCATTTCTGAGCCACTCATTGATGCCCCTGAAGGCAAGCTTGTTACCGACTCCCCAACCATCGAGAAGGGTGAGCCAGTCAATATAGGCACTGAAGCCGAACCTAGAGTTGTATATGTAGGAGCTAATTTAGACCCTATTGTAAAAGAGCAACTCGTTGCAACTTTGAAAATGAATAAAAATATTTTTGCTTGGTCGTATATTGACATGCCTGGAATAGATGTTAATATTGCATGCCACAAGCTTCATCTCGATCCAACAATAAAACCAGTAAAACAAAAGGCACGGAAGTTGGCACCACACTTAGCTAAGGCGATCAATACCGAGGTCCAGAAACTAATCGATGCTAAATTCATAAGGGAAGTCAAATACCCTGATTGGCTCGCAAACATAGTCGCCGTCATGAAACCAAACGGCAAAATTCGAGTATGTATAGACTTCACTGATCTAAATAAGGCATGTCCAAAGGATAGCTTTCCCCTACCACGGATAGACTAACTTGTGGATGCCACCGCTGGCCAGAGCTCCTCTCGATGATGGACGGTTATTCGGGGTATAACCAAATCAAACTCGCAGAAGAAGATCAGGAAAAAACAGCCTTCATTACGGAAAGAGAAACTTACTGCTATACTGTCATGCCCTTCGGCCTACGTAATGCCGGGGCTACATACCAACGCCTCGCAACACAGATGTTCGAAGATATGTTAGGCGACACAATGGAGGTATATGTTGATGACATGATAGTTAAAAGCAAACTTCGATCATCTCACATATCCGACCTCGAACAGACTTTCAAACGACTTCAACATGAAGCTCAACCCCGAAAAGTGCCTCTTTGGGGTCGCATCAGGTAAATTTTTGGGTTACCTAATTACGCAACGTGGAATAGAAGCCAACCCCGACAAAATCAAGGCCATACTGGATATGCCGAGCCTAACGACGAAAAAACAAGTGCAAAATCTCAATGGAATGTTAGCGGCCCTAAATAGATTTATCGCCCGAGCATCTGACAAGCAGAGACCATTAATACAGCTGCTCCGAAAAGGATCTAAATATGAGTGGACAACAGAATGTCAACAAGCTTTCAACGAGCTAAAACTATATTTAGCAACTCCACCGGTTATAACAGTACCACAGCCAGAGGACGTACTTGGCCTATACCTCGGCACCTCAGAACACGCAATCAGCGCCGTCCTCTTCCGAAATGATCACGGTCACGAAAGACCTATTTACTTTATTAGTAAAACATTATTGCAATCCGAAATTAGGTATTTAAATCTTGAAAAGGTAGGGTTGGCCCTACTATTTGCCTCAAGGAAATTGAAACCATATTTTCAATCCCATAAAATTCGAGTTATAACTGACGCTCCATTACGGCAGGTACTTGAAAACAAGAATAAGTCTACTCGAATGGCCAAGTGGGCTCAGGAGCTGGGTGATCATGAGTTAATTTTCACGCCTCGCAGTAGTAAGAAAGGACAAGTCATTGCCGACTTACTCTTTGATTACCCAATTGAAGATACAACCTGGATACCCGAGACAGAACATCAAGGAGACTCCCAGAAAAAGGAGCCCATGTGGAAATTATATGTGGATGGCTCTAAAAACAACAATGGCGTGGGAATCGGTATGACACTTATATCCCTCGAAAATGTCATACTTGAAAAGTCCACACGACTTAATTTCACTTCTTCAAACAATGACGCGGAATATGAAGCCTTAGTGAGGGGCTTATGCATAGCGACAGAGCTAAAGATACAAAAACTTCAAATCTATAGCGATTCCCAATTAGTGGTCAGTCAATTACTAGGGGATCATGAGACACGAGAAGCAACACTCAAGTTGTATCTCCAGCATACTAAGCGTTTGCTCAGCAAATTCGATAAATGGGAGATCCACCACATTCCACGAGAAGAAAACCGCCATGCAGATAGCCTTGCCTACCTCGCATCTCAAATCGACATGACCACAACTCGACACTTAGAGATCGAGATAAGGGACAGTCCATCATATAACGACGAAATCCATCATGTCAATGCAATATCCTACTTCATCGACATAATTGAACAAGAGATTCAAGACTCATGGATGGGCCCCATAGTAAACTATATCAATGGAATCTACCCGGATGACGAGTCGGAAATAAGGAAATTGGAACGAAAAACAAAGAGCTACATAATACTCGAAGGCAGACTATACAGGAAGTCAGTTCGAGGCCCTTATCTCAGGTGTTTACCACTCCGGCAAGCTCAGATGATTCTAGCGGAGATTCATCAAGGAGAATGTGGAAATCACGCTGGGGCTCGTTCCTTAGCACAGAAAGCACGAAACAAAGGTTATTTTTGGCCATACATGCAATCCGACTCGGATATTTTCGTACAGCATTGTGACAAATGCCAGCGCTTCTCACCTCTTAAAAATCAACCCCCAAGGGACCTCAAGACGATATCTAGCCCATGGCCATTTGCCATGTGGGGATTCGATATAGTGGGACCACTCTCACAAGACAGAAATAAAAAACGATATCTCTTAGTTGCCACCGATTACTTCACTAAATGGGTAGAGGCAATTCCACTTCGAAAAATTAGACAACAAGAAGTCAAGAATTTCATCTGAAAATACATAATCACCCGATTTGGCTTACCACACACGTTGGTCACTGATAATGGCCAACAATTTTGTGGGAGCACGATTAAGGAGTTTTACTCGGATTGGCGAATCAATCACGCATTATCCACACCACGATACGCACAAAGTAATGGCCAAGCTGAAGCCACTTACAAGACAATAATGAATACACTCAAAAAAAAGTTAGAAGCGGAAAAAGATAAGTGGATACAGGAGCTAGATAGAGTCCTATGGGCATATAGAACGACTCCACGCACCTCGACAGGTGTTTCACCGTTCGCACTATGCTATGGTACTGAAGCTGTTATACCCACCGAGTTGACTTACTTGACAACAAGGTCGGAATTGGTAGAATCAGCTGAAAACAAGAATCTCTTAGCGCATGAGGTAGACATGTTGGAAGAAAGGCGAGATAAGGCTATCATACAAACAGCCCGTTATATACCAACAAATATTAAGGAGGAGCTACAATCAAAGAGTAAGGCCAAGGACTTTCCGACTAGGAGACTTGGTCTTAAGACAAACTTTTCAGAACACCAAGGTTGCGGGCGACGGAATTCAATCCCAATTGGGAAGGGCCCTACATTATTCAATTCGACTTGGGTAATGGAGCGTACAGAGTAATTGATCATGAAGGAAACCGGGTCGATAGACCATGGAATGGAAAATACCTTAAGGCGTACATTCCATAGAATACGCACTTCAAGCTAAGACATCAACTCTATACTTAGAATATTTCAGACATTCAAAGGAATATCTCCATAGATAAAACAGCTTGTTTCCAAACATGAGATATATTTAAACCATTCATATTCGATTGACCGACCTAAGTCGAGATTATCCCACTTTAGTTTAATACAACAAAGTACTTGTTTCAGAAATGAACAAAAAACAAAAACCTCACACCTCTCAAAAAAAAAAAAAAACTAAGCAGTAGCCTCATGATCCATGGCCTCAGCTTCTTGACCCCCCGGCGCACCGATCTCGTTAACCTGCGCACCAGCCTCGGCCTCTTGATCATCACCATCGAGTTCACTAGCCAGGTTAGCAACTCTCTCTCTCTCTCTCTCTCTCCACTTGTTGATCGGCCTCGAAATGGGCTTGAGCCTCAGCATTAATCTACGCATTATCGGCTAAAGGATCAAAGTCGGGGATAACTTCCTTAAGCTTCAACTCACGACAAATTCCAGGTCGCTGCCAATAGTAAGCCATCTTCTGCCAAGCGGTAATGCTTTCAACCAAGCTGGCATTATCAGCCTCATACCTCTCATTGGTAGCCTTCAGCTCGGTATCAAGTTCGACATTTTTCTTATTGGCCTCCAACACTTCGTCGTTGAGTGCTCTCACTTTCTTCTCCTCCTTGTCTAGCTGACTGCGCAGCTTCTTCAACTCGATGCGTTCGGCAGCAAGAGCCTCCTTAGCCTTCCTGGCCTCCCTTTCCTTCTCATTAGCTCTCTCGAGCAGAGCCATCCACTTACAATGAATAATGTTCATCTGAAACAAGAGACCACCCGAGGTCAGACAACGAGAATATTACAGAAGGAATAGTAAAAACGAATGGAAATTACCTTGTACATAGACGAACTCAGGTCCTTCAGGTCGTCCATGATCGAACGCTCGCAAACCCGAGCTCCATCAGCATCTAGAGCCATGTGTTCCATTAGGGTGATACACATGTCTTCGTTTTCCCAGGCGGCATCGCTGAATTTCACATAGGTGTCCTTGTAAGGGAAAATAGGAGCAAAGTGGCCATCAGCAGGGCGAGTCGGAGGATCCTCACAATCACGCTGGACCGACTTGAGCTTCTGCTGCTTCTCTCGCTGGAGACGAGCTCGCTGAGCCTCCCTCTCTTTCCCGACTCTCTCAGCATCGTTCAAGATGGTTACACCCGGAGCAGCTACCGTTACTCCTGCCGACTTGGAACTTTTCCTCTTCTTCGAGGACTCAAACTCAAGATCCCCCCTACTGAACTGGCTACCTGGTGGACCAGGAATAGGCTTCGGGACCATCGGTAGAGCAGCTCGGATCTCAATAGGTGGATCTCCGGGTCGAGGAACAACAATTGAGGCAACTGCCACAGCAGTAGGTAAATCCTTCTTCTTTCTAACTCTCTTTACCTTCGAGGCCAATGGCTCGGTACGCACACCGCCAACACCTCTTTTCGGACGGGGATCCTTAAACAGATGCGCAAGATGAGGCAGGATTTCACGCTAGCGTTCCCAAGACTCTTCTGCAAACTCGAGAATGTTACCCGGAAGGAGGCGCCCGTCAATCTTTTGATTGTAATCTCGGGTATAATCTACATCACCTAACAAAAGCGAGTTAGAAGGTAGCCAGGTAAACAGATGAGGGATAAAAATAATAAATCATTCAACCAAGCGTACTACCTATCTTAGGTATGCGCAAGTACTTGAGGTACGCACTAGGTTTGCAGAAGGAGCCCCTAATCTTATAACAGGCCGACTTTTTCCAATTATCATTGGAACTCGGTGCATTGAAGAGATCGTGAGGACCATGTTCGGGTCTCCTGTTCAACGAAAAAGAGAAGTCGCCTGACCGACCCTCCACACAAGTGAAATAGGCCACAACATTGGCCTTGCAGATATCATAATCAAGCTTATTCAACTCCTCGAATATCAGCATAACTCTCCAGAAACTACTATTCATCATAATGGGAGCCTTGTCATAATGGTTCAATATATCGCAAACAGACTTGGAGAAGGGAAGTCGCATCCCAGCTCGCAGTTGGCCCTTACAAATCAGAGTCGAGGTGTCATCCCCAGCAAGGTCGAAAAGCCTACTATCTACCCTATATATCTCCAGATCTCGGATCCTAATGTCGTACGCTGCTCTCACCTTCGGGTAGGCTTTCCGAGCTCTCTCGATATCTATCTCATGTCGGCTAAGTATGTCTTCCTCATCTCCAGCTCGACTAGTACTTGCCTCACCCTCACCAATATTCTCGCTAACTCGCTCACTACCACTACTCATCTTCACCAAATGAAATGAAGAACAGATGCAGAGCAACAATGGCGGAAAACAGAAAACAAAACAGAAAATCAAAGAAAAAGCAACAAACAGGAACGAAAACGCAAATGCAAACACCAAAAATAAGTTCAAGCAACGAACTCCGGCAACTTGAACGGAAAAACAACAACAAGTTTCAAAGCAAATCAGGCATTAACTATAAGGAGAAAGACAGAAAATGGAGAAGAGAAGAAAAAATTACCTTCGAAAAGACTTAGCAGCAGCTTTAAAACCAGTAAGAAAACCCTTGGTTTTTTCCAGCGGTTACAAGCAAAGTGTTTTATAAAAACATGTGCACGATCTCAGCCGCACATCTCCTCAACCATTAACGGTCAGATGCTAATCTCTAAATCTAACCGTCCAACCATTCAGTCTCCCACCAAACCACGTTCGATCTTTCAAATTCAAAACAGTAAATATCCTCCACGTATACAGACAACACACGTATCTCAAGGAACAATCATGCCCTAAGCCTCGAAAATCTAAGCTAGCAATCAAAGCAGCACACAACGGAATCTTTGCCTCTTGGCGTTCCATGGAACATATCTTAACAGCCGACTTAATTTTCATTTACCCTAAAGCCAGTTACCTACCTTCAGCCCAAATGAAAAGGGGCTATGTATATACCCATTACCGAGTTCTGTTACTCGAAATGCCAAACACCGACTTCACACTTGTTTCATCCGACCTCGTATCTAATCACACTTCACTCATCTCGATTCAAATCCTAATCTCACTAACTCGGTATACAAAACACCGACCTTACACTATTTCATCCGACTTCGTATAAAACCACATTTCATTCACTTATGTTCAAATCCTAACCTCATAAAATATCCGAGCACATCCAACTTGGGGCTATCTCACTCTGAACACCGAGTTCGATACATTCAAACTCCAAATCTTATGACAGTTACGAATCTCTCTCATTGAATCCCTGAATATCCGCATACTTTATGATTCGAACGTTGAGTCATTAAACTGATCCACAACCTAAGCCACCTATATAAGGAACTACGTTTGGCTTGATTCTGGATCGACCCCTTCCAGATACGTAGGCAGCTATCACTGCTCAGATAGTTCAACCACTTTGATTCACTCAAACCTTCCCTTTTCCGGTCATCTTCCCCAACTTTCCGATCTCAAATTTACACTACATTTACAATGAGTACACTTTTATAGGAATACTACTGGGCCACTACATTTACTGGTTTTTTGTTCATACATCAATCAAGAAATTGATTACTTATGATATACAAAGTTGAGAATACTTCCTATAAATAGCTCTTGTTATTTTAAAAGGTTTACAATCACCTTTTTACCACTTCCGAATTTCACAACCATGACCATTATAAGTGAGTCTTTCTAACTCTAATAAAAATGGTCCAATAGTCTTACCAACTAAACAAAATTATCGCATTCATAAAGAGTTCGACTCAAAACTCACTCGAATTGATTAACTGAATTTAGTCATACAAAAAGGGTGACTAATTAGTCAAATCCATACAAAAGGATCCATCTTGTATTTCAATTGGGAATTGTGGAATTCAAGGATCATTAAAAATATGAAGAAATTTGAAATGAAACCATTTCATATAATCAACCGATCAGAAACCAATCAATAATAGCAAATTAAACAGGAATTTCTTACCTGGTCATCTATTTCATCAGAGATGTAAAGAACCAGAGATATATGAAGCACTGCAATACGAATGACACCCTATTCCTGTAAAGAACCAGAGATGTAAAGAACCGTAATAGTCCTAAATGGCGCCCATGTTTTACATATATGAAGGACTGCAATATGTTATAATTAATTAATACTATAATACCAAACATCCAGTTCATTAAGATTTACATTTTTTATTTGCTAACGGTAATTTATATTAAAGTTAATAAAAAAACAAAATTACAATGGAGATTATAATAGCCCAAGCATTCAGTTACAAACAAATCTGTAGTATCCCACGTTAGGGTTCTCAATAGGCAGGTTGTATGGTGGCTTGCATTGCCACCAGTGTCTCCCCCCTTCTCCAAGTGGCTACCTTTTTTGGTACACGCATCAGACGCAAAGTTTGCTACTCTCTTGTTCATTTATGAGCAAGAGATTAGGTACTTATTTTTTGACTTCCTCCCATTCAGCCATAACTTCCAGTTAACAGAGTTATTTTCAAATGACTTCATTGCCGCTTCAGAATCGGCTTCAACAGATAAGTTGCTCCATCCCTGCTTGGCTGCTATTTTGACACCCTCTATTATAGGTATAAACTCAACAAAATAAAGTATGGAGAAGGCGTCCCTTAGTTTTAAGAGGACAACTACTATCATCACATTGGTCTAGTTATTCTTTTAGGATCTTTATATCCTTAGAATCGACCAAATTTGATAAACTTCTGGTTATATACCAATCCTACTCCTAATTATTTGTTCTGGAAATGAAATCAATAATTCCATTTCGTCTAATTTTTTCCTAATGAGTGTCCTTTTAATGGGCATCATAGGATTTATGGTATAATAATCCATACTTTTATGTGGACTTCTATGGTGATTATTCTCGCATATAGCTGAAATCGTATTATTTGTTCGAGGATTAGGAATCTATGAGACGTTATGTGTTTATCACATAAGTATACTCGTATGCTCATGTTGCATCCTTAATTGATACACGGTTTTTGTTATGTTCATATAATTGAACTATATTCAAAACTTGTTATGTTTAGGGTTTTGGAGTAACTTTTTATTCATGAGCATAGACAAATGCTTCCATTAGGAATTAATGTTGTAGTTTTTACCTCCTGCAAGCTAGGGTTTGTATTTTCGCTCAAAAGTAGTGTGTGTGGTCGGTCATATGTACTTGATAAATCAGTAGTACTTATACATGTGGTCAGTTATCAATTAAAAATATTAAACCATAAAAGAAGAACGACTCATATGCGTACTTGGTCAATGAGATAAATACCAAGAGATAGAAATCAGGTCTGTCAAGGTCCTTATTACTGATGCATGTCCGTTGGGAGTACAACAGTGAAAAATATTAAGAGTAAAAATAGTAAGGATCGAATGAACACACAAATTTATCAAAGTTGTCAAAATAAAAAAGAAAGCAAGAAAGTAGAATCTCACCTGATGATAAGTATCGAAGCAAAGACCAGCTGTGAGTGCCTTTGTTTATATATCTATAACAATCCAGCTCTGCATGTATCAATACAGTAAACTCGGGCAGTTCAAACTGTGAAGATGCTCCCGTAGAGATAGCGAGCATGCTGCTTGGCGGTTATCCCTTGGTTTAAATTCCTTTTGACCAGGACCACTGCCATATGGCATTCTCTGATAGGCTCTGGTTCAACCTGGGTCTTCTTTTATCTTCTCCAGCGGGCTAGAACAGTGGGTTCTGTTGGCCTGGAATCTTGTTGGACTTATCCAGTTAGTTAGGACTTGGATTTGACCAAGTTTGAAAGAAAAGACTTGGGCTAGACTCCTCGGACCGGATGCCCAATCTGCATTGCATACTCCCTGGCCAGGTCCTTTAGGCTTCTATGATAAGCCTTTGGATGAGCCTTCATCGTTGATGGGTTTCAATGGATCGGACCTGGCCTGCTTGATTGAGGCGGGCTTTGTCGATGTACGGGAGCCCATGGTTCAACTTCTTATACAATAACCAGGGTTCCACCCACTGGTTATGGACCATCCGGTGGATCAAGATCCACAGAACGTATGTGGACTTCTTAAGACCGGGTTGGGCCCCACCCAATAGTCCAGGTCTAGCTGGCTAATATTCTGGTGCTCCCGGTTTGGCTTCTTATACAGCCACCGATGACACCTGTCGGGTATTTTACCTAGGGTACACACATCGCCCCCTCTTTGTCAAGTAGCAGAAAATCTGCTTGGGGAAGATCTTCGAAATATCTTCCCTTGATACGACTCCTTGACGACGATTCCAAATCCCTTGGATCAAGTAATAGGGTTTGCTTCTTCCTCTTATAAATAACGAGCCGGAGGCGTAGAAGGATATCCACTTCCTTTCCGGCCTCCGTTCTTTATTGCTACCGTGCTGCTGCTGCTTCTGTTGAAGAATGGCTGACGACCAAGCTGCTGACTTAGCTCACCATGCATTCAACCTCAAAGTGGAACATGTGTTCAACCATGTGCAAGCTCAGGAGAAGAACCTGGAGAAGGTCGTTCGGTTGGAGCATGACATGAAGTTGTCTCTCAAAAAGCGAGACGACATTATCGCGTCCCTACGCCGGGATCTCCGGCTTTCCGAAGATTCGCTTAAGCAGACCAAAGATCAGATTCAGGAACTGAAAGAGAAGGTCTGGATTCTCGGCAATGCTGCAGTCGGGGGTGTTAGGTGGGATCAAGCCGCTAATCCTCCTCTTACCGCCTCGCGGGACGACTTGGTATAGTAGTTAATGTTGCACCATTGTTGAGGAGCGGTGCCTTCTTCTTTGATTTCTGTTTATCAATAAAATTCTTTTTTTTCCACGACCAATGTCTTCTCTTGTCCTGTCTTGTCTTGAATTTGGTAGGTTGACTATTGGTCCATAAGAGACGGTTTCTTTTTGCGAAGCAACTGGGCTGGGGCCCAGCTTTCTTAACTTTTGCGGAGTTGTTGAAGCTATGTATATAAAAAGAAGCTTACTCCTACCGAGTTAACAATCTCTTTACCTTCTACTTCTCTTCTTGCTCATCTTCCATGGCGGCTGGGCATTCCGATTCCAGCTCAATCGGTGACAATCTTGAGCTGTACCGGGCGCATCTCCACCGTCGTGTGAGCAGTTTGAGGAGGCAAGTGGTCGAACTTGTAGAAGATCAGCGCAAATGGGAGGAGCGCCAAATCCTAGAGAAAGATGAAGAGATTCGGTGCCTTACGGAAAGGCACAGATCTGCTTCTGCTGAGCTTGCTCGGATGTGGGGCAAGATTGATGCTGTCACGGTCTCTTCGTGGAAGAAGGGGTACGCTGAAGCCAAGGCTAAGTATCAACTCCCTGACTCACCGGATGGGTCCAGTCCGGATCTCCCGTCTCCTCCAGTGATGTAATCCTGTTCTGGTCGCACTATGTAGGGGATTTTGGTGCACCCCATATCTTGCTTTGTAATAAAATAGTATTTCCTTTTATCATTATCTTGACCTCCGACAGATAAGTCCGGTCATTTTCCCGTCGGAATGAGTGAAGGAACACGTGTTGGTCAACCAACCTTTGACCGTGGTGACGTGGACCGGGGGTCCTTATGTCGCTGACCTAGACTATGTGGGTCCCATCTATATGTGCTGAGTGGATCCCAACTGACTGTATGATATGGGTCCCAATTGACTGTATGATGTGGGCCCCAGTTGACTATATTGAGTGGGCCCCACTTTGTCTTCTCTGAATTCTTTTTCGTTGGCAGGAAGATGTACAGCTTACAACTTCCAGTGAAAGCTTGTGACCCTCCACTGATCGAGTCATTAACTCAAAGCTCTTGAAATAATGGAGAATCCATTAATGGGACTTGGAAGACCATTAGCTGGTGGACCCTGGACTGCTCTTATAAAGGAAAGAACTTAGAGAAGAGAAAGGCACACTCTCTCTCTCTCTCTCTCTCTCTCTCTCTCTCTCTCTTTCTCTCTCTCTCTCTCTCTCTCTCTCTCTCTCTCTCTCTCTCTCTTTTCTTCATTTCTCTTTTCAGTGTCGCCGAAACCCTAGGTTCTGATCTCTTTCGATTCCATTCCAATCTTGACCGATCCTTCTTAAAAAATGAGAAGAAACGTAGTGCTAAGCTCCAACAGTGATGAGGAACCTCAGACTTTAGTTCCTCGTCCCGTCGCTGATGCAGGCAGACCGAGAAAAATTCCGGCTTCTGAACCGAATTCTCCTGTCGGTGTGGATGAGGTGGCCCCTCTGAATGCTGTCGACCCCTCGATGGAAAGACCGAGGGAGGAGGTGGCAAGCTTCCTCCAATCTCCCTCGAAACCCCGATCCCGTCCCGGTAACCCGATCGCGGTAAGCCTCTATCAACTTTCGAACGGTATTCAGCTCCCGCTACCTCCTACGATCTTGCGATTGCGGTGATGGTGGGGAATCCCACCGGGTCAGATGCATGTGTCTTTCTGGATAATCGTGCACCGGATAGGGCTGATCGCCCATTACTTCATGGTCCCCTTCGCCCCGGTCGAAATGTTCCTACTGATGAAGCCGGTTGCTCGAGAGGCCAAGGAGCGCTGCTTCTATGCCATTTCCTGGTGCATTGTCCGGTGGCTGTCTGGGCTTCCCAGTCACTACGGGAACTGGTTCGAGACCTGCTACCGGGTGTCAAGGTGGTCGTCTAACCGCAACATCAAGGTGTCCCAGGACTTTATTGGTAAGCACGTACCTGACCTTACTTTTATTCTTTTTGCCCTTATGCCTTGCGTGCTTGCTGAGCTCCGGCTCAAGAACAGTTTTGCGCATTTGTTTGCAGGGAAACGCCAGCTCCAGGTGTCGCCGCCGACGGGCGCAGACTCTTTTGCGGCCGAAGGCAATATTGAGCACTTTTTCATCCTACCTGCGGGATTTGACGCTCCCGGATCAGATTGTAGTGCACCTTTGCTTCCCAGCCCGACTTGCGGCCTTGTCGGTTCCTCCGCAAATCGTGGAGGTCGACTCTGGCTCCAGTGAGGGTGTTGTCCCCACGGAGAGCGTGGTTCCCAGTGTTGGGGAGGAGCCTCCGGTCGAGAGTGAAACTGTCGATCCCGGGGGGGGGGGGGGGGAGGGGGGGGGGGGGGGGGGAGATGGACACACTACAAGAAAACATGGATTTTGGCACGGCTAGACGATTTGATTTGCCACGGTCCGGGTCCGTGCCAAATTTAGCTACGGTTTATGTCCGTGGCAAAGGATAAATGGCCGTGGTAATGAACTGAACCATTTGTGAATTTTTGTTTTAACCTTGCAACAGTACTTAACCGTGGCAAGGTATAGATTTCCTAGCCGTCGGATTGAGGATTAAAGATTAATTGCTAATCTATGGTCAGCGATCTGTTTTAGGTCCGTGGCTATTAAAATAAAAAAAAAAATAAAAAAACATAACACTACTCGGTTGCCCACTTCTTTTTCCCAAAATTTTCAATTCTGTTCCTTACGTAGAACCCTACCTCCCTCCTTCCCACTAATCTTCTCAATAGAATTTTCGATTGTGCCTACTTCTCTTTTGAACAAAAATCATTGTGCCCACTAATCTTCTCAATAGAATTTTCAATTTCAAAGATTTCTTCTCTCACTACCACAAATTGAAGGTATGGTTTTTTATGTGATTCAGATTTTTTTTTATTTCCTTTTCAATCTCTCTATCTCTCTATGAATACAATTTAAATTTTTCTTTTGAAAAGTTCTGTGCTAGGGTTTTGATTAATTGAGCGACTTGGGACGATTATGTTCTTTGGTTAAGTTCTGAATATCTAACAAATTAAAGGTAATTTAAAGTTTTTATTACTTGATTCTTCGTAATTTCTTAAATTATATGATCTTTGTTGGTAATTTGGTTTCAATTTTTCTTTTTCTTCATCCTATTGTTCTTGTTTGAAGACAAGATCTCGGATTTTCATAGCCATGTCATTCTGTAAGATTTAAAAACCCTCTCAATATAGCAACAAGACTTTGTGAATCTTTCTGATGTTTGTCCCTTATTGCATACTTCATGTCAATGAGCAGGAATTCATTCACTTCTGAAAACCACTTTCAGTAGAAAACACTCTTCTTCCCTTACACTAGAAAACAGTAACAAAAGATTAAACCCAGACGGGTCGTAAGTTGAATCAAATAGATGCCTTAGCAAGCGTCAAAAAGCTTCACACTCCACAGGCCTTGTTTTTTCTTAAATAATATTCCTCTTAACGCCTTAGGACATATTAACTGTTCAGCTTCCGATGCTGAAGAAACTGCAATGCTATCTACTGAATATAAGTTTCCGTTCAGCCATGAACTGATAGAAGAAGGCAGTCATGCTGGGACCTTGGAATAGCTTTTTCCTGGTCCAGCATCTTCCTAATCTGTTTAACTGGTCTCAACTTTCTGTCTATTCAGTGTCACTCGGTTAAGTTTATCTGAGTTTTACAGAATGGGTCAGTCTTAGCTAGGAAAATATTAGTCCTATATTTCCTTCGGCTTGTGTTCTTGATACTGTCATTTTTTTTTTCTAGTTTCGTTAGAGTTATTTTACATGGCTTGCATTGAAGGTCTAGTATCTAACCACTCTAGCAACTTATGGTCCATGGTCATCGAAAACCTCACTTTCAATTCAAGGTGTGGTTACATATTGGTTTGTGTGACTTTCAATTCAAAATGTTTATTTGAGAGTTCATATTTTGAACAGTGCAGAACAAACATGAAATTGTGAAAGATCCTGAGAGGCTCGAGTTACATCTTGTTGCTGCTTTAGGGATCCATTGGGCTCATGCTGTAACCATTCGCCTTATTCTTGAAGCTTCTTCAGGTCAAATTACACTGATAATGGTTGTCTCAATCTTCTAGAGTATTGAACAAAATAATGTAGGGTCTATAATCTTAGTTGAGACCATACCAAGACTTGTGAGTTAATTAACTCATAGTGGCTATTCTTGTAAACAGAGTCGCCTGCTGTTGATGAAAATTAAAATTATTGGAAATCAGTGGTGGATATCTGAGTAAGAAAGGAGGCTGGTTTACCTTAGCTCCCCAAACTGTCCTTATGGGTTCGTAAAGGCATAATCACTAGAGTTTCCCTTGCCAAAACTCCTAGAATTAGAAAAATATTTAACTCAAACTTTAAAACTCTTAAGTTAGTGTAGTTTAAATCCTCAACTCTTCTATTCACTCAATTTAGAAAGTAGAAGAAATTTGAAACTCATATGAGTAGAACTCTGTGTGTGTCTGCATGTGTGAAAAGGTACGGAAGACAGTGTTTGACCCATTACTATTATTTTTTACCTTTTTTGTTATTTTCCACAGAAACACAATTGTTTGAGAGAGTAACACTAAATTATCGAAAGAGTAAGAAATATCACTGGGAATTTATGCAGAACACAGGCAAAGCCTTATGGAATATGGAGTTCTAGTACACATGTCACAGTTTATTACATCTTTATTTAGTTATATACTTATATGGTCTAACAGAGACTTGGTAGATACTGCTCTTTCGAAAAGAAAAACTAGGAATATTAGAAACCTTAAAACAGTCGTGTTGTGTTGTAATCAAATTTGTGTGATGTTTCTTTTGCAGGTCAGAGATATATCAAGGTGGCGAAGTCTCCAATATCTGCACCACTTGCATTTCCTTTTGTGGTTACTTCTTCGGGGATTTCGTTATTAAGTGACGATGGAAGGGAAGTTGAAGGGCCAGAGATCAATACAATTCATTGTCAAGGTTTGTGATTGAGATTGATTAAATTTCTACTCCGGGTATATACTATATACCGTTCTGTTAGACTGATGAGTTAGTTCATTTTTAACCTAACCAAGAGATGCAGCGCATATGTGTGTGGTCTCACCAACCTTTGATGAGTATTACCATAAGATTTCCTAGCACAATTTCATTGCCCATCAAAAAGGCTAAAGTCGTTGAGTTAATATCTTGTGTGGGACCATTTATGGATGGTTCTCTACAGATATGCTCATATGCCCTTTTAAGCTATCTGGGTGAAATTCTTAGAATGGTTGTTTATTTCTTTCAGCCGCTATTCAATATTATATTATTGTGCTTAAGAAGGGTTTTAATGCATTTGAGTGCACTGCAGGCTATGATGATATCATCAATTTCAACAGGGAACAGCTTTAGTAGTTGATTTGAAAGGTAAGGTCTCCGTGGATCACTTGTTGGGCGGTCTGATCATCATCTGAAGATCAACTCTGAATAACTTTCAATGACCAGTTTTGTTGTTATCGACATGTTTTTCTTGTTGGGGGGGGGGGGGGGATTTTCTGGTTAGGTGGGTGTTGCTTAATCAAGGTGATATCTAAAGATGAGTTCTATTTTTTGCCTGTAAAGTATAATATAAACACATTATTCTTGCTCTCTGCTCGTGCATGTTATCAAATTTTCTGCCCTGCCTATTTATTGATATGGATAGGGTTGGTCAATGCTCAACTCAATATATCATCTCCAATTGTTTGTGGAATGAATAGTTCAATGTTAGACGCTGCAAATGTGGAAATTGTTGTATTTCCCTTGTGTTAGTTAAGACATTGTGAATTCATAATAATGCAGTTTTGTCAAGAAGGAAGAAGGCATCACCTGGCAAATTGTACAGAGAGAATTGTTGGATAGGTAATGATAGGTGCATTTCACTATTCAGTTTTGCCATGTGGAAGGAATTTTTTCTGCAAAGAATTAAGATTTCCCATGGTTGAGAACAGTAGCAAAATTCAAATTTTTTTTTTTTGAAAAACAGTAGCTAATTAAATTAAATTAATTTTGATATTTTTTTTTCAAAACTAAAAACCTTTGCCACGGACCCGGACCGTGGGGATATTGAAATTCTGCCACGGTTGATATCCGTGGCAAGGCCCACGGTTCATAACCGTGGCTAAATATAGCTATTCGCCACGGACCCGGACCGTGGCAAAAGAATTAGCTACGCCCTGAACACCCACGGTCTCGCCACGGTCTAAAACCGTGGCTAATCCTATTTTGCCACGGTTCCGGTCCGTGGCAAATTTGATGTATTCTTGTAGTGACAACTGGCCCGACGAGGCTGTTCTAGTCGGGGGAAGATCTTCTCCTGATGAGCTCATGCCGAATGCTCTACCAGAAGTCGTCCCATCTGTCAGGGATGTTCAGGTATCTGACGCTTGCTCTGTTTGTAATTCAAACACTCCCTTTGGTCGCCGGAGGAGACCACATGTTTTCTATGGGTCCTCTGACTCCTCCGGTAACACAAGCCTAATGTCGAGGGACAGTGGACTTCTGCTTCCATGCTGGTCCAGTGAATCAGCTACTGAAGGATTTTTTCCTACTCCGGTGCAGGTACATGCTGAAGTGGACAACTTGGCCCAACTGGAGATGGTGGGAGGTGAGTCTAAAGAGACCGTGGTCGCCTCCGCTGTCGAGGGAGGGGAACCAAATGTTGTTTCGGGGGGGGGGGGGGGGTCCACGGGATGAAGTGGACGCCCCCAGTGTTGAAGATGCTGGCGCTGAGGCCTCAGTGGATGTAAGAACTTCTCAACCACCTGTTATTGAAGTTGTTTCTTTCCAGTCCTCTGCCCCGGTTGATCCATGGAGCAAGGATGTTGTGGACGAGTCTGCCAGGGGATTGATGAGAGGTGCTTCTGCCTCCCCTGCTGACCAAGGGGTGGTTGTTCGCTTGAGAAAGGAAGATCCCATTCCTCGGGTGCTGAGGGGACCAGTGACAGGGACTACCCGGATTGGTAGTGGCTCCCATGTCGTCCCCATCGAAGATGCCCTGGCTGTCGAAGATGTCCGGATTGAGGTGGGGTTCACTGTACCGGACACTGCTGATGATGAAGCTCCGGTCTATGAATGGGGCAACAAGGTTTCGTACACTGATTTGCCCACTGGCCCAACTGTGCAAATGGACCCCGAACCGGGTGAGTACCAGCCCGAGGCTGCTCCAAAGTTTCCACTGCCAGCGTTCTCCATTCACCCTGCATTTCTGAATGGGGAACCAATGTCGATTGTGGACTCCGGCATCATGAATATACACACCGTCTCTCTCGCGACCGGGCGATGAGGGTAGCGGCTCAGAACTTCATTGCGGTATGGTTTTCTGCCTTGAGTTATGACTTTAGCTTTGTAGATGTCTGTATATTTGTTTCTGACTCCTGCTCTTCTTGTCTGTCAGATGCAAGCTGCCATGGCCCGGGTCTTTGAGCTGAGTGTCAGACCCCGGCCTTCTGCCTTGGAGGATCTGGAGCGCCTTCGAGCTGAGAACCGTCAGCTCGAGAAGGACCTGACGGCGGAGAACAGCGATCGGTGGGTTCTGGAGGAGGACAAGCAGGTCATGGCAGCTGACTACCATAACCTGGACTTTACCCTGACCGCTGCTCTTCAAAGAGAGAAGGATGCCAAGGCTTCCCTGGCGGAGCTAGAAGCCACTTGTGGGAAGTTGATCCGGGAGAAGCTGGAGCTGGGCCGACACCTCTCCCTCAAAGAAGTGGCGTATGACCGTGCCACTGAAGAACTTCGGCTGGTGAAGGCAGCCTATCAGGAGGTCCTCGACCAGCTGGAGAATGAGAAGGCGAAGTAGGGCGGTGACGGCTCCGGTCCTTCTTCTCAACCTTAGCGTGGTTAGGTTTTTGTAATAGCCTCCTCTCCCAGTTGCCCAGGGACTCCCACTTGTATATGTTTTTACCTGAAAAAGAAATAAAAAATTTGTTGTGCAAAAATATCGTGTTAGATATTTTTACTTTAATTCCAGCATTTATTACAACTGTCTATCTCTGTCGCCCCCTTATCGTTTTAAGGAATTTTCTTTGGGACGATAATAGTTTTTTTTCTCGCTGACTTCATGGCGATCCATGCTTTATTTGATGCTCAAAGGGGATTTGACCCTGTCTTCCAAGACTTGACCCGAGGGCGCACTAGCTTGTCTAACAACCTCGGTTTTTAAGAGTGGATAACCTCACACTTAAAATTTACCAAAATCGGGCTCAGCGACCCAATCGAACTGGTACTAGAACTAGAAATTTGTCCAAGGATTCTAGGCCAAGCCGCCCTGTAGAGGTTCGCACAGGACTTGCTGAGTGGAGATTAATACTCTATCACCCATTGTGCTAAGACCGGAAGCTAGGTCCGGGCATCCTAGATTCGATGGGGTTTTTGATCCCTGTTATCCTTGGTTTCCAAAACCGGAAGCTAGGTACAGGCGCCTTGGGCTTAATAGGAGCATAACTCAGCACTTAGGACTTTGACAGGATCGGAAGCTAGGTTCGGGCATCCTGCGTTGGATGGGGTTTTTGATCCATGTCATCCTTGGTTTCCAAGACCGGAAGCTAGGTCTGCGCGCCTTGGGCCTAAAAGAAGCATAACTCTGCATGTATGACTTAGCCAGGATTGGAAGCTACGTCCGGGCATCCTGAACCTTAGTGGAGAGTTGATCTTGCACTGGGATTTTCAGCAGTAAACAATACAAAGTACTCGAATTCTTGCGGTAAAAAATCTTTATTGAAATCATCAAATGGAGTACATTACAATTTCTTGAGGTGGAAAGCGTTCCATGGTCTGGAAAAGAGGTCGTCAGTCAGAGTTCTGAGGAAGTATGAGCCCTTTGCAGCATGTCTGTCTATGATGTAGGGCCTTTCCCAGTTTTTTCCTAGCTTGCCGGCTGTTGTATCTAATAAGTCCTCAAAAGTGTATATTTATCCCCCGAATAACACCTTGTTTGTTTAGCACTTAGCTTATATTATTGTGTTATATCTATTGATTAGTGCTTTCTTGTCTTTTGTGTAGGTTTCATGAGCCGAAATGCGAATATTATGTAAAAGCCCGCGAAAAGTCAAGAAAAGCAAGCAAAAAAGTGTTATTTGTACAAGGGTAGGAGAATCGATATATGCACCCACAAGATCTGATGAGAGCTGACCGTTGACTTGACTTTAGGTCAAAGTGGGGCGGTCCAATTCTCAGCCCAAACCGGGTCCTATTGAAGCCCACAAGTCAGAATTTCTATTTAGGGCCTTATTTAAGTCCACTTAAAAAGGCTCCACAAGAAGATCCAGAAGTCTAATTTGGGCCCATGAGCTATCAAACTGAAGGTCTAGGTCCGAATTACAACTTAAGCCGAAGAGAATTAGGTTTTGTTAAAATCCTAATGCCTCTAGAAGACCAACAGCAACAGCCACAAATTTGACCTAATTTGGAAGTCTTTGCATGCAAGTATTCTACTTTGTATTTTCTATATAAGAGAAGTAGTAATTAAGGTTTAGGTAGCTTTTTATGAATTGAAGAAAAGTTCATCTTCTTCTTTTTTTGTATCAAACTCAACTCAATTATCAATATTGAGGCATCATCTAGTTTTACCTTTTAGATCTCTTTGAGTTCTTCTCCATTGTATCAACTCAATTATCAGTATCAATTCCATTATTCTTCCATTATGATGTATTATGTTTTATTTATTTATTCTTTGGTGTCATCATCAAGGATGAGTAGCTAAATCTTCTTAGGGGGATGGTTGAAGCACTCTAGATGATGCAAAAGCACCATGTTTGTTCTTATTGTTCATTGTGATTCAAAGTTCTTAATGCTTATTTACTTCTATTCGCGATATGAGGTAAGTATGATTATTTGAATGTTATTGTTATCTATGATGTTAAAATACTATTGTTAGGGTTTAGGGAGACCTAGGTTTAATGGTTGTGTTTATATTGATTGTAGTTATGTGGTAAAATAGCTGAGAGGTGATTATTACATATCTGCAGTTTATATCTTTTATAGGAACCCATTTATAATTAAATCAAATAGCTGAGAGGTGATGGTTTAGTTGTGAATTAATATGTTGAGTTAATTAAATTGAATAGCTGAGAGGTGACGGTTTGATCAATAAGACATATTCAATAACATGCATAAGAGAATCTCGTTTTATTTGAGTGGAATAACTGAGAGGTGATTACTTGATTATTATAGGTATTAATGATTAATTGGAATAGCTGAGAGGTGACTAATTAATTGTTATAGATTGAACATGAAGGAACAACATGTTATGTTTGCATGATTTAGTTTGTGGATACCAATTCTTCCCCCTATGTCATCATAAAATCTTCTTTTCATCTCTACCATATTATTTAGTTAGGGTTTACTTATTATTATTGCCTGTAGGAAGTAGAATCAATCTCCAATCTTATTATTGATTCCCTTGGTGTTTCTTAACCATTGTTTTCTATTGTGTTTGAGCTAAGATATCCCCCTCTGAGGTGGGTACGACCCTTGCTTGTTACTTGTCTACTTTGATATCCCATTTATACACGCACAAGAAAGAACTTTAAGTTAAAAATATAATCTTTTGACTAGAGTTTGAGATTAACAACTTTGGCCTCTATCAATATCTTTACTCATAACTTCGACTTTCCTCATGACCCAGTAGCCTCTCTACGACTAGTTTGTCGTATCTTCTTTTGATAGTTTCCTGGTACCGGAGGAGGTGTTGTAGGGCTTGATCTCTCTTGTCGTCAAGAATGACCTTTTCTCTTGCTAGGATCCCTTCATTCTCCCCGGTAAGGACTACATCAGTACGAGTTGTCGGAGCTAGCAATTCTGTAGGTATTACCGCTTCTGCTCCAAAGGTAAGCTGAAAGGGGGTCATACCGGTGGACCTTCTGGGAGTGGTCCGGTATGCCCATAAGTCCCCCGAGAGTTGCATTACCCAGTTGTCTTTTGCTTTATCCAATCTCTTCTTGAGTGTATCCAAGATGACCCGGTTGGATGCTTTTGCTTGCCCGTTTCCGTGAGGGTAGTATGGGGCTGAGAAGTTGTGTTTGATCTCCAAGGACTTGCGGAACAGCCAGATATTATCGCAGTCGAACTGTTTTCCATTATCTGACACCAGCTCTTGGGGAATTCCAAACTTGCTGATTATATCTTTCCATAGAAATCTTCTGACATCAGAGGCGCATACATGTACCAATGCTACGGCTTCAACCCATTTGGTGAAATAATCTGTAGCGACAAGAAGGAATCTGACTGAGTGTGGAGCTTTAGGGAGCGGTCCCATAATGTCTAGCCCCCACTTAGCGAAAGGCCATGCGCTCATGATGGGGTGCAGTTCATTTGCCAGGGCATGACCGATCGGGGCATGCTTCTGACAAAGGAGGCATGCCTGGGTGAACTTCTTGGCGTCTGTCATCATGTGCGGCCACCAGTACCCTTGGATCATTGTTTTCTGTGCCAGATTTCTGCTCCCAAAATGGTTGCCTCAGATCGCAGTGTGGATTTCTTTTAGTATGACCAGGCCTTGTTCTGGAGTGAGACACCTGAACAAGACCTCGGAGCCATGGCTCTTTATGTATAGCCTGTGTGAGTGCCGGTGTATGATGGCAGTGAACTTTCACGCATCTCTCCTAACTTTGGCTGATAGCTTTGGATCTTCGGGGAGTAGATGGTGGACGAGGAAGTTGATGTATGGCTTCCTCCAGTCGTGGCCGTTGCTGGACTATAATTCAACGTCGATTCTGTCTACTTCGAAATTTAGGTTATCTAGAATATCTTGAATTGGTTCCTCCGGTGAGAGCTCCAGATTGATGTGAACATGCGAGAGCGGTTGTTCTGATGGGTCTGGTTCATCCGGTTCCATCGAAGGTGGCATTGCTTCCAGCCGGCCTCTGATGAAGCAAGGATTCTAGTCTCCAAGTTGTAATTCTGATGGGTCATGTGTTTGACCATGAGAAGGAAGATTTGGCTCGCTCTGTATGCTGGGCCCAGTGTCAGGCTGAGAAGTTTCTTCGTCTCGCTTCCTTTTCTTTCTTCTGGTAGTTACCATGAAGACTTCCTTCCAATGCATGCGTTCCAGAAGGTAGACCTCCGGTAACGGCATGTCTGGATCTTTGGGCCCGATACTCGGCTCTATCTGATATCCGATTGATAGCTGTCGGGGGTCTGTAGTGCTAATACAGGAAGAAAGGTATGCCAAGGCGTCTGCATGCCTGACATCTATCCTTGGTCATTGCTCGATCGTGATGAACTTGAACTTCGCTGCCAAGGAGTGGACGACATCAAGATATTTTGCCATCCGGTCGTCTTTGGCTTGGAATGATCCAGCGAACTGGTTCGCTACTAGCTTGGAGTCTGTCTTGATCATGACTCTCCGCGCCCCCAGTTGGAGCATTGTTCGAAGACCATATATTAGAGCTTCGTATTCGGCTTCGTTGTTGGATGCCGGGAATCCCAGTCTAACAGACTTTTCTGTCTTCTGTCCGTCCGGGCTGATCAGGGGACAACCAATGCCAGATCCCGTACAATTACTGGAACCGTCAGTATAGATTGTCCAAGCTTCGTTGTCTTCTTTGGCTGGATACTCTTGTGACCGGGGGATATCATTCGCCCCCAGTGTATCTTCTTCTAAATCTAGGTTGACCGGAATGTCCTCAATGGGAAAATCTGCCATCAAGGACGCTACTGCGAGCCCTTCTCCGCGGTTCTGGGTTCATACCGATGTGGTATGCACTCAGATAGCTGGACCACTCGATCAACCAATTAGATTCTTCCTGTTTCCCAAGAGCTTTCCTGAGCGGGTACTCGGTGTAGACTTTGACTGCCTTCCCTTGGAAATATGGTTTTAGCCTTCTGGCTACATGTAGCAGGGCTAAGGCGATTTTCTCGATTTTTAAATATCTTGTCCCAGCTCCCTGTAACACTTTGTTGATGAAGTATACTGGCTACTCCTCCGGCTCTTCCACAAATATGATCGCACTGACTGCAATATCGGATGCGGCCAGGTAGATACCGACTGGTTGCCCGGTTTGAGGTGTTGTAAGAACCGGAGGCTGAGTAAGGTATGCCTTGATCTCGTCGAAGGCTTGCTGACAAGTATGATTCCATTCTGTATTAGCTTTGATTGCATTAATTGAAGAACGACTTGCATCAGTCTGAGTACCGGGAGATGAACCTGTTGAGGGCGGCCAACCTCCCGGTTAACCTCTGAAATTCTTTCACTGTCTTTGGGGCGAGCATCTCCAGGACTGCCCGGATGTGATCTGGATTGGCTTCTACGCCCCGGTTGGTGATTAGAAATCCAAGAAACTTCCCAGAAGAAAGACCAAATAAGCATTTGGTTGGATTCAGCTTCATGTTGTACCGCGCCAGGATATCGAATGTCTGCTGCAAATCTTGCAAATGATTGTCTTTCTCCTTGGTTTTGAACACCATGTCGTCTATGTAAACTTCCATGGTCCGACCTATGAGCTCGTTGAAGATGGTGTTGACCAGCTTCTAGTACGTTGCCCCTGCGTTCTTCAAACCAAATGGCATCACCCGGTAGCAGTAAAGCCCCCGTTCAGTGATGAATGAAGTATGTTCCTGATCTTCTTCATGAAGTGGAATCTGGTTGTATCCAGAGTAGGCGTCCATGAAGGATAACATCTAGTAACCAGCGGTGGCGTCCACCATGTCTGTGATCCTGGGGAGTGGATATGGGTGCACAAGACATGCTTTGTTAGGATTAGCAAAATCGATGCAAACTCGAATCTTACCATTCTTCTTTGGGACAGCCACGATGTTGGAGACCCAGGTAAGGTAGATGACCGGTTTGATGAAGTTGACTGATAGCACCGGTCGACTTCTTCATTGACCGCCAGGTTTGGATCTGGCGCCATTCGCCTTGGTTTCTACTTGACCTGCTTGTGCTGCGGATTGATGTCCAGTCTATGACATGCGACCGAAGGGTCAATTCCTGGCATCTCACTGACATTCCATGCGAAAACATGGTGATTTTACCGGAGCAGTGTGATCATGAGATCCTTCTCAGCCCTCGGTAGGCCGGAAGCGATGTAAGTAGTTTTGCGAGACTCCAGTCCCACTATAACTTTTTCTAGCTCGTCGACTGCTGGTGATATCGTGGTTTTCAAGTCTGACTTCCCGTTGACAGACTTGTCAGGAGCTGGTTGCTATTGATGAGAGTCCGTCAGGAAGATAATATTCCCCTTGGTCTCCGAAATAGACTTTCCTTTGACTGCATCGAGGTGGCATTTGAAAGCCATTCCTTGATCTCCTTAAACCTACAAATTTCGTTGGGAGTAGGGAATTTGAGGCTTTCGTGGAAGGTGGACACGATTGCTTTCATCTGATGAATCCAGTCCCTCCCCAAGATGACGTTCTAGCAGGAGGGGGAGTCGACCAGCAGGAAGTCTATCCCGACGGTATTGAATCCCACCGTGATTGGCAGGTGGACCTGTCCGGAGGACTGAGCCGGCTCCCCGTTGAACCCATAGATAGGAGTCTCATCAGATTCGATGAGACCCTTAGACAACTCCATAGCTTTGTAAGCACATGTGAACATGACACTGGAGGTACTACTACCAACGTCGACCATGACTCGCCAGACCCGGTAGACACCAATCCATGCTGTGATAACCAGGGCATCATTCTGTGGATAATGCACGCCTCTTTCATCTTCTTTGGTGAATGTCAGACCCCCGGGGACTATGGACTAAGTGTTTGTCCCTTCGTTGAAGTTGAGCTGTCCAAATTCATGGACATGTCCTATCCACCGGAGCTTCTCTCGCGCACAATTCTTCCTTTCTATTTTGGATGAACCGGGCATCTGAACATGGCAGACGTACATAATATGAT
This sequence comes from Aquilegia eximia, assembly GCA_023053565.1. Lineage (NCBI taxonomy): Eukaryota > Viridiplantae > Streptophyta > Magnoliopsida > Ranunculales > Ranunculaceae > Aquilegia > Aquilegia eximia. Next base: position 368,169 of record JALIGU010000026.1, read on the forward strand.
CTCTAGTCTTCACCTGTTCGACTACTCCAGTCTGCACCATGTCTTGAATGAGGCCGGCGTCGACCAAACTCTCCATTTCATACTTCAATGATTTGCAATTCTTCAGCCCGTGGCCATAATCGTTGTGATGGTCACATCTTTTGGACTTATCTTTCCTGCCCTCCGGGTCTGCCGGGAGAGGGGCAGATTTGTGGAGTAGTCCTCTATTCTTGATCTTCTTGAACACTTCTTCGATTGGGAACCTCAAGGGTGTGAACTCCCTTTCTTTGCGTTCGCCCCCGGTAGATTTTTCTGATCGACGGTCGGGTTGTCGGGCTGGTATCTTCCCCTTCCTGTCTTTGTTTCTGTCAGGGGCCTTTTCTTCTTTACGATCCTTGCCGGAGCTTTCTTCCTTTGCCTTCTGTGGCTTTTCGGAGGTTTGGCCTCCGGCAAGTCTCTTTCTCCTAGCTTTCAGATCATCCTCTTCCTGGGCATACTTTTCTGCTTTCTCGAGCAAAGCTGAAACAGAGGATGGAGGCTTTCTCGCTAGTGACCAGTACCACTCTTCATGATTGTTGTTCAAGGCATACTTGAAAGCTTGAATAATGACGCTATCAGATGCGTCATGTACTTCTGATAGTAGGGTTCGGAACCTTCTGGCGAAGTTCCTGAGTGTCTCGTTTCGGTCCATCTGTAGGGTGAACAAGACTTCAGCTCCCTTCTTTTTCTTCACATTGAACGGGTACTTTTCCTCGAATAACTCGGCCAGTTGCACGAATGTGCGGACGGATGCAGGCGGCAGGTTATGATGCCACGTCTGTGTTTCACCTTTGAGTGAAGCAGCACCAAACATCTTTGCGAGTAACTTGTCATCATGGTCCCAGATGGCCATGGTGCTCTTGTAGTTCATGACATGCTGAACCGGACAGCCGCTTGTCTCGTCATACTATTCGAAGGGTGGCTGTTTGAAGCTGGCCGGGACTATATGGTTCATGACCTCTTCTGCCAAAGGTGACACAACCAACCTTGAGATAGTGAGCTTCCTGATTCATTCAACCTGGTTGGCCTTGTTGGAAACAGCCAGATCGATCATCTCTTGCAGCTTGAGTTGATTCATCTGTTCCACGTTCAGCTCCGATTGTCTTTGATGTGTACGAGCCCTTTGGGGACTCATTCCCCTTTGATCGTTGCGGGCAGGAGGAGTGTTTTGGTGCCTCCTCCGGCGCAGTCCTTCTGGTGGAGTGACTTCTTTTACATACCTGCTACGGGTTACCCTGCGGTTATGACGTGGCCCGGGTGTTCTCGCACGTCCACTACGATGTTTCTAAACTGGAGAGATAAACATCCTATCCCTCCCCGATGTTAGCCTATCCCAAATAGGGCGGGGATCACGGCTGCGAGGAGTAAGACTCCGGTCACTTCTTGACCGTGACCTTATCTTCTTCTAAAGAAACAGACTTGAAGACTGGGCTGAAGATGTTTGGCTATCTCCGGTCCTAGTTCTCTTCTTCCTTCTTAGCTCTACATTCTCTTTTGTCATCCGCTTGATGATTGCAATTGGGATTCGGTCGCTAGGCCTTTCCCTTTCTGTTGCTCAGTGAAACCTCCTCCCGCGCCTTGGGGAATGGTTCTCTGGTCTCTTCTTGCAGTGGCTACTCTGGATGGTTCAGGCCCTTGCAATGCTGGTATCCTGACAGTCCGGTTAACTGTATCCAGATCACCAGGATTGTTAGTGATCTGCACCACTAAGTTTTCTGCCTCCGGTTGTCCACTTTCAGAGTGTTGCGAGCCCTGATCATGACCTTCGCTCCCGAGAATTGATTCTTGATTGACGTGCTCTGTTATTTCAAGAACAGGAGACAGAGGAAAAAGGTTCTCAGTCTGACTTTCAGTAACTTGGCTCATTCCATTGTTAGATCGAGTTGGGCGTCTCTTACTCCAGCCATTGCTGCAGCAACTCTCCGGTATGACTGGATTGAGATTTTTTCGAGGCTCTGGAACTGATGGGAGATTCAGCCCCACCGTGGGCGCCAAAGAGTGTGGGTGCAAAAATTTGATCCACAAACACGAGATTTGTATTGATCAATCGTAACGTTAAAATAAAAGCCTTGTACAGACTGAGATGGGATGGGGGTATACAATGAGACTGGACCTGATGGGATCAGGCTGCCTACGTATCCAAGGTGATGAACTTGGAATCAAGTCTCTGCTTCCACTAAGATTTAATGGAGGTTTCTTAGTGAAAAACCCGTAGTTTAGGAGGTTGAGAACTCTTGCATTTATAGTGGACCGGAGGAGGCTGGCTCAACCACTCCTCCGGTTTTGACTCCATGAACTCAGGCAGTTCAAACTGTGAAGATGCTCCCGTAGTGATAGCGCGCATGCTCCTTGGCGGTTATCCCTTGGTTTGAATTCCCTTTGACCAGGACGACTGCCACATGGCATTCTATCATAGGCTCTGATTCAATCTGGGTCTTCCTTTTCCAGCGGGCTAGAACAGTGGATTCTGTTGGCCTGGAATCTTGCTAGACTTACCCAGTTAGTTGGGACTTGGATTTGACCAAGTTTGAAAGCAAAAACTTGGGTTGGACTCCTCGATCGGAGGCCCAATCTGCATTGCATACTCCCTGGCCAGGTCCTTTGGGCTTCTATGATAAGCCTTTGGATGAACCTTCATCGCTGATGGGTTTCAATGTGCGGGACCTGGCCTGCTTGATTGAGGCGGACTTGGTCAATGTACAAGAGCTCATGGTTCAACTTCTTATATAGTAACCAGGGCTCCACCCACTGGTAATGGACTATTCGGTGGATCAAGATCCACAGAGCGTATGTGGACTTCTTGAGACCGGGTTGGGCCCTACCCGATAGTCCAGGTCTGGCTGGCTAATGTTCAGGTGCTCCCGGTTTGGGTTCTTATACAGCCACTGATGACACCGGTCGGGTATTTTACCTAGGGCACACACAAATGGCTTCATCACCCCCTCCCCCCCCCTTTGAGAGTAGATGATTAGTCTAACAACATACTATAAAAAAAACTAGTCACAATGATGAATAAAAATATCACTATTAGTGAGAAAAGATATAATGTTGATCACACCTTCTCCTTCATCCTCCAAGGGTTTGAAATCCCCAAAAAAAAAGATAATTTTGTTGCTCTCACTTATGCTATTTATATCACTCATCACAATGCCTGGATCAACCAGATAATATGAATCTAGGGTTCCAAATAGTTAAAATAGCTCTGGGCATAATCGTCAAATCATTATAAGCTTCTATTGATATTTCAACGTTTTATTCGTGTCTTTCAAAGCTTCGGGCAAATTAAATCCCGCGTAATCAACATTATAGTGTTTCTGGCACTCCATAGCAAATAATTAGTGTTGGCAACACTCTTCTAGTAATGTTGTGACTTCCAGTTAATTTCCTGAGTATGAAGTCTTTTCCGAAACAGTTAACTTGCAGTCTTTTTATTTTTATGCCTTCCCCTGTCATTTGAATCTTTCTTTACTTCATTCATTTTTTTTTTTGTCTAAAAATGCCGAAATTATGATGGTTTTATACTTGTAATATTAATTTATGCAAACAAACCAAAACTACGATTAAATGATGATAAATAAACATAAAATAGGTAGCTGTGATTTAGACCCCCGATTATCATTTGTTAGGACATATTTTAAACGCTTATCAGTTACTCCTTCCGTCCCAAATTACAAGTACATTATACAAAATCCAACTTATTAAGAAAACATCATTTATTGTTTTGTCTACTAACTATATTTCCAAATTTTTCCTAATTTATTAGAATTAATTACTCTAATTATCTTCATCATAATAATTACTCTAATTCCAAAATAAGGATAATATAGGCAAAAGAGCAAATTAACTTGTTCAAATATAGATAATAACATATAATTTGGGACAACCAAAAAAGGAATAATGTACTTATAATTTGGGATAGGGGAGTACAAAAATCAATTAAATGTATAGTGTTGAAAGTGACCAAAAGGAAAGGAAAATGTTTGGATGTTAGTCACAAAGTAACCAAGTTATAGGACAGTCTGGGCATCGATTTTGCTGAAATTTGGAGGACTCCACACGAATTTGAAGAAGTTCCATCAGGGCTCGTCATTTTGTCTTATTCATAGCTTCAACGGTTCTCCAAATGCTTCAGAGATTGTTCTATTACAATTTGTCGAAGACAAACTTCTTTTATTGGACCCTTGTCCAAGCCAAGTCCTAATTATCGAAGTCATCCTCCTTAGTTTTGAAGTGGTTTCCGACCTGAAAAGAAACTTATCCAAACCCTCACTCACAAAAAATTAGAGAAGTTCATAACCTTAACCAAGTTGCCTTAATCTTGAGATGCGCCACATCGTCCCTCCCTTGCAAGTATTTTGGCCTACCCCTTGGCGCATCTTTCAACAATAAAGCCGCTTGGGATCCCATCATTGAACTCCTCTTGAAACACTCAAGTGGTTGAGGGCGAATACACATCTCCAAATGCGAAAAATTTACCCTCCTAAAAAAGCACTTGCAGACCTTCCTGAATATCAACTCTCCCTTTTTACCATACCTTCTAGCGTGGCTAAAGGCATTCAAAGAATCATTCAAAATTTCTTTTGGTGATCCTTGGAAGGCCATAGGAAGCTTCATCTTTTAGCTTTGGATAAAGTGTGTCTTGATAAAAATCATGGTTTACTCGCGATTAGACACATTGAAAACATGAATAAAGCCATACCAAGTTGTTTTGGCCTTTCGGTATGGAGGAACACTCTCTTTGGAAGAGGGTAATTGTTGCTAAATACGGAGCTAGCACAAATGGTTGGTGGCCAAATAATGTGACTAGGCCTCATGCGGCCTATGAAAAGACACCATGGGTTCCCTAAGTTCAAACCAAATATCATTTGGCACGATGTTTGGTGCACCCCTACCCCTTTATCTGTTAGATTTCCATCTATTTACAGGTTTGCGACACTAAAAAAAGGATTGATTAGTGAGCACATGACCATAAATGGCGAGGGAATCACTTGGGATTTACACCTCCGCAAGGATTGATTAGTGAGAACATGACCATAAATGGTGAGGCAATCACTTGGGATGTACATCTCCGCAGATAACCTAGAAGTTGGGAGCAACAATCTGTTGACGAACTGCACACATTACTGAAAAGTCATGACATCCAGGCGGAGCCACACTTGGAAATGGAAGCCATCAAAGAAGCTTGTGTTCAATGTAAGGAACAACTATGAATTCTTGGAAGCATAGGACAGTCCAGATATTGTAGCTCAGGGAACCTTCCCTAAACATTTAATTTGGAAGATCAAGGTGCCCCCAAAAGGTCAAGATATTTTTATGGTTTCTAATGCAAAAAGATTGCAAACTTCATACTTATTAAGAGTAAGAGGGATGGATATACAACAACAATGTAGCCTCTGCAACATGGTAAACGAGACGATTCAACACCTTTTTTGACACTGTAACTTTTCAAAATCTGTTTGGAACGAGCTCCTTCCTGAAGCTCCCCTTCATGGGCAGTTTGTAGCGCGTTTGTCTTTTATTTTGTGTAATTCTTTGAGCTTATTAATAAAATAGTATTTTTTTTTTATTTATCTTTTTCTTTTAAAAAGTGCCCGTAGTTGCAATTGGCCACACTCTGACTCATTCCTGCTGGAGCCCAAATATCAGAGTCCGACCCATATCATATGCTTAAATTTCTACTACAAATCTCTTTTGAATTCAAAACGTTAATCAAACTACAAAACCATGCAAGTGGCTAAGATGTTGTTTGTTTTTACCTCTTATAAGAGGTTGGATTTGCTAGAGCCTCTATTAAGAGGTGGACCACTAAAATGAGGTGTTTGTTTTTCACCTTTTATAAGAGGTTACTAGAGGTTTGCCTCTTATTAGAGGCTGGTTTTTTTGTAGTGGCAATGACCTTGCTATGAGCCTCTTATAAGAGGTAGATACTTTCAAAATACCTATCCTACTTATGATCTTTATAACTTTTTCCTACCCCTAGTCCTTAAATATAAAATACCTTAAACTCTTCTTACTCTTCTCTCTTTCATATATTTTTCTATTCCTCTTACATTTAGGGTCTGTTTCGAAACCTGGAATTGAGGTTGGAATTGAAAATCATTTTCCAAAACATGTAACTTTGTGCATTTGGAAGGACTTTAGTCCATGTATTGAAAATAAAAATCCTTAAATATCAATGAATCACAAATTTCTTATTGGGGGTAAAACTCTTGATTCTAGCTAGGCTTGATTGAAAATTTATTTTCTAAGTAAGGAAACTTTAATACTGCCATCTATATTATTTCTCTATTATATCACTTATTGAATTTCTTTTCTGATTTCAATCTATGTATCCAAACATTAGTGAGCACATGACCATAAATGGTGAGGCAATCACTTGGGATTTACATTTTCCGCAGATAACCTAGAAGTTGGGAGCAACAATCTATTGACCAGCTGCACACATTACTTATAAGTCATGACATCCAGGAGGAGGCACAATTGGAAATGGAAGCCATCAAAGAAGCTTGTGTTCAATGTAAGGAACAGATATGAATTCTTGGAAGCATAGGACATGCCAAATATTGTAGCTCAGGGAACCTTCTCTAAACATTTAGTTTGGAAGATCAAGGTGCCCCAAAAGATCAAGATATTTTTATGGTGTCTAATGCAGAAAGACTGCAAACTTCAAACTTATTAAAAGCAAGAGGGATGGATATACAACAGCAATGTAGCCTCTGCAACATGGTAGACGAGACGATTCAACAACCTTTTTGACACTGTAACTTTTCAAAATCTGTTTGGAACGAGCTCCTCGCTGAAGCTCCCCTTCATGGGCAGTTTGTAGCGCGTTTGTCTTTTATTTTGTGTAATTCTTTGAGCTTATTAATAAAATAGTATTTTTTTTTTTTTTTTTTTTTTTTTTTTTTTTTAAAATGCTCGTAGTAGCAATTGGCCACACTATGACTCATTCCTCCTGGAACCCAAATATCAGAGTCCGGCCCATATCATATGCTTAAATTTCTACTACAAATCTCTTTTGAATTCAAAAAGTTAATCAAACTACAAAACCATGGAAGAGGCTAAGGTGTTGTTTGTTTTTACCTCTTATAAGAGGTTGGATTTGCTAGTGCCTCTATTAAGAGGTGGACCACTGAAATGAGGTGTTTGTTTTTCACCTTTTATAAGAGGTTACTAGAGGTTTGCCTCTTATTAGAGGCTGATTTTTTGTAGTGGCAATGACCTTGCTATGAGCCTCTTATAAGAGGTAGATACTTTCAAAATACCTATCCTACTTATGATCTTTATAACTTTTTCCTACCCCTAGTCCTTAAATATAAAATACCTTAAACTCTTCTTACTCTTCTCTCTTTCATATATTTTTCTATTCCTCTTACATTTAGGGTCTGTTTCGAAACCTGGAATTGAGGTTGGAATTGAAAATCATTTTCCAAAACATGTAACTTTGTGCATTTGGAAGGACTTTAGTCCATGTATTGAAAATAAAAATCCTTAAATATCAATGAATCACAAATTTCTTATTGGGGGTAAAACTCTTGATTCTAGCTAGGCTTGATTGAAAATTTATTTTCTAAGTAAGGAAACTTTAATACTGCCATCTATATTATTTCTCTATTATATCACTTATTGAATTTCTTTTCTGATTTCAATCTATGTATCCAAACATTAGTGAGCACATGACCATAAATGGTGAGGCAATCACTTGGGATTTACATTTCCGCAGATAACCTAGAAGTTGGGAGCAACAATCTATTGACCAGCTGCACACATTACTTATAAGTCATGACATCCAGGAGGAGGCACAATTGGAAATGGAAGCCATCAAAGAAGCTTGTGTTCAATGTAAGGAACAGATATGAATTCTTGGAAGCATAGGACATGCCAAATATTGTAGCTCAGGGAACCTTCTCTAAACATTTAGTTTGGAAGATCAAGGTGCCCCAAAAGATCAAGATATTTTTATGGTGTCTAATGCAGAAAGACTGCAAACTTCAAACTTATTAAAAGCAAGAGGGATGGATATACAACAGCAATGTAGCCTCTGCAACATGGTAGACGAGACGATTCAACAACCTTTTTGACACTGTAACTTTTCAAAATCTGTTTGGAACGAGCTCCTCGCTGAAGCTCCCCTTCATGGGCAGTTTGTAGCGCGTTTGTCTTTTATTTTGTGTAATTCTTTGAGCTTATTAATAAAATAGTATTTTTTTTTTTTTTTTTTTTTTTTTTTTTTTAAAATGCTCGTAGTAGCAATTGGCCACACTCTGACTCATTCCTCCTGGAACCCAAATATCAGAGTCCGGCCCATATCATATGCTTAAATTTCTACTACAAATCTCTTTTGAATTCAAAAAGTTAATCAAACTACAAAACCATGGAAGAGGCTAAGGTGTTGTTTGTTTTTACCTCTTATAAGAGGTTGGATTTGCTAGTGCCTCTATTAAGAGGTGGACCACTGAAATGAGGTGTTTGTTTTTCACCTTTTATAAGAGGTTACTAGAGGTTTGCCTCTTATTAGAGGCTGATTTTTTGTAGTGGCAATGACCTTGCTATGAGCCTCTTATAAGAGGTAGATACTTTCAAAATACCTATCCTACTTATGATCTTTATAACTTTTTCCTACCCCTAGTCCTTAAATATAAAATACCTTAAACACTTCTTACTCTTCTCTCTTTCATATATTTTTCTATTCCTCTTACATTTAGGGTCTGTTTCGAAACCTGGAATTGAGGTTGGAATTGAAAATCATTTTCCAAAACATGTAACTTTGTGCATTTGGAAGGACTTTAGTCCATGTATTGAAAATAAAAATCCTTAAATATCAATGAATCACAAATTTCTTATTGGGGGTAAAACTCTTGATTCTAGCTAGGCTTGATTGAAAATTTATTTTCTAAGTAAGGAAACTTTAATACTGCCATCTATATTATTTCTCTATTATATCACTTATTGAATTTCTTTTCTGATTTCAATCTATGTATCCAAACATTAGTGAGCACATGACCATAAATGGTGAGGCAATCACTTGGGATTTACATTTCCGCAGATAACCTAGAAGTTGGGAGCAACAATCTATTGACCAGCTGCACACATTACTTATAAGTCATGACATCCAGGAGGAGGCACAATTGGAAATGGAAGCCATCAAAGAAGCTTGTGTTCAATGTAAGGAACAGATATGAATTCTTGGAAGCATAGGACATGCCAAATATTGTAGCTCAGGGAACCTTCTCTAAACATTTAGTTTGGAAGATCAAGGTGCCCCAAAAGATCAAGATATTTTTATGGTGTCTAATGCAGAAAGACTGCAAACTTCAAACTTATTAAAAGCAAGAGGGATGGATATACAACAGCAATGTAGCCTCTGCAACATGGTAGACGAGACGATTCAACAACCTTTTTGACACTGTAACTTTTCAAAATCTGTTTGGAACGAGCTCCTCGCTGAAGCTCCCCTTCATGGGCAGTTTGTAGCGCGTTTGTCTTTTATTTTGTGTAATTCTTTGAGCTTATTAATAAAATAGTATTTTTTTTTTTTTTTTTTTTTTTTTTTTTTTTTTAAAATGCTCGTAGTAGCAATTGGCCACACTCTGACTCATTCCTCCTGGAACCCAAATATCAGAGTCCGGCCCATATCATATGCTTAAATTTCTACTACAAATCTCTTTTGAATTCAAAAAGTTAATCAAACTACAAAACCATGGAAGAGGCTAAGGTGTTGTTTGTTTTTACCTCTTATAAGAGGTTGGATTTGCTAGTGCCTCTATTAAGAGGTGGACCACTGAAATGAGGTGTTTGTTTTTCACCTTTTATAAGAGGTTACTAGAGGTTTGCCTCTTATTAGAGGCTGATTTTTTGTAGTGGCAATGACCTTGCTATGAGCCTCTTATAAGAGGTAGATACTTTCAAAATACCTATCCTACATATGATATTTATAACTTTTTTCTACCCCTAGTCCTTAAATATAAAATACCTTAAACTCTTCTTACTCTTCTCTCTTTCATATATATTTATATTCCTTTTACATTTAGGGTCTGTTTGGAAACCTGGAATTGAGGATGGAATTGAAAATCATTTTTCAAAACATGTAACTTTGTGCATTTGGAAGGACTTTAGTCCATCTATTGAAAATGGAAATCCTTAAATATCAATGAATCACAAATTTCTTATTGGGGGTAAAACTCTTGATTCTAGCTAGGCTTTATTGAAAATTTATTTTCTATGTGAGGAAACTTTAATACTTCCATCTATATTATTTTTCTATTATATCACTTATTGAATTTCTTTTCTCATTTCAATCTATGTATCTAAACATAGTAAAAATTAACAGTAAAAATTTCGATTCTCTAAAATCATAAGTTTTGGAATTATAAACTCAATTACAATTCCCAAGAAAATTTCCAAACAGACCCTTATAGAACTTTCTTTTGCTTAAACTAAAAAATTAATTTTTTTTCTTCATTTTCAAAAAACTTATAATATATTCGTGTTTTCTTATTTTTCCTTCTTTAATATATGATCTTGCATACATTTAATTCATAACTTCTAGTTTTAATTAAATTAATTTATATTAATTAGCATCAATAGAATAAAAAATTATTTTTTAGAAGAGGATATAATCGTAAAGTTTACCTCTTATAAGAGGTTTTGAAAACAAAGACCTTATACCTCTTATAAGAGCATCTCTAATGCACGGTCTAAATTTAGCATGCCACATAGGCTACACATCAACATTTATAACATTTTCTAAGATTTTGCAACCTTCTAAATTTAGAACTTTTATTGTAGAACTAATGCGCATATACTTTGCAACCTTCTATTGATGTAAAAAGAATAAAAGGAATGGGGAAGAAAACGACTATTTATAAAAACATATTTCAATGGTAATAAATTGATGTAGTTTCCAAAAAATATAATAAATAAATCATATGTTAGAGATAGAAGGTTGTATATTTTGTTTTGTTGTAAATAGTATGGATGTCCAAGTCCAGAACTCAAAGCCCAAGCCCATCTATCATCCTTTATCTCAATATGGACTTATCATCTGTTAGGTGTCAACAAGGAATCCAGGTGGCACTCCAGTATGCTAGAAAGGCATGACTTGTAATACCTATATGTATAGATGCTTGTGTGTATACATACACTTGCTTGTGTATGTAATATACACAGTAATACAGAGAAATGAATAAGAGCTACTTATCTCCATCCATATCTCTCTTTCATACATACTTGGTTTTATGTATTAGCCTGGTCCATCTATTAAGCTAACTTGAAGTTGCTTTATTTTATCGAACGTTATCAGCACGAGACTCGCTCTATTACGCATGTTGTATTCTCTTTCGATATATTACAATTTGGTGCTATTAGTGTAAGTATTTGATTAAGTTTGTTCTTAATTTTATAATCATGTCTAACATTACTAAGTTAGAATTTACTGCTTTGGATATTACTGGTGATAACTATCTGTCATGGGTGCTTGATATTGAACTCCATCTCTCTTCAATGAGTCTAGAAGACTCTATAAAAGAAGGAAATCAACTGTCCCAACAGAACCGTGAGAAAGCACTAATTTTCTTTCGCCACCATATCCATGAGGAATTGAAAACTGAATACCTCACTATCAAGGACCCACAGATCTTCTGGCAGAATTTAAAAGAAAGGTATGACCACCATAGCACCATTTCCCTCCCAAGGGCTCGACATGAGTGGTCACACTTGAGGTTTCAGGATTTCAAGACTGTTTCTGAGTATAACTCGACGTTGTTGAAATTACGTCCACCCTGAAGTTATGTGGTCATCCTGTTACTGAGGAAAAAATGATAGATAAAACACTATCTACATTTCATCCTATCAATATGGTACTACATGAACAATATCGAGAACGCCGACACCAGAAGTACTCGGAGTTAAATGAAATTCTTACTCTTGCCGACCAAAGTAAGCAGCTCCCGATGAGCAATGCTAACAATGAGCCACCTGGCTCTGCACCTGTACCTGAATCACACGATTCATCATATCGTGGCAATAAAAAGTGGAATGGACCCAAACGAGGCAAAGGCCCCAAAAGTGACCAATATAATGACCACAAGAGTGGTGGTCCTCATCGCAACAATTCCAACCACAAAGGGTCTAGAAGTACCCCATACTACCAGAAGTGGGATGACACTGAGTCTAAAAAGGATAAAGGGAAAGGTGTCAACAGCACTCATTACCCTAAAATTGGTGACGACACTTGTCATCGATGTGGTATGGAAGAACACTGGTCGCGTACCTGTCGTACGGCCAAATAATTGATTGAGATTTATAAAGCATCAAAGAATGACAAGGGAAAGAAAGTCGAAATGAACTTAATTTGTCAATCAACAAGAGCCAGAAGACTCTACTCCTTTTAATGTTGATGATTTCATCGTGGAACTAGAGTATAACCTTGACTTCTTTGGTGATGGAGGTTTTTTCACCAATTAAGTCTATATCTATCGTTTTGTATTTTGTATTTGTTTAGATGTACTTTTGCTCTGTACTACTTGGTTTCCTTTTCTAATAAATAATAAGTGTGTGTTATCTTAACTTTTACATACTTTCATTTTGTTGTACTATGAAGGGATATGGATCCCACATATAGCATGTGATAGTTGGAAAAAAGATCCTTCTATGTAAAAGATTGTATTTTTAATTATTCGATCCTTCTTGTGCATGTATAAATTGGATATCAAAGCAGACAAGTAACAAGCAAGGGTCGTACCCACCTCAGAAGGGGAGATTTTAGCTCAAACACAATAGAAAACAATGGTTAAGAAACACCAAGGGAATCAATAATAAGATTGGAGATTGATTCTACTTCCTACAAGCAATAATAATAAGTAAACCCTAACTTAAGAATATGGTAGAGATGAAAAAAGATATATGATGACATAGGGGGAAGAGTATCCATAAACTAAATCATACAAACATAACATGTTGTTCCTTCATGTTCAATCTATAACAATTAATTAGTCACCTCTCAGCTATTCTAATTAATCATTAATACTTATAATAATCAAGTAGTCACCTCTCAGCTATTCCACCTAATTAAAACGGGATTCTCTTATGCATGATATTGAATATGTCTTATTAATTAAACCGTCACCTCTCAGCTATTCAATCTAATTAATTCAACATATTAATTCATAAATAAACCGTCACCTCTCGGATATCAATATAAATACAAAACGGTTCCAATAAAATATATATACTGCAAATATGTAATAATCACCTCTCACTTATTTCACTACACATCTACAATAAATATAAATACAACCATTAAACCTAGGTCTCCCTAAACCCTAACAATAGTATTTTAATATCATGGATAACAATAACATGCACATAATCATACTTACCTCATATCGCGAATAGAAGTAAATAAGCATTAAGAACTTGAATCACAATGAACAATAAGAACAAACATGGTGCTTTTGCATCATCTAGAGTGCTTCCACCATCCCCTAAGGAGGTTTAGCTACTCATCCTTGATGATGAAACCAAAGAATATATAAATAAAACACAATACATCATAATGGAAGAATAATGGAATTGATATTGATAATTGAGTTGATACAATGAAGAAGAACTCAAACAGATGTAAAAGGTAAAACTAGATGATGCCTAAAAGATACCTAAGCCTTAATTAGAACTTCTCTTATGTCTTATTTAGACATTACAAAGTAGAATACTTGCATGCAAAGACTTCCAAATTAGGTCAAACTCGTGGTTGTTGCTGTTGGTCTTCTAGAGACATTAGGTAATTAGGAAAACCTAATTCTCTTGGGTTTAATTTGTAGCTTGGACCAAGACCTTCAGTTTGATAGCTCATGGGCCCAAATCAGACTTTTGGATCTTTTTTTGTGGAGCCTTTTTTAAGTTTGGACTTAAATAAGGCCTAAAATAGAAATTCTGATTTGTGTTAGGACCCTGTTTGGGCTGAGATTCGGACCGCCCAGCTTTGACATCAAGTCAAGTCAACTGGTTTGACTGTGGGGTGCCCTCAACAGATCTTGTGGGTGCAAATATCAATTCTCCTCCTCTTGTGCAAATAACACCTTTTTGCTTGCTTTTCTTGACTTTTCGAAGGCTTTTACATAATATTCGCATTTCAGCTCATGAAACCTACACAAAAGACAAGAAAGCACTAATCAATAGATATAATACAATAATATAAACTAAGTGCTATACAAACTAGGTGTTATTCGGGGGATAAATATACACTTTTGAGGACTGATCAAATACCCCCAAACAGCACTTTGCTTGTCTTCAAGCAAAGATGAGAAAAAAGAATTAAGAACTCAAAAGAGAAGTAACACTAAGGTGACTGCATTAACCGTATGCATCAAGGCTTTTAACCACAAGGATTTCCCAGGTGGAGGAGTTATAGTCTCCTAAGGGTTTTCCAGAGAAGATACCCACAAACTTACTACAATGACTAATCCAAAGAATAGGATTTTCTACCATTTACCTCAGAAATGGTGATATCAAGGATAAGGATAAGTATTGCAAAACCGTTCACCTGAGATAATATACTAAAAATGCATGAATAAAGGCATGTACCCATACTACCACAGGTCTTAAGTCACCATTGGAAAGGTCGCCTTGACCTCTGCCTCACAGACATACACTCAGAAATAAAGTCACTCAGAGATGGTGTTTATTATTTTACCTCTATGTGAGAAAAGAAGATGGACAGTCATCTCACATATATCAATAAGAACGGACTGGTGTAATGGAATGAACTTAGTCTCAAAGAATGGAAAAAATTAGCCTTGCTTGAGATGTCGGGTTTTTCACCTAAGCATCTTCTCACTTACTCGCCACATCCTACCATATCAGCTTAGATCTACAAAAGACAGTAATGGGTTGTAACTTGGCTTAGGACAGGGCTAGAAATGAAAAAGGCTTTTGTGAAACATTTTTGGAACATTCGGGCCTTCAATACTTGTGATTTGTAATAACAGCACATGGAGAAATTTTTGGAATTTTTCTTTTGGGAAGAAGTGTTTCTCATCTTCTTTTGGGAAAATTTCAATGAAGCTCTAGCCTATTTGAGAATCTTCGTTTCTTTTTGGATTTGAAATGGTTTGGGAAGATTCTGGCTCTTTTCTGGAATTTCTTCCAACTTTTTTATTTTCAATAATTGGTATATCTCACTAGTTTGGAGATTTCTTTGTATTTCTCCTTTCTTCTTGTAACCACATAAACAATCATCCCCATGTTAAAAAAAAAACAATGGGTGAAAGGACCTAAAACATTCTAAGGTATTTACTCCCACAATGGAGTTGGGTAAGGATAATGGGCTCCAGAAAAAGGCTAAGTAGCAAAAAAAGCTCAGGATGGTTAACCTAAGGGGTAGAGTAACATCAGGGTAGGCTAAGGTAAACAGAGTTTTTCTAAATGTCTTTGTATCATTTCTTACTACTGATATGGTGATCATATCTTGAATAAGCTACAAGACCCAAGTTTATATTACACCCACTTGATGTCATCTCAAGGCTAACTATAAAAATAAATATGAGACTAAAAACAGACAAAACTGAGAGGTTGAGTCTTTTGACTCCAGATGTACGTAAAAACTCTCCAAGAAAATGACGGGGCTCAAAAGCTCACTAGGTTAAGTCTCCACACTTATTCCTCAAGTTTCTCAAGGTGTAGTTGTATTTGCACATGTAATCTATAATAAATGCAAGTGAATGCCATGCTAATGCTCATGCAAATGTAGTATAAAACTCAACTACTTGGTGAAGCAATAAATGTACTTAAATTTGAAAAGGATAGAATTCAACCATTATATTCATCATTGATGGTGTACTTATCCTGTTTTTGAAAAAATCTTTGTAAGAAAGATTTTTGTTGATTTTTCTCAAAAATTTTGAATTTTTACACGAGTATGGATAAAGAAGTTTGAAAATCTTTTTTTTTAAAAATGATTGAAATACTTCCCCACCTCCAAACAAAGAGATTGTCTTGTCCTCAAGGCTCATACTAAGCATAGGAAAGAGAGAGAGAAAGATATTACTATGAATGTATTAAAAATTCAAACCGCTTTATAAATTCCTGTCAAACAAAATTATCTCCAATAGAGATTACAAGGAATTCCATACTATGACTCAACTGAAATAAAATGTACTGAAATAGAGGACTGGCTCAACATAAAAGGAAATCCTACATTACACTCTTGTTTCAAACAACTTCTATTGGAAAAACCATCCAACCTATCGCGCCAAAGAGTTAATGCCTCTTTAATTACATTCCAAGACCCCTTACCATTATCCATAAAATTATCGTTTCTATGCAGAGCAGGAAACACTGCATATTCAGTGTTAGGCACCCAAGTGAGTAGGCGACTTCTCCTGATAAAACGATGCGTAGGATCCATAGGGACAAGGTGAGTCTAATCATTGTACCTATTCCTCCAATCAGGATAGGTACGAAGGATGATCTTACAGATTGTAGTAGGGTAAATTAACTGACCAATTTGGAAAACATTCCGAATACCATCCATTAACCAGGAGGCTATATCAAGAGCAGTAAAATTATTAACAATGCCATAAACAGCATGCATCGTGATATCATTGACATAATCCAACCTATTGACACCCACTAAATTCCTTATGACCCATAAAGCAGCAGTAGCCACCTTCGCAGGAAGACAGGTAACAAGTGCCACATTAGCATAATTCTCAGGGTGGAAGGAAAAGGTGCAAGGGCCAAAGTGATCTAGGTAATTATCCAACATATCAACGTGATTGGAGAGGAAGTAATCAGGATTTGAATAAATAGGTCGCAATTGGAGTGGAATACCCAATGCCCGAGGTGATAGAAAAAGAGTTAATAAATACGGGGAACCAATGCATAGTAACTTTGAAACCATCAAATGGAATAACATCACCAAAGGGTAACGTACGGTAAAAGTATCTTACCATAGAAGAGGAATACACAGCAGTAGAATCATAAAGAAAACCTTCCCAACCTTTGTAAAAAATCACATCCCTAAAAGAAGCTCCATAAGGACTATTCATAATTCCCAAAAAATCCATCTTGGGGATGATATCCATGCAATCGGGCATCCACAACACATTCTGATCATTACCCATTGCAAAAGAAGGGAGAAAACACCAAAAACTAGCGCGAAAAACGAGAAAAAATCACACAAAACGAGCTCAGAAAACTGCTCCCAGGTTCAAACTCGACTCGAGATTGTATTGGCCTATAAGGAACTCGACTCGAGTTCGAGCCGAATTCAGAAAATAAAAAAGTTTTAAAATTTTTCTGATTTTTGAGTGACGGTCCTCTAAACATGGTGTGGTATATATAGGCTAAAAATAAAGAGTTTGAGCCCTAGTAGGACTCCAAAAGTTGCCTAAAACCTTAGGGTTTCCAAAAATCAAACCCTAACCTCCTTTCTATTTTAAAACATTTGGACTTAGGTCCCTAGGACCAAATTTTTTTTCAAAATTACTCACAAGTCTAGAATTTTGCAATAATGCCCAAGAATGGCTAAGAATTTTCAGAAAAGGACAAGATTTTTGAGTGACGGTCCTCTAAACATGGTGTGGTATATATAGGCTAAAAATAAAGAGTTTGAGCCCTAGTAGGACTCCAAAAGTTGCCTAAAACCTTAGGGTTTCCAAAAATCAAACCCTAAACTCCTTTCTATTTTAAAAAATTTGGACTAAGGTCCCTAGGACCAAATATTTTTTCAAAATTACTCACAAGTCTAGAATTTTGCAATAATGCCCAAGAATGGCTAAGAATTTTCAAAAAAGGACAAGGTTTGCACAAATTTAAAAATTCAACCATTTTCATTAATATTTGAAATTAAAGTACAATGATTGAAATTTTTATTACAAGAGTGCAATAACTAAAACAAAAACAAAAACAAAATAAATAAATCAAATTACAATGGCTAATAAAGAGAAATAAAATCAACCCCGTCGTCGACGTGGTTGCCCCTGGCCTTCGTCGAAGCGACGCTGCAAATCCTCGACGGCAGTCAGAATCCCGCCCATACCCCTCATGAGAAGTTGGAACCACTCCTCATTGGTATGGAGCTGAAAGAACGCCCGCTGGTCGCCGGGCCTGTACTAGATGGGCACCTCCTCCTGAGGGTCCCACAACAACTGCTTGCAAGCAAACAGTCCCGGGTTGGAGACCTCGAGCCGGACGATCGACTTCAGTGAAAGGGCAGGAAGAAGAGGCGCCTCCCAGTAGCGCAGAATACCCTTCACCAGGCTAGGAAGAGGAGCAGAAGTGGCTCGAGCTCCGGTGATGGTAGCGAAAAGACGGCGGACCATCAAGTAGCCGTGGACATCCTCCTGAAGCAGGCGGAGGATATGAATCCTCTCCGAGAACAGCTCGCTCGTCCTTGTCGTCCCAAGGACGTTGGTGGTCAGCCAGTGTGCCACCAAGCCTTGGTTGACTCGGAGCCAACCGATGGAAAGATGACTGCTATACCGGTGAAGTACCCGGTCATTAACGAGGACGACCTCGATGATATCCGGTGTCACCAACGCAGCCTCCTGCTGTAGGGGAGCCTCATCAAGCTCGAGCGCCATGACTAAAGAGACAGTCTCAGGCGTGAGCAGAAAGCGATGGGCCGGATCCCAGTTGATATACACGCCGTCATCGGCCAACTCCATTGACTCATAAAATCGACGAACCATTTGAGGATCAAATGGCTCGTAATCAGAGCCAAGGAGTACATCCCAGCATCCCCCATGATCTCTCCACAAAAGTGCTTCCTAAGCGATTATTGTCGAAAAAACGAGAATAATCGCGCTCTCGGATAATCACTCTCTCTCTCTTCGTCTAGGAGGCATGATTCTCGAAGAAATTGGTATTGAAATGAAGAGGACAACGAGAGGAACAAAACCCCACAAATATTTTTGAATTTGGATAAGAATCGGAGGAGATAGGAGGAGAGAGAATTGAGATCTGCCTCGATTCTTGAGTTGAGTTTGGATTGTACTGTAAGGAACTCGACTCGAGTTCTAGAAGGGATGAAGACTAATGTTGACCCGATTTGACTTGGTTTGACTAGGGATTTTGAAAGTGACTTGTGACTTTTCTAAAGATACCCGGGGGTATATATAGAGAAGTAACTTCCCCTAGATGCTTCCCCCACTACTGGAATTAGTGGAAATGACGGTTTTACCCCTGGAAAGTGTAAAGACACGAAATAATTCAAATTTAATTTTAAAAATTTTGCGATAATGTATGAATATATTCTCGTGAATATAAGAACCATTAAGATGTCAAAATAAAATCCCAAAAAATCACGCAATAATTATTAAAAATTCTAAAAATTGAAATAATTTCAAATTTGTAACTGTAATAATTATTTAACCAAACAACCTCAACAGAGAGTGGTGGCCCACCCCCAAACAGAACTAGCACGCAGATGCAAAAGATAGTTTAATAGCCAAAAAGCCACTAAACCCGACAACTAATAAGATGCAATAAAGCACGATCGGGTTTAGAAGATACACTGGGTTGCCTCCCAAGAGTGCTAAGTTTAACGTCTTTAGCCAGACAGTTGGACAACCAAGATTCACCCCCTAGATAAACGCTACTCTAAACAAAGATACAGGGGAGACAATACACTAGAATGGAATGCGCGAAATCCTGATGTCTAAGATATAACACGAGTCTTTTAAAGTCAGATACTCTAGACTTAAAATAAGATGGAAAATGACTTTCCGACCCCCAAACAGAGCGGGAAACATGTCTGTTTGGTAATGATGTTCAAGAGAAAAGCGTGCACTGGATCAATTATACTCAGCTAGTAAGAGTTTATGGACTATGGCTCCGGCACTTGCAACCACACCTCTCAAAAAGAGACAACAGAGTAGAGTAAGAGAGGGTCCGGATACCAACAGGTCAAGGGTCAGTCGAAATAGGTGGGATCCTCTAAGAGAGTTTCCTCAACTTCAGGGGACCTTAATTCATGGAAATGCTTACGACGTTGATAATTGACTTGAAATTCAGAATTGTCTACAGGATTTAGACAAGTGACAGCACCAAAGGGCGTCACTGCATACACAACAAAGGGACCCGACCAACGAGACTGTAGTTTACCAGGAAATATATGCAACCTAGAGTTATATAGTAAAACTTTGTCCCCAATTTGAAAATCTCTACGTAAGATCTGACGATCGTGTAGTTTTTTCATATTAGCTTTATAGGACTTGGAAAGATCATAAGCTTCATTTCGAAGTTCTTCAAGCTCAGAAAGCTGGAGTTTTCTCCTCTTACCTGTCTGGTCGAAATTAAAGTTGAGCTTTGTCATTGCCCAGAAGGCTCGGTGCTCAAGCTCTACAGGTAGGTGACAGGGTTGTCAAAAAATAAGACGAAATGGAGACATCCCAATGGGAGTTTTGAAAGCAGTACGATAGGCCCATAATGCATCACTGACTTTACGAGACCAATCAACCTTATCAGGGTCAATTGTTTTTTGCAAAATGTTTTTAATCTCTCTATTCGACACCTCAGCTTGGTCATTAGTTTGCGGATGGTACGCAAGGGCCACTTTGTGACTAACTCCATACTTTTGGACAAGTTTTTGAAAAGCTTTATTGGAGAAATGGCTCCCCTATCACTAATGATCACACGGGGAGCGCCAAATCGGGCAAATATATACTCTTTTAGAAAATTTACTACAGTTTCTTGGTCGTTGTGCCTTGTGGGAATGGCCTCGATCCATTTGGAAACATAGTCTATTGTGACCAGAATGTACAAAAAACCATGACAACCAGGAAAAGGGCCCATGAAATCAATGCCCCATACATCGAACACCTCGACAGGAAATATTGGTTGTAAGGGCATCATGTGTCGCCTAGTGATTTTCCCTAGTTGTTGACAACGAGTGCAGACAGTACAATGCATGTGAGCATCCTTAAAAAGAGTTGGCCAATAAAAACCACACTGCAATACTTTAGCAGCTGTCTTCTTGGCACTAAAATGTCCACCACAAGAATGCTCATCGCAGAATTTAAGGACCTCTTTTGCTCCCAGTCGGGAATACAACGACGAATGATCTGGTCAGGACAATACTTAAAAAGGTAAGGGTCATCCCAGAAATAATGCTTGGCATTAGCAAGGAATTTCGATCAATCTTGCTTGTTCCGATGACATGAAAACTGGTTGCTAGCCAAGTAATTAACTATATCTGCGAACCATGGAGCATTCGATATTGCAAAAAAAAAGCTCATCAGGAAAGTTCTCAGAAATGACACCAGAATCCTCAGGACGGTCGAGTCTAGACAAGTGGTCGGCCACTACATTTTCGGTCCCCTTCTTATCTCTATTCTCAAGGACAAACTCTTAAAGCAATAATATCCAATGAATAAGGCACTGCTTAGTCTCCTTCTTGAATAGAAAAAATCTAATAGTGGCATGATCCGTGAAGATCACAGTACGGGTACCTAAAAGGTAGGAACAAAACTTATCAAGAGCATATACCATGGCTAACAATTCTTTCTTAGTTGTCGTATAATTATGTTGAGCGTCATTGAGAGTCTTGCTAGCATAATATATGACATGGGGCTTACCATCTAGACGTTGACCTAAGACAGCCCCAACAGCAAAGTCTGATGCATCGCACACCAGCCCAAAGGGTTTACTCCAATCAGGTGGCCTAATGATGGGTGCAGTCGTGAGGGCGGTCTTAAGATTTTCAAAAGCACTCTTGCATTCTTTTGTGAAATCAAAAGGTGCATCCTTAAGCAATAAATTGGTTAAGGGGCGAGCTATTTTTGAAAAGTCTTGGATAAAGCGTCGATAGAATCCTGCATGGCCCAGAAAGGCTCGAATATCCCTAATAGACTTAGGAATAGGCAAGGATGAAACAAAATCTACTTTAGCTTTATCAACCTGGATACCCTCAGGAGAGACTACATGACCAAGAACTATCCCCTTCCTAACCATAAAATGGCACTTTTCCCAGGTAAATACCAAATTCTTCTCAATGCAACGCTTAAAAACCAAGGAAAGATGACTAAGACACTCTTCAAACGATGAACCATATATGGAGAAGTCATCCATAAACACCTTCATAAATCGTTCTACCATATCACTAAAGATGTGTAACAGACACCTCTGGAAAGTAGCAAGTGCATTACACAGACCAAAAGGCATACGGGCATAAGCGAAAATGCCAAAAGGACAAGTAAATGTTGTTTTCTCTTGATCTTCAGGGGCAATAGGAATTTGATTGTAACCGGAATAACCATCCAGGAAACAATAGAATGAATGACCAGCTAGGCGTTCCAAGATCTGGTCTATGAAGGGAAGAGGAAAATGGTCCTTCTGGGTGACTGTATTGAGTTTTCTATAGTCGATACAAACACGCCACTTGGTTGAAACTCGAGTGGCGACTTGTTCGTTTTTATCATTGGTAACTACAGTCATGTCGGCCTTCTTACGAACCACATGAATAGGACTAATACAGGGATGGTCCGAGATAGGATAAATCACACCTGCATCCAGAAGTTTAAGAATCTCAGCTCGAATAACTTCTTTCATCGTAGGGTTAAGACGTCTCTGAGGTTCACGAGAAGTTTTAGCATCGTCCTCCAGATGAATATGATGAGAACAGACAGAAGGGCTAATGCCTTTAATGTCGTGGATAGACCAGGCAATAGCAGAACGATACTCTAAAATAACTTATAAAAGCTGACTCTCCTGTTCGGTGGTAAGAGATGAAGAAATGATAACAGGATGACTACCGTCTGAATCAAGATGAGCATATTTCAGCTCAGGAGGCAAAGGATTCAGAGTAACAGGAGGTGGAGTGATGGTCTCTACTTGGGTCTCAGAATCTATGCTAGATTCAAAGATAGGCACAGTATCAAGAAGAGCATTGGTTTGAGCAATAGATTGGTCAATGTCAAAGTCTACATTATGCATGGCAAGGCAATGAACAACCGGATCTTCAGGGTAATAAATATACACCATCTCATAAAGTAATGAGTCTAAAAGGCACACATCCTCAGATAAGGAAAGATCAGGGGATTGTTGGCCAAGGTTAAATATATTTACTTCAAACAATCATAGAGCCAAAGGTGAGAACCATAGAACCGTTCCGACAGTTAATGAGAGCATTAGAGCTGGCCAAGAATGGACAGCCAAGGATGATGGGTACCGAGTCATCGGCAGTAGGTTCAGTATCCAACACCACAAAGTCAACATGATAGTAAAAGTCGGACACTTTAACTAATAGGTCCTCAACTATACCTCTAGGTACTTTCAATGATCTGTCGGCCAGTTGTAATGACATTTTTCTGGGTTTCATGTTTGTTAGACTCGGGGTGAGGTATAAGGAGTAAGGCAAAAGGTTAACACTCGCTCCTAGGTCTAGCAAAGCTTTCCCCATGAATTTGGCACCAAGCTTGCAGGGTATGGTCGGTTTTCCAGGGTCCTTGTATTTTACCACGCCGTTATATTGGACAAGTGCAGAGAATTCTTCCGCCATAAATGTGTTTTTGGGCACATTTGTTTTTCTCTTGGCGGTGCACAAGTCCTTCAAAACTTTGGCATAGGAAGGTATCTATAGCCTTGAGGAAGGGTATATTAATATTTATATGTTTAAACACATCAAGTACTTCCTCTGCTTGGACTTCCTTCAGAGACCTTGAGAGTCTCTGGAGGTAAGGTACAGGCGGGTCGTAAGTTCGTGGAGGATCCACAATCTCACGGATAGTCTTCTTCGACCTAGAGGTGGTTGCCTCATCAGCCAGAGGTTTAGGTGCGGCAACAGGTGCAGAGGTAACCGGGGTCAGAATGTTGGGACTCGATGTATAATTAATTTGATTATCGACCTGTTTTCCTGACCTAAGGGTGGAAACCGATTTTACTTCAGCAAGCGGTACAGACGGAGATGTAGTTTCCATGACCAAGACAACTTCTTTGCCTTTGGGGTTCGGGATGGACTGTCCCAGAAATCTACCCATTTCATCAAGTTTTTGTTCAATCCTCTGGATGGCTTGGGCATTTGACTCAATAGACACCTGGGTCTGTTGAATAAAATGTGCAAGCACATCCTCAAGGGAGGTTTTAGGAGGGGCAGATTGATTAGATGGCATATGGTCCCTGGAACCACTCATGTGATGAGCATTGTTCGAGTAAGGGGGCACCGGTGCTCTGTTCCGATTATCAGTGTTACCAACATACGTGGCATTGCTACGTTGCCCATAAGAGTTATTAAAACCAGGTGGACCCACATGATGATTATTAGAATAAGACCGATTGGAGCGGTCCATGTATGGGTACGTGGCATTGCCCTTAGTAAAGTTGGTTCTTCCGGCGTAATTAAACGCGCAGCCTTCCTCAGTTTCTAGTAAATTAAAAAGGAGAGGGCAAAATTCAGCAGTATGGGTCTGGTCATGACAAGCATCGCATGAAAGAGTGGAGGCACTCATAACAGTTGATGGGGTTTTCAAAGACACGCCAATTACTTCTACCTGTTTGGTTAAACCATAAAGTAAAGCTTTAAGCTCAGAGTCGGGTTTGACATCATATATACCTCTAGGTTTATCAAATGAGTCTGGGGTAGTGTTTCTCGGGGTATGTCCAGGTATGTCCCATTGCTGGCTATTAGTAGCAATCTTTTCAAGGAAAGCTAGAGCCTTGCTGGTGGAATAATCAAGAAAATCTCCACCACTCATGCTTTCAACTGTATTTCTAGTCATAGTATTAAGACCTCTATACAAAATCCTAACCTTTTCAGTGTCCTTGACTTTGTGGTGTGGACACCGAAGAAATAGGTCTTGAAACCTTTCTCATGCATCACAGAATACCTCGCCCTCTTTTTGCTGGAAACTAATTATGGCATCAACTATGTCATTAGTTCTAGTAATAGAAAAGAATTTGGTCAAAAACCTTTTACTTAGTTCAGCCCAAGTGGCAATAGAATTGGAAGGAAGACCATGTAACCAGTGAGATGCTCTATCCTCAAGAGAAAAGGGGAACAATATCAAGCTAACTTCCTCCTCAGATAAATGTTTCTCCTTAAAGGTATTAAGAACAGTCAGAAACTTATTGAGGTGCTGATATGGATCTTCCCGTGGAAGTCCATGGAACTTAGGAAACATGCCCACAATCTGTGGGCGAATGCCATAGCTATCTGCATTTGTCTCAGGTAAGACAATGCAGGTAGGTGGCCCAGTGGCCAAAAGTGAAAAGTAATCCCGAAGGGTAGCTTCTTGAGCCATAGGAGCAGGAGTTACTTCAGAAGATGGAGTTGAGTCATTTAACTCTTCTTCAGGAGGAGTAGTGAGGTCCGTGATTGTGCTCTTTGTGTAGATAGGAATAGGTTTGGACAAGATTTTACCTGATCTAAGATGCATGCAACATGCGCATTACATATGACACAGAAATCCTAACCATTCAAAAGCATCTAACAAGGGGTTCAAAAACTGACTCAATTTTGTGTTCACCCAAGTCAATGAGTTATTTCCAAGCTTCCCTTGTGAATTCTTCGTATATTTCGAGACTCAAGCAGCGAATAACCAGTGGGAGGTTTTCCGTGCATAAGCGACGTTCTTTAATTAAATAACCACAGTGATTCTACAGACGTAATCTATAGGGGTTTTCACCCAAGTCAATGAGTTATTTCCAAGCTTCCCTTGTGAATTCTTCGTATATTTCGAGACTCAAGCAACGAATAACCAGTGGGAGGTTTTCCGTGCATAAGCGACGTTCTTTAATTAAATAACCACAGTGATTCTACAGACGTAATCTATAGGGGTTCCAGACCCAATTCCTAACTTGTGCTCCAATCAAAGGATGGTTCACTCAGTATTAGTTGAAATATCTGCTCAAGGTCTCAAATGAACATCGTGATAGCATGGCCTTAGTTGATTCAATTTTAAGGCTTAGGATATTGCAATCAATTGATATTAAGTTTCACTTTTAGGCCAGGTCCGCCTTGCAGTCCCGGTTTACAAGTAAAAACAGAAATTGAAATCAAGCAACAATCAATGTTATGCTAATCAATACAGAAACTCTTCTTGCAGGGGATTCGAGGAGGGTTAGGAGAATGCTTACCTCCCACTTTGTGCTAAAAAGTAAAAATTGCCAAACAAGCGCACAAAAGTGGGGAGAAGACGAGTTGAAGTCGACTAAGGGGAAACCGCTCCTTGGGTTTCAATCGTCCTTAGGAGTCGTTCCTTTGTAGACTCAAGGCTAGCTCCACAACCTTGCTCTACTATCCGCCACGAACACACAATAAAATAAATCCTAACAACACCTACTTTAAAAATATTACAACCGCGACCCCTTCTTGGGTCGAATAATTAAATACCTTACAAGTCTCCAAAAATGCAAAAAAAATAGACTACTTAGTTCACCTCACAATCTCTCAACATGAAAAAAATTAGCTAAAAAGGAGTTCTGGAACGCTCTGAAAAAATCATGCAAAACGATGCAAATTCTCTGCCTGGAACTTGACTCGAGATTGTTACAGGCCAAACTGAACTCGACTCGAGTTCGGGTCCAATTCGAACCAGTAACTTTTCAGGAAAAATCCTGAATGCACACTTAAAAGTTTAATTTTGACTCCGTTTTTCGAGCTTTTTTCAATCCGTCTTCGCTGCAAGATCAATAAGAGGACTAAGTAACAAGACACTTAAAAACAATAATTAAAAAAAAATAAAAATAGAAGGGTGGGAGGGATATAAATGGGATTATGTCCCGAAACAACTATTCTCGCTTGTGTTTGAATGACCTCCGTTCCTTAGAGCGCCAGCGACGCCATTTTGATAGTTGGAAAAAGATCCTTCTATGCAAAAGATTGTATTTTTAATTATTTAATCCTTCTTGTACCTCTATAAATTGGATATCAAAGTAGACGAGTAACAAGCAAGGGTAATACCCACCTTAGAGGGGGAAATCTTAGCTCAAACACAATAGAAAACAATGGTTAAGAAACACCAAGGGAATCAATAATAAGATTGGAGATTGATTCTACTTCCTACAGGCAATAATAATAAGTAAACCCTAACTTAAGAATATGGTAGAGATGAAAAGAAGATATATGATGACATAGGGGTAAGAGTTGGTATCCACAAACTAAATCATACAAACATAACATGTTGTTCCTTCATGTTCAATCTAGAACAATTAATTAGTCACCTCTCAGCTATTCCAATTAATCATTAATACCTATAATAATCAAGTAGTCACCTCTCAGCTATTCCACCTAATTAAAACGGGATTCTTTTATGCATGCTTGTAATGACCCGTATTCACCTTAAGGGTATTTTAGTAATCTTGTTTATGATCAACGATTATAATTAAACTTACTATAATCTTATTTAATTAGTTATAGATAATGGGGTGCAATTAATTAAAAAAATATAGAAGTATGAACCATTTAGTTGACACTAGCATAGACTCATAGGCTTTTCGATCAAGTCCAGATCCATAGTGTGTGTTTAAATGGACCCACGTATGGTTGCTTTGGGATTTTGTTAACAAACTTAACTTAATAAGTCGCATCCGAGTGTATACTATCTAACTAATGGGAATTATTGTCTTAACAAGTAAATAGAATTGAAAATAGAATTGAATGGGTTGTGAACGGACAGCAACTACGTGGATTAGTAGTCTTATAGTGGATAAGAAGCACTACAAAACTAACACCTCCTACTTTGGTTTAACATGAGGTCGCACCACTTTATCATTAGGTAGTGTGAACATGAGGTTCATCTCTGTAGCTTAGAATTATCAATAGCTTAGGAGATTTGAAGGTAGAAACTGGTCATGTGAGAGTTCCTTGCATAGGAGTTTGATGCTTGAACCAAACAAGGAAGGAAAACAAGATGTCAGACAACATACTCTTAGAATTAATATAGTATATGGATAAAGAATTCAGAAAATATAGGTAAAAAAGGGAAAGAAGGAAGCGAGCTACTGTGGCTGGTAGTAAGAGAACATGTATGGACTTGAGGGCTTTGAAGTTAATTACAGTGGAGAACATAGTGGCAGGCTATATGTAAGTGTTTATTTCTTAGACTTAATTAGTTATATACTTGAATTCGTAATTTGAAAAAAGAGGTATTGATTGTAATTGGGGAAATGAATTCACAGATCATGAGGACTTTTATATTGTTTGGGGTGGTTTTCATGCTAAAATATTAATGGAAGAGAAAGATTGCAATGAACAATATATCTTATGAAACGAGTACCGGGTACAGAAGTTGATCATTGTGGCTATTTATGGCCAATTTAGTTATGGCTATTTTATGAACAGTTGGGACATAAAATTGAATAGTGGATTGATTTTTTGATTTGGAAATACCGATTTAAAGAAGTTAAACGACACAGAGATGAGGAGAGAGCTTATGGATTTTGGGAATTGGCTAGTGACATGTTTAGCGTGTGGATTAATTAATTAAGTTGGTAGTCTACTACAACACTAGCGCGGAATAATGAAATTGTCGGATATCAACGTGCCTAATGAGTGTCTGTGCTTCAGACTTAGAAGGACACTAAGGAACTAACGAGCAAGAGGTAGGGACTTACATTTCTTTTATACTTTCCTTTCATGTATCATATTTTAAATGTTGCAAATTAATTGATATATTATTGATGATAAAAATGCATACATGGTTTTGTTTGGTATATATAGATTACTCGTGGTTTATTGATTATAGCTTTTATTAAAGTGATTAGTTACAGATATCATGTTTTATACTGGAGTTATTAAAGCAGTATATGTATATCGAAATAGTTTTATAAACGAATTGAAAAAGCTATTGAAGGTTTTATTGCATCTCTTTTCCAGGATGGTAAAAGGGAGATGGATTTTGTATGTGGGATGTGAGATCCCAGTTGTATGTTGGTATGGTGTGAGGTTCCTGAATTGGGTGCTTACACGAACATATTATTACAGATCGGATTATAATCCCTTCGGCTAGTGCCCGTGAATAGGGGATAGTTCCTTCGGCTAGTGCCCGTGTCTGGTAGTCGTGAATAGGGAACTGGTTTGATGGTTGATAAATTCAGGGACTCGTCACACATGCCAGATTAAATTAACTATTATTAAAAGACACCCTATATATATATTATATATATTGTATCACGAGGCGGTTTTGGCAAGGGATCTGTGAATTCCTACAAAGAAGGAATTGTTGTCATATTCTAGAGGTGACAGTCCTTTCTAGGATTACATATGCAATGTTCACCTTTAGACGGTGAATGTGCACTTTCTAGAGGCGAACATTGTAGGATGTTTCCGGGAATTTCTCTTCTACCTTCCTGGATTGCCATGCTTTTAGTGGTATTTGCTGTGGATGGTTAGTGTGTTGTGGGGATACATGTTACCTCGAGGAGGTTAGACGCGGGGAGTGAGAGGTAGTCCACTCCTGGACGTGTGTCAGGATCCTGAGCAGTCTGCAGTCGTCAAACGGTTGACCACCGTGATAGGTGATTCTCCCTCTGGAGCGTCGTGGTCAGAGGGCCCACCTGAGCCCTGAAAGAGGGTTAGTGTTCTCGAGACACAAAACGGTAATCACCCAACCGGATAATCAGGAACTAACGGTGCAGGTTCACACCGGTAAGTACTGAACTAAGATATTGCCTGGGACTGGGGCCGAGTACCAGTCGCACCCTTAGCACTCTGATAGGATACAGGTACCCGACTTATTGTATGAATGTTTGTATATTATATTATTATTTACAGTAGAAAGTTACTTTCAATTATTAAAACTTGCATTCTTTCAAATGTTTAGTATGATTAATCGCCATGCATGATTAGTTAGTATATTGGAAATGTGAGTCACTACTGAGCAAGTGAAAATGCTCACCCTATCATTAATCCCTTTTCAGTTAAACAGTTGCTCGAGGATAGATCGATTCAGCAGATATGGTTGTGCAGAGGTTACAGAAGGTACTGATATAGGTATTCGCGCGATAGATGTGTTTAGTTCAATTTTGTATAGAGGTGATCGTAGTTGTATTATTTTGTTTTGGATTAAGTTATGTATTTTTAATGCTAATTATATATATGAATATCATTCAGAACTTTGTATTCTTATATTATTATCATGGGTTGGGTTGTTCGAGTGCCTTGAGATCTGACATTTAGTCATTGGGATTCGTGTTATGATTTTGGGGCGTTACAATGCTATTGAATATGTCTTATTAATTAAACAGTCACCTCTCAGCTATTCAATCTAATTAATTCAATATATTAATTCATAAATAAACCGTCACCTCTCGGATATCAATTTAAATACAAAATGGTTCCAATAAAAGATATATACTACAAATATGTAATAATCACCTCTCAGCTATTTCACTACACATCTACAATAAATATAAATACAACCATTAAAGCTAGGTCTCCCTAAACCCTAACAATAGTATTTTAATATCATGGATAACAATAACATGCACATAATCATACTTACCTCATATCGCGAATAGAAGTAAATAAACATTAAGAACTTGAATCACAATGAACAATAAGAACAAACATGGTGCTTTTGCATCATCTAGAGTGCTTCCACCATCCCCCGAAGGGGGTTTAGCTACTCATCCTTGATGATGAAACCAAAGAATAAATAAATAAAACACAATACATCATAATGGAAGAATAATGGAATTGATATTGATAATTGAGTTGATACAATGAAGAAGAACTCAAAGAGATCTAAAAGGTAAAACTAGATGATGCCTAAAAGATACCTAAACCTTAATTACAACTTCTCTTATATAGACATTAACAAGTAGAATACTTGCATGCAAAGACTTTCAAATTAGGTCAAATTCGTGGCTGCTGTTGTTGGTCTTCTAGAGACATTAGGTAATTAGTAAAACCTAATTCTCTTGGGCTTAAATTGTGGCTTGGACCAAGACCTTCAGTTTGTTAGCTCATGGGCCCAAATCAGACTTCTGGATCTTCTTCTGGAGCCTTTTTAAGTTTGGACTTAAATAAGGCCTAAAATAGAAATTCTGATTTGTGGGCTCCA
Organism: Aquilegia eximia; assembly: GCA_023053565.1. Classification (NCBI taxonomy): domain Eukaryota; kingdom Viridiplantae; phylum Streptophyta; class Magnoliopsida; order Ranunculales; family Ranunculaceae; genus Aquilegia; species Aquilegia eximia. Next base: position 399,188 of record JALIGU010000026.1, read on the forward strand.
ATAGAACCTGGTTTGGGCTGAGATTCGGACCGCCCCACTTTGACATCAAGTCAAGTCAACTGGTCTGACCTTGGGGTGCCCTCAACAGATCTTGTGGGTGCAAATATGAATTCTCTTCCTATTGTGCAAATAACACATTTTTGCTTGTTTTTCTTAACTTTTCGCAGGCTTTTACATAATATTCGCATTTCGGCTCATGAAACCTACACAAAAGATAAGAAAGCACTAATCAATAGATATAATACAAAAGCTAAGTGCTATACAAACTAGGTATTATTCGGGAGATAAATATACACTTTTGAGGACTGATAAGCATGGATAATCGTCTTGCGGAAGGTAGATTTGTATGTCTCATAGACAGTGCCACCACACACATAATTCTACGAGACCGTAGATATTTCTCACATCTGAAATTTGTCGAAACTAATGTGGACACTATTTTGGGTGCATCAAGTCTTATTAAAGGTTCTAGTAGTGCGCATATCATGCTACCTAGTGGTACCATATTCAACATTGTGGATGTTTTATACTCCACAAAGTCCACAAGAAATTTACTTAGTGTTAAAGACATCCGTCTTAATGGCTACCACATCGAGACTATGAATTACCATGATATTGAGTATTTATATATAACCTCTCAAGTTTCAGGAAAGAAGTAGGTTGTCGAGAAACTTAAAGCTATCTCCACTGGGTTGTACTACACAACCATCAAGCCCCTTGAAACTTATGCGGTAATGGGCCAGAAGTTCCATGACCATAAGATATTTATGCTCTGGCATGACCGTTTGGGTCACCCAGGGACTAGTATGATGCGACGAATTATTGAAAATTCATATGGGCAACATTTGCAGAGCCAGGAGATTCTAGCATCTCATGATTTTACTTGTACTGCTTGTTCTCAAGGTAAGTTGATCACTAGACCATCTCTGACTAAGGTTATTACTGAGTCTCCTACATTCTTTCAACGGATTCAAGGAGATATTTGTGGACCCATTCACCCACACTGTGGACCGTTTAAGTATTTCCTTGTGTTAATTGATACATCTGCACAATGTTCTCGCGTGTCTCTTTTGTCTACAGGGAATGTGGCCTTCGCACGATTTTTTGCTCAAATCATTAGATTATAGGCACATTTTCCTGATTACCCTATTAAATCCATCTGCCTTGATGGTGCTGGTGAATTTACATCACAGACTTTTGATGACTATTGCATGTCTATAGGGATTGACATCGAGCATCCAGTTGCTCGTGTCCATACACAAAATGGATTAGCAGAGTCCTTTATCAAACACCTTCAGATGGTTGCACGCATCATGCTTATGAAATCAAAGTTACCTGTTTCTGTCTGGGGACATGCTATATTGCATGCCGCCGCACTGGTTCAACTTAGACGAAATGCATATCATCAGTATTCACCTTTACAGGCATCTACGAATATTTGGTTGTGCGGTGCAAGTTCCAATTGTGCCACCTCAACGCACAAAAATGGGACCGCAACGTAGATTAGGAATTTATGTTGGTTTTGATTCTCCCTCTATTATTAGATATCTTGAACCATTGACAGTTGATGTTTTTACAGCTAGATTTGCGGATTGTCACTTTGATGAGACAGTCTTCCCGCCGTTAGGGGGAGTACATCCATTTGTTCTCGGAGAACGACGTGAATTGTGGCTTCCTACAGAAGCACCTAAATTAACTTGGTATACACCAACTCTGTCTCATCTTGATCCACGTACTTCTTTGTGTGAAACTAAAGTACAAAAGATCATTCACCTTCAGAAAATTGCTTGCCAATTGTCTGATGGTTTTACAAATGCAGCAAAAGTAACAAGGTCGCATGTACCAGCTGTTAATGCCCCTGCGCAAATTGAAGTCCCTGAAGAACGACATGTCCTTGAAGGACAAAAAGCAAATGTGGCAGCAAATGAATCGTCTAAGGTACGCCAGAAGCATGGACGACCTATTGGGTCAAAAGACTAAAATCCCCGGAAGAGGAAAAACCAAACAAAACCTTCAGTAGATAGCGCTCCTGAAGAGGCTACAAGGCAAGGAAAACACACTCTCTCTAAACAAAAACCTCTTGAAGGAAAATGTGTCCCTCAAGTGACACAAGCCCAAGATGTGGCTAAGGTACCTGAAAATGATGAAATTTCTGTAAATTATGCGTGCACTCGAGTTGTGGAATAGAAACAAAATTGTCATCGATGATGTATTCTCCTTCGTTGTAGCTGTTGAGATTGCAGCAGATGATGATGGTCTTGAACCACATACTGTTAAAGAATGTCGACAACGACATGATTGGCTAAAATGGAAGGATGCAATTCAAACAGAATTGGATTCTCTTGCAAAACGAAATGTGTTTGGACCTGCAGTCCTAACCACCAAGAATTCTAACCCTGTAGGTTACAAATCGGTATTTGCAAGGAAACACAATGAGAAAAACGAGATTGTGAGATATAAAGCTCGTCTCATGGCACAAGGTATTTCGCAGAAACCTGGGATCGATTATGAAGAGACATATTCTCCCGTAATGGATGTAATTACATTTCGATTTTTAATTAGTCTGACAGTCTCTGAAAGACTAGATATGCATCTCATGGACGTGGTTACTACATATCTATACGGAATGTTGGATAACGATATTTATATGAAAGTCCCCGAAGGATTAAAATTGTCTGAAGCAAAACCACGTAATATGTACTTTATTAAGCTCAAGAGATCATTATATGGATTGAAACAATCTGGGCGTATGTGGTACAATCGCCTCAGTGAGTACCTACTGAAAGAAGTGTACAAGAACGATCCCATTTGCCCATGTATATTCATTAAGAAAGCAAATTTAGGATTTGCCATATATATCTTTTATTGGAACCCTTTTGTAATTAAATCAAATAACTGAGAGGTCATGATTTAGTTATGAATAATATGTTAAGTTAATTAGATTGAATAGCTGAGAGGTGACGGTTTGATTAATAAGACATATTCAATAGCATGCATAAGAAAATCCCGTTTTAATTAGGTAGAATAGCTGAGAGGTGACTAATTAATTATTATAGATTGAACATGAAGAACAACATGTTATATTTGCATGATTTAGTTTGTGAATACCAACTCTTCCCCCTATGTCATCATATATCTTTTTTACATCTCTACCATATTCTTAAGTTAGGGTTTACTTATTATTATTGCCTGTAAGAAGTAGAATCAATCTCCAATCCTTATTATTGATTTCCTTGGTGTTTCTTAGCCATTGTTTTCTATTAGGGGTGGGCAAAAAAATCGAAAAACCGAAAAAACCGAGTCAAAATCGAGTTGACCAGAAACCGGTCAAGACCGAACCAAAACCGAACCGAACCATATAGATATTGGTCCGGTCTCGGTTTCTATTTTTATAAAACCGAGGGAACCGAACCGAACCGAATTACATGGATATTGGGCTTTTCTTCTATTTAGTACTAGATTTGGTTTGATTTGTTCCATGTCTTATTTTGTTTAAAGCCCAAAACTTAAGAACAATCTTTAATATTTTAGTGGACTAAAGGCCCAATAACAAAAGCCCAGAACCGAGTTTCGAACCGAAACCGGACCGACTATATTTGGTCCGGCTCGGTCCGGTTATATTCAAATATTTTCGGTCCATGAACCGAAACCGAACCGAAAATTTAAAATCGGTTTGGTCTCGGTCCTATTACTTTTTGGGACCGGACCGGACCGTGCCCACCCCTATTTTCTATTGTGTTAGAGCTAAGATCTCCCCCTCTGAGGTGGGTACGACCCTTACTTGTTACTTGTCTACTTATATATCCAATTTATACAAGCACAAGAAAGGAACTCCAAGTTAAAAATATAATCTTTTGATAGTAGACGCCAAAAACCTACTATCAAAATGGCGTCGTTGCCGCTCTAAGGAACGGAGTTCATTCAAACACAAACGAGAATAGTTGTTTCGGGACATCATCCCACTTCTATCCCACCCACCCTTCTATTTTTATTTATTATAATTATCGTTTTTAAGTGTCTTGTTACTTAGTCCTCTTATTGATCTTGCAACGAAGACGGATTGAAAAAAGCTCGAAAAACGGAGTAAAGATCAAATTTTTAAGAAACGTGCGCATTCAGGAAAATTTCCTGAAAGTTATTGGTTCAAACCGGGCTCGATCTCGAGTCGAGTTCAGTTTGGCCTTTAACAATCTCGAGTCGAGTTCAAGGCAGGGAATTTGCTCGTTTTGCGTGATTTTTCCAGAGCGTTCCAGAACTCCTTTTTAGCTAATATTTTTCTTGTTGAGAGATTGTGAGGTGAACTAAGTAGTCTATTTTTTCAGCATTTTTAAAGACTTGTAAGTTATTTAATTATTCGATCCAAGAAGGGGTTGCGGTTGTAATATTTTTAAAGTAGGTGTTGTTAGGATTTATTTTATTGTGTGTTCGCGGTGGATAATAGAGCAAGGTTGTGGAGCTAGCCTAGCTTGAGTCTACTAAGGAACGACTCCTACGGACGATTGAAACCCAAGGAGCGATTTCCCCTTAGTCGACTTCAACTCGTCTTCTCCCCACTTTTGTGCGCTTGTTTGGCAATTTTACTTTTTAGCACAAAGTGGGAGGTACGCATTCTCCCAACCCTCCTCGAATCCCCTACAAGAGGAGTTTCTGTATTGATTAGCATGACCTTGATTGTTGCTTGATTTCAATTTCTGTTTTTACTTATTAAACCGGACTGCAAGGCGGACCTGGCCTATAAGTAAAACCTAATATCAATTGATTGCAATATCCTAAGCCTTAAAATTGAATCAACTAAAGCCATGCTATCACGATGTTCATTTGAGACCTTGAGCAGATATTTCTACTAGTACTGCGTGGACCATTCTTTAATTCGAGCACAAGTTAGGAATTGGGTCTGGAACCCCTACGGATTACATCTGTAGAATCACTGTGGTTATTTAATTAAAGAACGTGCTTAGGCATGGAAAACCTCCCACACTGGTTATTCGCTGCTTGACTCTCGAAATATAGGGAGAATTCACAAACGAAGCTTGGAAAGAACTCATTGACTTGGGTGAACACGAAATTGAGTCAGTTTTTGAGCCCCTTGTTAGATGTTTTTGAATGGTTAGGACTTTTGTGGCATATGTAATGCGCATGTTGCGTGCATCTTAGATCAGGTAAAACCTTGTCCAAAGCTATAATCTACACAAAGAGCACAATCACGGACCTTACTACTCCTCCTGAGGAAGAGTTTCACAACTCAACCTCCATACCTTCTGAAGAAGAGTTAAACGAATCAACTTCACTTTCTGAAGTAAATCCTGCACCTATGGCTCAAGAAGCTACCCTTTGGGATTACTTTTCACCTTTGGCCACTGAACCACCTACCTGCATTGTCTTACCTGCGACAAATGCAGATAGCTATGGCATTCGCACACAGATTGTGGACATATTGCCTAAGTTCCATGGACTTCCACGGGAAGATCCATATCAGCACCTCAATAAGTTTCTGACTGTTCTTAATACTTTTAGGGAGAAGCATTTATCTGAGGAGGAAGTTAGCTTGATATTGTTCCCCTTTTCTCTTGAGGATAGAGCATCTCACTGGTTACATGGCCTTCCTTCCAATTCTATTGCCACTTGGGCTCAACTAAGTAAAACATTCTTGACCAAATTCTTTCCTATTACCAGAACTAATGATATTGTTGATCCCATCAGAAATTTCCGGCAGAAAGAGGGCGAGGAATTCTTTGATGCATGGGAGAGGTATCAAGACCTATTTCTTCAGTGTCCACACCACATAGTTAATGACACAGAAAAAGTTAGGATCATATATAGAGGCCTTAATTATGCAACTAGAAACATGGTTGAAAGCATAAGCGGTGGAAAATTTCTTGATATGTCCACCGCCAAGGCTATTGCATTCCTTGAAAAATTAGCTAATAATTGCCAAAATTGGGACTTACCTGGACCAACCCTGAGAAACACTACCCTGGAGTCATATGATAAACCTAGAAGCATGTATGAGGTCAAAACCGACCTCGAGCTTAAAACTTTACTTCATAGTTTAGTAAAAAAAAGGTAGAAGTACTTGAGGTGTCCTTAAAGCCCACATCACCTGTTATGAGTGCCTCCACTCTCCAATGTGATGTTTGTCATGACCAAACCCATACTGCCGAGTTTTGCCCTCTCCTTTATAATTCACCAGAAACTGAGGAAGCCCGTGCGTTCAGCTACGCTGGGCAAACCAACTTTACTAAGGGCAATGCCACGTACCCATACATGGACCGCTCTAATCTGTCTTACTCAAATAATCATTATGCGGCTCCACCTGGTTTTAATGGGCAACGTAGCAATGCCACGTATGTTATTGGTAATAATGAAAATTGGAACAGGGTAACGGTCCCCCCTTATTCGAACAATGCTCATCACATGAGTAGTTCCAGGGACCAGGTGCCGACCAATTAGTCTGCCCCTCCTAAGACCTCCCTTGAGGATGTACTTATTCGTTTCATTCAACAAACGCAAGCGTCCATCTAATCAAATGCCCAAGCCATCCAGAGGATTGAACCAAAACTTGATGAAAATGGCAAATTTCCGGGACAAGCTATCCCGAATCCCAAGGGCAAAGAAATTGCCTTGGTGACGGAAACTTCTTCTATATCTGCACCACTTGCTGAAAGTTAACTCAGTCTCCACCCTTAGGTCAAGTAAAGAGCTTGATAATCAAATTAATTATACACCGAGTCCCAACATTGTGACCCCAGTTACCTCTGCACCTGTTGCCCCACCTAAACCTCCGGCTACTGAGGCGATCACCTCTAAGCCGAAGAAGACTGCCCGTGAGGTTGTGGATCCTCCACGAACTTACAACCCGCCTGTACCTTACCCCCAGAGACTCACAAGGTCTCTACAGAAAGTACAAACTGAGGAGGTACTTGATGTGTTTAAACATATAAATATTAATATACCTTTCCTCAAAGCTATTAAGAAGATACCTTCCTATGCTAAGGTTTTAAAGGACTTATGCACCACCAAGAGAAAACACAAATGTGCCTAAAAACGCGTTTGTGGAGGAAGAATTCTCTGAGTGTAACCCCCCCCCCCCCCCCTCTTTTAATTTCAGTTATAATTACATTCAAGTTTATTGGAAGTTATGAATAATTAAGTGCAAGTCCCTGGGTTTTGGGTTTGTTAATAATTAATATATATTTGAGGGACTATGGTCTAATAAACCCAAACTTGGAGAAAACAGATCACGAACAGTTTGGTTTCCCTCTTTGTTCGGAAACACGTCAACATGATCAAATTTGTATTCAGTATGAACCGTTAAATCAGCCAACTTAACCATTATTATATAGAGATGGGTAGCAACTATCGAGGGTTTTGTTCGCATACTAAGAAAGAAAAAGAAAAGGTTACGAAGAGAGAGAGGGGCGGCGCTGTGATCAAAGTGAAGAAAGAGATTTAATTTACAGAGTTTAGAAGCAGCGTCTGGGTCGGTAATTTTCTGCGAGAGGAGTTGCAGAGCTTGGAACTTAGAAATAGGAAGAAGAAGTAAACGTGGAGTATAGCAGGTGAGTGGGCCTTAGTTTTATTATGATATTTTATTTTTGGTGGAAGTAATGACTAGATGGGGTAATCTATATAGTTTAAAGGTTCTGTGATAGTTTGGTTAATATGAAAATATGGTTTTGAATGCATCTGGTTAGATGGGGTTAATTAGAATTTACTTGATATTAATTTTAATTTGATTTGCATGGTTGGAATACCACTGTTGATAACATGGGAATTATAAAAAAAAAAAAAGATAAATGGTAGTAACTGTATGTATTGTTCATTGTTGCCGATTGGCCGGGTTTTGACTTGGATGGTTATATTCTACTGTGGTATATAGTCTGATAAAAGGGAATTTATAATATATGGGCAGAAAATAAAATTCTGTTGATATGGGTGTACAGTAAACTGATTTCCATTGGCTGCTATATTTAAGTTATTATGCTATGTTAGAAGTATGTTAATGAGATTCTGGATCAAACTTCTTTGGCACCTTGTCGGCTGCAAACCTTGTTTTGTGGTGTATTAACCTATTTCTAGATTAATGCATCAACAGGGTCAGGTCGTTATGGAGACTTGACCAAATGGGGATATTGGAGATTGGGGTGGCTGCACCTCGTTGAGATCGAGATTGCCTACGTACTCTAGCTCGGGGGAATTGAACTTAGAGATCAAGCCATCGTAGTTCTGTTTATATAGAAGATTGAAGGGCGTGGATCGTGGATCTTGCAGATTCTCCGCCATCATAATGAGGATTAAATGTGTAACGCGCGAGGATCATCCCTGTGAATTAATTATGTAACTGATGAGAATATTCTGTGCATTGAAGAGGAGCACGTGTGAATAGCAGGTCGCTGGTCGTTGTGTAGTCTGGTCGCTTTAGTCAAGCTGTGAGCGGGTAGAGATTGTGGCGACCTGACAGATGGATGACTGTGCCACGTGGCTGCTTTTGATTGGTCGGAGTATGTAGTACCCCTACATAAGCCCCCTCTTTTTAGGTCGACTATGGGAGTCGGGCTGAAAAGACTAATTACTCTTATCGATGCTGATTTGTAGTTTGCTTTTTTTAAGTTGCTGACGTGGCAGTCATGCAGCGCTGTCTGTGGTAATCATGGCGCTGTTACGGGGAAGTGGAGGAGTTTCCTCGAGCAGTTAGATGTGTGATTATGGCAACTGAAGCACGTATTGCCTGATTTGCTATCTGTCTTGCACGTGGATCAATCCAACGGTGGATGCGAACCGTTTTGTGAGTGGAGAATGACTGTACTGCATATGGATCCGTTTGTCGATCTCAGCCGTTCGTTTGTTTTGAATCGATGGCTAGAAATTCTCGAGCTACAGTATATAAACTGTAGTTACGTTGATAAGGGTTTACTTATCTTGCCTTTATTTGAATTGCTGCCGCTTTTGCCTTGCGAACTGAAGAACTTTGAGAGCTCGTGAGGTTTGTTCTCTTCTCTTTTCTCTGATTGTTTATTTTCTTTCTTTTTCATCTTCTGTTGTCTTCTGTATTGTTTGAGAGTAATGTCTGAGGGTAGTGATTCGCAAAATGATCACTTGAGTGATGGTGGTCTTGAGGAGTATGAGTCTGAGAGCACTCATTCTGACCCTCCATCTCCCGTTCCCGATGATAATGTAGATAGCCCCCAGAGTAGTGGTTCCCATGGTCCAGATTCTTCTGATGATGAGATGGTTGAGGACGACAATGGTAGAATGTGTAGAATTGTGAATATGAATTATGTACATAGGCATTTTGCTGTTAGGAGGCATTATCAGTTTAGGTCGATTAGGCATTTAGAGATAAGGTTTCTTGGGGACCGCTTACTTTCTCCTGACTATCGACCTAATAATCCTTCATCTACCGTGTTGACTTTGAACCAATTTCGTGCTGGGCTGAGGTTGTCGTTGTCTGAATTGGTGGTCGACCTGTTGAATGCCATTAGGCGAGCCCCCTGTCAGATGAATGGTAATTTCTGGCGGAACATGAGGGTAATTGACGACCTCAACAAGTTGCATAGGTGGCATATTACAGTGGAAGATGTAATGAACCACTTTTGCTTCAAACGCTCTTCGAAGGTTGAACTTTCTGGCTATAACATGCAGGTTAGGCCAGAACGTTTGCCTTTGATTTATCCAGTGAGTAGCGAGCCATGGTGGAAAGATCCCATGCTATTCACTGGGCCGATTGTTGAAGGGGATATCCAGTTGCGTCATACGATCAGGAATGATGATCGTAAGTTAGTTGTCTGTAGTTTGATGATAGTTCGTCTTCTTGTTTTTGAACTTGATATGTTTGTATTTTTTGCTACAGCGATTCGGGACGATCATCTTAGAAAAAACGATCTGCAGTCTGCTCTGAACTGCTTTGGTAAGTTGACTGACGAGCGGAAGATCTCGTTTCTGCCTCACCTAAAGGAGCATTTCATTCCTAAAGGTGGTCCAAAAATTGTGTGGGACGAGCTCAAGAGGAGGAAAGCTTTGAAGAAGGCATTCATGTCTGCTGTTCACAAAGCTGGAGCTGGGCGATCTGGTAGTAGTTCGCGAGCTGATGACGTTGAACGGGCTACTGGTGGCTCGCGAGCTGGTGGTAGCTCGAGGTCTGTTGAGGAGAAGGGCCGAGCTGTGTGTAGCTCGGGAGCTGCTGAGAGAGAGCGGTCTGCTGGTGCTGCTCGTAGGCCGGAGAAAGAACGGCCTGTGGAGAGTGAGAGAGGTGGTGGTGGTGGCTCGCGTCGGGTGGAGGCAGCGGCGAGCCCCCTAGTTGTGTCTCCTCCTCCTTCATTTCCAAAGCTGCCTGCATTTTCTGGGCAGAAGAAGAGGTCTCACTCGGGTGCTCTGAAGCTGTTGGAGAGACCTGTTGTGCCGACGTCTGCTCTTACCCCGCCTGTTAAGGGTCCAGAGGTGTCTGCTGTGTCGATGAAGACTGTTGCTCGGCCTTCACAGAAAGGCAAGGGTGTGATGTCTGAGTTTCGCCCTGGCCCCTTCGACTACTTGGATGGGCGTGGTGAGAGGCATGTCGTGTATGACAACGACAGTGCCATTGATGACCCCTGCGTCGCCCGAGCTGTGAATGAGGGCATCGTTCTGGAGGCTGATGCTCGAGCTGTGAAGTCTCAATCCCTCTTGGTCAACTGCTCAAAGCTGAATTCGGCGCTGTCTTTGGTAGGTGTTGCCAAAAGTATTAATTTCTGCTTTAGTCGTTGTTGTCTAAGTTGGTTGCGCTTTGTAGGTGAACGCGACCTTCCAGGAGATTCGTTTGGTCGCTGAAGTTGGCGCCCAGGCTGAGGTTGAGCTGAAGGCGATGAATGACAAGCTTGAGCAAGCGAAGAATGTTGCTCTTGTTGCGGAGTGCAAGGTGAGGGATAGGGATGCTCAGATCGCGGCGCTGAAGGAGACAGTGGAGCAGCTGAAGGAAAATTTGGCTGCTGCTAACGCTTCTGCTGAGCACTGGCAGAACGTAAGCCAGGAGAATGGTGCGGCATGGCAGGCCTACTGTAAGCAGCTACAGAAAGCTTTGATGGGGTCGCCCGAAGGAGAGGAGATGCGAGGTGGTGTTGGAGATACTTCGGCGCCAGCTCAGGACACCTCGATGGGCCCTAGTGACCAGGTCGTTGGAACCCCTATTGAAGTTGATACTTCAGGCGACCAGTCTGTGCAGCAATGAGCTCGCCTTGGTTTCCCCTTCTTGTATTGGGTAACCTTGTTTTTCCTTTCTTATATTGGGTAACCTTGGTTTTCCTTTCTTGTATTGGGTAACCTTGTTTTCCCTTTCTTGTATTGGGTAACCTTGTGCAAGGTTTGCTTCCTGCGCTCATTGTTGTTGCAGTATGTCTTCCATAGCTTATTCTTGAGAGCCCCCCTTGTAATCTTTGAGAGCTTGAGTGGAGAACTTCTTGTCTTTTGTATTTAGTGTCAGTAATCAGCTTTTACTTTGATGAGTTTTGTATGGATTCCTTTTGGCGAGCTAGTTTCCAGGAAGTCCTGGTAGCTCGTTCAGAAGGCAGGTAGACGAGATGAATGGCTGCAAGCAGGACGCACTGAAACAGTTCCTCTTGTATGCCTTGATTCTATTTTGGTTGTACCTGTAATTGTTAAAATCTCTTAAAGTAAAAGTTAATTCAACTATTTACCTTGCATTGTTGCTTATGTCGTTTTGTCTGCTTGAATGGACTTGCAAACAATATGTGGCATTTGCTCGACCTGATCGTGGGTTGAGGTCGCATTTAACATAGTTGTGCTCGGGTCGTGGGAAGAGAAAGACCAATGCACCAGGTTAAGTTGCTAGTGATTTAACTTTACAAACTTTTAAATTATCAAAGGGACTAGAGTATTGATAATTCGTAGGTCGAGGGATTGGACCTTTAGTAGCCATTCATGTTTGAGCAGAGATGAAGGCAAAATTGAATTTATAGATTGAAATGCAATGAATGGATGCTTACATTTCACTGATAAAATTTCTTTAAATGAAAAGCATTCCACGGGTTCTTAACGATCTCCCCTTCTGGTGTCTGAAGACGATAAGAACCGTTGCTCTGGACTTTTGTGATAATGTAAGGACCTTCCCAATTGGCGTTGAGTTTGCCGATAGTGTCCTTTCTTTTGTTACTGAACATTCTTCTTAGGACTAATTCCCCTGGCTGGAAAGTTCTTGGTCGCACGCCTTTGTTATAAGCTCGCTTGAGTCTCTGTTGGTATTACTCGAGCTTTATAGTGGCGTGGTTACGTCGCTCTTCGAGGAGGTCGACTCCAAACGACCAGATCTGATTGTTGAGCTCTGTGTCGACCAGAAGAGACTTGGTCGTTCCAAATGTTAGTTCAGTGGAAATAACGGCCTCTACTCCATAGCAAAGACTGAATGGTGACATCCCTGTGGATGTGCGAGGAGTTGTTCTATAAGCCCATAAGATGTTCTCCAATTGTTGTGGCCATTGATCATGCTGGTCTTCGAGCTTCTTCTTCAAATTGGTAAGAATCTGTCGATTTGCAGCTTCGACCTGGCCGTTGGCTTGCGGGTACCTAGGAGTTGACCTTGAATGCTCGATTTTCCACAGGTCGTAGAATTTTTTGATATTCTTGCCAACGAACTGAGTGCCATTGTCTGTGACTACCCGTTTAGGTAGCCCGAACCTTGTGATGATATTTTCCCACATAAATCTTTGGACATCTGCTTGTGTTACGTTGGTTAAGGCAACAGCTTCCACCCATTTAGTGAAATAGTCTACGGCTACTAGAACGAACCTCTTCTCAGACTTCTTTTCTTTGATGAGGGGGCCCATGATGTCAAGCCCCCACATGTGGAATGGCCATGGGGCAGTGATGTTGATGAGATCGTTTGGATCCTGGTGTTGCTTATCAGCAAATCGCTGGCATTCTTTGCACTTTAAGACAAATTTCTTTGCATCTTCCTTCATTCTTGGCCAGAAGTAACCCTGGGAGATTGCTTTATGGGCTAAGGTACGCCCACCGGAATGGTTTCCACATTCACCTTCATGGATTTCTTGGAATATCATCTGTCCTTGCTTTGGGACCAAGCATCGTAATAACAATCCAGTTGCTGATTTCCTGAAAAGTTTGCCCTCATGGATTTTGTACATTGTGACTTTATGCAGCAATCGGCTGGCTTCCTTTTTGTTAGATGGTAGGGCACCAGTTTGCAGATAAACCATGAAGGGCTCTATCCAAGTCCCTTGGATGTCTTCTGGAGTTGTTTCAAGTAGATCGGAGATTTGATGAATATCTTCTTCCTTGAAGAGATATGCGGGCTGTGAGTTGATTGCTATAGTTAGGGCCCGCGGTCTGTCTGAATCGATCTTAGATGCTAAAAATGCCAGTGAGTCAGCATGCCTGTTGTCATCTCTGGGTATGTGTTCAATTGTGAAATAGCTGAGCTTGCTGATGAGCTCCTTTGCTTTGCTAGCATACCTGATGAGGTTGATCCCATTGATCTGGTAATTGCTGGTAATCTGATTGACTACCAGCTGTGAATCGTTGTACACCTTGAGACGAACTGCTTGTAAGTCGATGGCCATTTTTAGGCCCTGTATGAGTGCTTCGTATTCGGCCTCGTTGTTTGAGGTCGAGAAGTCGAGACGAGTTGCTCTTTCGAGCTGTGATCCTTCAGGAGAGATTAGCACACTACCTATTCCACTTCCATTGGAGTTGTGGGAACCATCTACATATAGCTGCCAAGTATCTGGGGGGTTGTCTTGGACTTGCCTTGTTTCAGGTTCTGGTTCCCAATTGACATCCTCTGCTGGATAGTCTACCAAAAATTCTGCGACGACCTGGCCCTTGACGGCCTGTCGTGAAACGAACTCGAAAGTGTAATCACCCAGCTCGGCTGCCCATCGAGCCATACGACCTGTTTTGTTTTTCTTTTCCAGTATGTGGCGTAATGGCTGATCGGTGATTACTTTTACAGTGTGTGCTTGGAAATAAGGCTTGAATTTGCATGCAGCGTAAAGTAATGCTAATGCTAACTTCTCCAGAGGTGTGTACCTTATTTCAGCCTGCTGTAAGACTTTGCTTGTGAAGTAGATAGGTCGTTCCACTTGATTGTCTTCTTTGAAAAGTACTGCGCTTATCGCAAAATCTGATGTTGCGAGGTAAACGCCAAGTACATCACCATCTACTGGTCTTGTAAGAACTGGTGGAGTAGACAGATATGCCTTGAGATCGTCGAAGGCTTTCTCGCACTCTTCCGTCCACTCATATGTAGCCCCCTTCTTCAAAATATGAAGCATTGGTCTACATTTATCTGATGCTCTGGAGATGAATCTGTTCAGAGCTGAAACCATGCCGTTGAGTTTCTGGATTTGTTTCTTTGTTGTTGGACTTGGCATGTCGATCAGGGCTCTGATTTGGTCGGGATTTGCTTCGATGCCTCGTCTGGTGACTAGGTAGCCTAGGAATTTTCCTGATGCGACCCCGAACAAACACTTTTCTGGATTAAGACGCATTCTGTATTGCCTTAATCTTTGGAATGCCTGGTCGAGGTTGTACAAATGATCTCGTTCTTTGTCGCTCTTCACTAGCATGTCATCAATGTAGACTTCCATTGTTCGACCTAGGAGGTCGTCGAACATTCTGGTGACCAGTCTTTGGTAGGTCGCCCCTGCATTCCTTAGCCCGAATGGCATGACTTTGTAACAGAAAATACCTTGCTCGGTTGTGAAAGAGGTCTTTTCTTGATCAGGCTCGTACATTGGGATCTGATTATACCCTGAGTATGCGTCCATGAATGACAGTAGCTCAAAACCGCATGTCTGATCGACTAGCCTATCGATTCGTGGCAGTGGGAATGAATCTTTAGGACAAGCTTTATTCAAGCTTGTGAAGTCGATGCAGACCCTTGTTTTTCCATTCTTCTTTAGGACTGGAACTATGTTGGCTAGCCAGTCTGGAGTATCGACTTCTCTGATGAAGCCGACCTGCTTGAGTCTATTGATCTCTTCGTTGACGGCTTCGTGAAATTTGGGAGCAAGTCTCCTTGGTTTCTGCTTCACAGGTCGATAATTGGGATTGATCCGTAGCCTATGGCATGCAATTGATGGATCTATTCCGGGCATATCGATATACGACCAAGCAAAAACATCTTTATTCATTGAAAGAAAATTTACAAAATTAGCGAACTTATCTTCTTCCAATTCTGAACCTACATAGACATACCTTGGGTCCTCATCTGACCCAATGTTAACTCGGACGCCTGGATCGGTGCTTCCGAGACTCAGCTTGGGGGAGCTCGCTTGCTCCTTCTGTAATTGCTATTTAGCAGGTTCAGCCTTTTCTTTGGACGGGCTCTTTGACTTGTTGTTCCCCTCCTGAACCTCTGTTGTGACTAGGCTCTTTCCTTTGACATTACCATCCTTGACTCCAGAGGTGGATGGCTTTGATGATGGGACAGCTTCAATAACACCGTGGCATTCTTGTGCGGTGTTCTGATTGCCGCGGAGTTCCATTATCCCATAAGGGCCGGGATAGCGGAATACCTGATGGTAAGTCGACGGTACACCTCTCATAGCATGGATCCACTTTCGACCCAGAATCGCATTGTACTTGCTTGCGATATTTAGGACGCTGAACTTGCTGGTTACAACGACCTTATCTTCCCTTCTGCCTACAGTGACGGGCAGAAGGATCTCCCCCTTAGGGTCTTCCCTTGAACTATTGAAGCCAAGGATCGGTGTGAAGTCTGGGATGAGCACTGAATCGGGCAGCCTCATGTCCTTGAAAGTTCGGTACATGAGAATGTTGCATGATGCCCCAGGGTCAATGAATACCCTCTTGATAGTATAATCTGCTATTCTGAGTTCAACGACCAGTGCGTCGTTGTGTGGAGTAACGACCTTGTTGAGATCGTCTTCAGTGAAGGTGATGTCAGTCTCTTGGCGGGCAGGGATGTTGAAGCGAGCTGCTCGGCCACTGATAGAGTAGACATGGTGGAGATGTTCCACTCGTCTCTTTTTGTCCCGAGAGACGGGGGTGTGATGAGATTCGTCAATCATGTAGACCACATGACTGTCCGAGTCGCTGTCGCTGTCAACCTTGTTTGCGACCTTCTTGTTTATGTGATCGCGTAGGTCGCCTGTTGGACCTAAGCGCTGGGAGAGGCTACGCCCTCTGCTGCGTGCTGGGCTTGCGGAGGCCGTTCTGGCCTTGCTTTGACCCCGCTTTGGTGAACGAGGAGGGGTTCTGGATTCCTTCCTCATTCGCTTGCCTGTGGACTCCTCATTCCTTCCGAGGATCCAATTATTGAGCCGTTTCTCGTCGGCCCAGGTCTGAAGTGTGCGCTTCAAGACGCGACAATCATCAGTTTGATGACACCGTACTTTATGGACTTTGCAGTACGGGCGACCAGATGTATCCTCTAACTGTGTGAAGGCAGGAATCTTGCACCAATGGTTGTGCTTGATCCTTTCGTAGATATAACCGGCTGGTCGCGTAAACCGGTGATATTCTCGCTGCTCGGTAGGCAGCGTCTTAGCTTTGAACCTCTTTCCATCTGATCGAGGTCGTTTGCTTGAGCCAGCCTCAATGTTGCTGACTACATGGTTCTTCTCCCTCCCAGTGAGGGCTTCTTCTAGCTTTATATAACGATCTACCTTTAGGTAGAGCTCGTCAAGTGATGAAGGTCTCTTCATTGCCAGAGACTTGTGCAGGTCGGACCCTTGGATCAGTCCGTGAGAGAAAGCAATAGTTGCAAAGGTCTCATGCTCCTTTGCGAAGTCCTGAATGGAATGTAACTCAGACTTAAAACGTGCAAAGAAAACACTAAGTGACTCACCATCCTTCTGCTTGACTTTGATGGAGTCAATGGTAACCGGGCGCTTCTTATTGTGGATGTAGAAGATGACGAATTGTTTTTCAAGCTCTGCAAACGAGCTGATGGATCCTGGCTTCAATCGATGAAACCAGTCGAGAGCTGGTCCGGTGAGGCTGGACTGAAACAGCAAACACAAAAGATGATCCTCCTTGATCAGAGGAAGTGACTTTCGGAATCCCTTGACATGGTCGGTTGGATCTTTGACTCCTGGATACTGGTCGAACTTGGGGGCATTCAGCTTGTTCGGCAGATCGTGTTCCAGGATCTCGTTGGAGAAAGGAGACTCCTGGAATTGTTGAAGGGACTGCACAGCAAGTTGCTCTGCAGTGTGGCTCTTGGATCGGTGAAGGAGAGCCTGAGATGCTTTGAACTCCGCCAGCTGCTGGCTGAGTTGCTCGAACTTTTGGTTGGAATCATCAACAGGGATGACTCCAAGTCCGCTATTTTCCCCTTGCTGGGGGTTGGTTTGGGCGGCTTTTAGACGCTCATTTTCTTCCTGCAGACGTGTAATTTGAGCCTGCAGATCTTGGATAGTGACTTCCTGATTGGTCATTGGAACGAGTGATTTTGATTTTAAGGGTGGGAGGGTTTTGGGTTTTCGATTATATCGAATTCCTTGCAGTCGGCGCCAAATGTATTAACCTATTTCTAGATTAATGCATCAACAGGGTCAGGTCGTTATGGAGACTTGACCAAATGGGGATATTGGAGATTGGGGTGGCTGCACCTCGTTGAGATCGAGATTGCCTACGTACTCTAGCTCGGGGGAATTGAACTTAGAGATCAAGCCATCGTAGTTCTGTTTATATAGAAGATTGAAGGGCGTGGATCGTGGATCTTGCAGATTCTCCGCCATCATAATGAGGATTAAATGTGTAACGCGCGAGGATCATCCCTGTGAATTAATTATGTAACTGATGAGAATATTCTGTGCATTGAAGAGGAGCACGTGTGAATAGCAGGTCGTTGGTCGTTGTGTAGTCTGGTCGCTTTAGTCAAGCTGTGAGCGGGTAGAGATTGTGGCGACCTGACAGATGGATGACTGTGCCACGTGGCTGCTTTTGATTGGTCGGAGTATGTAGTACCCCTACATGTGGTATATACATTCAATTGATAAAATTGTTAGTAGAGAAAAGTATATCTGAGATACAAGATTAGAAAGTGCGGGAATACTGTTTAATGCCTTGGAACGGTTTGGTTAATTGGAAAGAAATAAGGAATGGACTTGGAATGTGATTGTTTGACAAATGTTGTGTGGTTGTTTGATTAATCTAGTTGTTTTGGTAGTCACTCAAGCATTAGTACATTTGCCGCACCTGTAAAATTAAGTTAAGGAAATTAGATATTACCCTAGACGGCTTAGCCTGCGGGTTGACACTTAGAATATATTTTTGGGTATTTTCTAGATGGCTTAGCCTGCGGAACTAACCCTACAGACCTTCATAGCGTTCGGGGTTGGTCTGGGCGCCATTTTAGAAAGCTCAGGGGAGCTAGTAGAGGCCATGAGTTAGGCATACGTCGAGGCTAGCCAAAGCTTGCAGGTAAGCACCCACTTGGGTTTTGTTTTCCGCGTAGAGGGTCTTAACCATGGTCAAGGCACACTGGTGCAGTGTGGGTATGGCAAATGTGTGGAGTGCATCCTGTGGGAGGTGTACTAGTGATTGGGTATAGGTTGTGAAATATTGTTTGGATGCAAAGATTGATTTGTAGTGATTGAGTTATAATGTTGAGACTTTGGGATGACATGAATTATATTATTGCACTAATAAGGTTTTGCAGGAGGATGGGTCAATTAACATTTCTTGCAGGGCTTGACCTATCCTAATAGGAGGTGCAGCTCAGGTAATGTATTATTATAATTTAAAGTTTATTCTATTTATTAGATGAGATATATATAAGGACCGCGGAGTCTGTTGTTTTATTGTTTTTGGGAATGGAGTTCCCTACCCTTGTCTACTCATACCAGCATAATTTGCTGACCCATGTTGCTTGTTTTGCACGTGGGTATGTATCCTTATGGAGCGTAGGCGGAGGAGAGCAGCAAGTTGAGTACGATCGAGAGCAACATCATGAGGCTCGTGTAGATCCAGTTGTTCGGGAAGGAGTTTGAGATCGTAGAAGTTATATTTCATAGTAGGTTTAGTTCTTTGATTTGTTTGTCATTGGATTATTCAAGTTTATTTCATTTATTGGATTATTGTTGATTGGGGAATAAAGTACCTCAGTAGGAGTTGTTGAATTTTACTATTGGAGTTGTTTAGTTCATTATTTGAAATTTTCGGATTTTTATGGAAACGTGTTGGAGTTAAATTTTTGTATGGAAGTATTTGTCTCTAATGGTTATGGATTTTTACCTTGTGCAAATGTTTATTTAGATTACTGTCTTGATTTTTTTTTTCCTTTTATTGGCATCTTGAGGGTAATTTTGTAAATTCTCTCTTTTTGCCAATTTTTGGATATTAGGGTCGTGACACTGCACTTGTCCAACATAACGGCGTGGTAAAATATATATACCCTGGAAAACCGACCATACCCTGCAAGCTTGGTGATAAGTTCATGGTTAGAGCTTTGTTAGACCTGAAAGCGAGTGTTAATCTCTTGCCTTACACTCCTTGTACCTCAGCCTGGGTCTAACATACATGAAACCCACGAGCATGTCTTTATAACTGGCCGATAGATAATTGAAAGTACCTAGAGGAATAGTTGAGAATGTCTTAGTCAAAGTGTCCGACTTTTACTATCCTGTTGATTTTGTGGTGTTGGACACTGAACCTACTGCCGATGACTCGGTTCCCATCATCCTTGGTAGTTCATTTTTTGCCACCTCTAATGCTCTCATAAACTGCCGGAATGGTTCTATGGTTCTCTTCACTTTTGGATCTATGACCGTTGAAGTAAATATCTTTAATCTTGGCCAACAACCCCCTGATCTTTATCTATGTAAAGATGTGTGCCTTCTCGATTCTCTACCCTATGAGATGGTTCCTAGTTGCCACCCTAAAGATCAAGTTGTTAATTGCCCTACCATGGATAATGTTAACTTCGACATCGACCAATCTATTGCCCAAACCAAGACTCTTCTTTATTTTGTGCCTATCTTTGACCCCAAAGACCCTGAGGCCCTTGATTCGATTTGTTGCATTGAGTTCCAAGTCGAGACCATCCCTCCTTCTCCTGATCCTCTTCCTATCGAGCTGAAATGTGCCCAATTAGAGTCGGACGGTATTCATCCTGTTATCATCTCTTCATCTCTTACTACCGAACATAAAAATCAGCTTTATTTTCAAATTGGAAACAAAGTTTTGCTTTATAATCCTCGTTTGTATTTATTTTCTGGTAAACTTATGTCTCGTTGGTCAGGCCCTTTGATGTGTCTGCAGTAACTCCTTATGGTGTTATTACATGTGTTAATCCTGCAGATGGTTCTGAATTTAAAGTCAATGGTCAATGTCTTAAGCATTTTCATGAGTTAAGGCCTCCTGAAACTCTCTTAAGGGATCCTACCTATTTAGACTGACCCTTGACTTGCTGGTATCCGGACCCTCTCTGTGTTCCTTTCCCTTTCTCTATTTTGAGAGGTGTGGTTGAAAGTGTGTGGACCGTTAGTCCACAAACTCTTACTGGCTGAGTATAATTGATCCAATGCACCTTTTTCTCTTGAGCATCACCACCAAACAGACCTGTTTCTCGCTCTGTTTGGGGGTGGGGAAGTTATTTCCCATCTTCTTTTAAGTCTCGAGTATCTGAAGATACACAGGCAGCCCTGTGTATCTTCTAAGCCCGATCGTGCTTTATTGCTTCTCTTTTTGTTGTCAGGTTTAGTTGCATTTTGGCTGTTAAACCGCTCATTCTACCATCTGTGCTCAATTCTGTTTGGGGGTGGGCGCGGCCGGCCCACTCACTCTCTATTTGCTGGTTGATAATTATTGCGGTTACAAAATGCGTTGTTTTAAGTTAGGATTTCCCTTTATGTTTAGTCAGTCCTTTATTTCAGTTGTGTCTTAGTATGGAATTCCTTGAAATCTCTATGTATGTGGAGATAATTTTGTTTGGCAGGAATTAATAAAAGCGGTTTGAATTTTTAGTACATTTATGGTAATATCTTTCTATCTCTCTTTCCTATGCTTAGTATGAGCCTTGAGGACAAGATAATCTCTTTGTTTGTGGGTGGGGAAGTATTACAACCTTTTTGCAAAAGATTTTCAAACTTCTTTTTCCATACTTGTATAAAAATTCAAAATTTTTGAAAAATCAACAAAAATCTTTCTTACAAAGATTTTCCAAAAATAGGATAAGTACACCATCAATGATGAGTATAATGGTTGAATTCTATCTTTTTCAAGTTTAAAGACACTTATTGCTTCACCAAGTAGTTGAGTCTTATACTACATTTGCATGAGCATAAGCATGGCATTCATCTGCATTTATTATAGATTACATGTGCAAATACAACTACACCTTGAGAAACTTAAGGAATAGGTGTGGAGACTTAACCTAGTGAGCTTTTGACCCCCGTCCTTTTCTTGGAGAGTTATTATGTAAATCTGGAGTCAAAAGACTCAACCTCTCAATTTTGTCTGTTTTTAGTCTCATTCATTTTTATAGTTATCCTTGAGATGACATCAAGTGGGTGTAATATAAACTTGGGTCTTGTAGCTTATTCAAGATGTGATCACCATATCAGTACTTAGAGATGATACAAAGACATTTAGTTAAACCCTGTTTACCTTAGCCTACCCTGATGATATTTTATCCCTTAGGTTAACCATTTTGAACCTTTCTTGTTACTTAACCTTTTCCTTGAGCCCATTATCCTTACCCAACTCCATTGTAGGAGTAAATACCCTTAGAATGTTTTAGGTACTTTTACCCATTGTTTTTGGAACATGAGGATGATTGTTTATGTGGTTACAAGAAGAAAGGAGAAATACAAAGAAATCTCCAAACTAGTGAGATGAACCAAATATTGAAAATCAAAAAGTTTGAAGAATTCCAGAAAAAGCCAGAATCTTCCAAATCCAAAAAGAAAGGAAGATTCCCAAATAGGCTAGAGCTTGATTGAAATTTTCCCAAAAGAAGATGAGAAACACTTCTTCCCAAAAGAAAAATTCCAAAAATTTCTCCATGTGTTGTATTACAAATCACAAGTATTGAAGGCTCGAATGTTCAAAAAATGTTTCACAAAAGCCTTTTTCATTTCTAGCCCTGTCCTAAGCCAAGTTACAACCCATTACTGTCTTTTGTAGATCTAAGCTGATATGGTAGGATGTGGGGAGTAAGTGAGAAGATGCTTAGGTGAAAAACCCGACATCTCAAGCAAGGCTAATTTTTTCCATTCTTTAAGACTAAGTTCATTCCATTACACCAGTCCGTTCTTATTGATATATGTGAGATAATTGTCCATCTTCTTTTCTCACATAGAGGTAAAATAATAAACACCATCTCTGAGTGACTTTATTTCTGAGTGTATGACTGTGAGGCAGAAGTCAAGGCGACCTTTCCAAAGGTGACTTATGCCCCGTGGTAGTATGGGTACATGCTTGTATTCGATGCATTTGAGACCGTTATACTTGGTTTATATATCATATCTTATTCATGCATTTGTAGTATGTTATCTCATATGAACGGTTTTGCAATACTTATCCTTATCCTTGATATGACCATTTCTGAGGTACATGGTAGAAAATCATATTCTTGGATTAGTCATTATAGTAAGTTTGTGGGTATCTTCTCTGGAAAACCCTCAGGAGACTATAACTCCTCCACCTAGGGAATCCTTGTGGTTAAAAGCTTTGATGCATATGGTTAATGCAATCACCTTAGTTATACTTCTCTTTTAAGTCCTTTATTTCTTCTCATCTTTGCTTGAGGACAAGCAAAGTGTTGTTTGGGGGTATTTGATCGGTCCTCAAAAATGTATATTTATCCCCCGAATAACACCTTGTTTATATAGCACTTAGCTTATATTATTGTATTATATCTATTGATTAGTGCTTTCTTGTCTTTTGTGCAGGTTTCATGAGCCGAAATGCGAATATTATCTAAAAACCCGCGAAAGTCAAAAAAAGCAAGCAAAAAGGTGTTATTTGCACAAGGGAAGGAGAATCGATATTTGCACCCACAAGATCTATTGAGGGCACCCCACGGTCAGCTCTGTTGACTTGACTTTAGGTCAAAGTGGGGCGGTCCAATTCTCAGCCCAAACCGGGTCCTACTTAAGCCTACAAGTCAAAATTTCTATTTTAGGCCTTATTTGAGTCCAAACTTAAAAAGGCCTTATTTCTATTTTAGACCATCTCCAGTGGTCCTCCATTCCTCCATAAAATAAGCACTATTCATCCATTTTCATCTCCAGTGGTCCTCCACCTCCATGAGATTTTCTTCCATTCATCAAAATTTCCTCCACTTATGGAGGGAATAGTGGCTTTTGGAGGAAGAATCGAGGGGGTATTTTTGGTGAGGTCCCAATCATTATTTCTCTTGGTTAACGTAATAAAGTTTGTTGTCATCATTAAACGTGATAAAAGACCTATCTACCCTTATTGATTTAAATATTTAATTAAATTTAAAGTCCATATATATTAATTACATATTATGTTTATATTAATTAATTAAAATTTAACATAAATTTTATGAATTAAATAAATTTTAAATGTTTAATTAAATTATTTTAAATGTTTAAATTATTTATTTAAATGTTTAATTAAATTTAAAGTCCATATATATTAATTACATAATATATTTATATTAATTAATTAATATTTAACATAAATTTTATTGTTAATTTATTTTGTGTAATTAAAGATAAGTAAAATACATACAAATTAGAAAAAAAAAATAAATAAACAATTAATACTTATTAATATATTGTACCGCTAATTACTATTTGTTTAATATAATAAAAATATTTATACAAACTATGTGATTATACTTATTAATAATTAAGGAAGGTAAAAATGAAAAGAAAAATGAAGATAATGAAGGGTAAACCATCTCCAACCGTTACTCTATAATTTTCCTCTATTTCATTGATTTTGGAGGAAACAAATGAAAGAAACGGTTGGAGACCAAAACGATTTTCCTCCACTTTAACCTCCAAAAGACAAGAAGAGGAACCACTGGAGATGGTCTAAACAATTGCATGCCCACGTAATTGTTTCTGGACTTCAACAATAAAGAGCATTATCTTCCTAAACTCATCACTTTCTTCGCCATTACTGACCCCTCGTCTCTCGATTCCGCTCGTGTTATTTTCGATCACATTCATACCCCCATCAACCTTTATTTACAACACCATGATTAGAGCTTATGCTTCAAGTCCCCATCCACGACAAGCATTACATCTCCATTGCCAAATGCACAAACATGGCCAGTCACCACCTGATAAATACACTTTCCCTTTCTTGTTCAAAGCTTGTTCTAATCTTATTAATCTTCGAAAAGGCGAAGAAACCCATTGTCAATTGATTAAATACAGTTTTAACTTGGGGGATTAAGGTTTTGGTACATGTAATAATAGTGTATTTAGGTTTTGATGGGATTTAATGATGTAATTTGGGTTTGGTACAAAGTCAGAGGAGACTAACCGTTGACTTGTGTGTTTGTTAAGTTGACTTTGGTCAAACCAACAGATTTTTTCAAAATAGCCAAAATACCCTTAGAGCCCACGTGATACTCACGTGTTCAATTTAAATTCAAACTTTAGTAGCCACGTGTCAGGTATCCGGTTGAAAGATCTACCGGCTAGTATGATAGGTCCGTTGGGAATAATATCTTCTCCAACGGTATACTCCTTTAACATCCTTATATAAACCATGGTAACTGCCACCACTACCACCATCACAACCACCACCACCACCACCACCACTAATTTATTCTGATTCATCAACACAAGTTAAAGAAGCTTTCTTACTTGTTAAAATGGCACCAAACTCAAGAAATTTCAAGACAACTGTGGTTTTGGTCCCAGATGTAAGCTTACGTACTCATTAATGGCAGAAATTGTACCAAATCCTAAATATTACATTAACAGAAAGTACTGCATCCTAATACAGTAATACACAGTTTGGGGTATTTCCTAATTTTCTGTATTTTTTTCTTACAGACTAGGTGCCAACTATGTAAGGATGAAGGCCACACAGCACCAGTATGCCCATACCTACATGTGAGATGCAAGGAACCTGGATGCTCAGAAATGATGATAATGATGATAGGAATTGATCAAGATGAAACAACTGAAATGAAGCTTCTAAAATGTGAAAATGACAAGTGCCCTGGAAATGAGCTAATCAGTGTAACCAAGTACCTGCCAAAGTCTAAGTACCCAAAATGTAGTGGAAGTGCTTAGTGTCCAGGAATAATCGGAATGATCAAGTGTATGCAGTGTGTGTGTTGAGTGTTTTAAGTGTTCAAAAATGTATCATTTCCCTTTATCAGTAATATGCAACAATTCCCTTTATCAATAAAATGCATTTCAAGTCAAAGAAAAACTAGACAAAACATACAATATCCATATCGAGCTCCAAATCCAACAACAATAACCATATCCAAGTCTGAAATATCATATGCAGAAAACAAAAGACAAATAGATAAATAAAAGGCTCACTGTTCCCTCTGGTCCCTCTGAGCACTGTAAGGGTAAAACCATCCATTCCATCCACTCATTGTTTCACCACCTCCACCATTTCCAGCTGCACTTGAACCCCTTGAACCACCATTTCCAGCTGCACTTGAACCTCTTGAACCACCATTTCCAGCAGGAATTTGAGGTGGGTAGGTAGAGATGTACCAGCACCACCCCCAAGCTTTGGCATTTTCTTCTTATGTTGCACATATGTTTCACCACCATAGTTGTTACTCTTCTTCCTCTTGTTTTTCATCTTTTTGTATTCTTTTTCACCAAGTTTCTTTCTTTGAAGACATGTCCTAGAATTATGATGAGCTTCACCACATAGTCTACACTTCCCGTTTGATGAAGGTTGATCTTCATCATCACCCTTTATCCTCAGAGTCCTAGGCCTACCTGGTTGTGAATTATAGGGAGGAGGTAGTACCTTCTCATGTTCCCCAACCTAAACAAAAGTTTTAATTAGTAATGTACAACAATACTTAATTAGTAATTTAATCAAATTAATTAGTAAACCAACACTGACCTTGTCCCAATCTTCCTCATTATCAATTGGATAAATGAACACTGCATAAGTAGCTCTAAATTTCTCTACACTATAGTATGGACTGCAATACCTGTGCACAAGTAATGTGATTAGTATATAAATTATTGGAAAATAATTAAGACCAACCTAAAACAAAAAATTTGATAGAGTCATTGCTTACCTCACCCATGGCTCTCTCCTTGGCCTAATCACTGCCACAGCATGCACACATGGCAACCCAGTTATCTCTCAAACCATGCATCTGCATCTGTGTGCAGCAAGGTCCACAGTGAACTTCTTCTTCGACACATTATTCTGTGCAAAGAAAACATGGTCTGCAACTCCACCAACTGTATACCTATTGTATTTTTTCTGCAATTGCTCAATAACATACATGGCAGTTGGAACCAACCCTTCAGAAGGCATTTCTGTAGATTGTAACCTCCTCTCATACAACGATCCAATCAAAGACAGTATGTAGGAGTCAATAAACCTGATAATTGGTTTATCCCTAACATGCAAAATTGCATTGTTGAAAGATTCACTGAAGTTGTTTATGACTGCATCACATTTAGAAGTTCTATCAAACCAAGCCCTAACCCATTGATGTTTAGGTACTTTCAATAATCACTCAACTGCATCCTTAGCATCTTTTTCCATAATGCCTAATATTCTATCAAATTCACTCTCCTTATAAACCCTTGCAGCCCCCCATGACAGTTTCTCTAAGTGGTCACCCTTGAAATGAGAACCATTAAAATTTTTGTACATGTGTCTGAAGCAATACCTAATAATTAAGCAAATAACTAAAATCATTACAATTATAACTACGCAATCAATAATTAATTAGTAATTATCAAAATCTTTCACCTTTAAGTCTAACCTTCTTCAAAAAGCTTTCATCGTTCTCTTCTTGTTCAAATTTTGGTGTGAAAAACTTTGGTTCAGAGGTTTTGGTAAGAGAGAGAAAGTGTGTTGCTGGAAGTGTTTGGAGAGAGAGAGAGAGAATGTGTGTTTGCTGAGAGAGAAAGTGTTTTAGGGTTTCTTGTTAGTGTTTTTTGGGTTTGGGTCTAATGGTTCCCCTATTACCCAATCATTCCCAAGCATATTTCCCGCTAATACACGTGGACAAACAACAAGCGTTCGATTAATTCAACGGTGCAGCTGCTTCCACGTACTAATGGTAGGGGTAATAATGGAATTTTATGATTTAGTTTTAATTATCACGTATTTCACTCGTGAAGGGGTAATAATGGTATTTTTTTATTAAATAACAGTCAACCGACAGTCAACGGTTAGTCTTCTTTGACTTTGTACCAAACCCAAATTACATCATTAAATCTCATCAAAACCTAAATACACTATTATTACACGTACAAAAACCTTAATCCCCATAAACAAATAGTGGAGCTGAATAATTTGGTGGTGGTGAGCAGATTGATTTAAGAGGCGAGTAAGCTGGAGTAAACTGATCGAAGAGGTTGAGGTCAAAGATTAAATGGAAGTCAGATGACTAGCACGTGAAAGGAAGGGTTGTCCAAGTACAGTAAAACCCCTCTATAGGAATACTCTATATAGGAATAACCTCTACATAGTCATAAAAAATTTCGGTCCCAACTTAGGACCAGATATAAATAGGAATAATATTCATATTTTTATAAGTTATAAATTTTTTAGGTCCCATGTAGAAGAAAATTGCTTCTACATAGTTATAATTAAGTATATATTAACAAAAAATATATTACATATTGACAAAAATATTAAAGAAAATATAAAATTCGAGATATTTAATATGTTTTTTTTTATTTTCTAACACTTCTCATCACTAAGTTAGTATATGTGCACTATATCTTCAAGCTATACTATTGTTTTGAAACTATACCATTATTGAAATTATACGATAATTTTCTTAAGTAAAACTCTATTAAGTTATAACCTGTATATAGTAATAATTCATTTTAGTCCCAAGAGTATGACTATAGAGAGGTTTTACTGTATTAGCAAAAAATTGGATGGGTTGACTGAAGTCAAAAGATTTGACTAGCAGTCAAATAGTAGAAGTAGAACTAAAATTCAATTACACATTATTTTTGGACCAAACTTAATTACATATGTTCTACTAGGACCAAAAACTAAATAACCTCTATAAAAAGGATGAACGGAATTTTTTTTTCTCTGCACTTAGTGACACCCGCTTCTTTGTATCTCACCTAAGTTAAGTTATATTTTCATTTTACTATGAATAAAACACAACCTGACTATATTGTCATATAAATCTAAAAATATTGAATTAGATAAAAGATGCTATCTTTGAACTGGACCTTTTATGGAATTCTCAAACAGTAGTTTTCCTCACTTATCTGTGCATCTTCTATTCATGCACTACTTTTCATCAGTATATCTGGTCTGCAAATTAAAAGAACCAAATGACTGCTTCAATTGCCACTGTCAATCTTTATATTAATTTATTTAATATTCTGCAAATTAAAAGAACCAGATGGCTACTTCAATCGCGACTGCCAATTTATGTATTAATTTATTTTTACTATAATGGGATTCGGATGAACCAAACAGTAAGTCAAAAACACCCTATAATGGAATCAGACCAGTTTACGAGAATCCCTAACCAAAGCTCATAACAAAGTGCAGACGAACACACAAATCAGCATAAATTCTTCAGGTCTTTATCGGTTTTTTTTTTCTAACGCATGCATGAAACAACTGTTGAAAAAGATATGTGCCGCCTTTCGTATAAAATTAATCTCATGTGGTATTTAGTCTCATGGGCCAAATAAGATAAGACCCATCCTTATATACATGAACCACAATTGCAAAAGCAATCTGTTACAAACATGGGTCAGTTTTAAAAGAGGGATAAAACTAGTACCCTAATTAGCCAGTCCGCCCGTACGGACAATATGAATACCTATTCTCACCCAGCATCTCTATTTCTTTCCTCCCCAGAGCCTGACCCAGAAACTTCTTCTACATTACTGCAAGACGTGAAAAATATGTCCTTAATCTATTTCAAATTCTTATAACCAAGTATAAATTAATGAAGTTGATCTATTACTGTTTCATTACGTATGTGAGGAAGAGAGACATACTTGGGAGACACAGAACTAGGATCTGTGCTGCCTGCAGAGGGTTTCTTGTAATACCGAACTGAAATCAACGGTCCTCTGGTTACTATTGAGGACTCTGGAGAACCATCAAAGCTTGCATGTGAGCTGTTTCTTGAAAACATACCTGCAAACAAAAGTTTGAGATCACAAGATTGCACAAGTAACCTAAAACGTGAGAGCTACTTTAAGATCGACAGACTTGCAATAATTAAATATTAGAAATATGTTTACAATACTAAAAACAAATAAACCATTTCATTTAGTATACCCGGAAGTCATATATGATGATGACTACAAACTGATAGATCACATAATTTGGGTAGACAATGTCTCAAATTAGAATGTCTTTTTCGGGAATCTACATAACTGCTAGGTTTATCAAGCGCCGCTCCCTATAGCTGCAAAGAGTGATTTACAGAATTGGGAGCAAATGCAATTCATACAGAATCAATTATCATCATCATACATGAGAACCCAATAGACCTGAAAGGTGAAAAAGTACATGTATACTTATTACAGTATGTTTCAAGTATGAAGATCACTTAAATTAACACAAGAAGACATTATGATAAGAAATGTACTATATCTAAATTTCTATCATATGCCTGGAACAATTTCTATTTAACTTTTGCGTTTTAAGAAGCAAGTCAAAATTTAGATGATGCAACATATTCTAGATCCTATTTAGTCAAATGTCTATATTGGATACAGGGATAATCCGAGATCCATTGGGTCATAGAGATCAAGTGTCTGTAATTGATAGTATGTGCTATTGTACTTTGGAAACAACATGGCAATAGATGGAAAATGAATGATTTGGCACAAAACTACAGCATGAACATACTATAGGTCCACTTCTGTTTTTCATAGCCATTGATCTAATATAATACTTGCACTCAATACAAACGATACAAATACTAGGACAACATAAACATAACAATAGGCCTCCACTGTTTATCATTGCAAAAGTTGAATAATGCTCAAAAGCACATTTCTTACAGATATTTGGAGACCACATGTTTGCATCAAAGAATGAACTCCAACAAACACATCATAATCTTAAGATAAGAACTTAATCATTTTGTGTAGAGTTGCAGAAACATGAAAAATTCAGAAATCAGCAGAATGCGAATGATACAGATCATCAGACTGATTCTAAGGTACAAATATTTATGGTGTTAACTTGGTGTAGGTTGCTAGTAGTGGACCAAATATACAGACAGATTTATTCTAGCACAGAAGTGTTTTGCATGCTAGACTTTGACATCTACAACAAGAAAATTACCCAGATTTAGTATTCACACAAAGTTCTACCCCAAAATCTACATTCTCAAAAGGAGAGAGCCACCATTCTATCTACTACTGACAGCATACATTCTGACTTGAAAGGAATTTCCATACCTTGAAAAAATATTATAAGGCAGAAGAGGAGAGTGACGATCATCGCGCAAAGACTACTGCTAGATGATGATGACGACAAAGATGATACCTTTGCTGCTCTATTCTTTTTTTGTGCCTTTAATCGCTCAACTCTTGCACGCTTCAACATTGTAAGTTCTGAGATTTCTCTGACAAGCTTCTGATCAACAACATCCAATGATGGACCTCCTGGGGGCCGTGGTGGTTTGGGATGCTTTTTTGCCCCCTTATTCCGTTTTTCTTTAACTGATTTCTTTGGAAGAAGATTCACATTCTCCTCTCCTCCCGAGCTCTTATCCGTACGCGAATCTCCATTCTCCATAGAGGAGTTTGAAACACTATTGGAAGATCTTAAAGAATGTTCATCTTTAATCGATTCGTCTAAGCTTATAATTCCACTCCAAACCTTACCCAAATATATCTTTGCTTGTCTAACAGCCAAAGCGGGATCTTTGTTTCCTTCATCTTCGCTAGTTGTTCCACCACTTTCAAGATCAACAACTACATTTCTTTCTCTTGGAACCATGTAACCCATTACAAACCGAATATTATACTTCCCTTTGCCCACCCGTTTTAATCATAAAAATCAATTCTCTGTCTAACTAATATATGATTTTCAAATAAGATCCCAATTAGAAGAATTCAACAACACCACCAAAAAAAAAAAATATTGTGAAATTACAATCTTTTAATCTCCCTATTGATCCGTTTTGGCTCTCCAATAATGCAAAAACCCCAACAAACATCGCCCTTCTAAACAACAACACAAGCTATATGTGTAATATCATCAGTAAATAATTTCCTCAAAAAACATATAACCTGCAATTTTTAACACAAATTAAAAACTTCTAAAAAAATAAAAAAAATTAAACCCCAAAATACATAGAGATAATAATGCAACTAAAAAAAATTATTCAAAAAATACCAAAAAACTTAAAATGCCGATTGTTAACTCATTATACAAACATATAACATGAAATTAAACAAAGCCCAAATCTTAAAATAACAGGAAGAACAAAGGGTACGTATGGAAAGAAAGTACCTTGAAGTTGAAGGTGAAAAAAAAAGAGAGAAAAAAAACACTTAATAGATTCGACGTTGAAAATTGTAAGAAAGAAAAAAGGGAAAGGGGTTTTCCTAATATCTTTCTTTAAAATCCCACAAACTAAATTTAGAGAGAGAAATAAAGAGAGAGAGAGATAAGGACGAGTGATGGTTACGAGAAGAAAAAAGTTGTTACTTTTGTAGTTAGAGAGAGAATGAGAGAGTGCGGTTGCTTTCATGGGTTAATTATTAATAAAAACGGAGGAGGTTGATTAGGAGTTTATTAAGGAAAACTGCAGGCAGAGTTGATCTTATTATTTTTGTTGGTGGAGTTTTTTTTTTTTTTTGTTAATAGTCATCTATATGTATATATACATACCAGTGTCTTAGCCGGTGTGTAATTTTAATTTATCCATTTTTTATTACCATTCAAATTTTAAGTTATTAATTTTTTAAAATATTATAAATTATACTAATTTATTAAATTTTATGAAATAATTATTTTTTAAGTAAATTTGAATAGTTTTCTTAATATTTTATAGGTGTCCATTATATTTTTTTTAATTATTGGACCTTTTACTTACAAATATAAACTAGTCCTTAAACCCATGCAATACACAAGTAGATCTGATTGTTTTAGAGTTTTCTTTTTGGGTTTTATGTTGCTTTTGGTTTGTAACTTGTAATATTTTGATTAGCCTGTTTCAAAAATCTATGATCTGGTATGATTTTATTTAGAATTATTATAAATCTTTGAGTATTGAAATTGAATGATTATTATATATATACATAGAAATTAAACTCAAAGCAGTTGAAGATATCTAAGAGAGTGGGATTTTGTAGCACTCTCAATTCTCAAAGTCTCAATTAGAATTTGGTTTGGCTCGGTTGTTGAGGCTTCATCACTTTGGGAAACAATCTTTTCACAGTAGTTCATTAGCAGTCGAGCGTCTTTTAATTGGCTTGTAACAGTTAACATCCTGAAAATTTGAAATATTTAGCAAACTATTATGATGATAAAGATGATTTACTTGTAATGTGACGAAGAGATCCCTTTAGGCCCATTTAGTTAAGCCTTTCCGGAATGCAACCATACGATCCATGTCTGTGAATCTTGCGACCTTTTTTTGATATAATCCCATCTGCAACACATTTACATACATTAAATCACAAATCAAGGGAAACTCAAATTTCATGAAATTGCAGTAAGTAGGTCTTACTGCTACTTGGGTCCCCTTTCATATCCCCACCATTGAAATGTATTGAAGATTATATCATCATCTTTATTGGACTCTATTTTTTATTTTCATTTACTTTTTGTCAATGTCTACTAAGCGCAACGAAAGAAAATAGATTACTGGTTCTCCATATTCCTGCAAAATATACTTTATGTCAAGTTGAGAATGTACTTGAAAATGACCATCACAAACATGTTTAATGTGTGTCCACAATAATATCATATTAATATTATTAATAATATTATTAATAAACTTGCATACCTGCCCATTTGACTTAGAATACTGGCGAGGTTTGATTTCTGTGTCGTCGAGAGATCTTCAGCAAACATCAAATATACATGGATCAAATATAAGCATATAAGCAGACATAGACTTTGAGTGAAGAGGAAGATGGAGAAGTTGTACAAATGTAGTAAATCATCTGGTGATTTCAATGTACATCGTGGAGATACTTGTAAATCACTACTTCCACCAGATAATTATTTAGCTACTTATTCAAAAAATATTAGTGGTAAACTTATTGAAGTTAAAATTGTTGAATTGAAAGAAATTCGAGTTAGGGCATTATATCAATGGTAGTCAATTATTGGTATTAAATCTAGTGGTGATAATTTGGTTTACTGCCTATAAAGAATTTGAGTTAGGGTTACTTATGAAAGTGGTTGTATTTAATATGTGAAATTACATATTGACTCATATTTATTTATTTTGTGTAGTTACAAAAATATCCAAATTGAATGAATTTCTCTTCAATTGGGTTATTAATTTCAGCCTAATTGAAGAGATACAGTAAAACCTCGATAAAATAATACCCGATAAATTAATTATCTCCTTTAAATAATATTTTTGGCTGGTCCCAACTTGGGCATAGATTGATAAATTAATATTTCGCTAAATTTATTAGATAATACATTTTAGAAAAATTCTTGAACGCCCAACTAATATATAAATTAATATCAATATACAAATATATTTTATATTTTTTTATAATAAAAGTCAATTGTTGCTTGTTTTTTCTCAAAATTGATTTTGGTTTGAACCTTGCCTCTGAATTTTTGTAGTGTGATGAGTTGATCTGGTGTTGTATTTTGTATTGTAAGAAGAAATTATACCAATATCATTATCGATTTTAGTGCTTCTTTTCGTGGAACGGGTTCTAGAATAAAATGATTATCCAACTTCATTATGTTAGCCCCCAAAAAGAAAGATATACATAAAAATAAACTATTAATTTATATAAATTAATAGTATATTAATTAATCGATGAATTAATATCTCGTTTAATTAATAATTTTCTCTAGTCCCAAGGCTATTAATTTATCGAGGTTTTACTGTATATTTTTAGGGGTACGGGCTGGACTTGATTATACTTGGGATTGGGTATACTTTTAATTTTTTTTTACTGGGCTTAATTATGGCCGTGATTTGGTCCAACTGGTTACGGGTTGGACTTGATTATACTTGGGATTGGGTATACTTATAATTTTTTTTTATTGGGCTTAATTATACCCATGATTTGGTCCAACTGGGCTTGATTATATCTGTGATGGTGGTTCACTTTTGCGTAATTACAAATATACCCAAACTTAATCAAATTTCTCTTCAATTAGGCTATCAATTTCAATCTAATTGATAGCCTAATTGAAGAGATATTTTCTTAGGGGTATTTTGTGCTTTAATAAAGTATAATAGATTCAGTCCATAAATAAAAATATGTTAAATTACAATAAAACCATTAGTTAAAGGGTATTATATAAAAGGAGGGGTTTCAGGGACTTAGGAAATGTTTGACTCAATTTTGACTCAATCCTATTTTGGGTACTTGTACATATTGGATTGATATGATTTTTGGTAGATATGATCTTCTTACTATAAAGATCTACTACATAAAAACTCAGATCATTTGAATATATTTAGACCCATCAAATGTAATATTAAATTCAACGGTAAAAATGAACGTTCCACAATACATTAACTTGTAATATGATTTTTCTAGGGTTAGAAAATTCAGATTATGATAAATTTTGGTGAAGATATCGTACATAATGAGAACATTCATCCTACGAAAAATCATGCCAATCCAACATGTACAAGTACCCTAAATTGGATTGAGTCAAACATTTTCTGAGTCCATAGAACCCCTCCCTTATATAAATTTACCAAAAACCATGACTAAAAGGATATTTCAGTCAGAATTAGGTGACAAAATTCTAAAGCTCAATTCTTATTAACCGGGACTTACCCCTGAATTTTTTTCAGATTTATAATAGTAGTATAGATATCTATAGTAGAGCGAAAAAGTGTTCCCCATTTGACAAAGAGGGGTCAGGATTTGTTGTTTATAAATCTACAATCCAGAGTTAAGCTAGCCGTCATTACGTGGTCCCACAGTGAGACAAGGAGGGTCATGATCTGTTGGTTTAAAATCTAAAGGTCCTGAGATATCGATATTTGTGTGTCGTCTATATTAAATAATACAATTTTAATTTTTGTTGTGTCCACATGTTGGCTGAAAACGTGGTCCCACTAAGAAACAAAGAGGGGTTAGATATGTTGCATCGAAATCTAACAGTCGAGAGATATCGGTCTTTAATGATACAGTTTTTGTTGAACGTGGACGTTTGCAATTTCGCCTTCTCTACTTGGACGACACGCAGCTCTCTTCTTCCCTTTCTACCTCATCTGTTGCTTGCTTTGTTTTAAATTTTTACTTCATTATCGCCTCTGTTTTCTTTATTGCTTATCTTCTCTCAACAAATAATCTCTCCTCTGCCTAATTTATCTCTTCTGCTATATGACTCATCTTTCTTTTTTATCTCTCTCCTAACATTCATGACTTATTAAAACATACTCACAAGTAGTTTCGTGTCAACACCAGAGCTTCAATATGATTGTTATATGACAACTGCTACAATTTCATAACTTATCCTCAATCTAAATACATACGATTTCCTCTTTCACATATTCTTTCTGTTAGACTGTGTGGCCAATCCGCCCAGATAAACGGTTAAAATCCACGAGTGATAGTACAATTTGGCGTATGAATTACAACCTCACCTCGTAGGATAAAATGCCAATTACATATTTATCATTTATTTTGTTTAAACTTGTGTTTATTTATGTATTATATGATGGGCACATGAAATAATGTTTATATTATATTGATACTGCCAAATCGGGAGGCATGGCTCCTTGGTATGGATGTATCATGTTGATGTGGTCAAAAATCGCATTTGATAATGCCTAATGGCTAAATTGGTTATGGATGGACTTGGTTGATTAATTCTCATTGGTTAGTGCTAAACATGACATGTGAGAATTACGTGGATTTATGGTTTAACTTTGAATTCTATCTATAAATATCCAAGAGTCCATGGAGGAATAATATCTTTGAGAGAAAAAAATCCAGTTCATCCATAATCAATGATTTCTCTAATTATTCTTTAGATTTATCGTCTTTCTATCTTTGTGCAAGAGATTATATATATAGTAGTAATGTTTCCATTTAAATCTTGGGCGTCCAGATTTGGAAAGTTATTAATGTTGCTGCCTTCTTAATCATAATTGTGGTGCGTGAAGATTGGAGATTATTGTTTGGTCTACCAGTGGTATCATGAGCCTTTAATCCAGCGCACTCATTCAATCTTTACTTTATTGTGGTAATCTCTTTCCTCACTTTGTTTTATCAGTGGCTTCTAAGGCTGTAAGTAATGAACCTAGTAAGACCGAAAAGTTTAATGGAACCAATTTTTCAACATGGAAGAGGCGCATTAGGCATATACTTTTAATAAAAGACAAGATTGAGTATGTGCTTGATGTGCCAACACCCACACACCGCCCACAAAAATGATCGAGTGTTTTATTTTATTGAAGATGATACAATCAGGGAAAAAAAAAACGGACCCAATTAAGGTGTGGAAATATAAGATTGGACCAGTTAGGGAACTAATGGTAAAATAGGCCCAACCGCTGATTTCCGTGTCTTATGGACTAGTTTACCCTTCGACTGATGCAAAGACTTGTTTGCATATCATAAACATATAAACATATTTATTTATATCAGTCACAATACAAATATAAAATGCAAAGACTTGTTTGCATACTTGCAAACAACAACATAAACCATAAAATGTAAATGCAAAGAATTGTTTGCATACTCGAAACGACGACAAGATAAACTAGAAAATGTAAAGACTTGTTTGCATCAGTGACAACACATAAAGATTAAATGCAAAAACTTGTTTGCATACTCGAAAAAATGACATACCATAAAATGCAAACATTTGTTTGCATAAACCAGAAGGGTATTATCGGTAGTGAAAGGGCCATTTTTACAATATCAACGTTAAATGGGTCTTTTCATATTTTACAAATGCTTAATGAGGGCCAATTTTACAAACCGGGCCTTAGTTGGGCCAATTGTGTGTTTATAGGTGCTTAATGAGGGCCTAGAACCATTTCCATGTGATACAAGTGGTAGATCAACTGTGTTAACTTTTATGGACTCTGACTTAGAGATTATGTATGAAGGTCAACCTACTGCTAGAGAGATGTTTGAGCTGTTACACAAGGTTAGGGTCGACAGTCTGAAACTTACATCCAATTGTTTATTGAGAAATTTAATACTACTAAGATAAAAGAATCTGAATCCGTTGTAAATCATTATAGTCATATACTGTTCTTGTTAAAGAATTAGCTATTGTTGGTCATCCTATACATCAAATGCATGTCTCTACTGTTTTACATAGTCTTCATATTTCATGGGATCCTGTAGTTATTACAATTAATTTGTCAAGAAGAGAAGTTACTATGAATAATTTGCCTGTTGTTGGGTCTTGAAACTCAACGCAGAGAAAAAAAAGGTGAAAGTTCTCAAATTCATACGACTGAAGATGTACTCACTCACAAAAACAAGAATGGTTTTGAACCAAACAAAAAGCCATTCAAAAAGAATTTCAAAATTTTTAATAAAACGAGCAAGTTCATGTAAGGAAAACCAAAAGTTTTCCTTCCTCATTATATGGTCATCATTAGGAAATCAGTTTTCTTATTAATTATATGCTAATTAATAATCAAAATGGTTACAATCTAGAGCTTTAATTTCCTTATTATTGACCTTGATGGATGGTCAAGATTAAATCTTAAAGATCTGGAAATTTGGTCCTCTTTCTACCTATAAGTAACAACTTATGTCCATCACAAATGGTTGTTCAAATCATGATAATGAAAACACATAACTTAAGCTTATAGGCAAAGAAACAGAAATCATTCTTCCTCCATTGAAGCTTTTTCAAGAAACAACTACAATAGTTCCAGACATACAATTAGATTACTCTCTTCATCATGATGTCTGGAGGTATGTTTAACTGACTGAGTTCATTACATATGTGATAGTCATGTATTTCCAAATTTGGGGTTGTCCAGCTGAAGCTAGACTATACAATCCACATGAAAAGAAATTGGATTTTAAGACGATCAGTGGTTACTTTATTGGTTACCCAGAAAAATTCAAAGGATATAGGTTTTATTGTCCTAACCATAGTATGAGAATTGTTGAAACCGGTAATGCCAGATTCTATGAGAATGGTGAAATCAGTGGGAGTACAAAACAACAAGAAGTGGTCATTCATGAAATAAGGGTACCCATCCTCTTACCCTCTATTCCGAAAGATATTGGGAATCATCCCATTGTTGAACCCGTTCACAATGAGGAAAACCCAATAAATGATCAAGAACTCCATAATGAGATTATCACCAATCAGAATGTTAATGAAGCACCACGGGAACCAGCCTTAAGAAGATCTCACAGACAAAGGAGATCAGCTATTCCTGATGATTATATGCTTTACCTAATAGAATCTGAAGGGACTAAGGACCCGATTTCTTATTCACAAGCCATTAAGGACGTTAATTCTACTAAATGGATTGATGCCATGAGAGATGAATTGAAATCTATGGATAATAATAAAGTATGGGAAGTCGTTCAATTGCCTCCAGGGCACAAAGCAGTCGGTTGTAAGTGGGTCTTCAAGACCAAACATGACTGTAATGGTAAAATTGAACGATATAAAGCCAGACTTGTTTTCAAAGGTTTTAATCAGAAAGAAGGCATTGACTATAATGAAACTTTTGCTCCTGTTTCCAGGAAAGATTCTCTTAGAATTATCATGGCATTAATAGCTCATTATGATCTCGAGTTACATCAAATGGATGTGAAAAACGCCTTTCTAAATGGAGACTTAGAAGAAGAAGTCTATATGCGTCAACCTGAAGGCTTCATAATTGAAGGACAGGAAGACATGGTCTGCAAACTTAAAAAATCAATCTATGGACTGAAACAAGCTTCCAGACAATGGTATCTAAAATTTCATGAAATCATTACTGCCTTTGATTTCAAAGAAAACATAGTTGACCCTTGTATATATCTCAAGTTCAGTGGGAGCAAGTTCATAATATTGGTTCTGTATGTTGATGACATATTATTAGCTAGCAGTGATCTTGGTTTATTACATGAAACTAAAGATTATCTCTCAACCAACTTTGAAATGAAAGATATGGGTGAGGCTTCCTATGTGATAAGAATAGAAATATTCCGTGATAGATCACAAGGACTTCTAGGATTGTCTCAGAAAGCATATATTGACAAAGTTCTTGAGAGATTTGGCATGACGAATTGTTCCTCTAGTCCTGTCCCACTGCAAAAAGGAGACAAACCTGTTCTTGAGCAGTGCCCAAAGACTCCTATGGAACGAGAAGAAATGTCCAAATATCCTTATGCATCTCTTGTGGGGAGTTTGATGTATTCCCAGGTCTGTACTAGGCCTGATATCAGTCATGCTGTTGGTATGCTGGGTAGATTTCAAAGTAACCCAGGAATCGCTCATTGGAAAGCTGCAAAGAAAGTACTGAGATACCTAAAGGGAACAAGGAATTACATGCTCACATACAGAAAATCAAGTCACCCACAGGTGACTGGTTATTCAGACTCAGATCTTGCTGGATGTCCTGACACCAGGATTTGCACTCTTGGCTATGTGTATCTCTTATGTGGAGGTGCAATATCATGGAGAAGCTAGAAATCTGAGTTGCTTTTCGGATCCACCATGATGGTTGAATACGTGGCATGTTATGACGCTTCAATTCAGGGAACATGGCTGCGTAATTTTGTCTCACAGTTTGGCGCTTTAAGTTTTATTTCTAAGCCATTAACTGTCTACTGCGACAATGAAGCTGCATCCTTTTTCTCCAAGCATGATAGGATAACCAAGGGTTCAAAACACATGGACCTAAAATACCTATTACTGAAGCAAGATGTTAAACTAAAGAAAATTGTTGTTGAGTCGATAAGTATAGACTTACAAGTGGCAGACATATTCACGAAAGGACTACCTCCAAAGACTTTTCAGAGACATAATGAAAGCATGGGTCTTACAGACAGTTCCTAATTATTTTAATTTTATGTCATTTAATTTTGTACTTACGTACGACAATTATTGAGCTCTTAATACTTTTCAAATCTGCTATTTCTGTTTTCTAATGTGTACACATTTATATTTAGATGAATGACAACAGAAAAGTCTTTACTTTAAGACATTATGTGACCATTAAGTTAATCTCATTTACGGCCTAGTTATGAAAGTTGTCAATGTCGTAGTACATGGAAGTAAGCATGTTGCAAAATAATGTGTACACGCCATGACTCCCATTGACCACTAGATTAGCCAAGGCACTTATGATAACCGACTAAAGAAGTGTTTAGCATATTATGCGCGCCTTATGATCTTAATACGAAAACACTAATGGATCTTCCTATCGACCAAGTGGGAGACTGTAAGGAAAACCAAAAGTTTTCCTTCCTCATTATATGGTCATCATTAGGAAATCAGTTTTCTTATTAATTATATGCTAATCAATAATCAAAATGGTTACAATCTAGAGCTTTAATTTCCTTATTATTGACCTTGATGGATGGTCAAGATTAAATCTTAAAGATCTGGAAATTTGGTCCTCTTTCTACCTATAAGTAACAACTTTTGTCCATCACAAATGGTTGTTCAAATCATGATAATGAAAACACATAACTTAAGCTTATAAGCAAAGAAAGAGAAACCATTCTTCCTCCATTGAAGCTTTTTCAAGAAACAACTACAATAGTTCCAGACATACAATTAGATTACTCTCTTCATCATGATGTCTGGAGGTATGTTTAACTGACCGAGTTCATTACATACGTGATATTCATGTATTTCAAGATCTTAGGGTTCATGTTATGTATAAAATATCTAACATGTGGTATCAGTAGCTTAGTTTAGAATACATGATTATGCATTAATAGGATTTATATAAATTGAAACCATTCAGCATGTATAGATCCATTACTGACTCTGTTTTGCAGCAAATCTTGATCCAACTGTTATGGCCTGAATGTATGTTTATTAAAATTCCGCAATTTTATTTTGGGCACGACTGTTTGATCGTGATTTTGTAAGTATTTTATCATTATGTAAAGTTATGGAGATAGAAATGTTGTTTGATCGTGATTTTGTAAGTATTTTATCATTATGTAAAGTTATGGAGAAAGAAATCTTAAGACTCAAAGCAATCGAATACGAAGAAAGATGATCGAAAAGGGATGAAAATAAGCCATACAGTTGGATCATATATTCATTATTATCCTTCATATGATGATTATCATAATTATATTACTGTTCATGTTATTATGATTATTACTATTCATATTATTATGATTACTACTGTTCATATTGTTATGATTATTATGATTCGTACTGTTCATATCCTTATGATCATCACTTGTTGGGAATGCTTTAACCTTTGGGAAAGATTAGACCTTTTTCATATATTATGATAGAATGCAGTATAGTTGTTTTCATTATTTAGAAATCACATAATATATATGGACCATTGCATGCTTATGGTTAGACCTCAAAACAGTGGGTTTACCATATTGACTTGGGCCATTTTATACATACCATTTTATGTGAATAATACATATTGGTCAAATGCATGAATCAATTTTCGTCCACAGACGGATAGCATTTGAGCAATAATCAAGGAAATTGTTCAACATATATGTTAATTATGATATTTGAATATAGTGACCTAAGATGGTATATACTGTATCATGTTTATAATTTTAGGTGACTACCCACAGGAGAGCCTAAAATTATGTTGTTTATATTCTAAATTATTGCATGTGTTATTTTATGCCTAAATCCTTGTACCTTTATTTGCAGTTAACATACCCTCAACCCTTAATTCGTATGCTACGTCTATCATGAAACTCAATGGAACCAACTACTCAGAATGGAAAAGGCAAGTTGAGTTTTCCTTGGGAGTACTTGAATTAGACATGGCTCTCCTTAAAGAGAAGCCAGTACTTACTGACAAAAGTACCCCTGAGGAGAACAAACTCCATATTGATTGGGATAGATCCAATAGACTAAGCATGATGTTTATGCGAATGGTGATTGATACCAACATCAAAACCTCCCTACCCAAAACTGAGAGTGTAAAAGAATATTTGCAAGCCATCGAAGATCGGTTCAAGACTGCAGATAAATCCCTTGCTGGGAAACTTATGGCAGATCTTGTAACCATAAAGTTTGATGGTTCTCGCACAATGAGTGCTCATGTCATTGAAATGATTAACCTTGCTGCCAAACTTAAGAATTTGGGATTGATTATGGATGATGCCTTTCTCGTCCAATTTATCCTGACTAGTTTACCTCCCCAGTATGAACCATTCAAAATTCATTACAACACTATTACGGAAAAGTGGAGTTTGAATGAATTGACTAACAAACTGGTTCAAGAGGAGTCTAGGCAAGGCTCGCAAGGCATTAAAGTTGCTCATTTCACTCAAGGAGCTGGAAATCAAACTGGGAAAAAGAATAACTCAACCCATAAAAGAGCACCACCCAAATCTGATGAGGCTAATCGATCATCCAAGAAGAAAAAGAAAGATGACGCTTGCAAGTTCTGCAAGAAACCTGGACATTACCAGGCAGATTGTGCTAAGCGTAAAGCATGGTTCGAAAAGAAAGGTAACCCCATGGGTTTCGTAAGTCATTTCGAATCAAATCTTACTAATGTACCTTCTTCTACTTGGTGGATTGATACTGCTGCTAACGTTCATGTTTCGAATTCTATGCAGGGATTCATTACGATCCAAACCACAAACCCAAGTGAGAATTTCATTTTCATGGGGAATAAAGACAAAGCTCCAGTTGAAGATGTTGGAACTTTTCGTCTTATTTTAGATAGCGGTTACCAGTTAGACTTATGTCAAACTCTTTATGTTCCGTCTATTTCCCGTAATTTGATTTCTGTAAGCGCACTTGATAAGTTTGGATATTCATTTGAAGTAGGAAATGGCAATTTCAGTTTGTTTGAAAATTCTAACCTTATTGGTTCTGGAATTTTAATTGATGGACTTTATAAACTTCATCTCAAACATCAAGATTTTGAAATCTATCTCACCTTGCATGATAAGGAAACAAAAAGAAAGTCATCCAAAAATGACTCTTACTTCTTGTGGCATAAAAAACTAGGTCATATATCTAGTGAAAGGATCAAGCGATTAGTAAAAGATGGTGTCCTCCCGGACCTAGACTTTACTAACATTCAAGCATGTGTTGATTGTATTAAAGGGAAAACAACGAAAAACACAAAGAAAGGAGCCACAAGAAGTACCCAGCTTCTTGAAATAATACATACAGACATTTGTGGACCTTTTGATGTTACAACTTTTGGAGGAGAAAAATATTTCATCACTTTTATCGATGATTATTCACGTTATTGCTATCTTTATCTATTGCATGACAAATCTCAGTCTGTGGATGCTGTACAAGTATTCATTACTGAAGTCGAAAGGCAACTAGAAAGAAAAGTGAAAATCATTAGGTCAGATAGAGGTGGTGAATTCTATGGAAGGTATGATGAAACAGGACAACATCCTGGACCTTTTGCTAGACTTCTCCAAAAACTTGGAATTGTTGCCCAATACACAACGCCTGGATCTCCATGGCAGAACGGTGTAGCTAAAAGGCGAAATCGTACATATATGTAAATGGTTAGATCCATGATGAGTCATGCCAAGTTACCTATATCCTTGTGGATGGATGCATTACGGACAGCTGTTTATATCTTAAATAGAGTTCCAAGTAAGGCCATTCCAAAGACCCCTTTTGAACTTTGGAAAGGATGGAAACCTAGTTTAAGACATCTCCAAATTTGGGGTTGTCCAGCTGAAGCTCGACAATACAATCCACATGAAAAGAAATTGGATTTTAAGACGATCAGTGGTTACTTTATTGGTTAGCCAGAAAAATCCAAAGGATATAGGTTTTATTGTCCTAACCATAGTATGAGAATTGTTGAAACCGGTAATGCCAGATTCTATGAGAATGGTGAAATCAGTGGGAGTACAAAACAACAAGAAGTGGTCATTCATGAAATAAGGGTACCCATCATCTTACCCTCTATTCCGAAAGATATTGGGAATCATCCCATTGTTGAACCCGTTCACAATGAGGAAAACCCAATAAATGATCAAGAACTCCATAATGAGATTATCACCAATCAGAATGTTAATGAAGCACCACGGGAACCAGCCTTAAGAAGATCTCACAGACAAAGGAGATCAGCTATTCCTGATGATTATATGCTTTACCTAATAGAATCTGAAGGGACTAAGGACCCGATTTCTTATTCACAAGCCATTAAGGACGTTAATTCTACTAAATGGATTGATGCCATGAGAGATGAATTGAAATCTATGGATAATAATAAAGTATGGGAAGTCGTTCAATTGCCTCCAGGGCACAAAGCAGTCGGTTGTAAGTGGGTCTTCAAGACCAAACATGACTGTAATGGTAAAATTGAACGATATAAAGCCAGACTTGTTTTCAAAGGTTTTAATCAGAAAGAAGGCATTGACTATAATGAAACTTTTGCTCCTGTTTCCAGGAAAGATTCTCTTAGAATTATCATGGCATTAATAGCTCATTATGATCTCGAGT
This sequence comes from Aquilegia eximia, assembly GCA_023053565.1. NCBI lineage: Eukaryota > Viridiplantae > Streptophyta > Magnoliopsida > Ranunculales > Ranunculaceae > Aquilegia > Aquilegia eximia. The sequence continues at coordinate 444,065 of JALIGU010000026.1, forward strand.
TACATCAAATGGATGTGAAAAACGCCTTTCTAAATGGAGACTTAGAAGAAGAAGTCTATATGCGTCAACCTGAAGGCTTCATAATTGAAGGACAGGAAGACATGGTCTGCAAACTTAAGAAATCAATCTATGGACTGAAACAAGCTTCCAGACAATGGTATCTAAAATTTCATGAAATCATTACTGCCTTTGATTTCAAAGAAAACATAGTTGACCCTTGTATATATCTCAAGTTCAGTGGGAGCAAGTTCATAATATTGGTTCTGTATGTTGATGACATATTATTAGCTAGCAGTGATCTTGGTTTATTACATGAAACTAAAGATTATCTCTCAACCAACTTTGAAATGAAAGATATGGGTGAGGCTTCCTATGTGATAAGAATAGAAATATTCCGTGATAGATCACAAGGACTTCTAGGATTGTCTCAGAAAGCATATATTGACAAAGTTCTTGAGAGATTTGGCATGACGAATTGTTCCTCTAGTCCTGTCCCACTGCAAAAAGGAGACAAACCTGTTCTTGAGCAGTGCCCAAAGACTCCTATGGAACGAGAAGAAATGTCCAAATATCCTTATGCATCTCTTGTGGGGAGTTTGATGTATTCCCAGGTCTGTACTAGGCCTGATATCAGTCATGCTGTTGGTATGCTGGGTAGATTTCAAAGTAACCCAGGAATCGCTCATTGGAAAGATGCAAAGAAAGTACTGAGATACCTAAAGGGAACAAGGAATTACATGCTCACATACAGAAAATCAAGTCACCCACAGGTGACTGGTTATTCAGACTCAGATCTTGCTGGATGTCCTGACACCAGGATTTGCACTTTTGGCTATGTGTATCTCTTATGTGGAGGTGCAATATCATGGAGAAGCCAAAAATCTGAGTTGCTTTTCGGATCCACCATGATGGCTGAATACGTGGCATGTTATGAGGCTTCAATTCAGGGAACATGGCTGCGTAATTTTGTCTCACTGTTTGGCGCTTTAAGTTTTATTTCTAAGCCATTAACTGTCTACTGCGACAATGAAGCTGCAACCTTTTTCTCCAAGCATGATAGGATAACCAAGGGTTCAAAACACATGGACCTAAAATACCTATTACTGAAGCAAGATGTTAAACTAAAGAAAATTGTTGTTGAGTCGATAAGTATAGACTTACAAATGGCAGACATATTCACGAAAGGACTACCTCCAAAGACTTTTCAGAGACATACTGAAAGCATGGGTCTTGCAGACAGTTCCAAATTATTTTAATTTTATGTCATTTAATTTTGTACTTACGTACGACAATTATTGAGCTCTTAATATTTTTCACATCTGCTATTTCTGTTTTCTAATGTGTACACATTTATATTTAGATGAATGACAACAAAAAAGTCTTTACTTTAAGACATTATGTGACCATTAAGTTAATCTCATTTACGGCCTAGTTATGAAAGTTGTCAATGTCGTAGTACATGGAAGTAAGCATGTTGCAAAATAATGTGTACACGCCATGACTCCCATTGACCACTAGATTAGCCAAGGCACTTATGACAACCGACTAAAGAAGTGTTTAGCATATTATGCGCGCCTTATGATCTTAATACGAAAACACTAATGGATCTTCCTATCGACCAAGTGGGAGACTGTAAGGAAAACCAAAAGTTTTCCTTCCTCATTATATGGTCATCATTAGGAAATCAGTTTTCTTATTAATTATATGCTAATCAATAATCAAAATGGTTACAATCTAGAGCTTTAATTTCCTTATTATTGACCTTGATGGATGGTCAAGATTAAATCTTAAAGATCTGGAAATTTGGTCCTCTTTCTACCTATAAGTAACAACTTTTGTCCATCACAAATGGTTGTTCAAATCATGATAATGAAAACACATAACTTAAGCTTATAGGCAAAGAAAGAGAAACCATTCTTCCTCCATTGAAGCTTTTTCAAGAAACAATTACAATAGTTCCAGACATACAATTAGATTACTCTCTTCATCATGATGTCTGGAGGTATGTTTAACTGACCGAGTTCATTACATACGTGATAGTCATGTATTTCAAGATCTTAGGGTTCATGTTATGTATAAAATATCTAACAGTTCAATCCCAAAGTCAAATGTTATACTTGTGGAAAAGAAGGGCATTATAAGTATATGCTCTGAAAATAATGGCAACCACAACAATAACAACGAGAAAGGTGGGCCTAGGGATATTGTTTGTGTTGTTTCAGTATATTTGTTGGTTGATTGTGATTCAGATGCATGGTGGATAGATTCTGCTTCATCAAGGCATGTGGCAAAAAAAAAAACAAAAGAATTCTTTGTTGGCATCAAGGAGATGAAAATCGGAGACCATAGAGTCTATATGGGTAACAACACGTTCACTGATGTCTTGGGAATAGGAACGGTTAATTAAAATCCCAATACCTGGTCAACCAAACTTGCTCCTAACTGATGTACTGTATGTGCCAAATATGAGGCGCAATTTGATATCTGTGGCAAAACTTGATGAAAAAGGTGAAACCGGCACGAAGTGGTTTGACATCAATTTTGTGACAAAGTGTCCTTGGTTATCTCGCCTTGAATTCATTGTTAGGAAAATCAAGATGTACGCATGGTCATCTCGTGTCCTTCGTGTTTCTTAGTTCTGTCCAGGATAAGTTATTGGGTTCTGGACGTACGTACCTAGTTAGGACGTACGTACGTCCACTGAAGCAACAAACTTCTTTTGGTCAGGACGTACGTACGCAGTTAGAACGTTCGTACGTCCAAGTAGGCAGCAGACGAGTTTCGTATGAAGACGTACGTACCGAGTTAGAGCGTTCGTACGTCATGGTAGGCAGCAGGGTTATTTTTGTGTGGCGACGTTCGAACGTCATATCGACGTACGAACGTCCAAAGTCGGTTTGCACTGTTTCGGCCCATTTTCCTTGGTTTCCAACCCTAAGTATAAATAGGGTTTCTCTTCCTTAGAACAAGTCAGTTCTTTGGCCGTCCATCCTTCTTCTAGTTCATGTGTTTTGGTTAGGTTTTTGATATTGAAATTGTTTGTGGCTATTGAACTCAATTCCCTTTCTTTCCCCTTTTCTCAATTCATATCTTTGTGATCTTTAAGAGTTATTGTGAATTCGGCTTCGAGTCTTCTTGTCTGTTCATCAAGAAGTCGAGTGTCTTGTGCGTACATCAAGGTGCTCTGGTGAAGTCAAGGTGTTAGAGATAACCAGGAGTATCAACTCGCAGTGAGTGCAGGTAGTTGGTAGGTTTGTACATCTCTTTTCATCTAGTGGATTATTTTGTTGTCGCGAGGACAACCGTGGACGTTTCCCTGTTTGGGTTTTACCACGTTAAAAATCTCTGTGTGTTATTTACTTTCTGCGTATTGGTTAATTGTTTGTTTGAATTTACAATTGTTATACTAGCACTATTTGTAGTTTCTCAATTGGTATCAGTCGCTGGGGGCTGGTTAAGGAGCGTAAAGGCTCACGCTAACGATCAATAGTGCTTTATGGAATCTCACAAGACTGCTACTTCAAGTCTTCCTCCACAATTCAGTGGAAAGGACTTTGGTCATTGGAAAGTACGTATGCGAGCTTATCTCCAAGCATTAGGAGAAAAAGTCTGGCTTTCTGTTGTCACAGGGTGGAAAGAACCTCTGACTACTACAGGTACTGATGATACTGCTGTTACATCACTGACGCCACGTGAAAAGTGGACGCCTGAACAGAAATTGCTGGCAAATTATAACAACAAGGCACTCAATGCTATTTTCATGGCATTAAATGCTAGTGAGTTTCGTCGGGTGCAAGGCTGTGAAGAGGCTAAAGATGCATGGAACAGGCTTATCTGTACACATGAAGGTGACGAAACAGTCAAAGAAAGTAAGCTGGAACTGTTAACGTCTCAGTTTGAGAATCTACGGATGGATAATTCTGAGACCTTTGATGATTTCTTTATTCGTCTCCAAGACATCATCAACTGCAGTGCGGCTATTGGTCATGCATATACTGACACACAAGTGGTACGTAAGATATTGCGTGCTTTGCCTCCTCGGTTTCGTTCACGTAAGGATGCCATCACTGAGAGCAATGTGATTAAGAACATGTCCATCGAGACACTTGCTGGGAAACTAAGGACATGTGAGATGGAACAGGCTTTGGAAGAACCTTTGAAGAACAAATCTGTAGCATTCAAAGCTACATCGTCTAAAGAACCTTCCACATGACCTTCTGATGATGAAGAACAGGATGTGGATGATAACTATGCGTTTCTGTCACGTAGCTTTCAGAAGATTCTGAAATATCAACAGAATCGAGATCCTCGAAAGCGATTTCCTGATTCCTCAAATGCTCCTAGAAGTCGTGGTTTTGAGCGGTTCTCTGTGGATGGGAGAAGAGCTCGAGTTGATCGTAAAGATGTCCAATGTTACAAGTGTCGTGATTATGGACACTTTGCAAATGAATGTGACAAGAAGGTGGATCGCAAACCTGGTGATAATTCCAAAGCGAACCTCACAGTAACATGGGATGATTCAGATGAAGATGATGATGGGAATCTCTCAAATGTTGTCTCCAATTATGTGGTCTTCAGTGCATCCCTGGATGAACATCCAGGAGGTATTGTATCCTCTTCTGCTGATATTATTGTTTCTGATTCTGGTGTTCATGCTACTACTACTGAACTATGTGATATGTATAAGTTTTCCATGCAACAAGTAAAGTTGCTTGAAAAAACTAACACTGTCTTGCAGGATCAGGTAGATAGTCTTGGACAGGATATATGCAATCTTACAGGTGATTCCAACATGTTAAAGGAAGAATTTGTGAAGGAAAAAGAGGATTTCCAAGTGCGTATTGTCACTCTGGAAAAGCTGAATAATGATCTAGAAACACGGTATCGATCCCTTGTACTGGAGCATGAGAAAGTAAAGGCTGAGTTGTTTGCTGCTAACAAACAATTGGTTGGGTTTGGTAAAGCAAGTGCTAATCTAAACTCTCTGTTGGGAATCGGTAAATCCCATTCAGATAAATCTGGTTTAGGTTATGACACATCTGTTCCTCTTGCTACTGCTAGCACTTCCCGCACTACCTTTGTGCGACCAACAAGTGTCGCTATTCCTGCTCCTGTGCAGGTGTCTAGTGTGGTATCACCACCCAAGGTTACTCATGTAAAGCATGTTCGGAAAAAGAACTTTAGACACAAAGGCTTTAAATGTCTAACATGTGGTCGCATGGGTCACACTTCTGCCTTTTGTTGGAATAATTTGTATCCTGCTCATCATCCTTCTTTTGCAGGTAACTCATATTGGAACAAGTCTTCCACCTTCTCCATGCAGGCTCCATACATGTGGAATGGCTATGCTCCGTGGGGTTTACCCAGAACTTCTCCTTATGGAAACCGTCCTCAAGCAACACCCATGCCTACTCCACCACCACATTTCTGGGATAGGAGTATGGATGCATCCAGGAAAATGGTGTCTCACATGGCTCGTTTGGTTGAACCATTGCCTTCATCATGGTATCTTGACAGCGGTTGTTCGCGTCATATGACAGGTGATAAGACTCTGATTGATAACCTGACTCTTGGTTATGGAGGTAAGGTTAGGTTTGGTAATGGTAAAATGCTTCCGGTTGAAGGTAAAGGTAACTTTTCTGAGGTTGATTCGCTCAATAGTCATGAGCTTCTTTTTGTTAAGGGTCTTAAGTCCAATCTATTGAGTATTAGTCAGTTATGTGATGCTAAATTTAAGGTTGTGTTTGAGGATAATAGGTGTGATGTTTTTGATTCCAATCATATCTTGGTGTTAACTGGTAGTCGCTCATCTGACAACTGCTTCATTGTCACTACACCTCTTCCGCATTCATATACCTAATGTGTTCATTGGAACTGTCTGTGTTTAGGATGTTTAGGTTCAGTTATTTATTATTGTTGTTGGTATTGAGGACATACTACTTTCTCTATTGTGTGGATTCCATTTTACAGATGTTTCTAGTTTGGCGTCCTCAATTGTTTTTGTGTCATGCATAGTTGTAGGGTTACATCATACTCTCTTCGTCTTGGTAGTTTCTTACATGGTGCATCTACATGTAGTTGGATTGTCGTTTTACATACCTATACATCTCCACTCTTCTATGGTTTGCCTTTTGTAAGTGGTCAATGACTCACAAAATCCCCAGCCATTTGAATGTCTTGAGAGCATACTCATTTGGCTAAGAACCCGTTGGGGCTGTGAGGGTCATGCTCTGACGGATGCACTCAAGAAATGTTAGTTCTTGTGTTGCACGTTATCATGGTATTGCACTTCTTGAGTGTGTTTTGCCGAAAAGATGTAGGCTACACCCTACCCTCGTGTTCTGGTAAAAGATGGAGATATTACATACTCCCACACGGGAATGGCATCTATTTCAATGTTTTTACAAAAAAAAAAAAAAAAAAAAAAATGAATGGTGGCTTTCGCATTTGTCTAGTTGAAAGACAAGAAGAAAAACAATAGTGTGTGGTTTCTTTGTTGTGTTGTGATCTGGTTCAGTTTCATATTGGGCTAGTTGCAAGTGACTTTCAATATTCTCAATGATCATGTTTTTAGTTTGTTTCTGGCGGTTGGTATTCGTCTATCTGTTTCATCTACATGCTTGCATCGTCTAAGTAAGTACCCTGCCTTGGTGTATGATGTCGTTCTTCGATTTTGCATTCTCTTGTGGTTGAGGGTTGTTTAAACTGTATTCGGTTGTAATTGGAATACGTATGATAAGTAGAAGTGTTTTCTTGTGATGTCTCTCAATATTTGTTTTTGGGGTTATGTGGTTTATTATCTAGCTGTTAGGTTGGTTCTTCTTCTTTTTCGAAAAAAAAAAAAAAAAAAAAAATCGTACGAACGCTGTGATGACGTTCGAACGTTGAGGTGGGCAGATCTTTTTCCAACGTACGACTCTTTTTCCAACGTACGAACGTTATTAGAACGTACGAACATAGGGTCTGGCAGATGTTTTTTTTTTTTGGTCCCGACGTACGAACGTCTTTAGGACGTACGAACGTCCCTGATACAGTCCGGCCCATTTGCTGTTTAAATTCAAATTTTTGGTTAAACCAAAGGCCAACTGTTATATCAATCGTGTTCTCTCTTTGGCACACTACAAGCAGTTAGTTTTTGGTTAGTTTTCCATCATTGTCTTAGGAGATTCTCTTCTCTCTCGTCTTGTTTGAAATTTGTTCATCTTCTCTTCTCATTGTTTTGGTCCGGTGTGTTGGTCGGGAGATTTGTTCGTCATTCTCAATCACCATCTCTTGTAAGTTTTATTGATCTCTCTTTCTTCTCCATTGTCATGTTTTGTTGATTGCTTGGTTCTACTTTATAGTATTGTCAGTTAAGGTTGTATGTTTACATGATGAATCAATGGAAATTGGTGTTTCGATACTCAATCTTGCATTTTTTTTGTTGTGGACAACCTTGGGAAGTGTTTTGTTCATGGTATCTGCTATTGGTTATGTTTTGCCGTGTGTTTGGTTGCTTGCCTTTGCTACATTGTTGTCAATACCATGTATTAAGATTATGCACATCAAGTGTTTGATGAAATGCCTCTATGGGCTTGAATTTAGTTATTTTGTCAATTTTCTTACATTATTGGTTTGTTTACTGTTGTGACTGTGTAGACAATGGCTTCAAAGCGTGCACGCACCACCACGGCATCCACGTCTAAGGGTGCATCATCTTCTCGAGCTCCGCGGGGTCGAAACTCCACTCCGGCCTTGTCGCCTCCTCCCACATCTCTTGGTGCTCATCCTCGAGCAAAAGCTATTGTTCCTGAGCGATTCTTTGACTTGGCAGACATCGCTGCTACTCCTCTTGGGGCTACTCAGCTTGGTAACATATCTCTCTTCTTTGAGACTCGGAATTGGCTAAGGGTGGCTCAACCAATCACCAAGTACTCTGTTGAGCATACAATAGCCTTCTATGAGACAAAGACACCCTCGCAAAATCGCTCGAGTTTTTCGGTCTTGATTGAAGGTCGGCGATACACCATTTCTCCTAAGGTGATACGCGAGGCGTTGGGTATTGATGGTGACTTTATTCCTGAAGATGCTGTTTCTGTCCGATGGCCCGTTCCGGATACAATTCAAATCGACTTTGTCAATCAGGTTAAGCAGATGTTTATTGATGGTGTCACGGAAAGGTATCACGCCAAGCACTACAGCGCCATCCTCTTGCACATGGTTGCCCATTCCAACATCTACCCCTCCAAGGGCAACAAGATTATCATGACCGACGACATGGTCAAATTGGTGGTCTGTATGTCGGTGCACCACCTTCATCTCTCTGAGGTCATCTACACTCGAATGCTTCAGATCGATGCAGCTAAGGGTACTCTTCCTTTCCCTAGCTTTATAATGACTATACTCAAGCACTTGGGTTTTCAGGGACAATATATGGGGGTGAGCCCTCCAAAGTTTGTTGGCCACGACTGGGTCAACGCTATCAAGAAGGGCTGTCAGTCTCGAAAGTTGGCCTTCGAGTCCGTGGGTGCGCGTCTGACGCATCACCTCATTTGGGGAGGCAGGGCTCTTGTTCGCCACGATGATTTTGATCGGGCTTTGACCTCTGGACGCCCCATCCCAGCCTCTGCTAGGGGCAATCGGGCTGTTGCAGCAATTGATGCTCGGGTCTCCTCTCTCCGACGTCATCAGGATCATATGGATGCTCGGTTAGATCGTTTTGGGGTCATTCTCTCTCGTCATGATGTCATGCTCAGTAATATTCATGCGATGAACGTTGCTCAGATGCGTCATCTACAGCTGGACTTCACTCCCACAGACTTGCCTCCGTTTCCGGAAGAGGTGCCTCCAGTTCCTGGTGAGAGTGATGGTGATGACTCAGAGAGTGAGGACGAGGGTGATGGTGAACCCAGTGATGGTGCCTCGGAGTCCGAGTAGTTGGTTTTATGGCTTCCTCTTCACATTTTTGTACTTAAATTTTTTTTTGCTATATTGGTTTGTTTCTATTTTTTTTTGGTATTGTACATGTTCTTGGATATTGCTATTTTCATATTAGTTCAAGTTGGTTTCCTTGTTTTGCAGTAAATTGTTCTGAGGTAATGGACCTCTCTTCTTGGGCCCATGATATGTTTACCCCTGTTTTTTCTATAAATAGGGAGTTTTTTTTTTTTTCTCTTTCACTTCTATTGTGTCTTCTTACTTCTTGCTAGTTGTCTCTTTGTTCTTCAGAATCCTCTATGGCAGAATATGAACTTCATGGAATTTTTGTTCCGACTGTTGGTTATGTGTCGTTCATGGTGATGGAGTACAAAAACAATGCTAAGGTTTGTCGTTTATGTCGCGTTCCCCATGGATATGACTATATTCATCGACCTTTTCTTAATCCTTGTTTGGTTCGTGTAAATCATTGGGAGAGATTACCGGGACATCTTCAAAATCATATCTTGGAGTTGGTTGGTTATCCGAAGGTTCCGGGACTTGCTGCTCCACTTACCGACTGTGGCTTGGACAGCAGAATTGAGGAGTTGTTTTGTAAGAGTGAATGGCTGGAGGATTATGATGATCATGTGATTGCTCGGTGGAATAGACCTTCGGCTCGTGCGGAAGCTTACTTCTCCAAGCTTCCTCTAGGTCATTGGGAAAGGGTTTTTCGAATTCGTTAATTCAAGCCCTCTGTTTTTTTGTCGTTTTGCCTTTTATGTTTATGGATTTCTCTGTTTGGTTATTAGTTGACTTTCTAAACTTTTAACAGTTGGATTAGTTTTATATTTTTATATGTTTTGTATTCTTCATTTGGTATTGATTTCTTTTTCTTCGTTATTTGTTTATTGTTGTTCACTTGTTGTGACAAAAAGGGGGAGATTTATGACTCTAAGTACTAACAATCGTCTTCTTGTTGTTAGGTTATTTTTGGGTCATGTTTCAGGTATGCTACACGTATGGGGGAGTGAACGTGTTGATGATTTTAGACGTTATATTGTTATGGGGGAGTTCGAGTGCCAAACATATTTTGGAGCTCATGAAATATGGGGGAGTTGCTCGAAGGAACTTCTGTTGAATCCTTGATTGCTTCGGAAGTTCCTAGTTGCTTCCGTTTTCGATCTCTGATGGTTAAAGCATCTTCCTAAAGCTGGATAACAAGAATTGGTGACTTGTTATGTGTTTCTATTTCGAGTGTTTTTGTAGGCATGTTTTATAAATGCCATGGTTTGGGATTGTAAGCACGTTTTATAAGTGCTATTAGAGTCATAGGTTTTTGTCACAAAATCAATGTCAAAGGGGGAGATTGAAACCGGCACGAAGTGGTTTGACATCAATTTTGTGACAAAGTGTCCTTGGTTATCTCGCCTTGAATTCATTGTTAGGAAAATCAAGATGTACGCATGGTCGTCTCGTGTCCTTCGTGTTTCTTAGTTCTGTCCAGGATAAGTTATTGGGTTCTGGACGTACGTACCTAGTTAGGACGTACGTACGTCCACTGAAGCAGCAAACTTCTTTTGGTCAGGACGTACGTACGCAGTTAGAACGTTCGTACGTCCAAGTAGGCAGCAGACGAGTTTCGTATGAAGACGTACGTACCGAGTTAGAGCGTTCGTACGCCATGGTAGGCAGCAGGGTTATTTTTGTGTGGCGACGTTCGAACGTCATATCGACGTACGAACGTCCAAAGTCGGTTTGCACTGTTTCGGCCCATTTTCCTTGGTTTCCAACCCTAAGTATAAATAGGGTTTCTATTCCTTAGAACAAGTCAGTTCTTTGGCCGTCCATCCTTCTTCTAGTTCATGTGTTTTGGTTAGGTTTTTGATATTGAAATTGTTTGTGGCTATTGAACTCAATTCCCTTTCTTTCCCCTTTTCTCAATTCATATCTTTGTGATCTTTAAGAGTTATTGTGAATTCGGCTTCGAGTCTTCTTGTGTGTTCATCAAGAAGTCGAGTGTCTTGTGCGTACATCAAGGTGCTCTGGTGAAGTCAAGGTGTTAGAGATAACCAGGAGTATCAACTCGCAGTGAGTGCAGGTAGTTGGTAGGTTTGTACATCTCTTTTCATCTAGTGGATTATTTTGTTGTCGCGAGGACAACCGTGGACGTTTCCCTGTTTGGGTTTTACCACGTTAAAAATCTCTGTGTGTTATTTACTTTCTGCGTATTGGTTAATTGTTTGTTTGAATTTACAATTGTTATACTAGCACTATTTGTAGTTTCTCAAAAGGTTATGAATCTCGATTCAGTTCTGGAAACGTTTCTATTAGTAAATGATAAGTCCTCAAAAGTGTATATTTATCCCCCGAATGGCACCTTGTTTGCATAGCACTTAGGTTATATTATTGAGTTATATCTATTGATTAGTGCTTTCTTGTCATTTGTGTAGGTTTCATGAGCCGAAATGCGAATTTTGTGTTAAAGCCCGCCAAAAGCCAAGAAAAGCCACCAAAGGGATGCTATTTGTACAAGGAAGGAGAATTGATACTTAAACCCACAGAGTTGTTGAGAGCACCCCACGGACTGGTCCTATGGACTTGACTTTATGTCCAAGATGGGTAGCCCAAATCTCAGCCCAATCGGAGTTATGATGAAGCCCACAAGTCAAAAATTCTATTGAAGTCTTTATTAAAGCCCAATCTTAAAAATGCTCTACATGAAGATCCAGAAGTCTGATTTGGGCCCATGAGCTGTCTATCTGAAGGTCTTGGTCCAAGCTACCACTTAAGCCCAAGAAAATTAGGTTTTGCTGAGGCTTTGCTGCTTCTAGAAGGCCAACAGCAGCAGCCACGAATTTGACCTAACTTGGTAGACTTTGTAAGCAAGTAATATGCTTTGTATTTACTATATAAGAGAAGTAGTAGCTAGGGTTTAGATAGTTCATATGAGAGTTAATACTTGAGAGTTCATAGTTCAAGTTCTTCTTTTGTATTGAACTCAATCTTCTTATTCTCAATATTAATCCAATCACTTTTCCTTTATGATGTTGTGTTATTTATTTACTTATTCCATGGTGTCATTATCAAGGATGAGTAGGTAAATTCTCTTAGGGGAATGGTTGAAGCCTATGCTGTCAGGGGCGGAGCGGAGCGCCAGGCGCTCGGTTTCTGCCTCACCGCCTCGACCGCCTAGGCGCCGCCTAGGCGGCGCCCTGATCAGACCCCTGACAGGCAGCATGTCAGCACTCAGCAGTCAGCACTCAGCACTTCAGCAGTCAGCACTCAGCAGTCAGCACTCAGCAGTCAGCAATAGCATCACAGCAATATAGACCCCTGGCAGCAATTTGTTAATCTGTTATACACTATACTTCAATTGAAAAAAGAAAAAGATTGAATTTGATTAGGTTTGGATTTGATTTAGGAATTAGGGCATGTAAGAAATTTAGAAAATTAGAAGAGAAACAAATTTAGAAGAAGAAGAAGTGAAGAACTTACAAAGTTACAGTCGACAGCAGCAGCAGCAGCCGGGGTAGAGAGAAGAGGGAAGAAGAAGCAGTAGCAGCAACAGCGAAGACAGCAGCAGCAGGCAGCAGCAGCGATGGTGGCTTGCAGTGTTTAATTCTGGAATCTGGACATGGGCTTTTTCATTTTGGGCTTCTTTTGAGCGCCTGTATCTTAACCGCCCTGAGCAGAGCGTTGCGCCTGGGCGCCGCCCAGGAGCCTCGGAGCGTTTTAGGCGCTACTTTACCCAGGCGAAGCGGCCCCCTTTCGAAATAGCGCCTAGGCGGCGCCGCCCCTGACAGCATAGGTTGAAGCACTCTAGATAATACAAAATTACCATGTTTGTTTTTAATGTTCATTGTGATTCAAAGTACTTAATGCTTGTTTACTTCTATTTCGCGACATGAAGTAAGTATGATTATTTGCATGTTATTGATATCCTTATTAAAATATTATTGTTAGAGTATAGGGAGACCTAGCTATAATAGTTGTATTTAGATTGATTAGAGATATGTGATGGAATAGCTGAGAGGTGACTATCATATGTCTAGAATCAATCTCTTTTATTGGAACCCTTTTGTAATTAAATTGAATAACCAAGAGGTGACAGTTTGATTATGAATTAATATGTTGATTTAATTAAATTGAATAGCTGAGAGGTGACGGTTCGATTAATGAAGCATATTCAATAGCGTGCATAAGAGAATCCCGTTGTAATTGAGTGGAATAGCTAAGAGGTGACTACTTGATTATTATAGGTATTGATGATTGATTGGAATAACTGAGAGGTGACTAATTAATTGTTATAGATTGAACATGAAAGGATAACATATATGTTTGCATGATTTAGTTTGTGGATACCAACTTTTCCCTTTATTCATCATAAGATCTTATTTACATCTCTATCCATCTTCTTAAGTTAGTCTAAGTATTAGTTTATTTATTTATTGCCTGTAGGAAGTAGAATCAATCTCTCTCTTATTTGTTGATTCACTTGGTGTTCTTTAACCATTGTTTTCTATTGTGTTTGAGCTAAGATCTTCACCTTTGAGGTGGGTACGACCCCTACTTGTTACTTGTCTGCATTAATAACCAATATTTACAGGCACAAGAAGAAAATTAATATAAATCTATCATTTGTTTAGTGGTTACACAAATAGCCGCTATCAAAATGGCGCCGTTGCCGCTTTAAGGACTGAGTTCATTCAAACACAAACGAGAATAGTAGTTTCGGGATATCATCCCATTTCTATATAGGTAGTTTATTGTGTTTAGATTGTCATGTGCACAACATGTGCTGTTTAGGTGTCCTATTCTAGATGCATTACTTATTATTATAAATACAAAGTGATAGTCATGTATGTGACTAATCTTTTCTCTCTTAACAATCTCTTCTCTGTTCTTCTTTTATTTTCTACTTGGTATCAGGCCAGCCACCGACCACCCCTACCAACCACTACTAAACCCTAACCCTAGCCCTAACCTAATCTCGTCCACCACCACCTTCCTACCTTCTCTTTGCTTCTGGTTGTCTTTTCTTCTTAAGGGGGAGCTGATTTACCACATGTGAAAGAAATTATCTTTCCCCTATCCTTCCTTCTTCTCCAATAGTTTCTATGCGTCAATAATCTAAGGGATTCTTATTCCCTCTTGACCACGGTGTATCTTGGTGATTTATGTTTTATTTGTCATCCACTATGACTACCGACGATAGTACGAAGACTTCTTCCTCGGGATCTGAAACTGGGGCGAATATTCCAGTTTCTATGGATAATCCTAGTCTCCAAATCACCACCGTCAAGCTCGATGGCCAGAATTTTCTGATATGGGCTCTATCTGCGCGGATGTATATTGCTGGTAGAGGTAAAATCGGATATTTGACAAGCGATGCAAAAGAACCAGAGTCTACTGACACAACTTATTCCAAGTGGTATTCTGAAAATTCTCTGGTTATGTCTTGGCTTGTTCATTCCATGCAACCCAACATTGCTGTAGGTTATATGTTCATGCGCACAACAAAAGAAATATGGGATGCAGTACAAAGTACTTATTCACAACGCCAAAATAATGCAAGGATCTTTCAACTCAGTACTGAAATCTCGTAACTCAAGCAGGGAGCCTTGTCTCTACCTGAATATTATGCCAAGTTACGTGCGATTTGGGAAGGGATGAACCATTATGAATCTTTTATGACTTGGAAAGATGTTGCCGATGCAAAAATTTATACGAAGTTAATTGAAAAGCAGAGGGTGTTTCAATTTTTAGCTGGATTAAATTCAGAGTTTGAATATGCTCGGGTTCACATCCTTAATCGGGAACCTTTTCCAAATCTGAATGAAGCCTATCCATCTGTCCTATCTGATGAAAGTCGAAGATCAAGCCAACCTTCTCTTGTTTCAATGGTTGAGAAGTCAGCTATGGTTTCCCAAAGTTCTCGTCACTCCCAAGGGTTGTTTAATGCTTCTTCTGCCCCTTTACTTTCTATTCCAGATGGTAGAAATTCTTTAGGCTCATCAAAAAATGGTCCTTGGATGTGTTGCACACATTGTAATAAATGGAATCACACCAAAGACAGATGTTAGATGCTTCATGGGCGACTTGTTGCTCCACCTAATCCTGGTCAACGCCGTCCCTCACAAACCAGCTCATCTGTCCCTACCGCATCTCAGGCATCTCAGATTTCTTTGGAGGCCTCATCCTCATCTGTTAGTCTTACACAAAACGACATTGAGAAGTTCCAAAAATTTCTTTCTCAAATGGATCATTCGACTTCTACCTCTACTTCAACATTTGCACAAACAGGTAGTGCTGCGACTGCAAACAATTTTTCTACTTCACAATCTCCACACTGGATAATTGATTCTGGTGCGAATGAGCACATGACCGGTATGGCCTCTTTATTTCGTTCTTACAAAATTTTACATGGGCTGGACAAAGTGCATCTTGCTGATGGTTCCCAATCCTCCATTGCAGGGAAGGGGCACATACCACTTACCCCTTCTCTATCTCTTCCTGATGTGTTACACGTTCCTAAATTAGATACAAACTTAATTTCTGTGAGCAATACTACGAAGAAATTAAACTGTTGTGTAACCTTTTACCCCTCTCATTGTGTCTTCCAGGATTTGGTGACTTAGAAGGTGATTGGCAGTCGACGCGAGGAAGGAGGATTGTATTTTTTGGATCAGTCACAACTTTTGGCACAAGCGTTGTCGTCAAATCGTCCCGTGTCAACTGAGAATAAAAGGCGGTTAATGCGATGGCATATACGTCTAGGTCAGGTGTCTTTCAGTCATCTTAAGCATCTTGTTCCGTCTTTATTTGAAAAAGTGTCTATTCCCGAATTAAGTTGTGAAGTGTGTCAACTTTCGAAGCATACCAGGGTTGTATATCCACCAAGTATTAATAAAATAGCACTTTCTCCATTTGATCTTGTGCATTCTGATGTTTGGGGTCCCTCCCCAGTTCCATCCACTTTGGGATTTCGTTATTTTGTTTTATTTATTGATGATTGTACCCGTGTCATGTGGGTTTACTTAATGAAAACCAAAGATGAGGTGTACTCCATATTTTAGAAATTTATTATGATGGTTCAGACACAATTTGAGAAAACAATCAAGAAATTTCGCTCTGATCATGGGGGTGAATACACATATGGTGGTGTAGAAAAACTTTGTGATGAGTTGGGAATTGCACACCAATTTTCTTGTGTGAGAACACCACAGCAAAATGGGCGGTCTGAGAGGAAAAATCGTCATATACTTGACCTTGTACGAGCTATTTCTATTGGAATGAATGTCCGTAAAACCTTTTGGGCTGATGCTGTTTTGACTGCCGTCCAGTTGATTAATCGTGGGTGATTTAGGTTTTGGTCACTACTTTTTAGTATAAATTAGGTTTTGGAGCCGGTTTTTTTCTTTATTAGGGTTTAGAGCTCATTTTCGAACCAACAACTAAAAAAACCCGGTTGAACCGAAAATATTTTCAAAATACCTAAGTTTACCCCTGAAACTCACGTGATCTGCACGTGATCACTAACCCTAATATAGTTTTGATCAGGGGTATTTTGGCCATTATAAACAATTACTTGGGTCAATTGTCGGTTCAGCTCTAAACCCTAATAAAGAAAAAAACCGGCTCCAAAACCTAATTTATACTAAAAAGTGGTGACCAAAACCTAAATCACCCATTAATCGTACACCTTCTCGTCTCTTACAGTTTAAACCACCACTTTCTATCTTATCTCCGGCTTCTCCACTTTTTCCTATTCCGCCTAAAGTCTTTGGGTTTGTGTGTTTTGTTCAAAATCTCAGTCAAGATCGTACCAAACTTGACCCCAGGTCCTTGAAGTGTGTTTTCTTGGGCTATGTTCATTCTCAGAAAGGTTACAAGTGTTATCACCCACCTAGTCGACGTTGGTTGGTTTCTATGGATGTCACATTTTTTGAGCACGAGGCTTATTTTGACGGTCATGTTGATTTTCACGACGAGTGGTTTGACACTAAGGTTTTTGATCCACCTATACTTAGTTATGTATCTATTCCACTACCAGTTATATCGGTGGATTCTGAAGATATGGAGTTATCTCCTACTCCAGTTTCTAATGTCAAGCCACCATTAAAGACATATGTTCGTCGCAATAATAAACAGAAGACCACGTCTCCACCTGCCTCTCAAGTCCCTTCAACACCAAATCCTCAATCGACCTTGGATAATCTTCCTATTGCTTTACGCAAGGAACGCCGTAAGTGCACCTATCCCATTTCCAACTACGTTTCTTATCATGCCTTATCACCTTCATACAATGCATTTCTTTCTTCTGTGGATTTTGTTACTGTTCCCACTAGTGTTTCCGATGCTTTATCTCACCCTCAGTGGAAAACTGCTATGAATGAAGAGTTGGCAGCCCTTGAAAAAAATCAGACTTGGAAAATGATACCTCTACCACCAGGACGAAAAGCAGTTGGTTGTCGCTGGATTTTTACGGTAAAGCACAATCCTGATGGGTCCATCAACAGGTATAAAGCACGATTAGTTGCAAAAGGGTATTCTCAAACCCATGGTATTGATTATCAGGAGACTTTTGCACCTGTGGCAAAAATGAATACCATACGCGTCTTGCTTTCTGTGGCTGCTAATAAGTCTTGGCCTCTATATCAATTAGATGTCAAAAATGCGTTCTTGAATGGAGAGTTGCATGAAGAAGTGTATATGACACCCCCTCCTAGTTTCCGTTATGCTCACTCTCCTGATTTGGTTTGCCACCTTAAGCGATCATTATATGGGCTAAGCAATCTCCTCGTGCTTGGTCTGATCGTTTTGGTAAAGCCATGCTAGATTTTGGTTTCATTCAGAGTAGAGCAGATCATACTCTCTTTATTCGTCATACTCAAGGTCATATTGTTGCTCTTATTGTCTATGTGGATGATATTGTTATTACGGGAGATGACGTTGCGGGTATTCAAGGTTTAAAGGCATACTTGAGTACACAGTTTGACATTAAAGACTTGGGTGCAATGCGATATTTTTTGGGTATCGAGGTTGCTCGTTCTGCTCGTGGTATTTTTATTTCTCAACGTAAATATGTTCTTGATTTACTTTCTGCAACTGGTCAGTTAGGATCCCAACCAGTTGAGACACCTATTGAGCCAAAGCATAATTTGGCTGATGTTAAGGGGGAGCTCCTATCTGATATTGGTCAGTATCAACGCCTTGTGGGTAAACTGATTTATCTCTCTATGACTCGTCCTGACATCGCTTATGCGGTGAGCATTGTTAGTTAGTTTATGCATGCACCTCGTAAAGCTTATCTTGATGCAGCTACTCGCATCCTACACTATTTGAAGGGTACTCCTGGACGTGGGGTCTTATTTCAGCCCCATGGTCATTTTCGTATTGAGGCTTGGACTGATGCAGATTATGCTGGTGCTATCTCTGATCGTCCCTCTACCTCTGGCTATTGTACAATGGTTGGTGGTAATCTTGTCACTTGGAGGAGTAAAAAACAGTTTGTGGTATCTCGGTCTTCCGCTGAGGCTGAATATCGTGCTATGGCGCATGGTGTTTGTGAACTTCTTTGGTTGAAGTATCTATTATCTGATTTGTCTATTCCTGTTTCGCTACCAATGTCCCTCTATTGTGACAACAAATCAGCTATTAGTATCGCTACAAATCTTGTTCAACATGATCGCACCAAACATGTTGAAGTTGATCGACATTTTATACGTGAGAAGTTGTTATCGTGTGTGATATGCACTCCATTTGTTCCTTCTTCTGAGCAACTTGCTGATGTGTTCACCAAAGGGGTTGATCCAGATGTGTTTACCTCTTCTATGTTCAAGCTGGGCATATCCGATATCCACGCACCAGCTTGATGGGGAGTATAGGCAGTTTGTTGTGTTTAGATTGTTATGTGCACAACATGTGCTGTTTAGGTGTCCTATTCTAGATGCACTACTTATTATTATAAATACAAAGTGATAGTCATGTACGTGACTAATCTTTTCTCTCTTAACAATCTCTTCTTTGTTTTTCTTTTATTTTCTACTTTCTATCCCTCCCACCCTTATATTTCTATTTATTTTAATACTTTTTTTAAGTGTCTTGTTACATAGTCCTCTTACTGTTCTCACAGCGAAGACAGATCGAAAAAAGCTCAAGGAACGAAGCCAATATCTCAATTTGAAAAAGATCGCGCAAACAGGATTTTTCCAGAAAAGTTACTGGTGCTTACTGTACTCGATCTCGAGTCGAGTTCATTGTAGCACAAATTGATCTCGAGTCGAGTTCTAAACAGGAATTTGACACGAGTTTGTGGGACCCACAGAAGACCCACAGAAGACATTCCAGAGTACTTTTTCAATTTGTTTTTTTGGCTGTTTGAGTGATTGTGAGGCTAAACTCAGTAGTTTAATTTTTTCAGCATTTTTAAGGACTTGTAAGATATTTAATTTTTCGATCCACAAAGGGGTCGCGGTAGTAATATTTTTAAAGTCGGTGTTGCTAGGATGTATTTATTTGTGTGTTTGCGGCGGATAGTAGAGCAAGGATGTGGAGCTAGCCTTGAGTCTACTAAGGAACGACTCCTAAGGACGATTGAAACCCAATGAGCGGTTTCCCCTTAGTCGACTTCAACTCGTTTTCTCCCCACTTTTGTGCGCTTGTTTGGCATTTTTCAAAGTGGGAGGTAAACATACTCCTAACCCTCCTTGAATCCCCTACAAGAGGAGTTTCTGGAATGATTAGCATGACCTTGAATGTTGCTTGATTATAATTCAGTTTTTACTTTTTGATAAACCGAGACTGACGGCGGATCTGGCCTACGGAAAGTGAAACTTAATATCAATTGATTGCAATATCCTAAGTTTTAAAATTGAATCAACTAAAGCCATGCTATCATGATGTTCATTTGAGGCATTGAGCAGATATTTCAACTAGTACCGCGTGGACCATTCTTTGATTGGAGCACAAGCTAGGAATTGGGTCTGGAACCCCTACAGATTACGTCTGTAGAATCACTGTGGTTTTTAATTAAGGAACGTCGCTTAGGTACGAAAAACCTCCCACACTGGTTATTCGCTACTTGACTCACAAAATATAGGGAGAATTTATAACGGAAACTTGGGAAGAACTCATTAACTTGGGTGGACACAAAATCGAGTTAGTTTTGAGCCCCTTGTTAGATGCTTTTGAATGGTTTGGACTTCTATGACATATGTAATGTGCATCATGCATGCGTCTTAGATCTGGTAAAATCTGCATGTCCAAACCTCTTCAAGTGTACAACGCACAATCACGGACCATACTCCTTCTGAGGGAGGGTTTAACGACTCAACCTCCATACCTTCTTCTGGGGAAGAGTTCAACAACTCAACCTCACTTACTGAAGTAATTCCTGCACCTTCGGCTCATGAAGCTACCCTTCGGGATTACTTTTGACCTTTGGCCATTGGGCCACCTACCTGTATAATCTTACCCGAGAAAACTGCAGATTGTTATGGCATTCACCCTTAGATTGTGGGCATGTTGCCTAAGTTCCATGGACTTCCACGGGAAGACCATATCAACACTTGAACCCGTTTCTGGCCGTGCTTAATACTTTCAAGGAGAAACATTTGTCTGAAGAGGAAGTTAGCTTGAGGTTGTTCCGTTTTCTCTTGAAGATCGTGCATCTTGATAGATGACAAAATGTGTAACCTCTAAACAAAAGATAGAATTTATATTGATTTCCTTTTTGTGCTTGTAAATATTGGTTATCAATGCAGACAAGTAACAAGCAAGGGTCGTACCCACCTCAAAGGTGAAGATCTTAGCTCAAACACAATAGAAAACAATGGTTAAAGAACACCAAGTGAATCACAATAAGAGAGAGATTGATTCTACTTCCTACAGGTAATAAATAAATAAACTAATACTTAAACTAACTTAAGAAGATGGATAAAGATGTAAAGAAGATCTTCTGATGAATAGGGGGAAGAGTTGGTATCCACAAACTAAATCATGCAAACATACATGTTATCTTTTCATGTTCAATCTATAACAATTAATTAGTCACCTCCCAGCTATTCCAATTAATCATCAATACCTATAATAATCAAGTAGTCACCTCTTAGTTATTCCACTAAATTAAAACATGATTCTCTTATGCATGCTATTAAATATGCTTCATTAATCAAACCGTCATCTCTCAGCTATTCAATTTAATTAAATAAACATATTAATTCACAATCAAACCGTCACCTCTCGGATATCAATCTAATTACAAAAGGGTTCCAATAAAAGAGATTGATTCTAGATATATGATAGTCACCTCTTAGCTATTCCATCACATATCTCTAATCTATCTAAATACAACTATAATAGCTAGGTCTCCCTATACTCTAACAATAGTACTTTAATAACATGGATATCAATAATTAACATGCAAATAATCATACTTACTTCATGTCGCGAAATAGAAGTAAACAAGCATTAAGTACTTTGAATCACAATGAACATTAAGAATAAACATGGTGCTTTTGCATTATCTAGAGTGCTTCGACCATCCCCTTAAGGGAATTTAACTACTCATCCTTGATAATGACCCCATGGAATAAGTAAATAAATAACACAACATCATAAAGGAAAAATGATTGGATTAATATTGAGAATAAGAAGATTGAGTTCAATACAAAAGAAGAAGATGAAATTTGAACTCTCAAGCATTGATTATTCTAAACCCTATCTACTACTTCTCCTATGTAGAGAGTACAAAACATATTACTTGCATCCAAAGTCTTCCAAGTTAGGTCAAATTCGTGGCTGCGTCTGTTCGTCTTCTAGAAGCATCATGACTTCAGAAAACCCTAATTCTCTTGGGCTTAAGTTGTAGCTTGGACCAAAACCTTCACATAGACAGCTCATGGGGCTAAATCAGACTTCTGGATCTTCATGTAAAGCATTTTTAAGATTGGGCTTTAATAAAGGCTTCAATAGAATTTCTGACTTGTGGGCTTCAATATAACTCAGATTGGGCTGAAATTTGGGCCACCCAACTTGGACATAAAGTAAAGTCCATAGGACCAGTCCGCGGGGTGCCCTCAGTAACTCTGTGGGTGTAAGATAGGCATGTATGCATACTACCACAGGTCTTAAGTCACCATTGGAAAGGTCATTTTGACTTCTGCCTCACAGTCATACACTCAGAAATACAAGTCACTCAGAGATGGTGTTTATCATTTTACCTCTATGTGAGGAAAGATGATGGCCAATCATCTCACATATATCAATAAGAACGGACTGGTGTAATGTAATGAACTTAGTCTCAAAGAATGGAAAAATTAGCCTTGCTTGAGATATCGGGTCTTTCACCTTAGCACCTTCTCACTTACTCGCCACATCCCACCATATCAGCTTAGATCTACAAAAAGACAATAATAGGTTGTAATTGGGCTTAGGACAGGGTTAGAAATGGAAAAGACTTTTGTGAAATATTTTTGGAACATTCGGGCCTTCAACATTTGGGATTTGTAATAAAAACACATGGAGAACTTTTTGGAATTTTTCTTTTGGGAAAAAGTGTTTCTCATCTTCTTTTGGGAAAATTTCAATGAAGCTCTAGCCAATATTTTGGAATCTTCCTTTCTTTTGGGATTTGAAATGGTTTCGGAAGATTCTGGCTTTTTCTGGAATTTCTTCAAACTTTTTGATTTTCAATATTTGGTTCATCTCACTAGTTTGGAGATTTCTTTGTAAATCTCCTTTCTTCTTATTAACCACATAAGCAATCATCCTCATGTTCCAAAAACGATGGGTAAAAGGACCTAAACATTCTAAGGGTATTTACTCCCACAATGGAGTTAGGTAAGGATAATGGGCTCAAGAAAAGGTTTAGTAATACGAAAGGCTCATAATGATTAACCTAAGGGGTAAAACAACATTAGGGTAGGCTAAAGTAAACATGGTTTAACTAAATATCTTTGTATCATCTCTAAGTACTGATATGGTGATCACATCTTGAATAAGCTACAAGACCCAAGATTATATTAAACCCACTTGATGTCATCTCAAGGCTAACTATAAAAATGAATATGAGACTAAAAACAGACAAAACTGAGAGGTTGAGTCTTTTGACTCCAGATGTACGTAATAACTCTCTAAGAAAATGACGGGTCTCAAAAGCTCACTGGGTTAAGCCTTCACACTTATTCCTCAAGTTTCTCAAGGTGTAGTTGTATATGCAAATGTGATCTGTAATAAATGCAAGTGAATGCCATGCTTATGCTCATGCAAATGTAGTATAAGATCAACTACTTGGTGAAGCAATAAATGTCCTTAAACTTGAAAAAGATAGCATTCAACCATTATATTCATAATTGATGGTGTACTTATCCCAATTTTTTGGAAAAGTCTTTGTAACGAAGATTTTTAGATTTTTCAAAATTTTTGAATATTTACACAAGTATGGATAAAGAAGTTTGAAAATCATTTGCAAAAATGATTGTAATACTTCCCCACCCCCAAACAAAGAGATTGCCTTGTCCCCAAGGTTCATACTAAGCACAGGAAAGAGAGAGAGAAAGATATTACCATGAATGTACTAAAAATTCAAACCGCTTTAAAAATTCCTGCCAAACAAAATTATCTCCATATACATAGAGATTACAAGGAATTCCATACTATGACACAACTGAATAAAGAACTGACTCAACATAAAGGGAAATCATATCTTAAAACAATGCATTTTGTAACCGCAATAATTATCAACCAGCCAACGACAAAGAGACAGTGGGTGCGCCGGCCGCGCCCACCCCCAAACAGAATTGAGCACATATGGTAGAACAAGCGGTTTAACAAACAAAATGCCACTAAACCCGACAACAAAAAGAGAAGCAATAAAATACGATAGGGCTAAGAAGATATATAGGGTTGCCTCCCAGGAGCTCTAAGTTTAACGTCTTCAACCACACAGGAGGACAAACAGGACTCACTCCGATCCCTAGATAAATGCTACTCTAAACAAAGATACGGGAGAGATAAAACGCTAGAGTGGAATGCGCGAGATCCTGATGTCTAAGATACAACAAAGAGTCTTTTAAAGTCAGATACCTGAGACTTAAAAGAAGATGGGAAATGACTTCCCAACCCCCAAACAGAGCGGAAAACAGGTCTGTTTGGTGGTGACGCTCAAGAGAAAAGCGTGCACTGGATCAATTATACTCAGCCAGTAAGAGTTCGTGGACTAACGGTCCCGACACATTCAACAACACCTCTCAAAAGAGACAACAGAAATAGAACAAGAGAGGGTTCGGATACCAGCAAGTCAAAAGTCAATCTAAATAGGTAGGATCTTCGAAGAGAGTTTCAGGAGGCCTTAACTCATGAAAATGCTTAAAACATTGACCATTGACTTTAAATTTCAAACCGTCTGCTGGATTAACACATGTAATAACATTATAAGGAGTTATTGCAGACACAACAAAGGTGTCTGACCAACGAGACATAAGTTTGATAGCAAATAAATGCAAATGAGGATTATAAAGCCAAACTTTGTCTCCAATTTGAAAATAAAGCTGATTTTCCTGGTCGGTAGTAAGAGATGAAAAAATGATAATAGGATGACTACCGTCTGAATCTAATTGGTCATATTTTAGTTCAGGAGGAGGAGGATCAGGAGATAGAGGGATGGTCTCGACTTGGAACTCAGAATCAATGCAACAAACCGTATCAAAGGCCTCAGGGTCTTTGGGGGTCAAAGATAGGCACAACATCAAGATGAGCGTTGGTTTGATTAATAGATTGATTGATGTCAAAATTAACATTATGCATGGTAGGACAATTAACAACCGGATCTTTAGGGTAACAACTAGGTACCATCTTATAGGGTAAAGAGTCAAGAAGGCACACATCATTAGATGAAGAAAGATCAGGGGGTTGTTGGCTAAGGTTAAAAATATTTACTTCAACAGTCATAGATCCAAAAGTGAGAACCATAAACCATTCCGGCAGTTTATGAGAGCATTAAAGGTGGCAAAAAGTGGACGGCCAAGGATGATGGGAACCGAGTTATTGGCAGTAGATTCAGTATCGAACACCACAAAATCAACAGGATAGTGAAAGTCGGACACTTTGACTAAGAGATCCTAACTATTCCTCTAGGTATTTTTAATGATCTGTCGGCAAGTTGTAAAGACATGCTTGTGGGTTTCATGTATGTTAGACCCAGGCTGAGGTACAAGGAGTATGGCAAGAGATTGACACTCGCTCCCAGGTCTAACAAAGCTCTACCCATGAACTTATGACCAAACTTGCAGGGTATGGTCGGTTTTCCAGGGTCTTTATATTTCACCACACCGTTATGTTGGACAAGTGCAGAGAATTCTTCCGTCACAAAAACACTTTTGGGCACATTTATTTTTCTCTTGGCGGTGCACAAGTCCTTCAAAACCTTAGCATAAGAAGGTATCTTCTTGATAGAAGTGAGGAACGGTATATTAATATTTATATGTTTGAACACATCAAGTACATCCTCTGCTTGTAGTTCCTTCAGAGACCTTGTGAGTCTCTGGGGGTAAGGCACGGGTGGGTCGTAAGGTAGTGGCGAATCCACAATCTCACGGGCATACTTACTTGGCTTAGAGGTGGTCGCCTCATTAGCCGGAGCTTTAGGCAGGGCGACACGTGTAGTGGTAACCGAGGTAACAATATTAGGACTTGGCTTATAATTAATGTGATTATCAGCCTGTTTACCTGACCTAAGGGTGGAAACCGATTTAACTTCGGCAATTAGTGGTGATGTAGACGGAGTTTCCGTCACCAAGGCAATTTCTTTGCCCTTGGGATTCGGGATAGTTTGTCCCAGAAATTTGCCCTTCTCATCAAATTTCTGTTCAATCCTCTGGATGGCTTGGGTGTTTGACTCAATGGATGCTTGCGTCTGTTGAATTAAACGGGCAAACACATCCTCAAGGGAGGTCTTAGGAGGGGCAGATTGATTAGTCGACACCTGGTCCCCGGAACTACTCATGTGATGAGCATTAGTCGAATAAGGGGGGACCGTTACCCTGTTCCAATTATCATTATTATCAACATACGTGGCATTGCTACGTTGCCCATAAGAGTTTTTAAAACCAGGTTGAGCCGCATAATGATTATTTGGATAGGATTGGACAAAATTTTACCCGATCTAAGATGCATGCAACATGCGCATTACATATGCCACAGAAATCCTAACCATTCAAAAGCATCTAACAAGGGGCTCAAAAACTGACTCAATTTTGTGTTCACCTAAGTCAATGAGTTCTTTCCAAGCTTCCGTTGTGAATTCTCCCTATATTTTGAGAGTCAAGTAGCGAATAACCAGTGTGGGAGGTTTTCCGTGCATAAGCAACGTTCCTTAATTAATAAACCATAGTGATTCTACAGACGTAATCTGTAGGGGTTCCAGACCCAATTCCTAGCTTGTACTCCAATCAAAGAATGGTTCACGCGGTACTAGTTGAAATATCTGCTCAAGGTCTCAAATGAACATCATGATAGCATGGCTTTAGTTGATTCAATTTTAAAGCTTAGGATATTGCAAGCAATTGATATTAGGTTTCGTTAATAGGCCAGGTTCGCGTTGCAGTCCCGGTTTCACAAATAAAAACAGAATTAAAATCAAACAACAATCAAGGTCATGCTAATTGTGTGTACCCTAGGTAAAAAACCCGACAGGTGTCACCGATGGCTGTATAAGAAGCTAAACCGGGAGCACCTGAGCAGTAGCCAGCCAAGCCTGGGCTATCGGGTAGGGCCCAACCCGGTTTAAAGAGATCCGCATACGTTTTGTGGATCTTTACTCACCGGATAGTCCACTATCAATGGGTGGAGCCCCGGTTACTGTATAAGAAGTTGAACCGTGGGCTCCCATACATCAACCGGGCCCACTTCAGTCAAGTAGGCCAGGTCCGGCCTAGTAAGGTCCAGCAGCGACAGGGGCTCATCCAAAAGCTTAGCACAGAAGTCCAGAGGACCTGGCCAGGGAGTATGCAGTGTAGATTGGGTCTCCGGTCAGAGGAGTCAAGCCCAAGTATTTGCTTTCAGGCTTGGTCAATCCAAGTCCCAACCAACTGGATAAGTCCAGTGAGATTCCAGGCCAATAGAACCCATGGTTCTAGCCCGCTAGAGAAGATAAAGGAAACCCAGGTTGAACCAGGACCTATCAGAGGATGCCACGTGGCAGTCATCCTGGTCAAAGGGGATTCAAACCAAGGAGATAACCGCTCGACAACATGCAAACTATCTCCACGGAAAACATCTTCACAGTTGAACAACCCGAGTTCGTGGAGTCAAAACCGGAGTGGTGGTTGAGCCAGCCTCCTCCGACCTAGTACAAATACAGGAGTTCTAAACCTCCTGAACTACGAGTCTTTCACTGAGCAACTCCATTAGAGCTTAGTGGAAGCAGAGATTTGATTCCAAGTTTATCATCTTGGATACGTAGGCAGCCTGATCCCGATCAGGTTCAGTCTCATTGTATACCCCCCATCCTATTTCTATCTATACAAGGCTTTCATTGTAACTGTACGATTAATATATACATATCTCGAGTTTGTGGATCAAATTTTTGCACCCACACTCTTTGGCGCCCACCATGGGGTTGAATCTCCCATCAGTTCCAGAGCCTTGCAACGAATCTCATTCCAGTCATACCGGAGTTACTGCAGCAATGGCTGGAAGTAAGAGACGCCCAACTCGTTCCAACAATGGAATGAGTCAAGTTACTAAAAGTCAGACAGAAAACCTTTCTCCTCTGTCTCCGGTTCTTGAAGCAACAAAACCGGTGAATCAAGAATCAGTTCTCGGGAGTGAGGGCCACGATCAGGGCTCGCAACACTCTGAAAGTGGACAGCCGGGGGCAGAGAACTTAGTGGTGCAAATCACTAACAATCCTGGTGATCCTAATGCGGTCAACCGGACCATCAGGGTACCAGCTTCACAAGATCCTGAACCTTCCAGGGCAGCCACTACAAGAAGAGTCCGGAGAATCTCTCCCCTAACAACGGGAGGGGGTTATACTGAGCAGCAGAAGGGAAAAGGACTAGCGGTCGAGTCCCAAACTGCAATCATCAAGTGGCTGACCAGGGAAAATGCAGAATTAGGGAGAAAGAAGAGAACCAGGGCCGGAGATAGTCAGTCATCTTAATCCCTGTCTTCGAGTCCATCTCCTTAGAAGAAGATAAGGCCACGGTGAAGCAGTGACCGGAGTCTTACCCCTCATAGCCATGGTCCCCGTCCTGTCTGGGACAGGCTAGCACCAGGGAGAGATAGGATGTCTATCTCTCCAGTTTAGAGACATCGCTGCGGACGCGCAAGAACACCCGGGCCGCGTGATGGCCGCGGGATTGCCCGTAACAGATCTGTCGAAGAAGCCACTCCTCCAGGGAGACTACGCCGGAGGAGGCACCAGAGTACTCCCCCAGCACGCCACGGTCAGAGAACAAAGAGCTCTCAAAGGGTCCGCATTCATCAGAGACAACCGGAGCTGAATGTGGAACAGATGAATCAATTCAAGCTGCAAGAAATGATCGATCTTGCTGTATCCAACAAAGCCAACCGGGAGGAGCGAGTCAGAAAGCTTAATCTTTCAAGGTTAGCAGTATCACCCTTAGCAGAAGAGGTCAGGAGTCATATGGTCCTGACCAGCTTCAAGCAACCGCCTTTCGAACAGTATGACGAGACAAACGGTTGTCCGGTTCAGCAAAATATGAACTACAAAAGCACCATGGCCATCTGGGACCATGATGACAAGTTACTAGTGAAAATGTTTGCTGCTTCACTCAAAGGAGAGGCACAGACGTGGTATCACAATCTGCCACCCGCATCCGTCCGCACATTCGTACAACTGGCTGAGTTGTTCGTAGAGAAGTACCGGTTCAATGTGAAGACCAAGAAAGGAGCTGAAGTCTTGTTCTCCCTACAGATGGACCGGAGCGAAACACTCAAGAATTTCGCCCGGAGGTTCCGAACCCTACTATCTGAGGTACAGGACACATCTGATAGCGTCGTTATTCAAGCTTTAAAGTATGCTTTGAATAACAACCATGAGGAATTGTATCGGTCACTGGCGAGGAAGCTACCATCCTCTATTTCAGCCTTGCTCGAGAAAGTGGAAAGGTATACTCAGGAGGAGGATGACCTGAAAGCCAGAAGAAAGAGACTTGCCGGAGGCCAACCTCTGAGAAGCCGCAGAAGGCAAAGGATGAAAGCTCCGGCAGGGATCGCAAAGAAGTAAAAGCCCCTGACAGGAACACAGATAGGAGGGGGAAAGCGCCGGCTCGACAACTCGACCGCCGGTCAGAGAAGCCTATTGGGGGCGAACACAAGGAAAGGGAGTTCACTCCCTTGAGATTCCCTCTCGAGGAAGTATTCAAAAAGATCAAGAACAGAGGGCTGCTCAACAAACCTGCCCCCCTTCCAACAGACCCGAAGGGCAGAAGAGATAAGTCCAAGAAGTGCGATCATCACAATGACTACGGTCACGAGCTGGAGAACTGCAGGTCATTGAAGTATGAAATGCAGCGCCTGGTCGATGCCGGCCTCATCCATGACATGGTACAGACTGGAGCAGTCGAACAGGTGAAAACTGGAGATCGAATTGTATATGTCTGCCATGTACAGACACCCAGTTCTTCTAAGACAGAAAGGAAGAATTGTGCTCGGGAAAAGCTTCGGTGGATAGGGCATGTCCATGAAGTTGGACAGCTCAACTTCAACAAAGGGACGAACACTGAGTCCATTGTCCCCGGAGGTTTGACATTCACCGAAGAAGACGAGAGGGGCGTGCATTATCCGCACAATGATGCCCTGGTCATCACAGCATAGATTGGAGTCTACTGGGTCCGGCGAGTCATGGTCGATGCCGGCATCACCTCCAGTGTTATGTTCTCATGCGCCTACAAAGCTATGGAGCTATCTAAGGGTCTCATCGAATCTGATGAGACTCCTATCTATGGATTCAACGGGGAGCCATCGCAGTCCTCCTGGCGAGTCCACCCACGAATCACGGTGGGGTTCAACACCGTCGGGATAGACTTCCTGCTAGTTGGCTCCCCCTATTGCTACAACGTTATTCTGGGAAGGGACTGGATTCATCTGATGAAAGCCATAGTGTCCACCTTCCACCAGAGCCTCAAATTCCCAACTCCCAACGGAGTCTGTAAAGTCAAGGGAGACCAAGGGACGACATTCAAGTGCCATCTCGATGCTGTTAAAGGAAAGTCCATCTCCGAAACCGAGGGGAACACTATCTTCCTGACAGACTCTCATCAATAGCAACCAGCTCCCGGCAAGTCTGCCAAGGGGAAGCCAGATACAAAACTGGGATATTACCAGCGGTCAACGAGCTGAACGAAGTTATTGTGAGATCGGAGTCCCATAAGACGACTTACATCTCTTCCAGTCTGCCAGAGGCAGAAAAGGATTCCATGATCACTCTGCTCCGGCGGAATCACCACGTCTTCGCGTGGAGTGTCAACGAGATGCCAGGAATAGACCCTGCGGTCGCCTGCCATAAGCTAGACATTGATCCTCAGTACAAACCGGTCAAACAGAAACCAATGCGAATGGCACCGGATAGGAAACTGACGGTCAACGAAGAAGTCGATCGGCTACTCTCAGTCAACTTCATCAAGCCGGTCATCTACCCTACCTGGGTTTCCAACATCGTGGCTGTCCCGAAGAAGAATGGTAAGATTCGAGTTTGGATCAATTTTACTAATCTTAACAAAGCATGTCATGTGCATCCATATCCACTCCCTAGGATCACAAACATGGTAGACACCACCGCCGGCTATCAAAGATTGTCCTTCATGGACGCCTACTCTGGTTACAACCAGATTCCACTTCACGAAGAAGATCAGGAACACACCGCATTCATCATCGACCGGGGGCTTTACTGCTACAGGGTGATGCCATTCGGTCTAAAGAATGCCGGAGTGACATATCAGAAGCTGGTCAACACCATCTTCAACGAGCTCATAGGCCGGACCATGGAAGTCTAGATAGACGACATGGTGGTCAAAACCAGGCAGAAAGACAATCATTTGCGAGATCTGCAGTAAACATTCGACATCCTGACGCGGTACAACATGAAGCTGAATCCAGCCAAATGTTCTTTTGGTCTTTCTTCCGGCAAGTTCCTTAGCTTTCTCATGACCAACCGGGGCATAGAAGCCGATCCAGATCAGATCCGGGCAGTCCTGGAGATGCCCGCTCCAAAGACAGTAAAAGAATTCCACAACTAGAGGAGGATACAATGGGGGGCGAACGATGCCCCCCGGTCACAGGAGTCTCCGACCGAAGGAGATAGTGAAGCATGGACAATCTATACTGACGGATCCAGTAACTGTACAGGGTCCTACATAGGTTGTCTCTTGATCAGCCCAGATGGACAGAAGACAGAAAAATCTGTCAGATTGGGATTCTTAGGTTTGAACAACGAAGCTGAGTACGAAGGTCTTATATATGGTCTCAGGACAGCACTCCAACTGGGGGCGCGGAGAGTCATGATCAAGACAGATTCAAAGCTAGTGGCGAACCAGTTCGCCAGATCCTTCCAGGCCAATGACGACCGGATGGCAAAATATCTTAATATCGTCCATTCAATGGCAGGGAAGTTCGAATTCATCACAGTCGAGCAGCGACCAAGGATAGACGTCAGGCACGCAGATGCCCTGGCGTATCTTTCTTCTTCTGTCAGCACTGCAGAGCTCCAGCAGCTATCAATCGGATACCAGAAAGAGCCGAGTATCGGGCCCAAAGATCCAGGCATGCGGCTACTGGAGGTCTATCTCCTGGAGTGGAGACATTGGAAGGAAGTTCTCATGGTAACCACCAGAGGACAAAAAAGAAGAAGAAATGAAGAAGCTTCACAGTTCGGCAACGAGCTCAGCACGCAGGGCGAGCCGAGTCAACTATCACACGGTCAGACATAGGACCCACCAGAATCGCAACTCGAAGACTGGAATCCTTGCCTCACTAGAGGCCGGATAGAAGCACAACCACCTTCAACGGAGCTGGATGAACCGGACCCATCACCGCTCTCCCATGTCCACATCGATTCGGAGCTCCCGCCGGAGGAACCAATTGAAGACATTCCAGACAATCTGAATTCTGAAGTAGACATAATTGAAGGCGAGTTGCAGTCTAGCAACAACCAAGACTGGAGGAAGCCATACATCAGCTTCCTTCTCCACCGTTTGCTCCCTGAAGATCCAAAGCTGTCAACCAAGGTCAAGAGGGATGCATGGAAATTCATTGTCATACCACACCGGACTGGATATACATGAAGAGCCATGGCGTCGGGATCTTGTTCAGGTGCCTTATTCCAGAGCAAGGCCTGGTCATACTGAAAGAGATCCATGCTGGGATCTGCGGCAACCATTCCGGGAGCAGAAATCTGGGGCAAAGGACAATGATCCAAGGATACTGGTGGCCGCACATGATGACAGACGCGAAGAAGTTCACGCAGGCATGCCTCCCACGTCAGAAGCATGCCCCGGTCGGTCATGCCCCGACAAATGAACTACATCCAATCCCGAGTGCATGGCCCTTCGCCAAGTGGGACTAGATATTGTGGGACCGCTTCCAAAAGCTCCACAATCAGTCAGATTCCTATTGGTCGCTACAGATTATTTCACCAAATGGGTTGAAGCAGTAGCATTGGTACAAGTATGTGTCTCAGATGTCAGTTCAACTGCGACAACATCTGGTTGTTCTGCAAATCCTTAGGGATCAAGCACAACTTCTCAGCCCCGTACTATCTTCAAGGGAACGGGCAGGCAGAGGCATCCAACCGGGTCATCTTGGATACACTCAAGAAGTGGCTGGATAAAACAAAAGGCAACTGGGTAATGCAATTCCCGGGGGTCTTATGGGCATAACGGACCACCCCAAGAAGGTCCACCGGTATGACACCCTTTCAACTTACCTTTGGAGCAGAAGCGGTAATGCCAACAGAACTGCTAGCTCCCACAACCCGCACTGATGCTGTCCTTACCGGGGAGAACGAAGGGATTCTAGCAGGGGAAAAAGTTGTTCTTGACGACAAGAGAGAGCATGCCCAATAGCACCTCCTCCGGTACCAGGAAACCATCAAAAGGGGATATGACAAGCGAGTCGTCAAGAGGAAATACAATCCGGGCGACTGGGTCATGAGAAAAGTCAAAGTTATGACTGAGGATACAACCGCTGGAAAGCTTGGAGAAAACTGGGAAGGACCTTACATCATAGACAGACATGCTGTGAAAGGCTCATACTTCCTCAAAAAACTCTGTCCGGCGACCTCTTCTCCAGACCATGGAACGCTTTCCACCTCAAGAAATTCTAGAAGTAATGTACTCCCTTTGATGATTTCAATAAAGATTCTTTCCCGTGAGAATTTGAGTACTTTGTATTATTTGCTGCTGAAAATCCTAAGTGCAAGATCAAGTCTCCACTGAGGTCCACGACGCTTGGACCTAGCTTCCGATCCTGGCTACGTCCTAAATGAAGAGTTATGCTACTTTTAGGCCCAAGACGCCCGGACCTAGCTCCGGTCTTGGAACCAGGGATGTCAGGGATCAAACCCCATCCAACCCAGGATGCCCGGACCTAGTTTCCGATCCTATCTAAGTCCTAAATGTAGAGTTATGTTTCTTTTAGGCCCAAGACGCCCGGACCTAGCTTCCGATCTTGGAACCAGGGATGTCAGGGATCAAACCCCATCCAACCCAGGATGCCCAGACCTAGTTTCCGATTCTATCTAAGTCCTAAATGAAGAGTTATGCTCCTTTTAGGCACAAAATGCCCGGACCTATCTTCCGGTCTTGGAACCAGGGATGTCAGGGATCAAACCCCATCCAACCCAGGATGCGTGGACCTAGTCTTCCATCCTGTCTAAGTCCTGAATGCGGAGCTACACTCCTTTTAGGCCCGAGATGCCTGGACCTAGCTTCCGGTCTTTGAAATCTATCTTAAGGGCGAGGCTATCCACTCTTAAAAACCGGGGCCATTAGGCGAGCTAGCCTTCCCCCGGTCGAAGCATGCAGCACAGGGACAAACCCCCTTTTCAGCAGCAGACCATGAATCGCCATGGAGTCAGCAAGAAAAAGAACTATTATCGTCCCAAGGAAAACTCCTTAAAACGATAAGGGGGCGAGGGAGATAGTCAGTTGTAATAAACGCTGTAAACAAGGTAAAAATACCTAACAAGATGTTTTTGCACTACCAAAATATTATTTTTATTTTCTTTTTCAGAAAAAAATATGTACAAGAGGAAGTCTCCTGGCAACCGGGACAAGAACCTTTCTACAAAATCTAAAGGAGCTAAGGTTGAGAAGAAGGACCGGGGCCATTACCGCCCTTCTTCGCCTTCTCCTTCTCCAGCTGGTCGAGGACCTGCTGATAGGCAGCCTTCGCCAACCAGAGCTCTTCAGCAACCCGGTCGTACGCGGCCTCCTTGAGGATGAGACGCCGGTCCAGCTCCAGCTTCTCTCGGGTCAGCTTCCCGCAAGTAGCCTCCAATTCTGCCAAGGAAGTCTTGGCATCCTCCTCCCTTTGGAGAGCAGCGGTCAGAGTGAAGTCCAAGTTATGGTAGTCTATCGCCATGGACCGCTTGTCCTCCTCTAGAGCCCAGCGGTCACTGTTGGCCGTCGCCAGATCTTCCTCGAGCTGACGATTCTCAGCTCGCAGGCGTTCCAGATACTCCAAGGCAGAAGGCCGGGGTCTGACACCCAGCTCAAAGATCCGGGCCATGGCAGGTTGTGTCTGACAGAAAGAGAAACAAAGATCAGAAACAAACATATAGACATCAACAAGTCTAAAGCCAGAATTCAAATCAAGGAATCTTATCGCGATGAGATTCTGGGCAGCCACCCTCATCGCCCGGTCGCGGGAAAGGCGGCTGTAGTATGACTGGTCCTCCAGAAGCAGGTTCTGGAAGAAATAGTCAAAAGCAGTGTGGAGGTTCATGATGCCGGAGTCCCCAATCGACATCGGCTCACCACTCAGAAATGCAGGATGAATGGTGAAAGCCGGTAGCGAGAACTCCGGAGTGGCTTTAGGCTGGTACTTGCCCGGTTCAGGGCCCAGTTGCACAGTGGGGCCAGTGGGCAGGTCACTATATGGGACCTGGTCACCCCACCTATAAGCTGGGGTTTCATCATCAGCAGTGCGAGGCACGGTGAACTCCACCTCAGTCTGGACGTCCTTAACGGCCAGAACATCTTCAACAGGGACCTGGGAGCCACTACCAATCCGGGTAGTCCCCATCACCGGCCCCTCAGCACCCGAGGGATGGCATCCTCCCTTCTCGGGCGCACAGGCTTCCCTTGGTCAGCAGGGGAGGCAGAAGTAGCTCTCTTCGAACCCCGGGCAGACTTATCTATCACAGCCTTGCCCCTCGGGTCAACCGGGGCAGGGGACTGCACAGAATCAACTTCAACAGAAGGAGGCTGGGAAGGTCTTACCTCCACCGGAGCCTCCACTCCAGCATCTCCAACACTGGGGGCGTCCACTTCAACCAACGGACCCCCCGGCACCACAGCTAGCTCACCTTCCTCAGCAGCAGAGACGACCACTGTTTCCCTTGACACACCTCCTACCATCTCCGGCTGGGCCAGGTTGTCCACCTCAGCATGTACCTGCACCGGGGTAAGAAAGAATCCTTCAGTAGTTGATTCGCCAGACCCACGGGAAAGAAGAAGTCCACTATCCCTCAACATCAAACTTGGATCACCAAAGAAGTCAGATGAACCATAAAAGACATGTAGCCTCCTCCGACGACCCAAGAGAGGGTTTGAATGACAAGCAGAGCTAGCATCACTGACCTGAACATCCCCGACAACTGGAATGACCTTCGGGAGAACATCAGGCATCGGCTCGTCAGGAGGATATCTTCCCCCGATTGGAAGAACCTCATTGGGCCAGTCATCCATCTCCCCCCGCAGATCAACAACCTCACTCTCAACCGGAGGCTCCCCCTCAGCACTAGGGGTCGTGCTCTCTGCAGTGGCAGCACCCTCACCAGAGCTGGACTCTACCTCCACAACCTGCGGAGAAGCCGGCAGGGCAAGCCTCGCCAGGTAGCAGATATCTGTTACGATCTGGTCAGGGAGCGTCAAGTCCCGCAGGTTTGTAGGCAGACGGAAGAAACGCTCAATGTTCCCCGCAGCAGCAGAGGAATCCACCCCCGCTGGCAGAGAAACCTGAAGCTGACGTTTCCCTGTAAACACACGCACAGAACTGTTCCTGAGCCGGAGCTCAGCAAGCACGGGAAACATAAGGGCAAAAAATGAAGTCCTGCGGCACCGGTATGCTGCGGTCAGACGACCACCTTAACACCCGGTAGCAGGGCTCAAACCAATTCCCAAAATGGTTGGGAAGTCCAGACAACCTCCGGGCACTACGCCAAGAGATGGCGTAGAAACAGCGTTCCTTGGCCTCCCGGGCGACCGACTTCATGAGCATGGACAGCTCCACCAGGCCAAATCGAATCTCGAAGTGGAGAGCTATCAGCCCAATCCGACGCACGATTATCCAGAAGGACACGTGCATCTGACCGGGTGGGATCCCAAACCACGACAGCAATCTCAGAATAGAAGAATGCAGCGGAAGCTGCATGCCATAAAGAAGCTGGTAAAGACTTACCGCGATCAGGCTGCCGGAGCAACCGTCTGAAATGGAGGGGTGGGAACCAAACCGGACCCCTCTCCAGCCGAGCCGCTCCTGAACTTCCGCCGCGCTCATCCGCTCGAGTTCAAGATTTCGCGGGAGGTTGGAGGAAGCTTGCCACCTCCTCTGAGGCCTCTCAACAAGAGGTTCAGCAAAATCCACAGGAGCCACCTCCGCCAAACCATCAGGCGAAGGGGGACCCATCTTCGGAATACTGCTTGGTCTGCTTTCATCAGCAGAGGGACGAGGAGCCAGACTCTGAGGCTCTTCGTCACTACTTGAGCTCAGGACTAAGGTTCTCCTCATCATTGGAGTAGAATTCGCGCGAAATCACCGGAATTTGGAGTTTCAGAACCTAGGGTTCCGGCGAAGTAGAAATGAAAGAGAAGGAAGAGAAAGAGAGTGAAGGGAATACCCTTCTCTCTTTCGAGCCTCCCGTTTTTATAAGGAGAGCCTAGGGTTCACCAGCTGATGGTATTCCAGGTTCTCTTAATGGAATCATCATTAAGGTCATTAAACCAACTGGTTTTAATGACTCGATCAGCGAAGAGTCACAAGCTTTCACTGAAAGTTGAAGCTGTACATCTTCCCGCCAACAAAGGAAGATTTAGAGAAGATGAAGTCGGGCCCACTTAACACAGTTAGCTGGGGCCCACGTTGCACAAGTCATCTGGGACCCACGTTACCTGGGAACCATCTCGTACACTCAGCGAGATCGATCCAGCATCAACGAGTGGGTTCCACATGGTTCAGGTCAGCGATATGTGGACCTCCGGTCTACATCACCACGGCCAAGTAAAGATTGATCCACATGTGTTCCTACACTCTACATAACAAGAGAATAGCCGGATCTACCTATCGGAGCTCAAGACAGTAATAGAAGGAAAAATGATTTTTATTACGAAATGCATTATACGGGGTGCACCGAGTCCCCTACATAGTGCGACCGGAGCTAAATTACATCAAGGGGACACGGAGGATCCAGGTCGGACTCCTCAGGCGAGTCGGGGAGATGGTACTTAGCCTTAGCTTCAGCGTATCCTTTCTTCCATGAGGAAACCGCAACAACGTCTATCTTGCCCCCCATCCGGGTAAGCTCAACAGAGGCAGATTTCAGCTTTTATCCCTGATTTGGCCCTCATGGCACTCCTCCCACCGGCTTTGGTCTTCCACAAGCCCGACCACTTGGGCTTTCAAGGTGTTCACACAGCTAAGGAGATGCGCTCGGTATTGTTCCCGATTGTCACTGACGGAACTAGAATCAGAATGCCTAGCCGCCATGGAAGATGAGCAAAAGAAGAAGAAAGAGGAATAGCTAAGCAAGAGGAAACCCCTCCTTATTTAGCTACACTAAGGTTAAAAAGGGCCGGGCCACAACCCAGTTATTTCCCAAGAAGTAACGGTCTCCCATGGACCGACAATCAACCTGCCAAGATTGAGACAAGACAAGCAGAGGCACTGTTCATGGAAAAAAAGATTTTTATTGATGAATAAAAGTCAAGAAAAGAGGGCATCGCTCCTCAACAATGGTGCTACATTAACTAGTCCGCCAAAGCATTCCGCGAGGCGGTAGGGGGGGAAGTAGCGACCTGGTCCCAGCTAGCACCCCCGGCCGCAGGATTGCCAAGTATCCAGACCTTCTCTTTCAAGGTTTGGATCTGGTTTTCCGCCTATTTAAGCGAGTCTTCAGAGTGCCAGAGGTCTTGGCACAGTGATGCAATGATGTTGTCTTGTTTCTTGAGGGACAACTTCACATCATGCTCCAGCCTGAAAACCTTCTCCAGGTTCTTCTCCTGAGCCTGCGCTTGGTTTAACACGTGCTCTACTTTAAGGTTGAATGCGCGGTGGGCCAAATCAGCAGCCCGGTCATCATCCATTCTATAGCAAAAGCTACAACAACAACAACAACAACAAACAGGGAACGGAGAGAGAGAGGTGGACATCCTTCTACACCTCCGACTCCCTATTTATAAAGGAGGAAAGAAACCCTAAACCTTGATCCAAGGGATACAAAATCGTCATCAAGATGCGTGTCAAGGAAGGAATCCTCCAAATTTCAACAGCCAGGGAAGATATTGCTAAGATCTTTCCCAAGCAGATTTACTACTTGACAAAGGGGGCGATGTGTGTACCCTAGGTAAAAAACCCGAGAGGTGTCACCGATGGCTGTATAAGAAGCTAAACCGGGAGCACCTGAGTAGTAGCCAGCCATGCCTGGGCTATCGGGTAGGGCCTAACCTGGTTTCAAGAGATCCGCATACGCTCTGTGGACCTTGACTCACCGGATAGTCCATTATCAATGGGTGGAGCTCCGGTTACTGTATAAGAAGTTGAACCGTGGGCTCCCATACATCAACCGGGCCCACATCAGTCAAGTAGGCCAGGTCTGGCCCAGAAAGGTCCATCAGCGACAGGGGCTCATCCAAAGGCTTAGCACAGAAGTCCAGAGGACCTGTCCAGGGAGTATGCAGTGTAGATTGGGCCTCCGGTCAGAAGAGTCAAGCCCAAGTCTTTGCTTTCAGGCTTGGTCAATCCAAGTCCCAACCAACTGCATAAGTCCAGCGAGATTCCAGGCCAACAGAACCCATGGTTCTAGCCCGCTGGAGAAGATAAAGAAAACCCAAATTGAACCAGGACCTATCAGAAGATGCCACATGGCAGTCATCCTGGTCAAAGTTGATTCAAACCAAGGAGATAACCGCTCGACAACATGCAAGCTATCTCCACGGAAACATCTTCACAGTTGAACAACCCGAGTTCGTGGAGTCAAAACCGGAGGGGTGGTTGAGCCAGCCTCCTCCGGCCTACTACAAATACATGAGTTCTAAATCTTTTGAACTACGAGTCTTTCACTGAGCAACTCCATTAGAGCTTAGTGGAAGCAGAGACTTGATTCCAAGTTCATCATCTTGAATACGTAGGCAGCCTG
Source organism: Aquilegia eximia (assembly GCA_023053565.1). Classification (NCBI taxonomy): domain Eukaryota; kingdom Viridiplantae; phylum Streptophyta; class Magnoliopsida; order Ranunculales; family Ranunculaceae; genus Aquilegia; species Aquilegia eximia. The sequence goes on from JALIGU010000026.1 coordinate 483,564, forward strand.
ATCCTGATCAGGTCCAGTCTCACTGTATACCCCCCATACTATCTCTGTCTATACAAGGCTTTCATTGTAACTGTACGATTAATATATACATATTTCGAGTTTGTGGATCAAATTTTTGTACCCACACTAATCATTACAGTAACTCCTCTTCCAGGGGATTCGAGGAGGGTTAGGAGAATGCTTTCCTCCCACGTTTTGCTAAAAAGTAAAAATTGTCAAACAAACGCACAAAAGTGGGGAGAAGACGAGTTGAAGTCGACTAAGGGGAAACCGCTCCTTGGGTTTCAATCGTCCTTAGGAGTCGTTTCTTAGTAGACTCAAGGCTAGCTCCACAACCTTGCTCTACTATCCGCAATAAACACACAAATAAATAAATCCTAGCAACACCTACTTTAAAATTATTACAACCGCGATCCCTTCGTGGATCGAAAAATTAAATAACTTACAAGTCTCTAAAAATGCTGAAAAATTTAAATTACTTTGTTTAGCCTCACAATCACTCAACAGAAAAAAAATTAATTGAAAAAGTACTCTGGAATGTCTTCTAAAAATCATGCAACACGTGTCAAAATTCCTGCCGAGAACTCGACTCGAGATTGCTACAGGCCAATATGAACTCGACTCGAGATAGGTACCAGATTGAACCAGTATACTTTCAGAAAAATTCCTGAATGTGTGATCTTTTTCAAATTTTGATTTTGGCTTCGTTCCTTGAGTTTTTTTCAATCCCTTTTCGCTGCAAGATCAATAAGAGGACTAAGTAACAAGACACTTAAAAACAATAATTAAAAGAAATAAAAATAGAAGGGTGGGAGGGAGGGAGGGAGATAGAAGTGGGATGATGTCCATAAAGTACTATTCTCGCTTGTGTTTGAATGAACTCCGTTCCTTAGAGCGACAACGGTGTCATTTTGATCGATGATAAATTAACACCACCTATTCAAAAAATTTTATTTTTAATGAAGTCCTTCTTGTGCCTGTATATATTGATTATCAAAGTAGACAAGTAACAAGCAAGGGTCGTACCCACCTCAAAGGTGAAGATATTAGCTCAAACACAATAGAAAACAATAATTATAAAACACCAAGTGAATCACAAATATGAGAAAGATATGATTCTACTTCCTACATGCAATAATAAATAAATTGTAAATAACCTAACTTAAGAAGATGGTAGAGATGTAAAGAAGATCTTATGATGACACAGGGGGGAAGAGTTGGTACCCACAAACTAAATCATGCAGACATAACATGTTATTCCTTCATCTTCAATCTATAACAATTAATTAGTTACCTCTCAGCTATTCCAATTAATCATCAATACCTATAATAATCAAGTAGTCACCTCTCAGCTATTCTACTCAATTACACGGGACTATCTTATGCATGTTATTGACTATGTATCGTTAATCAAACCGTCACCTCTCAGCTATTCAATATGATTACAAAAGGGTTCCAATAAAAGATATAAACGGCAGATATGTAATAATCACCTCTCAGCTATTTTACTATACATCTTCAATCAATATAAATAAAACCATTAAAGTTAGGTCTCCTTATACTCTAACAATAGTATTTTAATAACATGGATAACAATAACATGCAAATAATCATACTTACCTCATACTGTCGATAGAAGTAAATAAACATTAAGCACTTTGAATCACAATGAACATTAAGAACACACATGGTGCTTTAACATTATCTAGAGTGCTTTAATTATCCCCCTAAGGAGATTTAGCTACTCATCCTTGATGATGACACCATGGAATAAATAATTAAATAACAAAACATCATAAAGTAAAGTGATTTGATTTGATTGATAATAAGAATTGAGTTCAATACAAAAGAAGAAGAAGATGAACTTTTGCCTCTCAAGCATTTACTATCCTAAACCCTAGCTACTACTTCTCTTATATAGAAAATACAAAGCATAATACTTGTATTCAAAGACTTCCAAATTACGTCAAATTCGTGGATGCAGCTGTTGGTCTTCTAGAGGCATTAGGTTTTCAGCAAAATCTAATTATCTTGGGCTTAAGTTTTGCTTGGACCAAGACCTTCAATTGGACAACTCATGGGCCCAAATAAGACATCTGGATTTTCTTGTAGAGCCTTTTTAAGATTGGACTTTAATAAAGGCCTAAAATAGAAATTCTGACTTGTGGGCTTCAATAGTACCCGGTTTGGGGTGAGATTTGGACCGCCCCACTTTGACATAAAGTCAAGTCAACAGGACCAGCCGTGGGGTGCCCTCAGCAGATCTGTGGGTGCAAATATCGATTCTCCTCCTTAGTGCAAATAACATCTTTTTGTTGCTTTTCTTGACTTTTGGCGGGCTTTAACAAAATATTCGAATTTTGGCTCATGAAACCTACACAATAGATAAGAAAGCACTAATCAATAGATATAATACAATAATATAAGCTAAGTGCTAAACAAATAAGGTGTTATTCGGGGGATAAATATACACTTTTGAGGACTTATCACTGCCCACCCCAAAACAGAACTGAGCACAGATGGTAGAACGAGCGGTTTAACAGCAAAAATGCAACTAAACCCGGTAACAAAAAGAGAAGTAATCCCACAGGGGATAAATATACACTTTTGAGGACTTAGAAGATCACACAGGGTTGCGTCCCATGAGTGCTAAGTTTAACGTCTTCAGCTAGACAGGGGGACAAACAAGAAACTAATTCTCCAAATAAACGCTACTCAAAATAAAATACATGAGAGATAAAACGCTAGAGTGGAATGCGCGAGATCCTGATGTCTAATATACAACAAAGAGTCTTTTAAAGTTAGATACTCGAGATTTAAAAGAAGATGGGAAATGACTTTCCCACCCCCAAACAGAGCGGAAAACATGTCTGTTTGGTGGTGACGCTCAAGAGAAAAACGTGCACTTGATTAATTATACCCAGCCAATAAGAGTTTGTGGACTAACGGTCCCGGCACTTTCAACCACACCTCTCAAACCAGACAACAGAAAAAGAGCAAGAGAGGGTCCGGGTACCAGCAGGTCAAAGGTCAGTCAAGATAAGTAAGGTCCTCTAAGAGAGTTTCTTCAACTTCAGGGGACCTTAATTCATGGAAATCCTTGAGACGTTGACCATTAACTTGAAATTCAGAACTGTCTGCAGGGATAACACAAGTAATATTACTGTAGACACAACAAAGGGACCTGACCAACGAGACTGTAGTTTACCAGGAAATAAATGCAAACGAGAGTTGTACAGTAACACTTTGTCCCCAATTTGAAAATCTCTGCGTAAGATCTGACGATCATGTAATTTTTTTCATATTAGATTTATAGGACTTGGAAAGATCATAAGTTTCATTCCGAAATTCCTCAAGCTCAGAAAGCTGGAGTTTTCTCTTCGTACCCACCTGGTCGAGATTATATTTGAGCTTTGACAGGGTTTTCCAAATACTAGACGAAAGGAAGACATGCCAATGGGAGTTTTAAAAGCAGTACGATAGGCCCATAATGCATCACTGACTCTACGAGACCAGTCAACCTTATCAGGGTCAACTATTTTTTGCAAAATATTTTTAATCTATCTATTGGAAACCTCAACTTGGCAATTGGTTTGTGGATGATAAGCAATGACCACTTTGTTAGTTACTCCATACTTTTGGACACGTTTTCGAAAAACTTTATTGCAGAAATGGCTCCCCCCATCACTGATGATCGCACGGGGAGCGCCAAATCGGGCAAATATGTACTCTTTGAGAAAATTTACTACAATTTCTTGGTCGTTGTGCCTTGTGGGAATGGCCTCGATCCATTTAGAAACATAGTCTACTGCGACCAAAATGTACAAAAAAACATGACAACAAGGAAAAGGACCCATGAAATCAATTCCCCCATATATCAAAACTTCTACAGGAAGAATTGGCTGTAAAGGCATCATGTGTCGCCTAGTGATTTTCCCTAGTTGTTGACAATGAGTGTAGACTGTACAATGCATGGGAGCGTCCTTAAAGAGAGTTGGCCATTAAAAACCACACTGCAATACTTTAGCAGTTGTATTTTTTGCACTAAAGTGTCCACCATAAGCATGCTCATGGCAGAACTTAAAGACCTCTTGTTGCTCCCAGTCCAGAATGCAACGACGAATAATCTGGTCAGGACAGTACTTAAAAAGATAAGGGTCATCCGAGAAATAATGCTTGGCATTAGCAAGAAATTTGGATCTGTCTTGTTTGTTCCAATGACTTGGAAACTTGTTGCTAGCCAAGTAATTAACTATATCTGCGAACCATGGAGCATTCGATATGGGAAAAAGAAGCTTATCAGGAAAGTTCTCAGAAATGACACCAGAATCCTCATGACGGTCGAGTCTAGACAAGTGGTCGGCTACTACATTTTTGGTCCATTTTTATCTTTAATTTCTTAGAGAGAAGGAATCTAAGGGCAACATTGATCCGTGAAGATGACAGTACAGGTACCTAAAAGGTAGGAACGAAACTTATCAAGAGCATATACTATGGATAACAACTCTTTCTCAGTCGTAGTGTAATTACATTGAGCATCATTAAGAGCTTTGCTAGCATAATATATGACATGAGGCTTACCATCTAGACGATGACCTAAAACAACCCCTACAGCAAAGTCTGATGCATCGCACATCAGCTCAAAGGGTTTACTCCAATCAGGCGGCCTAATGATGGGTGCAGTCGTGAGAGCGGTCTTAAGATTTTCAAAGGCAGTCTTGCATTCTTTTGTGAAATCAAAAGGTCCATCCTTAAGCAATAAATTGGTTAAGGGACGAGCTTTCATTGAAAAATCTTGGATAAAGCGCCGATAGAATCCTGCATGGCCTAGAATAGCTCGAATATCCCTAATAGACTTAGGAATAGGCAAGGATGAAACAAGATCTACTTTAGCTTTATAAACCTGGATACCCTCAGGAAAGACTACATGACCCAAACCTATTCCCTTTCTAACCATGAAATGGCACTTTTCCCAGTTAAGCACCAAATCTTTCTCAATGCAACGCTTAAAAACCAAGGAAAGATGACTAAGACGTTCTTCAAAAGACGAACCATATATGGAGAAGTCATCCATAAACACCTCCATAAATCGTTCAACCATATCACTAAAGATGTGTAACATACACCTCTGGAAGGTAGCAGATGCATTACACAAACCGAAAGGCATAGGTGCATAAGCGAAAGTGCCGAAAGGACAGGTGAAAGTTGTCTTCTCTTGATCTTCAGGGGCAATAGGAATCTGATTGTAACCGGAATAACCATCTAAGAAACAATATAAGGAATGACCAGCCAGGCATTCCAACATCTGGTCTATGAAGGGAAGAGGAAAGTGGTCCCTCTGGGTGATTGTATTAAGCTTTCTATAGTCGATACAAACACGCCACTTGGTTGAAACTCTAGTGGCGACTTGTTTGTTCTTATCATTGGTAATTACAGTTATACCGGCGTTTTTAGGAACCACATGAATATGACTAATCCAGGGACTATCAGAAATGGGATAAATCACACTTGCATCTAAGAGTTTAAGAATTTCAGCACGAACAACTTCTTCCATAGCAGGATTAAGACGTTGATAAATGGAAATTGGTGTCTCCACCTATCAAAAGATTGTATTTTTATTTAAATTTCCTTCTTGTGCCTGTATATATAGATTATCAAAGTAGACAAGTAACAAGCAAGGGTCGTACCCACCTCGAAGGTGACGATCTTAGCCGAAACACAAGAGAAAACAATAATTAAGAAACACCAAGTGAATAACAAATAAGAGAGAGATATGATTCTACTTCATACAGGCAATAATAAATAAACTGTAAATAACCTAACTTAAGAAGATGGATAGAGATCTAAAGAAGATCTTATGATGACATAGGGGGAAAAGTTGGTATCCACAAACTAAATCATGCAAACATAACATGTTATTCCTTCATGTTCAATCTATAACAATCAAGTAGTCATCTCTCAGCTATTCCACTCAATTAAAACGGGACTCTCTTATGCATGCTATTGAATATGTATCATTAATCAAACCGTCACCTCTCAGCTATTCAATTTAATTAAATCAACATACTAATTCATAATCAAACCGTCACCTCTCTGCTATTCAATTTGATTAAAAATTGGTTCCAATAAAATATATAAACTGCAGATATGTAATAATCACCTCTCAGCTATTTTACTACACATTTTCAATCAATATAAATAAAACCATTAAAGCTAGGTATCCCTATACTCTAACAATAGTATTTTAATAACGTGGATGACAATAACATGCAAATAATAATACTTACCTCATTCTGCAGATAGAAGTAAATAAACATTAAGTATTTTGAATCACAATGAACATTAAGAACAAACATGGTGCTTTTGTGTTATCTAGAGTGCTTCAACCATCCCCCTAAGGAGATTTAGCTACTCATCCTTGATGATGATACCATGGAATAAATAATTAAATAACAAAAATTATAAAGTAAAGTGATTTGATTTGATTGATAATAAGAATTGAGTTCAATACAAAAGAAGAAGAAGATGAACTTTTGCCTCTCAAGCATTAACTATCCCAAACCCTAGCTACTACTTCTCTTATATAGAAAATACAAAGCATAATACTTGCATACAAAAACTTCCAAATTAGGTCAAATTTGTGGCTGCTACTAATTATCTTAGGCTTAAGTTGTAGCTTGGACCAAGGCCTTCAATTGGACAGCTTATGGACCCAAATCAGACTTCTGGATCTTCTTGTAGAGCCTTTTTAAGATTGGACTTTAATTATTTTTTTTTATTGGTAAGCGGGGTTGAAGGGACCCCTACCCCTTTTAAATTACGTGTAGAAACTTATATCAACAATCAGCTGTTGACGTGTTTCGAACCCACAACCTCTCCACTTTTGTGAGAGGGGTGCTACCATTGAGCCACAGGCCCATTCGCAAGATTGGACTTTAATAAAGGCCTAAAATAGAAATTCCGACTTGTGGGCTTTAATAGGACCCGGTTTGGGGTGAGATTCGGACCGCCCCACTCTGACATAAAGCCAAGTCAACAGGACCAGTCGTGCAAATAACACTTTTTTTGTTGCTTTTCTTGACTTTTGGCGGGCTTTAACACAATATTCGCATTTTGGCTCATGGAACTTACACAATAGACAAGAAAACACTAATCAATAGATATAATACAACAATATAAGCTAAGTGCTAAACATACAAGGTGTTATTCGGGGGATAAATATACACTTTTGAGGACTTATCAAATACTCCCAAATAGCATTTTGCTTGTCCTCAAGCAAAGGTGAGAAGAAAAGAATTAAGGACTCAAAAGAGAAGTAAAACTAGAGTGATTGCATTAACCATATGCATCAAGGCTTTCAACCACAAGAAATTCCCAAGTGGAGGAGTTATAGTCTCCTGAGGGTTTTCCAGAGAAAATACCCACAAACTTACTACAATGACTAATCCAAAGAACAGGAATTTCCACCATTTACCTCAAAAATGGTTTTATCAAAGATAAGTATAAGTATTTCAAAAACGTTCATATGAGATAACATACTACCAATGCATGAATAAGATAAGAAATATAAACCAATTAAGCATAACGGTCTCAAATGCATCGAAGACAGGCATGTATCCATAATACCACGGGTCTTAAGTCACCATTGCAAAGGTCGCCTTGACTTCTGCCTCACAGACATACACTCAGAAATAAAAGTCACTCAGAAATGGTGTTTATCATTTTACCTCTATTTGAGAAAAGAAGATGGACAATCATCTCACATCTATCAATAAGAACGGACTGGTGTACTGGAATGAACTTATTCTCAAAGAATGGAAAAATTATCCTTGCTTGAGATGTCGGGTTTTTCACCATAGCACCTTCTCACTTACTCGCCACATCCTACCATATCAGCTTAGATTTACAAAAGAAAGTAATAGGTTGACACTTGGCTTAGGACAGGGATATAAATGAAAAAGGCTTTTGTGAAATATTTTTTGAACATTCGGGCGTTCAATATTTGTGATTTGTAATAAAAACACATGGAGAAATTTTTTGAATTTTTCTTTTGGCAAGAAGTGTTTCTCATCTTCTTTAGGAAAATTTCAATGAAGCTCTAGCCAATATTTTGGAATCTTCCTTTCTTTTTGGATTTGAAATGGTTTTGGAAGATTCTGGCTTTTCTAGAAATCTTCAAACTTTTTGATTTTCAATATTTGGTTCATCTCACTAGTTTAGAGATTTCTTTGTATTTCTCATTTCTTATTGTAACCACATAAACAATCATCCTCATGTTCCAATCCATATGTCTAAGATACAACAAAAAGTCTTTTAAAGTCAGATACATGAGACTTAAAAGAGGATGAGAAATGACTCCCCACCCCAAACAGAGCGAGAAACAAGTCTGTTTGTTGGTGACACTCAAGAGAAAAACGTGCACTGGATCAATTATTCTCAGCCAGTAGGAGTTCCTGGACTAACGGTCCCGGCACTTTCAACCACTCATCTTAAAAGAGCAAGAGAGAGTCCGGATACCAGCAGGTCAAAGGTCAATCTAAATAGGTAGGATCCTCTAAGAGAGTTTCAGGAGGCCTTAACTCATGAAAATGCTTAAGGCATTGACCATTGACTCTAAATTCAGAATCGCCTGCAGGATTAACACATTTAATAGCATCATAAGGAGTTACTGCAGACACAACAAATAGGTCTGACCAACGAGACATAAATTTACCAGAAAATAAATGCAAACGAGGATTATAAAGCAAAACTTTGTCTCTAATTTAAAAATAAAGCTGATTTTCCTGGTCGGTAGTAAGATATGAAGAGATGATAACATGATGACTGCCGTATGAATCTAATTGTGCATATTTCAGCTCAGGAGGAGGAAGATCAGGAGATGGAGGGATGGTCTCGATCTGGAATTCAGAATCAATGCAAGAAACCGAATCAAGGGCCTCAGTGTCTTCAGGGTCAAAGATAGGAACAAAATCATGATGAGCATTGGTTTGAGCAATAGATTGATTGATGTTGAAGTTAACATTATGCATGGTATGGCAATGAACAACTGGATCTGCAGGATAACAACTAGGTACCGTCTCATAGGGTAGATAATCAAGAAGGCATACATCTTTAGATAAATAAAGATCAGTGGGTTGGTGGCCTAGATTAAAGATATTAACTTTAAAGGTCATAACTCCAAAAGTGAGAACCATAGAACCATTCCGACAGTTTATGAGAGCATTAGAGGTGGCCAAAAATAGACGGCCAAGGATGATGGGAATCGAATCATCGACATTAGGTTCAGTATCCAACACCACAAATTCAACAGGATAGTAAAAGTCGGACACTTTAACTAATAGATTCTCAACAATTCCTCTAGGTACTTTCAATGATCTGTCGGCCAGTTCTAATAACATCCTCATGGGTTCATGTATGTTAGACCCAGGCGGAGGTACAAGGATGAAGGCAAGAGATTAACACTCGATCCCAGGTCTAAGAAAGCTCTACCCATGAACTTATCACCAAGCTTGCAAGGTATGGTCGGTTTTACAGGGTCCTTATATTTTACCACACCGTTATGTTGGATAAGTGCAGAGAATTCTTCCGCCACAAACGCATTTTTAGACGCATTTATTTTTTCTCTTGGCGGTGCACAAGTCCTTCAAGACCTTAGTATAGGAAGGTAGCTTCTTAATAGCGGTGAGGAAAGATATATTTTAATATTTATATGTTTGAACACATCAAGTACCTCCTCAGTTTAGACTTCCTTCAGAGACCTTGTGAGTTTCTGGGGGTAAGGCACGGGTGGGTCGTAAGTTCGTGGAGGATCCACAATCTCACGAGCAGGCTTCTTCGGCTTAGAGGTGGTTGTCTCATTAGCTGGAGCTTTAGGCTGGGCAACAGGGGCAGTGGTAGCCGGGGTCACAATATTAGGACTTCGTTTATAATTAATTTGATTATCAACTTGTTTACCTGACCTAAGGGTGGAGACCGAGTTAACTTCAGCAAGCGGTGTAGATGTAGACGGAGTTTCCGTCACCAAGGCAACTTCTTTGCCTTTGGGATTCTGGATAGCTTGTCCTGGAAATTTGCCATTTTCATTAAGGTTTTGTTCAATCCTCTGGATAGCTTGGGCCTTTGATTCATTGGATGCTTGCGTCTGTTGAATGAAACGCGCAAGCACATCCTCAAGGGAGGTCTTAGGAAGGGCAGATTGATTGGTCGGCACTTGGTCCCTGGAACTACTCATGTGATGAGCATTGTTCGAATAAGGGGGGACCGACACCCTATACCGATTATCATTACTACCAACATACGTGGCATTGCTACGTACGTTGCCCGTAAGAGTTATTAAAACCAGGTGGATCCGCATAATTATTATTTGAATAAGACAAATTGGAGTGGTCCATATATGGGTATGTGGCATTGCCCTTGGTAAAGTTGGTTTGCACGGCGTAATTGAACGCACGGGCTTCCCCAATTTCTGGTGAATTATAAAGGAGAGGGCAAAACTTGGCAGTATGGCTCTGGTCATGACAAGCATCAGATTGGAGAGTGGAGGCACTCATAACAGGTGATGTGGGCTTTAAGGACACCTCAAGTGCTTCTACCTTTTTTACTAAACCATAAAGCAAAAGTTTTAAGCTCGGGGTCGGGTTTGACCTCATACATGCGTCTACGTTTATCATATGAGTCCAAGGTAGTGCTTCTCAAGGTTGGTCCAGGTAAGTCCCATTGTTGGCTATTATTGGCTAATCCAAAGAACAGGAATTTCCACCCTTTACCTCAGAAATGGTTATATCAAAGATAAGGATAAGTATTGCAAAACCGTTCATATGAGATAACATACTACCAATGCATGAATAAGATATGAAATATAAACCAAGCATAACGGTCTCAAATGCATCGATGACAGGCATGTACCCATACTACCACGTGTCTTAAGTCACCATTGGAAAGGTCGCATTGACTTCTGCCTCACAGACATATACTCAGAAATAAAAGCCACTCAGAGATGGTGTTTATCATTTTACCTCTATGTGAGGAAAGAAGATGGACAATCATCTCACATATATCAATAAGAACAGACTGGTGTAATGGAATGAACTTAGTCTCAAAGAATGGAAAAATTAGCCTTGCTTGAGATGTCGGGTTTTTCACCTTAGCACGTTCTCACTTACTCGCCACATCCTACTATATCAGCTTAGATCTACAAAAGACAATAATAGTTTGTGACTTAGCTTAGGACAGGGCTAGAAATGGAAAATATTGTTGTGAAATATTTTTGGAACATTCAGGCCTTTAATATTTATGATTTGTAATAAAGACACATGGAGAAATTTTTAGAATTTTTCTTTTGGGGAGAAGTGTTTCTCATCTTCTTTAGGAACATTTCAATGAAGCTCTAGCCAATATTTTGGAATCTTCCTTTCATTTTGGATTTTGAAATGGTTTTGGAAGATTCTGGCTTTTCTGGAATTCTTCAAATTTTTTTATTTTCAATATATGGTTCATCTCACTAGTTTGGAGATTTCTTTGTGTTTCTCATTTCTTCTTGTAACCACACAAACAATCATCCTCATGTTCCAAAAAGAATGGGTAAAAGGACCTACACATTCTAAGGGTAATTACTCCCACAATGGAGTTGGGTAAGGATAATGGGCTCAAGAAAAATGCTAAGTAATAAGAAAGGCTTAGAATGGTCAACCTAAGGGATAAAACATCATCAGGCTAGGCTAAGGTAAACAGGGTTTAACTAAATGTCTTTGTATCATTCTAAGGACTGATATGGTGATCACATCTTGAATAAGCTACAAGACCTAAGTTTATATTACACCCACTTGATGTCATCTCAAGGCTAACTATAAAAATGAATATGAGACTAAAAACAGACAAAACTGAGAGATTGAGTCATTTGACTCCAGATTTACGTAATAACTCTCTAAGACAAGGACGGGTCTCAAAAGCTCATTGGGTTAAATCTCCACACTTATTCCTTAAATTTCTCAAGGTGTAGGTTTATTTGCACCTGTAATCTGTAATAAATGCAAGTGAATGCCATGCTTTTGCTCATGCAAATGTAGTATGAAACTCAACTACTTGATGAAGCAATAAATGTCCTTAAACTTGAAAAAGATAGAATTCGACCATTATATTCATCATTGATGGTGTACTTATCCTAACATTTTGGAAAAGTCTTTGTAACAAAGAATTTTTTTAGTTTTTGAAAAATTTTGAATTTTTATACAAGTATGGAAAAAGAAGTTTGAAAATCTTTTGCAAAAAGGATTGTAATATTTCCCCACCCCCAAACAATAAATTTGCCTTGTCCCCAAGGCTCATACTAAGCATAAGAAAGAGAGAAATAAAGATATTACCATGAATGTACTAAAAATTCAAACCGCTTTATAAATTCCTGCCAAATAAAATTATTTCCACATACATAGAGATTACAAGGAATTCCATACTAAGACACAACTGAAATAAAGGACTGACTCAACATATAGGGAAATCCTATCAACCAGCCAAACGGCAAAGAGAGAGTGGGTGGGCCGCCTGGCCCCAAACAGAACTGAACACAGATGGTAGAATGAGTGGTTTAACAGCCAAAATACAACTAAAATCGGCAACAAAAAAGAAGCAATAAAGCACGATCGGGCTTAGAAGATACCTAGGGCTGCCTCCCAGAAGCTCTAAGTTTAACGTCTTCAGCCAGACAGGGGGATAAATAGGACTCACTCCCTAGATAAACGCTACTCTCCAAACAAAGATACAAGAGATAAAACGCTAGAGTGGAATACGCGAGATCCTGATGTCTAAGATACAACAAACAGTCTTTTGGAGTCAGATACTCGAGACTTAAAAATAGATTGGAAATAACATCTCCACCCGCAAACAGAGCGGGAAACAGGTTTGTTTGGTGGTGACGCTCAAGAGAAAAGCGCGTACTAGATCAATTATACTCAGCCAATAAGAGTTTGTGGACTAACGGTCCCGACACTTTCAACCACTCCTCTCAAAAGAGTAAGAGAGGGTCCGGATACCAGTAGGTCGAAGGTCAATCTAAATAGGTAGGATCCTCTAAGAGAGTTTCAAGAGGCCTTAAATCATGAAAATGCTTAAGACATTGACGATTGACTGTAAATTCAAAACCGTCTGCAGGATTAACACATGTAATAGCATCATAAGGAGTTATTGAAGACACAACAAAAGGGCCTGACCAACGAGACAAAAGTTTACCAGAAAATAAATGCAAACCAGGATTATAAAGCAAAACTTTGTCTCCAATTTGAAAATAAAGCTCATTTTCCTGGTCGGTAGTAAGAGATGAAGAGATGATAACAGGATGACTACCGTCTGAATCTAATTGAGCATATTTCAGCTCAGGAGGAGGAAGATTAGCAGATGGAAGGATGGTCTCGACTTGGAACTTAAAATCAATGCAACAAACCGAATCAAGGGTCAAATATAGGCATAAAATCATGATGAACGTTGGTTTGAGCAATAGATTGATTGATGTTGAAGTTAACATTATGCATGGTATGACAATGAACAACCGGATCTGCAGGATCACAACTAGGAACCATCTCATAGGGTAGAGAATCAAGAAGGCATACATCTTTAGATAAAGAAATATCAGGGCTTGGTGGCCAAGATTAAAGATATTAACTTCAATGGTCATAACTCCAAAAGTACCATAGAACCATTCCGGCAGTTTATGAGAACATTAGAGGTGACCAAAAATGGACGGCCAAGGATGATGGGAACCGATTCATCGGCAGTATATTCAGTATCCAACACCACAAAATCAACAGGATAGTAAAAGTCGGACACTTTAACTAATAGATTATCAACTATTCGTCTAGGTACTTTCAATGCTCTGTCGGTACAAGGAGGAAGGCAAGAGATTAACACTCGCTCCCAGGTCTAAGAAAGCTCTACCCATGAACTTATCACCAAGCTTGCAAGGTATAGTGGTTTTCCAGGGTCCTTATATTTTACCACACTGTTATGTTGGACAACAGGGGCAGTGGTAACCGAGGTCAAAATATTAGGACTTGGTTTATAATTAATTTGATTATCGACCTGTTTACCTGACCTAAGGGTGGAGACCGAGTTAACTTCAGCAAGCTGTGCAGATGTAGACGGAGTTTCCGTCACCAAGGCAACTTTTTTGCCCTTAGGATTCGGGATAGCTTGGGCGCTTGATTCAATGGACACTTACGTCTGTTGAATGAAATGAGCAAGCACATCCTCAAGGGAGGTCTTAGGAAGAGCATATTGTTTGGTCGGCACTTGGTCCCTGGAACTACTCATGTGATTAGCATTGTTCGAATAAGGGGGGACCGACACCCTGTACCGATTATCATTACTACCAACATACGTGACATTGCTACTTTGCCCATAAGGGTTATTAAAACAAGGTGGATCCACATAATTATTATTTCAATAAGACAGATTGGAGCGGTCCATGTATGGGTACGTGGCATTGCCCTTGGTAAAGTTTGTTTGCCTGGCGTAATTGAACGTATAGGCTTCCCCAATTTCTGGTGAATTGTAATGTAGATGGCAAAACTCGGCAGTATGGGTCTGGTCCTGACAAGCATCACATTGTAGAGTGGAAGCACTCATAACAGGTGATGTGGGCTTTAAGGACACCTCAAGTGCTTTTACCTTTTTTACTAAACCATGAAGCAAAGTTTTAAGCTCGGAGTGGGGTTTGACCTCATACATGCCTCTAGGTTTATCATATGAGTCCAGGGTAGTGTTTCTCAGGGTTGGTCCACGTAAGTGCCATTGTTGGCTATTATTAGCTATTTTTTCAAGGAATGCCATAGCCTTGGCGATGGACATATCAAGAAATTCTCCACCACTCATGCCTTCAACAATGTATCTAGTTGCATAATTAAGGCCTCTATATATGATCCTACATTTTTCTGTATCATCAACTTTGTGGTGTGGACACTGAAGAAATAGGTCTTGATACCTCTCCCATGCATCAAAGAAAACCTCACCCTCTTTCTGTTGGAAATTTCTGATGACATCAACAATATCATTAGTTTTGGTAATAGGAAAGAATTTAGTCAAGAACTTTTGGCTTAGTTGAGCCCAGGTGACAATAGAATTGGAAGGAAGACTATGTAACCAATGAGATGCACGATCTTAACTTCCTCTTCAGACAAATATTTCTCCTTGAAAGTATTAAGTACGGTCAGAAACTTATTGAGGTGCTGATATGGATCTTCCTGTGGAAGTCCATGGAACTTAGGCAACATACCCACAATCTGAGGGTGAATGCAATAGATATCTGCAGTAGTCATGGGCAAGACAATGCAGGTAGGTGGCCCAGTGGCCAAAGGTGAAAAGTAATCCCGAAGGGTTGCTTCTTGATCCATAGGTGCAAGAGTTACTTCAGAAAGTGAGGCTGATTCGTTGAACTCTTCCTCAGAAGGTATGGAGGTTGAGTCGTTAAACTCTTTCTCAAGAGAATGAGTGAGGTCTGTGATTGTGCTCTTTGTGTAGAGTTGAATAGGATTGGACAAAATTTTACCTGATCTAAGATGCATGCAACATGCACATTACATATGCCACATAAGTCTTAACCATTCATAAACATCTATTAAGAGGCTAAAAAACGGACTCAATTTTGTGTTCACCCAAGTCAATGAGTTCTTCCCAAGTTTTCGTTGTGAATTCTCCCTAGATTTCGAGAGTCAAGTAGCGAATAACCAGTGTGGGAGGTTTTCTGTGCATAAGCGACGTTCCTTAATTAAAAACCACAGTGATTTGACAGACGTAATCTGTAGGGGTTCCAAGCCCAATTCATAGGTTGTGCTCCAATCAAAGAATGGTTCACGCGGTACTAGTTGAAATATCTGCTCAAGGTCTTAAATGAACATCGTGATAGCATCGCTTTAGTTGATTCAATTTTAAAGCGTAGGATATTGCAATCAATTGATATTAAGTTTCACTTTGAGGCCAGGTCTGCCTTGCAGTCCCGGTTTAAAAAGTAAAAACATAATTAAAATCAAGCAATAATCAAGGTCATGCTAATCATATAGAAACTCCTCTTGCAGGAGATTCGAGGAGGGTTAGGAGAATGCTTACCTCCCACTTTGTGTTAAAAAGTAAAAATTGTCAAACAAGCGCACAAAAGTGGGGAGAAGACGAGTTGCAGTCGACTAAGGGGAAACCACTCCTTGGGTTTCAATCGTCCTTAGGACTCGTTCCTTAGTAGATGATAGCGGGCCAAGGTGTAAATCTCTTACCGCTAATCAAAAAATTATATTTTTAACTTGAAGTTCCTTCTTGTGCCTGTATAAATTGGTTATCAAAGTAGACAAGTAACAAGCAAGGGTCATACCCACCTCAGAGGGGAGATCTTAGCTAAAACATAATAGAAAACAATGGTTAAGAAACACTAATGGAATCAATAATAAGATTGGAGATTGATTTTACTTCCTACAGGCAATAATAATAAATAAACCCTAACTTAAGAATATGGTAGAGATGTAAAGAAGATATATGATGACATAGGGGGAAGAAATGGTATCCATAAACTAAATCATGCAAACATAACATGTTGTTCCTTCAGGTTCTATCTATAACAATTAATTAGTCACCTCTCGGTTATTCCAACTAATCATTAATACCTATAATAATCAAGTAGTCACATCTCAGCTATTCAACTCAATTAAAACGGGATTCAGAATGCACGCTATTGAATATGCTTTATTAATTAAACCGTTACCTCTCAGCTATTCAATTTAACTAACTCAACATATTAATTCATAATTAAACCGTCACCTCTCGGATATCAAATTAATTACAAAATGGTTCCAATAAAAGATATCAACTGCAGATATGTAATAATCACCTCTCAGGTATTTCACTACACATCTTTAATCAACATAAATAAAACCATTAAAGTTAGGTCTCCCTAAACCCGAATAATAGTATTTTAACAACATGGATAATCAATAACATGTAAATAATCATACTTACCTTAAATCGCGAATTAGAAGTAAATAAGCATTAAGTATTTCGAATCACAAAGAATAATAAGAACAAACATGGTGCTTTTGCATCATCTAGAGTGCTTCAACCATCCCCCTAAGGGGATTTAGCTACTCACCCTTGATGATGACACAATGGAATAAATAAATAAATCACAAAATGTCATAATTGAAAATTAATGGATTGATATTGATAATGATTGAGTTCAATACAAGGAAGAAGATGAAAACCTAAACCTTCAACATAAACTCTCTAATATGAACTACCTAAACCTTAGCTACTACTTCTCTTATATAGAAAATACAAAGTAGAATACTTGCATGCAAAGACTTCCAAATTATTTTAAAATCGTGGCTGCTGCTGTTGGTCTTCTAGAGATATTAGGTCTTCCACAATACCTAATTCTCTTGGGCTTATATTGTAGCTTGGACCAAGACCTTCAGTTGGATAGCTCATGGGCCCAAATCAGACTTCTGGATCTTCTTGTAGAGCCTTTTTAAGTTTGGACTTTAAGTAAGGCCTAAAATAGAAATTCTGACTTGTGGGCTTCAATAGGACCCGGTTTGGGCTGAGAATTGGACCGCCCCACTTTGACATAAAGTCAAGTCAACAGGACTGACCGTGGGGTGT
The DNA here is from genome assembly GCA_023053565.1 of Aquilegia eximia. NCBI lineage: Eukaryota > Viridiplantae > Streptophyta > Magnoliopsida > Ranunculales > Ranunculaceae > Aquilegia > Aquilegia eximia. Next base: position 501,192 of record JALIGU010000026.1, read on the forward strand.
CCTCAGCAGATCTATGGGTGTAAATATCAATTCTTCTTCTTTGTGCAAATAACACCTTTTTACTTGCTTTTCTTCACTTTTGGCGAGCTTTAACACAATATTCGCAATTCGGCACATGAAACCTACACAATAGACAAGAAAACACTCATCAATAGATATAACACAATAATATTACCTAATTGCTAAACAAACAAGGTGTTATTCGGGGGATAAATATACACATTTGCGAACTTGTCAAATACCCCCAAACAACACTTTGCTTGTCCTCAAGGAAAAGTGAGAACAAAAGAATTAAGGACTCAAAAGAGTAATAAAACTAAGGTGATTGCATTAACCATATGCATCAAGGCTTTTAACCACAAGGATTAAACTTACTATAATGACTAACCCAAGAGAAGGATTTTCCACCATTTACCTCAGAAATGGTCATATCAAATATAAGGATAAGTATTGCAAACCCGTTCATATGAGATAACATACTACCAACGCATGAATAAGATATGAAATATAAACCAAGCATAACGGTCTCAAATGCATCGAAGATAAGCATGTACCCATGCTACCACGGGTCTTAAGTCACCATTGGAAAGGTCGCCTTGACTTCTGCCTCACAGACATACACTCAGAAATAAAAATCACTCAGAGATGGTGTTTATCATTTTACCTCTATGTGAGGAAAGAAGATGGACAATCATCTCACATAAATCAATAAGAATGGACTGGTGTAATGGAATAAACTTAGTCTCAAAGAATGAAAAAATTAGCCTTGCTTGAGATGTCGGGTTTTTCACCTTAGCACCTTCTCACTTACTCGCCACATCCTACCATATCAGCTTAGATCTACAAAAGACTATAATGGGTTGTAACTTGAATTAAGACAGGGCTAGAAATGGAAAAGTCTTTTATAAAACATTTCTGGAACATTCGGGCCTTCAACATTTGTGATTTGTAATAACAACACATGGAGAAATTTTTAGAATCTTTCTTTTGGGAAGAAGTGTTTCACATCTTCTTTTGGAAAATTTCAATGAAGCTCTAGCCAATTTGGGAATCTTCCTTTCTTTTTTGGATTTGAAATGGTTTTGTAAGGTTCTGGCTTTTTCTGAAATTTATTCAAACTTTTTGATTTTCAATATTTGGTTTATCTCACTAGTTTGGAAATTTCTTTGTATTTCTCCTTTCTTCTTGTAACCACATAAACAATCATCCTCATGTTCCAAAAACAATAGGTAAAAGGACCTAAACATTCTAAGGGTATTTACTCCCACAATGGAGTTAGGTAAGGATAATGGGTTCATGAAAAAGGCTAAGTAACAAGAAGGGCTCAGAATGGTCATCCTAAGGGGTACAATATCATCAGGGTAGGCTAAGGTAAACAAGGTTTATCTAAATGTCTTTGTATCATCTCTAAGTACTGATATGGTGATCACATCTTGAATAAGATACAAAACCCATGTTTATATTACACCCACATGATGTCATCTCAAGGCTAACTGTGAAAATGAATATGAGACTAAAAACAGACAAAGCTGGGAGGTTGAGTCTTTTGACTCCAGATGTACGTAATAACACTTATTCCTCAAGTTTCTCAAGGTTTAGTTGTATTTGCACATGTAATTTGTAATAAATGCAGATGAATGTCATGCTTATGCTCATGCATATGTAGTATAAAACTCAACTACTTGGTGAAGCAATAAATGTCCTTAAACTTGAAAAAGATAGAATTCAACCATTATATTCATATTGATGGTGTACTTATCCTAACTTTTTGGAAAATTCTTTGTAACAAAGATTTTTGTTGATTTTTTAAAAATTTTGAATTTTTACATAAGTATGGATAAAGAAGTTTGAAAATCATTTGCAAAAAGGATTGTAATAATTCCCCACCCCCAAACAAAGAGATTGCCTTGTCCTCAAGGCTCATACTAAGCATAGGAAAGAGAGGGAGAAAGATATTACCAAGAATGTACTAAAAATTTCTGCCAAACAAAATTATCTCCACAAGTAGAGATTACACGGAATTCCAAACAACGACACAACTGAAATAAAATATACTGAAATAAATGACTGACTCAATAGAAAAGGAAACCCTACTTTACACTCTTAGTTTCAAACTTTTTCCCTTGGCAAACCATCCAACCTATCACGCCAATCAACTAATACCTCTTTAATCTCGTGCCAAGGACCCTCACCTTCATCCATAAAATTATTGTTTCTATGCAAAGTAGGAAACTCTGCATATTTAGTTTTAGGCACCCAAGTGAATAGGTGACTTCTCCTGATAAAACGATGAGTTGGATCTATGGGGATAAGGTGAGTCCAATCATTGTACCTGTTCCTCTAGTCAGGATAGCTTTCTAGGATAACCTTACAGATAATAGTAGGAAAAACAAGCTTATCCTCCCCAAAATAGAACACATTCCGGATACCATCTAAAATCCAAGTGGATAAATCAAGAGCATAAAAATTTGTAACAATACCAACGATGGCATGCTTCGTACTATCATTGACATAATCCATCTTCTCAACACCCAGCAAGTTACGCAAAACCCATAAAGCAGCAGTAGCTACATTAGCAAGAAGGCAAGTAGTAGGTGCAATACTAGGGTATCCTTCGGGGTGGAAGGAGAAGGTACAAGGGCCAAAGTGATCAAGGTAATTATCTATGATGTCAACATGATTATCACGAACATAATTATCATAAGGCACGACCAGTTAAAAGACAAAAGGATTACCGATGGCAAGAGAGACGGCAATAGCATTAAAAACCACGGGGGAACCATGCATACTAACTCGGAAACCATCAAAGGGAAGATGGTCAGCAAAGGGTAACATAAGGTAAAAGTCTCTTACCATAGAAGGGGAATATACAGTAGTAGAATCATAAAGAAAACCTTCCCAACCTTTGTCGAAAATCCTATCCCGAAAAGAAGCTCCATAAGGACTATCCATAATTCCCAAAAAATCCATCTCGGGGATGATATCCATGCCATCAGGCATCCACCACCCATTCTGAACATCAGCCATTGCAAAATAAAAAGAGAACAACCAAAAACCATCGCGAAAACAGAGAAAAAAACACACACAACGAACTCAGAAAACTGCCGCCAGATCCAAACTCGACTCGAGTTTGGGTAAGCCTATAAGGAACTCGACTCGAGTTCGGGCCAATTCCAGAAAAATAAAAGTTTTCTGATTTTAGGTGACGGTCTCCTAAACATGGTTTGGTATATATAGAACACCAAAAATTGCCTAAAACCTTAGGGTTTTCAAAAATCAAACCCTAATCTCTTTTCTTTTAAAATATTTGGACTTAGGTCCCTAGGACCAGAAAATTTCGAAAATAACTCCACAAGTCCAGATTTTTGCAATAAAACCCAAGAATGGCTAAAAATTTCACACAATTGTTGTGGGACCTGGGTTGGAGACCTCGAGCCGGACTACTGACTCCAAAGAAAGAGCAGGAAGGAGAGGCGCATCCCAGTAGCGCAAGATACTCATCACCAGGCTTGGAAGGGGCACAAAAATAGCTCGGGCGCCGGGGACGGTAGCGAAAAGTCGGCGGACAATGCAGTAGTCGTGGAGGTCCTCCTGAAGCAGCCGGAGGATATGAATCCCCTCCGAGAACAACTCGCTCATCCTCGTTGTCCCAAGGACACTGGTGGTCAGCCAATGTGCCACCAAGCCCTGGTTGACTCAGAGCCAACCGATCGAAATGTGACTGCTATACCGGTGCAGCGCCCGGTCATCGACTAAGACAGACTCGATGATGTTCGTGGTCACCAGTCCAGCCTCCTGCTGCAGAGGAGCATTGTCTAGCTCGAGCGCCGTGACTAAGGAGACAGTCTCAGGCGTGAGCAAGAAACGATGGGCCAGATCCCAGTTGATGAAAACGCCGTCATCGGTCAACTCTATTGACTCGTAAAATCAACGATTATCTTCAAAAAGACGAGAATAATCGCGTTCACGAATGATTACTCTAGATCTAACTTTAGGAGGCATGATTCTTGAAGATATTGGTATGGAAATGAAAAGGACAAAGAGAGAAACAAAACCCCGCAAGAATTAGTGAATTTAGATAACAGATGAGGGAGTTAGGAGGAGAGAGAATCGAGATATCAAGTTGAGTTTGAAATGGCTTACAAGGAACTCGACTCGAGATCTGTAGGAGATGAAGACTTATGTTGACTGGTTTGACCTGTATTGACAAAAATGAAAATAGGTTTGACTGTAACTTCTCTATTACCTCATGGGTATAAATAGAGAAGTAACTTCCCTTAGACGCTTCCCCCCACTACTGCATTTAGTGGAAATGACAAATTTACCCCCAGAATCCGTGAAGCGCACGGAATAATTCAAATTTAATTTTGAAAATTCTGTGATAATGTATTAATATATTCTTGCAAATATAAGTACCATTAAGGTGTCAAAATAATTCCCAAAAATCAAGCAATAATTATTAAAATCCCAAAAAGTGAAATAAATTCAAATTTGTGACTGTAATAATTATCAAACCTCGACAGAGAGTGGTGGGCCGCGCCCACCCCCAAACAGAACTAGCACATCGATTCAGAAGATAGTTTATTAGAAAGAAAACCCACTAAACCCGACAACAAATAAGAAGCAAAAGCGCACGATCGGGCTTAGAAGATACATAGGGCTTCCTCCCAGGAGCGCTAAGTTTAATGTCTTCAGCCAGACAGGCGGACAACCAGGATTCACTCCCTAGATAAATGCTACTCTAAACAAAGATACAAGAGAGACAAAACATTAGAGTGGAATGCGCGAAATCCTGATGTCTATTATACAACAACGAGTCTTTTAAAGTCAGATACCCGAGACTTAAAAGAAGATGGGAAATGACTTCCCCACCCCCAAACAGAGCAGAAAATAGGTCTGTTCGGTGATGACACTAAAGAGAAAAGCGTGCACTGGATCATTTATATTTAGCCAGTAAGAGACAACAGAATAGAGTAAGAGATGGTCCGGATACCAGTAGGTCAAAGGTCAGTCTAAATAGGTAGGGTCCTCTAAGAGAGTTTTCTCAACTTCAGGGGAACTTAATTCAAGGAAATGCTTAGGATGTTGACCATAAGGAGTTACTGCAGAAACAACAAAAGGACCCAACCAACGAGACTGTAGTTTACCAGGAAATAAATGCAACCTAGAGTTACACAGTAAAACTTTGTCCCCAATTTGAAAATCTCTGCGTAAGATCTGTCGATCATGTAGTTTTTTCATATTAGCTTTATAGGACTTGGAAAGATCATAATCTTTATTCTGAAGTTCTTCAAGCTCAGAAAGCTGGAGTTTTCTCCTCTTACCTGTCTGGTCGAGATTAAAAGTGAGCTTTGTCATTGCCCAGAAGGCTCGGTGCTCAAGCTCTATAGGTAGGTGACAGGGTTTTCCACAAACAAGACGAAAGGGAGACATGCCTATGGGAGTTTTGAAAGCAGTACGATAGGCCCATAATGCATCACTGACTCTACGAGACCAATCAACTTTTTCAGGGTCAATTGTTTTTTGCAAAATATTTTTAATCTCTCTATTCGAAACCTCAACTTGGCCATTAGTTTGCAGATGGTACGCAAGGGCCACTTTGTGAGTTACTCCATACTTTTGGACAAATTTTTGAAAAGCTTTATTGCTGAAATGGCTCCCCCCATCACTAATGATCGCACAGGGATCGCCAAATCGGACAAGTATATACTCTTTTACAAAATTTACTATTGTTTCTTGGTCGTTGTGCCTTGTGGGAATGGCCTCGATCCCTTTAGAAACATAGTCTACTGCGACCAGAATGTACAAAAAACCATGACAACCAGGGAAGGGACCCATGAAATCAATGCCCCATACATCAAACACTTCGACAAGAAGAATTGGTTGTAAGGGCATCTTGTGTCGCCTAGTGATTTTCCCTAGTTATTGACAACGAGTGCACACAGTACAATGCATGTGAGCATCCTTAAAAAGATTTGGCCAATAAAAACCACACTACAATAGTGATTTTCCCTAGTTATTGACAACGAGTGAACACAGTACAATGCATGTGAGCGTCCTTAAAAAGATTTAGCCAATAAAAACCACACTGCAATACTTTAGCAGCTGCCTTCTTGGCACTAAAATGTCCACCCCAAGCATGCTCATCGCAGAACTTAAGGACCTCTTGTTGCTCCCAGTCGGGAATACAACGACGAATGATCTGGTCGGGACAGTACTTAAAAAGGTAAGGGTCATCCCAGAAATAATACTTGGCATTAGCAAGGAATTTGGATCTATCTTGCTTGTTCCAATGACTTGGAAACATGTTGCTAGCCAAGTAATTCACTATATCTGCGAACCATGGACCATTCGATATTGCAAAAAGAAGCTCATCAGGAAAGTTCTCAGGACGGTCGAGTCTAGACAAGTGGTCGGCTATTACATTCCCGGTTTTTTTTTTATCTTTAATTTCAAGGTCAAACTCTTGAAGCAACAAAATCCAACGAATAAGCCGTTGTTTAATCTGCTTCTTGGAGAGAAGATATCTAATAGCAGCATGATCCATGAAGATGACAGTAGGGGTACCTAAAAGGTAGGAACGAAACTTATCAAGAGCATATACTATGGCTAAGGGCATCCCTAATGGTTTTTTTGTTTTGGTGGTCAACCTAAGAACATTTGATACGCATTTTGTGTTTTATTTTCTACCAAAAGTCGTTTTCTCTAATGGTTCATCAAACTTGAGCGGGCAACAGAGAACCGCTTTGGTTAAACGATCATTTAAAACCCGCTTATTTGGGGCGGGCTTTTAACACCCGCTTACATGTTATGGGGCGGGTAAAAGAGAGCCGCCCATATTCTTAGTTAAAAAATCATGTTATGGGGCGGGTAATGGGGTGCCGCTCAACGTAATATTTAGTTAAGTTGAACTTGAGCGGGCAACCAAGAGCCGCTTAAGTTAGTTTGAACTTGAGCGGGTAACGAAGGACCCCTCAAAGCGAGTGTTCATGAGCCACTTAACTTGAGCGGCTCTCTCTTGCCCGCTCAAGTGTGGTATCAAATTTCTTCAAAAACACCAAATTTTCACCAAATTTGGTGAAAATTTGATAAAAATTTGCTACCAAATCAAATTTGATGGTCCATTAGAGATGAGTTTTGTTGTTTTTTTACCAAATTTAAGTTTGATACCAGGTTTGGTGGTCCATTAGGGATGCCCTAACAATTCTTTCTCAGTCGTAGTGTAATTACGTTGAGCGTCATTGAGAGTCTTGCTAGCATAATATATGACATGGGACTTACCATCTAGACGTTGTCCTAAAACAGCCCCAACAACAAAGTTTAATGCATCGCACATCAGCTCAAAGGGTTTACTCCAATCAGGCAGCCTAATGATGGGTACAGTCGTGAGGGCGGTTTTAAGATTTTCAAAGGCACTCTTGCATTCTTTTGTGAAATCAAAACGTGCATCCTAAAGCAATAAATTGGTTAAGGTGCTTGGATAAAGCGTCGATAGAATCCTGCATGGCCTAGAAAGGCTCGAATATCCCTAATTGACTTAAGAATAGGCAAGGATGAAACAAGATCTACTTTAGCTTGATCAACCTGGATACCCTCCGGAGAGACTACATGATCAAGAACTATTCCCTTCCTAACCATAAAATGACACTTTTCCCAGTTAAACACTAAATTCTTCTCAATGCAATGCTTGAAAACCAAGGAAAGAATACTAAGACACTCTTTAAAAGATGAACCATATATGGAGAAGTCATCCATAAATCGTTCTACCATATTACTAAAGATGTGTAACATACACCTCTGAAAAGTAGCAGGTGCATTACACATGACCAAAAAGCATACGGGCATAGACGAAAGTACCTAAAGGAGAAGTAAATGTTGCATTCTCTTGATCTTCAGGGGCGATAGGAATTTGATTGTAACTGGAGTAACCATCCAAGAAACAATAGAAGGAATGCCCAGTAAGGCGTTCCAACATCTGGTCTATGAAGGGAAAAGGAAAGTGGTCCTTCCGGGTGACTGTATTAAGCTTTCTATAATCGATACAAACACGCCACTTGGTTAAAACTCTAGTGGCGACTTGTTCGTTCTTATCATTGGTAACTACAGTCATGCCTGCCTTCTTAGGAACCACATGAATAGGACGACTATCCAAGATAAGATAAATCACACCCGCATCCAGAAGTTTAAGAATTTCAGCACGAACAACTTCTTTTATCTTAGGGTTTAGACGTCTCTGAGGTTCACAAGAAGTTTTAGCATCTTCCTCAAGATGAATACGATGAGAACAGACAGAAGGACTAATGCTTTAATGTCATGGATAGACCAAGCAATAACAGAACGATGCTCTTGGATAACTTCTAAAAGGTGACTTTCCTGTTCGGTAGTGAGAGATGAAGAAATAATAATAGGATGACTACCGTCTGAATCAAGATGAACATATTTCAACTCAGGAGGAAGAGGATTCAGAGTAGCAGGAGGAGGAGTGATGGTCTCTACTTGGGTCTCAGAATCTATGCTACAAACTGAATCAATTGCCTCAGGGTCTTTAGGTTCAAAGATAGGCACAGTATAAAGAAAAGCATTGGTTTGGGTAATAGATTGGTCAATGTCAAAGTCTACATTATGCATGGCAAGGCAATGAATAACCGGATCTTCAGGGTACAAACTATGCACCATCTCATAAGGTAATGAGTCCAGAAGGCACAAATCTTCAGATATGGAAAGATCAGGGGGTTATTGGCCAAGGTTAAATATTTACTTCAACAGTCAATGAGCCAAAAGTGAGAACCGTAGAACCGTTCCGGCAGTTTATGAGAGCATTAGAGGTGGCCAAAAATGGACGGCAAAGGATAATGGGCACCGAGTCATCGGCAGTAGGTTCAGTGTCCAACACCAGAAAGTCAACAGGATAGTAAAAGTCAGACACTTTAACTAATAGGTCATCAACTATACCTCTAGGTACTTTCAATGATCTGTCGGCCAGTTGTAAAGACATGCTCGTGGGTTTCATGTTTGTTAGACTCAGGCTGAGGTACAAGGAATTTGGTAATAGAATAACACTCGCTCCTAGGTCTAGCAAAACTTTTCCAATGAACTTGTCACCAAGCTTGCACAATATGGTCGGTTTTCCAAGGTCCTTCTATTTTACCATGCCGTTATGATGGACAAGTGCAGAAAATTCTTCCACCACAAACGCGTTTTTAGGCACATTTGTTTTTCTCTTGGCGGTGCACAAGTCCTTCTAAACCTTAGCATAGGAAGGTATCTGTTTAATAGCCGTGAGGAAGGGTATTTTTATATTTATATGTTTGAACACATCAAGTACTTCCTCTGCTCGGACTTCCTTCGGAGACCTTGTGAGTCTCTGGGGATAAGGCACGGGTGGGTTGTATGTTCGTGGAGGATCCACAATCTCACGGGCAGTCTTCTTCGGCTTAGAGGTGGTGGCCTCATTAGTCGAAGCTTTAGGTGGGGCAATAGGTGCAATGGTAACTGGGGTCACAATGTTGGGACTCGGTGTATAATTAATTTGATTATCAACCTATTTACCTGACCAAAGGGTGGAAACCGATTTTACTTCAGCAAGCGGTACAGACGGAAATGGAGTTTCCGTAACCAAGGCAACTTCCTTGCCTTTGGGATTCGGGATGGACTATCCCGGAAATCGACCTCTTTCATCAAGTATTTGTTCAATCCTTGGGATGGCTTGGGCATTTGACTCAATGGACACCTCAGTCTGTTGAATGAAACGGGCAAGCATATCCTCAATGGAGGTTTTAGGAGAGGCAGATTGATTAGTTGGCACATGGTCCCGGGAACTACTCATGTGATGAGTATTGTTCGAGTAAGGGGGGACCGGTGCCCTGTTCTGATTATCAGTATTACCAACATACGTGGCATTGCTACGTTGCCCATAAGAGTTATTAAAACCAGGTGGACCCGCATGATGATTATTAGAATAAGAAAGATTGGAGTGGTCCATGTATGGGTACGTGGCATTGCCCTTAGTAAAGGAGAGGGCATAGTTAAACGCACATGCTTCCTCAGTTTCTGATGAATTATAAAGGAGAGGGCAAAATTCAGCAGTATGGGTCTGGTCATGACAACCATCACATTGGAGAGTGGAGGCACTCATAACAGGTGATGTGGGTTTTGAGGACACGCCAAGTGCTTCTACTTGATTGGTTAAACCATGAAGTAAAGTTTTAAGCTCAGTGTCAGGTTTCATTTCATATATACCTCTAGCTTTATCAAATGAATCTGGGGTAGTGTTTCTCGGGGTATATCCAGGTATGTCGCACTCCTGGCTATTATTAGCAAATTTTTCAAGGAATGCCAGGGCCTTGGTGGTGGAATAATCAAGGAAGTCTCCACCACTCATGCTTTCAACTGTGTTTCTAGTCAGAGTATTAAGGCCTCTATATATAATCCTAACTTTTTCAATGTCACCGACTTTGTGGTGTGGACACCGAAGAAATAGGTCTTGAAACCTCTCCCATGCATCAAAGAATACCTCGCCCTCATTCTGCCGGAAATACCTGATGGCATCAACTATGTCATTAGTTCTGGTAATAGGAAAGAATTTGGTCAAAAACTTTTTACTTAGTTGAGCCTAGGTGGCAATTGAATTGGAAGGTATGCCATGTAACCAGTAAGATGCTCTATCCTCAAGAGAAAAGGGGAACAATCTCAAGCTAACTTCCTCCTCAGACAAATGTTTCTCCTTAAAAGTACTAAGAATAGTAAGAAACTTATTGAGGTGCTGATATGGATCTTCCCGTGGAAAACCATGGAACTTAGGTAACATGCCCACAATTTGTGGGCGAATGCCATAGCTATCTGCAGTTGTCTCGGGTAAGACTATGCAGGTAGGTGGCCCAGTGGCCAAAGGTGAAAAGTACTCCCGAAGGGTAGTTTCTTGGGCCATAGGTGCAGGAGTTACTTCAGAAAGTGAAGTTGAGTTGTTGAACTCTTCTTCAGGAGGAGAAGTGAGGTCCATGATTGTGCTCTTTGTGTAGATAGGAATAGGTTTGGACAAGATTTTACCTGATCTAAGATGCATGCAACATGCGCATTACATATGCCACAGAAGTCCTAACCATTCAAAAGCATCTAACAAAGGGCTCAAAAACTGACTCAATTTTGTGTTCACCCAAGTCAATGAGTTCTTCTCAAGCTTCCCTTGTGAATTCTCCCTATATTTTGGGAGTCAAGTAGCGAATAACCAGTGTGGGAGGTTTTCCGTGCGTAAGCAACGCTCCATAATTAAATAACCACAATGATTCTATAGACATGATCTGCAGGGGTTCCAGACCCAATTCCTAGCTTGTGATCCAATCAAAGAATGGTTCACGCAGTACTAGTTGAAATATCTGCTCAAGGTCTTAAATGAACATCGTGATAGCATGGTTTTAGTTGATTCAATTTTAAAGCTTTGGATATTGCAATCAATTGATATTAGGTTTCACTTTTATGCCAGGTCGGCCTTGTAGTCTTGGTTTAACAAGTAAAAATAAAATTGAAATCAAGCAACAATCAAGGTCATGCTAATCAATACAGAAACTCCTCTTGCAGGGGATTCGAGGAGGGTTGGGAGAATGCTTACCTCCCACTTTGTGCTAAAAAGTAAAAATTGTCAAACAAACGCACAAAGGTGGGGAGAAGGCGAGTTGAAGTCGACTAAGGGGAAACCGCTCCTTGGGTTTCAATCGTCCTTAGGAGTCGTTCCTTAGTAGACTCAAGGCTAGCTCCACAACCTTGCTCTACCATCTACCACGAACACAAAATTAAAAACATAAATCCTAACAACACCTACTTTAAAAATATTACACTGGTGACCCTTTCGTGGATCGAATAATTAAATATCATACAAGTCTCTAAAAATGCTGAAAAACTTAGACTACTTACTTCACCTCACAATAACTCAACAGAAAAAAGAATTTCATGAAAAACTGCCCTAGAACCTCCTGGAAAATGCATGCAAATCGAGAAAAATTTTGCCTGGAACTCGACTCGAGATGGTTATAGGCCAAACTGAACTCGACTCGAGATCAGGACCAGTTTGAACTAGTAACTTTCAGGAAAAATTCTTAAATGCGCGATTTTCTTAAAAATTGGATTTTGACTCCGTTCTTCGAGCTTTTTTCAATCCGTCTTCACTGCAAGGTCAATAAGAGGACTAAGTAACATGACACTTAAAAACAACAAATAAAAGAAATAAAAAAAGAAGGGTGGCAAGGATAGAAGTGGGATGATGTCTCGAAACAACTATTCCCGCTTGTGTTTGAATGAACTCCGTTCCTTAGAGCGGCAACGACGCCATTTTGATAGTGGGTCAAGGTGTTAATCTCTAACCGCTAATCAAAAGATTATATATTTATCTTGAAGTTTCTTCTTGTGCCTGTATAAATTGGTTATCAAAGTAGACAAGTAACAAGCAAGGGTCGTACCCACCTCAGAGGGGGAGATCTTAGCTCAAACACAATAGAAAACAATGGTTAAGAAACACCAAAGGAATCAATAATAAGATTGGTGATTGATTCTACTTCCTACGGGCAATAACAATCACTCAACAGAAAAAAAAAATTAATTAAAAAAGTGCTCTGGAATGTCCTTGAAAAATCACGCAATACGAGGTAAAATTCTGCCGAGAACTCGACTCGAGATTGTTGTAGGCTAATACGAACTCGACTCGAGATTGAGACCAGTATCAACCAGTAACTTTCAGGGAAAATTCTTGAATGTGTGATTTTCTTAAAAATTTGATTTTGGCTTCGTTCTTTGAGTTTTTTTCAATCCGTCTTCGCTGCAAGATCACTAAGAGGACTAAGTAACAAGACCCTTAAAAACAATAATTAAAAGAAATAAAAATAGAAGGGTGGGAGGGATAGAAGTGGGATGATGTCCCGAAACTACTATTCTCTCTTGTGTTTGAATGAACTCCGTTCCTTAGAGTGGCAACAACGCCATTTTGATAAATGGAAATTGGTGTCTTCGCCTATCAAAAGATTATATTTTTATTTGAATTTCCTTCTTGTGCCTGTATATATTGGTTATCAAAGTAGACAAGTAACAAGCAAGGGTCGTACCCACCTCAAAGTAAAGATCCTAGCTCAAACACAAGAGAAAACAATAATTAAGAAACACCAAGTGAATCACAAATAAGAGAGAGATAAGATTCTACTTCCAATAGACAATAATAAATAAACTGTAAATAACCTAACTAAAGAAGATGGATAGAGAAGTAAAGAAGATCTTCTGATGACATAGGGGGAGAGTTGGTATATATAAACTAAATCATGCAAACATAACATGTTATTCCTTCATGTTCAATCTATAACAATTAATTAGTCACCTCTCAGCTATTCCAATTAATCATCAATACCTATAATAATCAAGTAGTCACCTTTCAGCTATTCCACTCAATTGATTACAAAACCGTCACCTCTCAGCTATTCAATTTAATTAAATCAACATATTAATTCACCTCTCAGCTATTTAATTTAATTACAAAAGGGTTCCAATAAAAAATATAAACTGCAGATATGTAATAATCACCTCTCAGCTATTTTACTACATATTTTCAATCAATATAAATAAAACCATTAAAGCTAGGTCTCCCTACACTCTAACAATAGTATTTTAATAACATGGATAACAATAACATGCAAATAATCATACTTACCTTATACTGCAGATAGAAGTAAATAAGCATTAAGTACATTGAATCACAATGAACATTAAGAACAAACATGGTGCTTTTGCATTATCTAGAGTGCTTTAACCATCCCCCTAAGGCGATTTAGCTACTCATCCTTGATGATGACACCATGGAAGAAATAATTAAATAACAAAACATCATAAAGTGATTTGATTTGATTGATAATAATAATTGAGCTCAATAAAAAAGAAGAAGAAGATGAACTTTTGGCTCTCAAGCATTGACTATCCTAAACCCTAGCTACTACTTCTCTTATATAGAAAATAGAAAGCATAATACTTGCATTCAAAAACTTCCAAATTAAGTCAAATTCGTGGTTACTGCTGTTGGTCTTCTAGAGGCATTAGGTTTTCAGCAAAACCTAATTATCTTCGGCTTAAGTTGTATCTTGGACCAAGACCTTCAATTGGACAGCCCATGGGCCCAAATCAGAATTTTGGATATTCTTGTAGAGCCTTTTTAAGATTGGACTTTAATAAAGGCCTAAAATAGAAATTTTGACTTGTGGGCTTCAATAGGACTCGGTTTGGGCTGAGATTCGGACCGCCCCACTTTGACATAAAGTCAAATCAACAGGACCTGCCATGGGGTGCCCAAGGCAGATCTGTGTGTGCAAATATCGATTCTCCTCCTTAGTGCAAATAACACCTTTTTGGTTGTTTTTCTTAACTTTTGGCGGGCTTTAACAAAATATTCGCATTTTGGCTCATGAAACTTACACAATAGACAACAAAGCACTAATCAATTGATATAATACAATAATATAAGCTAAGTGCTAAACAAACAAGGTGTTATTCGGGGGATAAATATACATTTTTGAGGACTTATCAGACGGCTCTGAGGTTCACGAGCAGTTTTAGCATCTTCCTCAAGATGAATACGGTGAGAACAACAGAAGGGCTAATGCCTTTAATATCGTGGATAGACCAGGCAATAGCAGAACGGTGCTCTTGAATAACTTCTAAAATCTGACTCTCCTGTTCGGTAGTAAGAAATGAAGAAATAATAACAATATGAATACCGTCCGAATCAAGATGGGCATATTTCAGCTCAGGAGGAAGATGGTTCAGAGTAACAGGAGGTGAAGTGATGGTCTCGACTTGGGACTCAGAATCAATGCAACAAACCGAATCAAGGGCCTTAGGGTCTTTAGTTCAAAGATAGGCACAGAATCAAAAAGAGCATTGGTTTGGGCAATAGATTGGTCGATGTCAAAGTCAACATTATGCATGGCAAGACAATGAACAACCGGATTTTCATGGTAACAACTATGCACCATCTCATAAGGTAAAGAGTCAAGAAGGCACACATCTTCAGATAAAGAAATATCAGGGGGTTGTTGGCCAAGGTTAAACATATTTACTTCAACAGTCATAGAGCCAAAATTGAGAACCATAGAACCATTCTGGCAGTTTATGAGAGCATTAGAGGTGGCAAAAAATGGTCGGTGAAGGATGATGGGAACCGAGTCATCGACAGTAGGTTCAGTGTCCAACACCACAAAATCAACAGGATAGTAAAAGTTAGATACCTTGACTAAGAGATCCTCAACAATTTCTCTAGGTACTTTCAGTGATCGGTCGGCCAGTTGTAAAGACATGCTCGTGGTTTCATGTTTGTTAGACCCAAACTAGTGTATAGGGAGTAAGGCAAGAGATTGACACTTGCTCCCAAGTCTAACAGAGCTTTACCCATGAACTTACCACCAAGCTTGCACGGTATGGTCCGTTTTCCAGGGTCCTTGTATTTTACTACACTGTTTTGTTGGACAAGTGCAGAGAATTCTTCTGCCATAAACGCGTTTTTGGGCACATTTGTTTTCCTCTTTGCGGTGCACAAGTCCTTCAAGACCTTAGCCTAGGAAGGTATCTGTTTGATAGCCGTGAGAAAAGGTATGTTTATGTTTATATGTTTGAACACATCAAGTACCTCCTCTGCTTGTACTCCCTTCAGAGACCTTGTGAGTCTCTGGGGGTAAGGCACGGGTGGATTGTAAGTCTGTGAAGTATCCACAATCTCACGGGTATGTTTCCTTGGCTTAGAGGTGATAGTCTCATTAGCCGGACCTTTAGGTGGTGCAGCAGGTGTCGTGGTAACCGGAGTCACAATGCTAGGACTCGGCTTGTAGTTAATTTGATTGTCAACCTGTTTTCCTGACCTAAGTGTGGAGACCATTTTTACTTCAGCAAGTGGTGTCGAAGTAGACGAAGTTTCCGTCACCAAGGCAACTTCCTTGCCCTTGGGGTTTGGGATTGATTGTCCCGAAAATCTGTCCTTCTCGTTAAGTTTTTGTTCTATCTGTTGTATAGCTTCGGCGTTCATCTCAATGCACGCTTGCGTTTGTTACATGAAACGGGCAAAAATATCCTCAAAGGATGACTTCTGAGGGGCAGGTTGATTTGTTGGAACTGGGTCCCTGAAATTACTGATGCGATGAGTATTATTCGTATACGTGGGGACCGTCACCTTGTTTCTATTGTCATTGTTTCCAACATAGGTCGCATTGTTACGTTACCCATAGAAGTTGTTAAATCTAGGTGGAACCGTGTAAGCATTATTGTTCGTGTAAGACAGATTTGAACGGTCCATGTATGGGTACGTAGCATTTCCCTTGTTAAAGTTTGTTTCCCCAACGTAGTTAAACGCACAGGCTTCCTCAGTTTCTGGTGTAGAGTAAAGGAGGGGGCAAACTTTGACAATATGGGATGGGTCGTGACAAAAATCACATTGAAGAGTGGAGGCACTCATGAATGGTGATGTGGGTTTTAAGGATAAATCAAGTGCTTCTACCTTTTTGACTAAACCATAGAGCAACGTTTTAAGCTCGGGGTTGTGTTTGACCTCATACATGCCTCTAGGTTTATCGTATGTATCCGTGGTAGTGTTTCTCGGGGTTGGTCCAGGTAAATCCCACTGTTGGCTATTGTTAGCTAGTTTTTCAAACAATGCAATAGCCTTGGTGGTGGATGTATCAAGAAAATCGCCACCGCTTATGCCTTCGACCATGTTTCTAGTTTGTGGTGTGGACACCGAAGAAATAGGTTTTGATACCTCTCCCATGCATCAAAGAAAACCTCATGCTCTTTCTACTGGAAACTTTTGATGGCATCAACAATATCATTGGTTCTGGTAATTGAAAAAAATTTGGTCAGAAACTTCTTGCTTAGTTAAGCCCAGGTGTTAATAAAATTGGGAGGAAGGCTATGTAACTAGTGAGATGCACGATCTTCGAGAGAAAAATGGAACAATCTCAAGCTAACTTCCTCTTCAGACAAATGTTTCTCCTTGAAAGTATTAAGCACGGTCAGAAACTTGTTCAGGTGTTAATATAGGCAACATTCTCCCTGAATGTTACCATGGAAGTCCATGGAACTTAGGCAACATGCCCACAATCTGAGGGCGAATACTATAACTATCTGCAGTTGTCTCGTGCAAGACTATGCAGGTAGATGGCCCAGTGGCCAAAGGTGAAAAGTAATCCCGAAGGGTAGCTTATCAAGTCATAGGTGCAGGATTTACTTTAGTAAGTGAGGTTGAGTCGTTGAACTCTTCCTCAGAACGAGGTATAGAGGTAGAGTCGTTAAACTCTTCCTCAGAAGGAGTGTGGTTCATGATTGTGCTCTTTGTGTAGACTTGATTAGGATTGGACAAGATTTTACCGGATCTAAGATGCATGTATGATGTACATTACATATATTATAGAAGTCCTAACCATTCAAAAACATCTAACAAGGGGCTCAAAACAGACTCGATTTTGTGTCCACCCAACTCAATAAGTTCTTCCCAAGTTTCCGTTGTGAATTCTCCCTATTTTGATAGTCAAGTAGCGAATAACCAGTGTGGGAGGTTTTCCGTGCATAAGCGACGTTCCTTAATTAAAAACCATAGTGATTCTACAGACGTAATATGTAAGGGTTCTAGACACAATTCCTAGCTTGTGCTCCAATCAAAGAATGATTCACGCAGTACTGGTTCAAATATCTGCTCAATGCCTCAAATGAACATCGTGATAGCATGTCTTTGGTTGATTTAATTTTAAAGCTTAGGATATTGCAATCAATTGATATTAAGTTTCACTTTCCGTACGCCAGGTCCACCGTCAGTCCCGGTTTAGCAAAAAGTAAAAACTGAATTAAAATCAAGCAACAATCAAGGTCATTCTAATCATTACAGAAACTCCTATTGCAGGGGATTCAAGGAGGGTTAGGAGTATGTTTACCTCCCACTTTGTGCTAGAAAAGTAAAAATGCCAACAAGCGCACAAAAGTGGGGAGAAGACGAGTTGAAGTCGACTAAGGGGAAACCGCTCCTTGGGTTTCAATCGTCCTTAAGAGTCATTCATTAGTAGACTCAAAGCTAGCTCCACAACCTTGTTCTACTATCCGCCGCAAAAACACAAATAAATAAATTCTAACAACACCTACTTTAAAAATATTACAACCGCGACCCCTTCGTGGATCGAAAAATTAAATATCTTACAAGTCATTAAAAATGCTGAAAAAATTAATCTACTTAGTTTAGCCTCATACTCACCCAAACAACGAAAAACAAATTGAAAAGCGCTCTGAAATGTCTTCTGTGGGTCCAACAAACACATGTAAAATTCCTGTTGAGAACTCGACTCGACATCAGTTTGTGCTACAATGAACCCGACTCGAGATTGAGTACAGTAAGCACTAGTAACTTTTCTGAAAAAATCTTGTTTGCGCGATCTTTTTCAAATTGAGATATTGGCTTCGTTCCCTGAGCTTTTTTGATCCGTCTTCGCTGTGAGATCAGTAAGAGGACTAAGTAACAAGTCACTCAAAAATAAATATTAAAAGAAATAGAAATAGAAGGGTGGGAGGGATAGAAGTGGGATGATGTCCCGAAACTACCATTCTCGCTTGTGTTTGAGTGAACTCCGTTCCTTAAAGTGGCAACAACGCCATTTTGATAGAGAACAAAATGTGTAACCGCGAAACAAAAGATAGAATTTATATTGATTTCCTTCTTGTGCCTATAAGTATTAGTTATCAATGCAGACAAGTAACAATCAAGGGTCGTACCCACCTCAAAGGTGAAGATCTTAGCTTAAACAAAATAGAAAACAATAGTTAAAGAACACCAAGTGAATCACAATAAGAGAGAGATTGATTCTACTTCCTACAGGCAATAAATAAATAAACTAATACTTAAACTAACTTAAGAAGATGGATAGAGATCTAAAGAAGATCTTATGATGAATAGGGGGAAGAGTTGGTATCCACAAACTAAATCATGCAAACATACATGTTATCCTTTCATGTTCAATCTATAACAATTAATTAGTCACCTATCTGCTATTCTAATTAATCGTCAATACCTATAATAATCAAGTAGTCACCTCTCAGCTATTCCATCACATATCTCTAATCAATCTAAATACAACTATTATACTCTAACAATAGTATTTTAATAACATGGATATCAATAACATGCAAATAATCATACTTACTTCATGTCGCGAAATAGAAGTAAACAAGCTGTGTTGACCCCCCTTAACGGGCTCAAGCCCAAGTCAATTACAAGTCAAAGCTCAATATTATAATCAATAAGAGCCAAAACCCAATTCAATTAGTAATAAGGCTTATGAGAAACTACAAATAGTGCTAGTATAACAAATGTGAATTCAAACAAGCAAACAAACAAATGTGAATTCAAACAAGCAAACAAACAATACGCGGAAAGTAAATAACACACAGAAGTTTTTAACGTGGTAAAACCCAAACTGGGAAACGTCCACGGTTGTCCTCGCGACAACAAAATAATCCACTAGATGAAAAGAGATGTACAAACCTATCAACTACCTGCACTCACTGCGAGTTGATACTCCTAGTTATCTCTAACACCTTGACTTCACCAGAGCACCTTGATGTACGCACAAGACCTTGACTTCTTGATGAACACACAAGAAGACTCGAAGCCGAATTCACAATAACTCTTGAAGATCACACAGATATGAATTGAGAAAAGGGGGAAGAAAGGGAATTGAGTTCAATAGCCACAAACAAGTTTAATATCAAAAACCTAACCAAAACACATGAACAAGAAGAGGGATGGACGGCCAAAGAACTATCTTGTTCTGTAGAAGAGAAACCCTATTTATACTTAGGGTTGAAAACCTAGGAAAATGGGCCGAAACTGTGCAAACCGACTTTGGACGTTCGTACGTCGATATGACGTTCGAACGTCGCCACACAAAAATAAGCCTGCTGCCTAACATGACGTACGAACGCTCTAAACCGGTACGTACGTCTCCATACGAAAACACGTCTGCTGACTACCTGGACGTACGAACGTCCTAACTGAGTACGTACGTCCTGACCAAAAGAAGTTCTCTGCTTCAGTGAACGTACGTACGTCCTAACTCGGTACGTACGTCCAGAACCCAATAACTTTCCCTAGACAGACCTAAGAGACACAAGGACACGAGACGACCATGCGTACATCTTGGTTTTCCTAACAATGAATTCAAGGCGAGATAACCAAAGACACTTTGTCACAAAATTGATGTCAAACCACTTCGTGCCAGTTTCAATCTCCCCCTTTGACATTGATTTTGTGACAAAAACCTATGACTCTAATAGCACTTATAAAACGTGCTTACAATCCCAAACCATGGCATTTATAAAACATGCCTACAAAAACACTCAAAATAGAAACACATAACAAGTCACCAATTCTTGTTATCCAGCTTTAGGAAGATGCTTTAACCATCAGAGATCGAACGGAAGCAATCAAAGATTCAACAGAAGTTCCTTCGAGCAACTCCCCCATACTTCATGAGCTCCAAACTTCATGAGCAACTCCCCCATACGTGTAGCATACCTGAAACATGACCCAAAAATAACCTAACAACAAGAAGACGATTGTTAGTAATTAGAGTCATAAATCTCCCCCTTTTTGTCACAACAAGTGATCAAAATAACCAACCAATAAAGGAAAAGAATAACAATAAACCAATAACCAAGAAGAAGAAATCAATACCAAACAAAGCATATAAGACAGATAAAAATATAAAACTAATCCAACTATTAAAAGTTCAGAAAGTCAACTAATAACCAAACAGAGAAACCCACAAGCAGAAAAGCCAAAAACGACAAAAATAGAAGGCTCGAATTAACGAATTCGAAAAAACCTTTCCCAATGACCTAGAGGAAGCTTGTAGAAGTCTAATCCACCGAGCGATCATATGAACATAAAGCTTAAGATAGGACATAAAGCTTTCGCACGAGCCGAATAGCTATTCCACCGAGTGTGCACAGGACTATCAGCACTCGTACAAAATAACTCCCCAATTCTGCTGTCCAAGCCACAGTCGGTAAGAGGAGCAGCAAGTCCTGAAACCCTCGGGTATCCAACCAACTCCAAGATGTGATTCTGAAGATGTCCCGGTAGCCTTTCCCAATGATTGACAAGAACCACGCATGAAGGAAGTAAAGGTCGATGATCATAGTCAAATCCATGGGGAACGCGACATAAACGACAAACCTTGGCATTGTTCTTGTACTCCATCGCCATGAAAGACACAAACCCAACACCCGGAACAAAAACTCCATGAAGTGCAAATTCTGCCATAGAAAATACTGAAGAACAAAGAAGGAACTAGCAAGAGATGAGAAGATACAATAGGAGTAAAAGAGGAGAAGACTCCCCTATTTATAGGAGAAAACCTATCATGGGCCCAATAAGAGATCCATTACCAAAAAAATACTGCAAAACAAAGAAACCAAGTCGAACTAACATGAAAATAGCAATATCCAAGAACATGCTCAATACCAAAGAAATAGAAACACGCTGCTTGAGAGAAGCAATGAACAACCACCAAAGAAGACGAAGAACAGAAAAACCAAAGAAAAGACCTTGAGAGAAGGTGAAGACTTCCTATGTACGTGCAAGAGAGAAGAGGTGAAGACTTCCTATGTTCGTACGACCCCCTTCTTTTTTTTTTTTTTTTTTTTTTTTTATAAAAATAAACCACATAACCCGAAAAGCAGATATTGAGAGACATCACAAGAAAGCACTTCTACGAATCATACGAATTCCAATTACAACCGAATATAGTTTAAACAAACCTCAACCTCAAGAGAATGCAAAATCGAAGAACGACATCATACACCATGACATGGTAGTTACTAGAATGATGCAAGTATGTAGAAGAACCTGATAGACCAATACCAACCTCCGAAAAACAAACTAAAGACATGATCATAGAGAATATTGAAGGTCACTTGCAACTAGCCCAAAAACACACACTATTGTTTTTCTTCTTGTCCTTCAACTAGACAAATGCGAAAGCCATTAGCCATTTTTTTTTTTTTTTTTTTTTTTTTTTTATTTTGTAAACCATTGAAACAGATGCCATTCCCGTGTGGGAGTATGAAATATCTCCATCTTTTACCAGAACACGAGGGTAGGGTGTAGCCTACATCTTTTCGGCAAAACACACTCAAGAAGTGCAATACCATGATAACGTGCAACACAAGAACTAACATCTCTTGAGTGCAACCGTCAGAGCATGACCCTCACAGCCCCAACGGGTTCTTAGCCAAATGAGTATGCTCTCAAGACATTCAAATGGCTGGGGATTTTGTGAGTCATTGACCACTTACAAGAGGTGAGAAAAAAAAAAAAAAAAAAAAAAATAAAAGGAAACAACGATCATGAAAAATCACCCATGGAAGACTGGAGTTAAACATGTACTGAAAATGTCAAGCCCACCACATTGAAATGCATCATGCAAGAAACTACCAATACGAAGAGAGTATAATGTAACCCTACACCTATGCATGACACAAAGACAGTTGAGAACGCCAAACTAGAAACATTTGTAAAATGAAATCCACACAATAGAGAATGTAGTATGTCCTCAAAAACAACCACAATAATAATAAACACCAAAAACACCGAATCTAAACATCCTAACCACAATGACAATACCAGAAAGAAACAGAAAGTAACAAAACAATTAGGGAAGAGTTACAACCCCAATAGACTTACGCAAGGAATGGAATCGGCTTGCATCAAGAGGTTTTGTAAGAATATCTGCTAGCTGATGTTCAGTAGGAATGAACTCCATTACTATATCACCCTTTTCGACCGCCTCACGAAGGAAATGGTGATGAATGTCAATATGCTTTGTGCGTGAGTGTTGAACAGGATTCTTGGAAATGCTAATGGTACTGGTGTTATCACAGAATAGGTCCATCGCCTGCTGTTGAATGCCATAATCCCGAAGCATCTGACGCATCCACAGAAGTTGAGTACAGGCACTAGCTGCAGCTATATACTCAGCCTCACATGAAGAGATGGATACAGATGATTGTTTCTTGCTATGCCAGGAAACAAGATTATTCCCAACATAGAAACAGCCACCACTGGTACTATGACGATCATCAAGATTACCACCCCAATCAGCATCACAGTAACCTGCCACAACACTATTCGTATCTCTGGTGAACCATAACCCATAGTCAAGAGTGCTAGCAACATACCGAATGATACGCTTAACCGCAATGAGATGAGATTCTTTAGGGTTAGCCTGAAATCTTGCACATACCCCAACACTATAAGAAATATCTGGACGACTAGCAGTGAGATACAAGAGACTACCAATCATACTCCGATATTCACGAATATCAACAGACTTACCCATAATATCCTTACCAAGACGTACCCTCTCACCCATGGGAGTATCTTGACCACTGGAAGTGCTGAGACCGAATTTTTTAACCAATTCTTTAGCATACTTTGTTTGAGAAATGAAAGCTCCATGATCAAACTGTTTGACCTGTAAGCCAAGAAAGAAATTCAGTTCTCCCATTAAACTCATTTCAAATTCAGAGCTCATTAATTGAGAGAAAGATTCAGAAAGACTTGGGCACGTTGACCCAAACACTATATCATCCACATAGACTTGGGCGAGAAGAACATCAGTATTCTTTCGCAGTATGAACAGAGTCCGATCAACACTGCCACGAACAAATCCTTTTCCCAGTAAGAAGGAGGTCAGACGTTCATACCAAGCCCGAGGAGCCTGCTTTAACCCATACAGTGCTTTTTGCAATTTGAAGACATGATTCGGAAAAGTGTGATCCACAAACCCTTTAGGTTGTTCAACATAGACCTCCTCATTAAGAATACCATTGAGAAATGCACTTTTGACATCCATTTGATACAACTTGAAATTCAAATGGCATGCCATAGCAAGAAGAAGCCTGACAGATTCCAACCTAGCCACGGGAGCAAATGTCTCTCCATAGTCAATACCTTCAATTTGACTGTAGCCCTGAGCCACGAGCCTTGCCTTGTTGCGCACAATCTGTCCGAACTCATCCAATTTGTTTTTAAAGATCCACTTGGTGCCAACCACATTAGTGTGATTAGGTCTAGGAACCAACGTCCAGACATCACTCCGCTTAAACTGACCGAGTTCTTCCTGCATAGCAACTAGCCAATCATCATCAATAAGAGCATCAGTAACATTTTTAGGTTCAAGAGAAGAGAGATAACAAACATAATGAACACAATTTGTCTCCTTGGCCCTCCGACGAGTCAGACGCTGATCATTAATATACCCAATGATATCTCCTAAGGAGTGATATTGTTTGACACGAGGTGAGGCTAGATTAAACACACTTTCAGGGTCAGCAGGAACAGTGGAGAGATCTGAAGACACATCAATCACATCTGGTGATTGAACTACATCATCCGGTGTGAGCACAACACCGGTCCCACTAGGCACGTCCTCTGCAGCATCAGAAGGTTTAGTACCACTATTGCCATTATCAGGTGATGATAACGATATGGAAGACATGTCAGCTGGGTCTGACACGGGTGAGAGAACTGTGACATCCTGTGTACCAGTGGAAACAGAAGAGTCAGATGTAATAGTGTCATCAACAACAACATTAAAGGATTCCATGACCTTGCGAGTGGTGTAGTTAAACACTCGAAAGGCTCTACTGTTAGAAGAATAACCAAGTAAAAGAGCTACTTCACCTCGACTATCAAACTTGGACAGACTTTGTCTGTCCTTGCACACATAGCACAAGCTACCAAAAACTCGCATATATTTGAGATTCGGCTTCTTACCATACCATAGCTCATAAGCAGTTTGTGTGGTACCAGATCTTAGGTATACACGGTTCATTATGTAACAAGCAGTATGAACCGCTTCCGCCCAAAACTTGGTTGGAACATCCTTTGCATGCAACATAGCACGAGCCATTTCCTGAATAACACGATTTTTCCTTTCAGCGACTCCATTTTGTTGCGGAGTGTATGGAGCCGAAAATTCTTGCCATGTACCATTTGCAATACAATACTCAATCACACCTGTGGCTGTGAACTCACCACCTCTATCGCTTCTGATATATTTAATTTGAGTGTCTTTCTCGTTCTGAATACGAAGGCATATTCCCTGAAACTCAAGAAACGCATCAGATTTTTCACGCAAGAATGATACCCAGGTAAAGCGAGTGTAATCATCAACCATAACCAAGATGTATCGTTTGCCTCCTAGACTAGGAGTACGAGTAGGACCCATCAGATCCATGTGTATGAGTTCTAAAGGAGAGGATGTGGTTATGGATTTTTTCTTGGAATGTGGACTACGTATCTGTTTACCTAGTTGACACCCACCACACACAGTGTCTCGATTTCTTCCAAGTCTAGGAACTCCCTTAATATATTCATTCCGAGTGAGATTGTCCAGGTGTTCAAAGTTGACATGACCTAGTCGTTGATGCCACAATAGACCTTCATTTAGTTTGCTAGGTAAGCAGTTCATGCTAGATGCAACCGGCTGAATGGCATAGCAATTATCCAATGTTCGTTTACCTGTCATGATACACTTACCCGAACTATCAAGCACGGAACATATATTTTTGGAAAAATTAACAGTATGGTCAGTATCACACAGTTGGCTAATACTGATCAAATTTACACGCAAACCATCAACTAACAAACAAACATCATTCGGAGATAAACCAATACCAGCGACAAATCCCTTACCAATCACAGGAGAGCTCTTACCATTCCCAAAAGTAACACTTCCACCATCTATAGCAGTAACGGAGGAGAAAAGTTTGGCATTACCTGACATATGTTTTGAAGCACCACTATCAAGAAACCACTCAGTATCCGAACTTGAGACATGAAGAGCAGTGATCGCCACATTCGAAACATTTCCTGCAAAATTACAACGAAAAGAGTAAGAGGCATATGGATAAGATGGATAATCATACGACGGCTGTGAGAACCGCTTCCATGATTGTGGAACATGAGCAGCCACACCACACTGCGAAGCCCAATGTCCAAACTGTCCGCATAGTGAGCACGGCATTTGACGTTTCCTTCCCTGAGGCGGAACACGCCTGAACAGTTTCCACTTGCGCCGGATGCCAACCGTGTCCACAGAGTGATGAATGTCGGACTTTTTGGTAGGAGGATAGGGCAACAGTGGAGGTAATTCAGAAGATGATAACCCATTGCACTTTTCGAGCAACTGAAGGCGAATCAACTCCTTTTTGACCTTGTCTAGTTCTGAGGACACAATCTTATACCGCGCTTCCCATTCGACCTTGTCATGCTCAAGAGCAGCAAGATTACCCAGTAAAGCCACTTTATCAACCTGCCATGATACAGGTTCCCTATCCAGGATTGACATAGATGAGGAACTAGAAGACAATAAGTCAAGTCTGTCCTGAAGAATACAATTTTGTGCTTCCAACCTTAGGCATTCCTTTCTGGATAACCGGTATAGAGTAGCCCAATCATTATTGTCCACCAGAATCAAATCCCTGTCACAATTACTAGAGCATTCTTTACTGTCAGTTGACTGCTCATCAGACATTCGAGCAACAACCGAGACATGTGTCTTACCAGAGTAATCCATAGCACTATTGATCGTTGGCGTGAGCCTTTACGCTCCTTAACCAGCCCCCAGCGACTGATACCAATTGAGAAACTACAAATAGTGCTAGTATAACAAATGTGAATTCAAACAAGCAAACAAACAAATGTGAATTCAAACAAGCAAACAAACAATACGCGGAAAGTAAATAACACACAGAAGTTTTTAACGTGGTAAAACCCAAACTGGGAAACGTCCACGGTTGTCCTCGCGACAACAAAATAATCCACTAGATGAAAAGAGATGTACAAACCTATCAACTACCTGCACTCACTGCGAGTTGATACTCCTGGTTATCTCTAACACCTTGACTTCACCAGAGCACCTTGATGTACGCACAAGACACTCGACTTCTTGATGAACACACAAGAAGACTCGAAGCCGAATTCACAATAACTCTTGAAGATCACACAGATATGAATTGAGAAAAGGGGGAAGAAAGGGAATTGAGTTCAATAGCCACAAACAAGTTTAATATCAAAAACCTAACCAAAACACATGAACAAGAAGAGGGATGGACGGCCAAAGAACTATCTTGTTCTGTAGAAGAGAAACCCTATTTATACTTAGGGTTGAAAACCTAGGAAAATGGGCCGAAACTGTGCAAACCGACTTTGGACGTTCGTACGTCGATATGACGTTCGAACGTCGCCACACAAAAATAAGCCTGCTGCCTAACATGACGTACGAACGCTCTAAACCGGTACGTACGTCTCCATACGAAAACACGTCTGCTGACTACCTGGACGTACGAACGTCCTAACTGAGTACGTACGTCCTGACCAAAAGAAGTTCTCTGCTTCAGTGAACGTACGTACGTCCTAACTCGGTACGTACGTCCAGAACCCAATAACTTTCCCTAGACAGACCTAAGAGACACAAGGACACGAGACGACCATGCGTACATCTTGGTTTTCCTAACAATGAATTCAAGGCGAGATAACCAAAGACACTTTGTCACAAAATTGATGTCAAACCACTTCGTGCCAGTTTCAGCTTAGGCTCATTACTAGATTCAATATCAATTATGGGTTTTATCTATTATATTCAATAAGGTTAATATGATAATTCCACATCTTTGTAGAGATTAACCTAATCCAACTACAACTCCAATATCTCTACAACTCTTAATCCAATTACAATTCCAATATCCTTACAACTCATGTTCCTAATAGGACATAAGGTACATTATCTTGTCAATATATGGTCCAAATACATGGGACTACAACACTACAATACATTAGGGATCCTTGGATCACATCCTCATCCCAATCAAACTCTACATTTGAACTACGTTATAAAAGGCTTGATTCCATCTCTCTTATGGATACGTAGGCAACTAAGAAGCAACTTAGTGCAACCATAATCAATCACAAAAACCCTATTCCTTCATCTTCTCAAATACCTTACATCACAACATTAAGGGTTTCTTCTTGATTCTACATCACATTGATGTGAAATCTGGTTGAAACACTTTGGCGCCCAATGAGGGTTTCTTCCCCCCACAAAAAACCTACTTTTCAAAAGGAAACAAGTTTTTTCTTCTCAATGGCAACAACTAGATTTCAACAAAACAAGCAAACAAGTAATGGTGGACGTCAAGAAGGTTCAAAACATGTGTAAGCTCGCTCTCAGGGTTCTAACCCTAGAGAGCGTACCGTCACTTCCAAGAGGGTTCCATCTAATGGCGAATAACACTCGGTTTCTTCTTCTTCTTCTTCCCAACCATCAAAATCCAAGGAGCGTACTCAACATGAAGAAGTCATGATTTCTAAAAGCGAATACCTACGTCGTAAACTCAAAAAGGCTTCAACATAGGAACAATGGTCTAACGAGAAAGTTGAAACATGCGAATCACAATGGTAATGAGTGTTTGTTAACTTCATCTTTTTCAAGCTTTTTTGGAGTCAATCAAAATCCAAGGAAAAAGACTCAACCTTCAACCACCCTGGAAGTTGAAGATGATATTGTATTACCATCACAAGAATAATCCCCCGTTAACTTGGAGAAAGAAGATGAACACCGAAACCCTAAGGGCCTTAGGGTTCATGCTAACGGTCAAGGCGAAACAAGAGACCAACATCACCATCGCA
The DNA here is from genome assembly GCA_023053565.1 of Aquilegia eximia. Lineage (NCBI taxonomy): Eukaryota > Viridiplantae > Streptophyta > Magnoliopsida > Ranunculales > Ranunculaceae > Aquilegia > Aquilegia eximia. Next base: position 529,942 of record JALIGU010000026.1, read on the forward strand.
CCAAAGGAGTCAAGGCTACCTTGCTAGGAGGTAATACTACACACCATGCAAGTGAAAGGTTGTGACAAACCCCCCAGCTAGTGCCCGAGACAAAGCCAATAGAACTGACCCGAAGGCCATGCTGAGCGGCTATGTGCGTGACAAAACTCACCCGAAGGCCATGCCGAGCGGCTATGAGCATGACAAAACTCACCCAAAGGCCATGCCTAGCTGCTATGAGTGTGACAAAACTCACCTGAAGACCATGTTGAGCGGCTATGAGCGTGAAAAAAGTCACCCGAAGGCCATGCCGAGCGGCTATGAGCGTGACAAAACTCACCCCAATGCAATGTCGAACGGCAATGAGCGTGACAAAACTCACCCGAAGGCCATGCCCAATGGCTATGAACGTGACAAAACTTACCCCAAGACCATGCCCAGCAGCTATGAGCGTGACAAGACTGACAAAACGACCTTGCCCAGCGGCAATGTGCATGACAGACTCCACAAAACGAATTTGCCCAACGACTATGACCATGAAAACCACCACAACAAGACGTTCTCCAACGGATGAGCACCCAACAGTCTTCAAAAAAGACCTTTGTCCAGCGACAGTATGTCTAGCAGTCTCCAAAATAGGTCATGGTCCAAAGGCTATGCTCCTCACTATTCTGACATAGACTTTATTCGACCATCCAATCATTACCACTTACGTCGGGAAACCTCTCCCGGACGTAGGGGCACACACCACAACTCTCAACGAGGGCGACAGAACACTCGTTCACCAACATCTAGGTCCCTAATACATTACCGCCAAAATCATGACCATGACACTTATGCACATGACTATGTTCACGATGGCAGTGGTAACGTAGGAATCGAGAACCTCACTAAAGAGAAGTTGCAAAGAATGGTCGCTCAAGCAATTCAAGCAAAAGAACCTAAGGAGTATAGTCACCATAACATTGCCCATCAAACGGGTAAAACTTCCCCATTTTCCTTCCAGATTCAACAAGTAGAGCATCACCAAGATTTCGAGTCACCGAGTTTCAAAGAATACAATGAAGTTGAGGGTGATCCTTGGCTCCATATATCCGACTTTAAGAACAAGATGGTGCCCTTTAGTTATGAAGATGCACTCATGTGCAAGATGTTTCCTTCCACCTTTGGTATCAAAGCTCTTCGATGGTTTTCCGAACTTCCACGTGGTTCTATCCACAACTTCAATGATTTCTCTGTCCAATTTGCGGAACACTTTAGGCATAATTGGCATCACCGTAAGGATGTCGCTGTGTTGTTCAACATTAAACAAGGAGATGGAGAGCTATTAAGTAAATTTGTAGCTCGATTTAGACAAGCCCAATCGGAAATACCTGATTTCTCAGATACACTTGTTGGTTATGCTTTCAAGGAAGCGTTACTACATGATGACAAAGGGTTATATAGTTCCATTGTGCTTGACACTCCGACCACCAAGTATGAACTTTTCTCTAGATTTCAAAAGTATATCCATCTTGAGGATGATACAATTACCAAACAAGAACACGATGACTCAAATCACAAGAAGTTTCTCCATATTCAATTTCACATCTCAAAAGCAAGGTGACAATAGCAACAAAACTCCTACATACAATCAAGTCGTCAACTGAAAATCGAAATTTTGAGAAGATGATGGTTCTTTGATCTGTTTCTTATACCAGAAAGAATATTACAATATATTTCTGACAGTATATACTTCAATAGTTCAGAGGAAGTTTAATTTTACACATTTTCTCAACTTTGTCTGTTTTTAACATGTTCGTCACACAAGCATATCTACTTCTTTCGAAGTTGTTTTCTTCAACTATTACAACGCTAGGGATTCTAAGGATTTGCAAGAAATCAAAATCTCAACTAACATTTTCAACTAGTTATTGTTCAAAGGGTTGGAGATTCTAAGGATTTATAATAAATCAAAATCTAAGCTACCATTTTTGAACAACTAAGGTTGACAATGTTAGAGATTCTAATGATTTACGACAAATCAGAATTCAAGCTCACATTTTTTCAACAACTAGTTAGGGATCTTAAAGATTCGTCAACTCAAGTACCACTCGGAGGCGTTAACCTAAGGGTTGCATCAGATCAAGATCCACGCTAAGAATTTTGCACAACTAGTTTCACGCAACAAGACTTCATGTCATTGCTAAGGGTTCCACACGTGGTACTAGCATATGATAAGTCAACTTAAACTCGATACTTTTGTTCACCCCTCTATCACACAAATTGGGGGCGTCACCATCTATCTTCATCACACGTTTAATAGTATCGTCTTTACGATCGGAACATTTCTACATCATACGCTTGGGGGCGATTCCCTCTTTCACCTAATGTATCACTACATGGGGGCGTATGCATCAATATGAAGAGTGATCTCTTATGATCACATCAATATCAATATCAAGAGTGATCTCTCATGATCACATCAGTTTCAATATCAAGGGTGATCTTTTATGATCACATCAATATCAATATCAATAGTGATCTCTCATGATCACATCAATATCAATATCAAAAGTGATCTCTCGTGATCACATCACTATCAATATCAAGAGTGATCTCCAATGATCACATCACTATCAATATCAAGAGTGATCTCTAATGATCACATCAATATCAAGAGTGATCTCTCACGATCACATCAATATCAATATCAAGAGTGATCTCTAATGATCACATCAATATCAATATCAAAAGTGATCGACAACCGATCACAACAATTTCAATATCTAGAGTGATCTCTAATGATCACATCAATATCAATAGTGATCTCTAACGATCACATCAATATCAATATCAATAGTGATCAACAACCGATCACATCAATTTCAATATCAAGAGTGATCTCCAATGATCAATATCAATTTCAATATATGATCTCCAATTATTATGTCTATATCAATACATGATTTACATATATAACACCCGTGTTTCAAGTCTACATGCGCCTGCAAACAAATCGCCTACATATTTATCATCTTATAGTCATACTTGTGGGGGCAATGCTTTGCATCAACGTCTTGAATGCGGATTCCGGAGTTTTTGTTGCAGTTTCTTTATCTCGGTTGTCGTGCCTTTTATTGGGCATGGGACCTACCAGGTCGTCACCCTCATCCGACATGATGGTGCTCAGACCGACCCCTTGGTCAGTAGCTAAACCACCCGTCTCTTTGTTAGGCACACCTCCCTCCAGGCTACCTTCACCATCAGCAGCAATCCCCTCGACAATGCCCCAACTATCTCCTCGTCCGACTTGACCAGCAGTAATTGTTGTTCCGTTTTTTCGGTATCTTCATTTGGACAGTTTGTATTGGATTTGCCATAACTGTTTCTCAGAGATCGGAATGTAAATCTGTTTTCTGGGTTGGATAGAGGACTCCATTAGCTTTCCAATGTTATATATCACGTCTTCTGAAGATACGTATTGTGGTGGGAAAACGGCTCCAACATTCTGACAGTTTTTTGCAGGATGCATAGCCTTCTGGAGATTTTGGAAATTTTGGCTAAGTATGGAATTGTCATGTCCATAGCTGCTGGACACATGTTTGTCATGTCCATTTCTGCTGGAGTTTCCGGTACACTCTAGGCCATCACCTATCCCAGCGGCTGCCTCCTCCAGCCCCTGCTTGTCTCCTCCCGAGCGGCTGTGTACTCCTCCAACCTCTAGCCTTCTCCCTTGCCCAACGACTGCACTTCCAGCCTTCCACCTTCCCCAACGGCTCTCTCTCCCACAACACCCTTGTCAGCAAGTCCCCCTCCCGGCTGTCCACATGCCCAGCGGCACAAGGCCCAGCTATGCCCCTGTCTATTTCCTCTCCAACAGCTACACCCTCAGCCAAATGACCTTCTCCAGCGGCTGTCTCTCCAGGCCAGCCGCCAACTCTCCAGCGGCTACCCCTCAGCCAACCCCCCAGCAGCAGCAGCTACCTCTCTTCCTCCAGCGGCTGTGCTGCTGCCTCCTTGGTCCTCCTTTCCACCAGCAGCCAGCTGCTCGCCCAGCCTATTCCCACCTTTAGCGGCAAAACAGTCTTCCGTCCCAATGCAAAAGCCCCCAGCAGATAGCCGCTCGCCCAGAGTCATAGCCTGGCCAGCGGCTATGTCACTATCTGCCGCCAGGCTATCCTCTCCTCCACGCTCCAGCGGCTGTGTGCTCCTCCAGCTCCCTCTCCCGAGCAGCAACACAGACCCCCAGTCCCCTACATATCTCCTCCAAGCTACCTACATGGCCAGCGGCTGTGTCTATCTTTTCCCAAGTGCACACACCCCCAGCCAGCTTCTTGTCTGCTTTCTCTCAGCGGCCATGACCCCAGCTGTGACCTTGTCAGGTTGTACTGGCTGCTGGTCAGTTCCTTTCCCAGCAGCATTCGGCATGGCCTGGACATTGCCCAACTGCGTCGTCTCGGATATTGTCTCTCCAGCAGCAGCAGTGTACCCCATAAACTCAAAAGTGCCTCGGGACTTGTGTTTGTCTCGTTGGCACCTCGAGGTACACATTGTCCGTGCATACTTTCTTCTTCGAACTCGCTCCCTTTTCCACTATCTCTCGTTTTTTCAAGCCCATTTCCTTTTCGGCCGGATTTTGTCACTCGGATATTTGGTCGAACCCAATTCATGTTCTCATTTCTTTCACTCAATTGATTTCTACCGCCTGTTTCTTTGCTCAGTCGAGTTTAATTTATTTTTCTATAAATCTCTATCGCCTGTTTCTTCGCTCAGTTGAGTTCAATCAATTTTTCTATAAATCTCTATCGCCTGTTTCTTCGCTCAGTTAAGTTTAATTTATTTTTATTTAAATCTTTATCGCCTGTTTCTTCGCGCAGTTGAGTTTAATTTATTTTTATATAAATTTCTATCGCCTGTTTCTTCGCTCAGTTGAGTTCAATTTATTTTTCTATAAATTTCTACCGCCTGTTTCTTCACTCCGTTCATGTTCAATTTATTTTCCTCTAATTTCCAACCGCCTGGTTATTCACTTAGATTGCGTTCATGTTTTCTTCTTTACACAACGGGTTTCACCCATCGGCTAAAGGGGGGGGGGGGGGGGGGGGGGGGGCGCATGTGTTGACCCCCCTTAACGGGATCAAGCCCAAGTCAAAGCCCAAGATTATAATCAATAAGAGCCTAAGCCCAATTCAATTAGTAATAAGGCTTAGGCCCGTTACTACATTCAATATCAATTATGGGTTTTATCTATTATATTCAATAAGGTTAATATGGTTGTGTGTACCCTAGGTAAAAAACCCGACAAGTGTCACCGATAGCTGTATAAGAAGCCAAACCGGGAGCACCTGAGCAGTAGCCAGCCAAGCCTGGACTATCGCGTAGGGCCCAACCCGGTTTCAACAGATCCACATACGCTCTGTGGACCTTGACTCATCGGATAGTCCACTATCAATGGGTGGAGCCCCGGTTACTGTATAAGAAGTTGAACCGTGGGCTCCCATACATCGACCAGGCCCACCTCAGTCAAGTAGGCCAGGTCCGGCCCAGTAAGGTCCAACAGCGATAAAGGCTCATACAAAGGCTTAGCACAGAAGTCCAGAGGACCTGGCCAGGGAGTATGCAGTTCAAATTGGGCCTCCGGTCAGAGGAGTCAAACCCAAGACTTTGCTTTCAGGCTTGGTCAATCCAAGCCCCAACCAACTGGATAAGTCCAACGAGATTCCAGGCCAACAAAACCCATGGTTCTAGTCGCTGGAGAAGATAAAGGAAACCCAGGTTGAACCAGGACCTATCAGAGGATGCCACTTGGCAGTCATCCTGGTCAAAGGGGATTCAAACCAAGGGGATAACCGTTCGGCAGCATGCAAGCTATCTCCAAGGAAAACATCTTCACCGTTGAACTACCTGAGTTCATTAGTCAAAACCGGAGGGGTGGTTGAGCCAGCCTCCTCCGGCCTACTACTAATACAGGAGTTCTAAACCTTCTGAACTACGGGTCTTTCACTGAGCAACTCCATTAGAGCTTAGTGGAAGCAGAGACTTGATTCCAAGTTCATCATCTTGGATACGTAGGCAGCCTGATTCTGATCAGGTCCAGTCTCACTGTATACCCCCCATCCTATCTCTGTCTATACAAGGCCTTCATTGTAACTATACCGATCAATCTATACATATCTCGAGTTTGTGGATCGAATTTTTGCACCCACACTCTTTGGCGCCCACCGTGGGGCTGAATCTCCCATCAGTTCCAGAGCCTCGCAAGGAATCTCAATCCAGTCACACCGGATTTGCTGCAGCAATGGCTGAAAGTAAGAGACGCCCAACTCGTGAATGGGTGCAAAAATTTGATCCACAAACTCGAGATATGTATAGATTAATCGTACAGTTACAATGAAAGCCTTGTATAGACAGAGATAGGATGGGGGGTGTACAGTGAGACTGGACCTGATCGGAATCAGGCTGTCTACGTATCGAAGAAGATGAACTTGGAATCAAGTCTCTGCTTCCACTAAGCTCTAATGGAGTTGCTCAGTGAAAGACTCGTAGTTCAGGAGGTTTAGAACTCCTGTATTTGTAGTAGGCCGGAGGAGGCTGGCTCAACCACCCCTCTGGTTTTAACTCCACGAAGTCGGGTTGTTCAACTGTGAAGATGCTTTCCGTGGAGATAGCTTGCATGTTTCTGAGCGGTTATCTCCTTGATTTGAATCCTCTTTGACCAGGATGACTGCCATGTCGCATCCTTTGATAAGTCCTGGTTCAACCTGGGTTTCCTTTATCTTCCCCAGCGGGCTAGAACCATGGGTTCTGTTGGCCTGGAATCTCGCTGGACTTATCCAGTTGGTTGGGACTTGGATTGACCAAGGATGAAAGCAAACACTTGGGCATGACTCCTCCGACCGGAGGCCCAATCTACACTGCATACTCCCTGGCCAGGTCCTCTGGACTTCTGTGCTAAGCCTTTGGATGAGCCCCTGTCGCTGCTGGACCTTACTGGGCCAGACCTGGGCTACTTGACTGAGGTGGGCCTGGTCGATGTATGGGAGCCCACGGTTTAACTTCTTATACAGTAACCGGGGCTCCACGTGGACTATCCGGTGAGTCAAGGTCCACAGAGCGTATGCGGATCTCTTGAAATCGGGCTGGGCCCTACCCGATAGCCCAGGCTTGGCTGGCTACTGCTCAGGTGCTCCCGATTTAGCTTCTTATACAGCCATCGGTGACACCTGTCGGGTTTTTTACCGAGGGTACACACATCGCCCCCTCTTTGTCATGTAGAAAATCTGTTCGGGAAAGATCTTAGCAATATCTTCCCCGGCTGTTGAGATTCGGAGGATTCCATCCTTGACATGCTTCTTGATGACGATTCCGTATCTCTTGGGTCAAGGTTTAGGGTTTCTTTCCTCCTTTATAAATAGGGATCCGGAGGTGTAGAAGGATGTCCAATTCTCTCTCTCCGTTCCCTATTTGTTGTTGCTACCGTTGTTGTTGTTGTTGTTGTTGAAGCTTCTGCTGAAGAATGGCTGATGACCGGAGTACGATCCAGAAGTACACCGTGGACATGCGGGAGAGCATGGCCCTAGAAATTGAGGACCGAGATCGCCGTATCGAGTTGATGACGGCCGCCTGTTTGGAAGACATCCGGTAAGTGCGCCTGAACATGTTTGCCATGAATGGCCAGCTTGCTGATAAGAGCCGGAGGCTTGAGGCTACCACTCAACAGATCCGGGTTCTTCAGAGGGAACTTGCTACCGCACATGTACTATTGGAGAGGCTGGGATATCATTCAGTCATGGAAGAGAAGAACCCTTGACCGGTCCTTTCCCGGCTCCTCGCACTATGTAGGGGAGTAGTGCCCCAAGTTTGAGTCAAGTCAATAAATTCATTTATTTATTCTGTCTTTTGTCTCCCTCCTTCTGCTGAGTCACCAACTTTGTTAGTCTTGTTTAAAATGACTCGTGACTCCCTTTCTTCTTGAATGAAGGAGTCCCTTTAATACTCCGGCTTTCCCCTTGCTTTCTCTATAATGGTAGATTCTAGACCTCTCTCCAGTGCATTGAGTGATGACCGATCGGAGATAGTTCGAAAACGGTCGTGTCAGGTGGATGACCTCAAGAAGAAGATCGGCGAGCTTCGTGAGGAACAGCTTCTTCATGAAGATATGTATGATGCCCGGATGGCGGGCATGAAGGATACTGTAGAGTACTACCGAAAAAAGCTGGAGGAGAAGGTGGGCGAGCTGTCAGTCGCCAAGGAACGAGCAGACTTCGTTGTGGCTACGTCTTGGAAGGCTGGGTATGCCGCTGCAAAACTTAAGTACGACCTTCCTGACTCGCCTGAGGGGTCCCCGTGTAATTTAGCTTCGGTCGCACTATGTAGGGGATTTGGTGCACCCCGTGTAATGCATTTCATAATAAAATCATGTTTCCTTTTATTACTGTCTTGAGCTCCGGTAGGTAGATCCGGTTACTTTCTTGTAAAGTGCAGGAACACATGTCGATCGATCTTCACTTGACTGTGGTGATGTAAATCGGAGGTCCACACGATGCTGACCAGGTCCATGTGGACCCCACCTATAAAGACTGGATTGATCTCGCTGAGTGTATAAGATGGGTCCCAGCTGATGTGGGTCCCAGATGACTATGTGGCATGGGCCCCAACTGACTATGTAAAGTGGGCCCCTTTTCATCTTCTCTAAAGCTTCCTTTGTTGGCGGGAAGATGTACAACTTCAACTTCCAGTGAAAGCTTGTGACTCTTCGCTGATCGAGTCATTAAAACCAGTGGGTTTAATGGCCTTAATGATGATTTCATTAAGAGAACCTGGAATACCATAAGCCGGTGGACCCTGGGCTCTCCTTATAAAAAGGAGAAGTTCAGAGGATAGAAGGGTATCTCTCTCTCTCTCTCTCTCTCTCTCTCTCTCTCTCTCTCTCTCTCTCTCTCTCTCTCTCTCTCTCTCTCTCACTTCTGCACCCTCACTTCATTTCGCCGAAACCGTAGGTTCTGATCTTCTGAATTCCGGTGATTTCGTGCGAATTTTTCTTCAAAGATGAGGAGAACCTTAGTCCTGAGCTCAAGTAGTGACAAAGAACCTCAAAGTCTGGCTCCCCGTCCCTCTGCTGATGAGGGCGAGCAAGTAGTATTCTGGCGTCGGGTCCGCCTTCGCCTGCTGGTGTGGTGGAGGTGTCTCACCTGAATTTTGTTGAGCCTCCTGTTGAGAGGCTGAGGAGGAGGTGGCAAGCTTTCTCCAACCTCCCCCGAAATCCTGAACTCGAGCGGATGAGCGCGGCGGAAGTTAAGGAGCGGCTTGGTTGGAGAGGGGTCCGGTTTGATTCCCACCCCTCCATTTCAGACGGTTGCTCCAGCAACCTGATCGCGGTAAGTTTTTACCAGCTTCTTTATGGCATGCAGCTTCCGCTGCATTCTTCTATTCTGAGATTGTTGTCGTGGTGGGGGATCCCGCCCGGTCAGATGCACGTGTCCTTCTGGATAATCGTGCGTCGGATTGGGTTGAGAGCTCTCCACTTCGAGATTCCATTTGGCCCGGTCGAGCTGTTCATGCTCATGAAGCCGGTCGCCCGGGAGGCCAGGGAGTACTGCTTCTACGCCATCTCTTGGCGTACTGGCCGAAGGTTGTCTCGATTTCCCAACCATTATGGGAATTGGTTTGAGCCCTGCTACCGGGTGTCAGGGTGGTCGTCTGACCGTAGCATACCAGTGCCGCGGGACTACATAGGTAAGCACGCGCCTGACCTTTCTTTCATTTTTGCCCTTATGCTTCGTGTGCTTGCTGAGCTCAGGCTCAAAAATAGTGTTGTGCTTGTGCTTGATTCCTCTGTTGCTGAAGGTAACATTGAGCGCTTCTTCCGTCTGCCCGCAGACCTGCGGGACTTGACGGTCCCTGACCAGATCGTGACAGATATCTGCTATCCGGCGAGGCTTGCCCTGTCGGCTCCTCCGCAGGTTGTGGAGGTAGAGTCCAGCTCTGGAGAAGGTGCTGCTACTGTGGAGAGCACGGTCCCCAATGCTAAGGGGGAGCCTCCGGTTGAGAGTGAGGCTGTTGATCTGCGGGGGGAGATGGATGACTGGCCCGATGAGGTTCTTCCAGTCGGGGGAAGATCTTCTCCTGACGAGCCGATGGCGAATGTTCTGTCGGAGGTCATCCCAGTCGTCGGGGATGTTCAGGTCAGTGATGCTAGCTCTGGTTGTCGTTCAAACCCTCCTTTGGGTTGCCGGAGGAGGCCACATGTATTTTATGGCTCATCTGACTCCTCCGGTGATCCAAGTCTGATGTCGAGTGATAGTGGACTTCTTCTTTCTCGTGGGTCTGGCGAATCATCTACTGAGGGATTCTTTCCTACCCCGATGCAGGTACATGCTGAGGTGGACAACCTGGCCCAGCCGGAGACGGTGGGAGGTGTGTCCGAGGAAACAGTGGTCGCCTCTGCTACTGAGGGAGGCAAGCCAGCTGTAGTGCCTGGGGGTCCGTTGGATGAAGTGGACACCCCCAGTGTTGGAGATGCTGGAGTGGAGGCTCTGGTGGAGGTAAGACCTTCCCAGCCTCCTTCTGTCGAAGTTGTTTCTGTGCAGTCCCCTGCCCTGGTTGATCCGAGGGGCAAGGCTGTGGTAGATGAGTCTGCCCGGGGCATGAAGAGAGCTGCTTCTGCCTCCCCTACTGACCAGGGGGAGCCTGTGCGCCCGAGAAGGGAGGATGCCATCCCTCGGGTGCTGAGGGGAGCGGTGATGGGGACTACCCATATTGGCAGTGGCTCCCAGGTCCCTGTTGAAGATGCTCTGGCCGTTGAGGACGAGTAGACCGAGGTGGAGTTCACTGTGCCTGGCACTGCTGATGATAAAGCCCCGGTTTATGGATGGGGTGACCAGGTCCCATATACTGACCTGCCCATTGGCCCCACTGTGCAACTAGGCCCTGAACCGGGCGAGTACTAGCCTGAGGCTACCCCGAAGTTCTCGCTGTCGGCGTTCACCATTCATCCTGCATTCTGGAGTGGGGAGCCGATGTCGATTGGGGACTCCGGTATCATGAACCTCCACACTGCCTTTGATTACGTTTTCCAGAACCTGCTCCCGGAGGACCAGACATACTACAACCGCCTTTCTCGCCAACGAGCGATGAGGGTGGCTGCCCAGAATCTCATCGCGGTAAGATTCCTTGACTTGAATTCTGGCTTTATTCTTGTTGATGTCCATACGTTTGTTTCTGATCTTTTTTTTCTTTTCTATCAGACACAAGTTGCCACAGCCCGGTCTTTGAGCTGAGTGTCAAACCCCGGCCTTCTGCCTTGGAGGATCTGGAGCGCCTGCGAGCTGAGAATCGTCAGCTCGAGAAAAATCTGGCGGCGGCCAATAGTGACCGGTGGGCTCTAGAGGAGGACAAACGGTCCATGGCGACAGACTACCATAACCTGGACTTCACTCTGACCGCTGCTCTCCAGAGGGAGGAGGATGCCAAGACTTCCTTGCCAAAATTGGAGGCCACTTGCGGGAAGCTGACCTGAGAGAAGCTGGAGCTGGACCGGCGTCTCATCCTCAAGGAGGCGGCGTACGACCGTGCTGCTGAAGATCTCCAGTTGGCGAAAGCTGCCTATCAGCAGGTCCTTGACCAGCTGGAGAAGGAGAAGGCGAAGAAGGGCGGTAATGGCCCCGGTCCTTCTTCTCAACCTTAGCTTCTTTAGATTTTGTAGAAAGGTTTCTGTCCCGGTTGCCGGGGGACTTCCTCTTGTACATATTCATTTTTGAAAAAGAAAATAAAAATAATATTTTGGTAGTGCAAAAACATCTTGTTAGATATCTTTACCTTATTTACAGCGTTTATTACAACTGACTATCTCCCTCGCCCCCTTATCGTTTTAAGGAGTTTTCCTTGGGACGATAATAGTTTTTTTTCTTGCTGATTCCATGGTGATTCATGGTCTGCTGCTGAGAAAGGGGTTTTTCCCCGTGTTGCATGGTTCAACCGGGGGAAAGGCTAGCTCGCCTAACGGCCCCCGGTTCTTAATAGTGGATGGCCTCGTTCTTAAGATAGATTTCCAACACCGGATGCTAGGTCCAGGCATCTCGTGCCTAAAAGGAGTGTAGCTCCATATTTAGGACTTAGCCAGGATCGGAAGCTAAGTCCTGGCACCCTGGGTTGGATGGGGTTTGATCCCTGACATCCTTGGTTCCAAGACTGGAAGCTAGGTCCGGGTGTCTTGGGCCTAAAAGGAGCATAACTCTGCATTTAGGACTTAGCCAGCATCGGAAGCTAGGTCCGGGCATCCTGGGTTGGATGGGGTTTGATCCCTGACATCCTTAGTTCCTAGACCGGAAGCTAGGTCCAGGTGTCTTGGGCCTAAAAGGAGCATAACTCTGCATTTAGGACTTAGCCAGGATTGGAAGCTAGGTCCGGGCATCCTGGATTGGATGGGGTTTGATCCCTGACACCCTTGGTTCCCAGACCGGAAGCTAGGTCTGGGCATCTTGGGCCTAAAAGGAGCATAACGCTGTATTTAGGACTTAGCCAGGATCAGAAGCTAGGTCCGGGCATCCTAGACCTCAGTGGAGACTTAATCTTGCACTTAGGGTTTTCAACAGCAAATAATACAAAGTACTCAAATTCTTACGGGAAAGAATCTGTATTGAAATCATCAAATGGAATACATTACTTGTAGAATTTATGAGGTGGAAAGCGTTCCATGGTCTGGAGAAGAGGTCGCTGGACAGTGTTCTGAGGAAGTATGAGCCATTCTCAGCATGTCTGTCTATGATGTAAGGTCCTTCCCATTTTTCTCCAAGCTTTCCAGCGGTTGTATCCTCAGTCATAACTGTAACGACCCGCACTCATCTTAGGGGCATTTTAGTAATCTCACCCATAATCGACGGCTATGATTAAACTTACTATAACTTGAATTGATTGGTCTTAAAAAGTGGAGTGTGATTAATTAGAAAAGGATAGAATTAAAAATAAACAAGTAATGAAAACTTAAAACACATTTTAAAAATCGTTGGAGCTGACACTTTATTACTAGAGCGGAATTATTGGTTTTAGCTAGAAATGCACGATAAAACAAGTATAAACGGAATCGTAAAAAAAATAGACAAATTGGGCTTGTTATTAGGGGTAATTTATTTAATTGTGTCTAGGCCCATATATTATTGTAACCAAGGTCCATAGCAATGACCAGATGGATAACTACAGAACCATAGCATGAGCTTAAGATTTTTAAGTTGATAACTATTAATGTTAAGCCAACACCTCCTATTTTCTATAGCATGAGGTGACTGCCCAGATTTTAACATGTTTGAAGTGCTAGAAACAAACAATTCAGAAACCAAGCTATAACTCTTGTTTGTGTAGAACATCTCTTAGGGCCTGTTCGGCAACAATGTTGGAATGCATTTTCTAATTTTCTAAAAGGAAATAAGTAAGAAGGATGTTCAGCAAACCTTAATTAAGAAAATAGAAAGTACTTTCCATAAGTCGAGAAATGAATTTTTAAAGAAGTTTTCTATATTAGCTTTCTTCTTTCTCCTTTCTCATTTCTTCAACTGCTACTTTCACAGAAATTCCTTCCGAACTTCTCCTAGTTTGCCGAACGGGCCCTTAGTACCCATTTCTCCTCCATGGCCATTGTGATTCCAAACTACTGTGTTGCTTAATGGAGAAGCTAGGCTAGCTAAAGTGTAATTGATTACTCTTGAGTGTGCTCTTGGTTATGAAAATCCCTAATTGAACACACTAATTGTGTGGGGTTTATGTAGGACTTAGAAGTGGTGAACTTAGGAAGACTTAGCCGAAATTTGGTGGAGATAATATGGAAGTTAAACCCCAAGTTCTTTTCACCATCGTCTCCATATCTAAAATCAAGATGGCGGAAGTGCGAAACTGTCATCATGGCTTACAAAACATGATTTGATATACGGGAGCTTATGTTTGAGACATCCATGGTACTGTACGTGCAACCCCACTTGAGAGATATTTTCTTAGGTAATCATGTGAGAAAGAAATCCATGGACTTACATAGAGTTATCTTTCTAGCTTTATAAGTCCAATTGAGTTTGGAAGAGAAAAACTAAGAAGGGGTCAGTTGGTGGGTATCGATCATGGTAGCATGATTTAATAGTAGATATGGACTTCCAGATGTTGTTATGGCGGTAATAATCTGGTATACAAGTTTAAGATCTGCAGGAGGGTGGTTTTTTGTGTTGGTAATGGAACTAAGAGAAGGAAGATAGCAACAAGTCTTACGTACTGTGCAACTTTCTGTGCTGCTGTTTATTCAACGAGTCTAGCTTATGGTGCTTCGTTTATAAAAGACCTTAATCTGAGTTTAGTGTGTGATTGAAAAGGTTTTAATCAAATTAGCTTTCAAAGAAAGAGAATTGAGGGAGTAGCTAAATAATTGGTCAGTTCATGGACGGGAAGTTTATGTGACCAAGATGGCTGTCTTGGGGACCCGTCGATCATTTTTAGATCACTATTTCCACCTGTTTATATAAGGTAACTTACATAATTTGAGTATGGACAATAGAATATGGGTATTTTATCGACCATTGAGATACCTAGCTAAATACACTTACAAATTTAGTTATATTTATACTAGCTTGATATTTTGTAATTTCGTGTACACTTATAGTTGTAGAAATGTGATTAGGAGATGGGCACCTTGACTACAATGTATTTTTGGATTCAAATAACGTAATGGAAGCGAGCATGAGGTAGGGACTTACATTTCTTTTATATTGTCTTTTCATGTGTCATATTTTAAATGTTGCAAATTAATTGATATATTATTGATGATAAAAAATGCATGCATGGTTTTGTTTGGTATTGATGTAAGATATTTGTGTACTTTACATCAAAAGATAGATTTGTATTGAATTTTCCTTCTTGTGCCTGTATAAATTGGTTATCAAAGTAGATAAGTAACAAGCAAGGGTCGTACCCACCACAGAAGGGGAGATCTTAGCTCAAACACAATAGAAAACAATGGTTAAGAAACACCAAGGGAATCAATAATAAGATTGGAGATTGATTCTACTTCCAACAGGCAATAATAATAATTAAATCCTAACTTAAGAATATGGTAGAGATGTAAGAAGATATACGATGACATAGGGGGAAAGTTGGTATCCACAAACTAAATCATGCAAACATAACATGTAGTTCCTTCATGTTCAATCTATAACAACTAATTAGTCACCTCTCGGTTATTCCAACTAATCATTAATACCTATAATAATCAAGTAGTCACCTCTCAGCTATTCCACTCAATTAAAACGGGATTCTCTTATGCATGCTATTGAATATGTCTTATTAATAAAACCGTCACCTCTCAACTATTCAATTTAATTAACTTAACATATTATTCATAACTAAATCATCACCTCTCAGTTATTTGATTTAATTACAAAAGGGTTCCAATAAAAGATATAAACTGCAGATATGTAATAATCACCTCTCAGCTATTTCACTGCACATCTACAATAAATATAAATAAAACCATTAAAGCTAGGTCTCCCTAAACCCTAACAATAGTATTTTAATAATATGGATAACAATACCATACAAATAATCATACTTACCTCATAATGCAAATAGAAGTAAATAAGCATTAAGTACCTTGAATCACAATGAACATTAAGAACAAACATGGTGCTTTTGCATTATCTAGAGTGCTTCCACCATCCCCCTAAGGGAATTTAGCTACTCATCCTTGATGATGACACCATGGAATAAATAAATAAATAACAAAACATCATAATGGAAAAGTGATTTGATTTGATTGATATGAATAGAGTTTGATACAAAGAAGAAGAAGATGAACTTTCTCTTACAAAAATATTCTCCTTTCCCTCTCTATGAAAAACTCTAGATCTAAAGATGGGAGTCTAAAAGATACATGAACCTTAACTACTACTTCTCTTTTATAGAAAATATAAAGTAGAATACTTGCAAGCAAAAACTTCCAAGTTAGGTCAAATTCGTGGCTGTTGCTGTTGGTCTTCTAGAGGCATTAGGTAATTAGCAAAACCTAATTCTCTTGGGCTTAAGTTGTAGCTTGGACCAAGACCTTCAGTTTGATAGCTCATGGGCCAAATCAGACTTCTGGATCTTCTTGTGGAGCCTTTTTTAAGTGTGGACTTAAATAAGGCCTAAAATAAAAATTCTGACTTGTGGGCTCCAATAGGACCCGGTTGGGGCTGAGAATTGGACCACCCCACTTTGACATAAAGTCAAGTCAACTGGTATGACCGTGGGGTGCCCTCATCAGATCTTGTGGGTGCAAGTATCGATTCTCCTACCCATGTGCAAATAACACATTTTTGCTTGCTTTTCTTGACTTTTTGCGGGCTTTTATACAATATTCGTATTTCATGCAGCCTCTTGTATTATTTGCTTGTGTTTTATCTTGTTCTTCTTGTCATTTGCAATAAGTGGAAGTTTCAAATAAGGCTGATTTAGGTTTTGATCACCACTTTTTAGTATAAATTAGGTTTTGGAGCCGGTTTTTATCTTTATTAAGGTTTAGAGCTGAACCGACAATTGACCCAAGTAATTCTTTATAATGGCCAAAATACCCCTGATCAAAACTATATTAGGGTTAGTGATCACGTGCAGATCACGTGAGTTTCAGGGGTAAACTTAGGTATTTTGAAAATATTTTCGGTTCAACCGGGTTTTTTTAGTTGTTGGTTCGAAAATGAGCTCTAAACCCTAATAAAGATAAAAAACCGGCTCCAAAACCTAATTTATACTAAAAAGTGGTGACCAAAACCTAAATCACCCTTCAAATAATTTGGTCCTGATGATTATGAAGTTCAATTTAAATGTTCCAGATATGATGCAGTTGTTGTATGACATATCTAAGTACTGATCACATCTTGAATAAGCTACAAGACCCAAGTTTATATTACACCCACTTGATGTCATCTCAAGGCTAACTATAAAAATGAATATGAGACTAAAAATAGACAAAACTAAGAGGTTGAGTGTTTTGACTCCAGATTGATGTAATAACTCTCCAAGAAAAGGACGGGGCTCAAAAACTCACTAGGTTAAGTCTCCACACTTATTCCACAAGTTTCTCAAGGTGTAGTTGTATTTGCACATGTAATCTGTAATAAATGCAGATGAATGACATGCTTATGCTCATGCAAATGTAGTATAAGACTCAACTACTTGGTGAAGCAATACATGTCTTTAAACTTGAAAAAGAGAGAATTCAACAATTATATTCATCATTGATGGTGTACTTATCCTATTTTTTGAAAAAGTCTTTGTAACAAAGATATTTTTGGATTTTTCAAAAATTTTGAATTTTTACACAAGTATGGATAAAAAAGTTTGAAATACAAAAAGGATTGTAATACTTCCCCACCCCCAAACAAAAAGATTGCCTTGTCCTCAAGGCTCATACTATGCATAGGAGAGAGAGAGTAAGAAAGATATTACCATGAATGTACTAAAAATTCAAACCGCTTTATAAATTCCTGCCAAACAAAATTATCTCCACATACATAGAGATTACAAGGAAATCCATACTAAGACACAACTGAAATAAAATGTACTGAAATAAAGGACTGACTCAACAGAAAAGGAAATCGTATCTTAAAACAATGCATTTTGTAACCACAATTATCAACCAACCAAACGACAAAGAGAGAGTGGGTGGGCCGGCCGCGCCTACCCCCAAACAGAACTGGGCACTGATGATAGAATGAGCGGTTTAACAGCCAAAATGCAACTAAACCCGGCAACAAAAAGATAAGCAAGAAAGCATGATCGGGCTTGTGGAATCCTTCTCTGCCTCCGGTAGACCTAAAGAGATGTAAGTCGTCTTGTGGGACTCCGATCCCACAATAACTTCCTCTAGCTTGTCGGCCGCTTGTAATATCCCGGCCTTTGAGTCTGTCAGGAAGATAATGTTCCCGTTGGTTTCAGAGATGGGCTTTCCTTTAACAGCATCGAGATGGCACTTGAATATCGTCCCTTGGTCTCCCTTGACTCTCTAAACTCTGTTAGGAGTCGGGAATTTGAGGCTCTGGTGGAAGGTGGACACTATGGCTTTCATCTAATAAATCCAGTCCCTTCCCAGAATAACGTTGTAGCAGGAGGAGGAGTCGACTAGCAGGAAGTCTATCCCGACGGTGTTGAACCCCACCGTGATTGGCAGGTGGACTCGCCCGTAGGACTGTGGTGGCTCCCCATTGAACCCATAGATAGGAGTCTCATCAAATTCGATGAGACCTTAGATATAGCTCCATAGCTTTGTAGGCGTATGAGAACATAACACTGGAGGTGCTGCCGGCATCGACCATGACTCGCCGGACCCAGTAGACTCCAATCCATGATGTGATGGCCAGGGCATCATTGTGTTGATAATGCACACCCCTTTCGTCTTCTTCGGTGAATGTCAAACCTCCGGGGACAATGGACTCAGTAGACTTCTCTGATCGGCGGTCAGATTGTCGGGCTGGTGTTTTCCCTCTTCTAGCCTTGTCCTGTCACGGGCTTTTTCTTCTTTGCGATCCCTGCCGGAGCTTTCTTCCTTTGCCTTCTGCGGCTTCTCGGAGGTTTGGCCTCCGGCAAGTCTCTTTCTTCTGGCCTTCAGGTCGTCCTCCTCCTGCGTATACCTTTCCACTTTCTCGAGCAAGGCCGAAACAGAGGAAGGAGGCTTCCTTGCCAGTGACCGGTACAATTCTTCGTGGTTGCTATTGAAGGCATGCTTGAAAGCTTGAATAACGACGCTATCAGATGCGTCCTGTACCTCAGATAGTAGGGTTCGGAACCTCCGGGCGAAATTCCTGAGTGTATCTCTCTGGTCCATCTGTAGGGAGAACAGGACTTCAACTCCTTTCTTGGTCTTCACATTGAACCGGTACTTTTCTTCGAACAACTCAGCCAGTTGTACGAATGTGTTGATGGATGCGGGTGGCAGATTGTGGTACCACGTCTGTGCTTGCAAACATTTTCGCTAGTTGCTTGTCATCATGGTCCCAGATGGCCATGGTGCTTTTGTAGTTCATAACATGCTGAACTGGACAACCACTTGTCTCATCATACTGTTCGAAGGACGACTGCTTGAAGTTGGTCAGGACCATATGGTTCCTGACCTCTTCTGCTAGAGGTGATACGGCTAGTCTCGAAAGAGCAATCTTTCTGATTCGCTCATCCCAGTTGGCTTTATTGGATATAGCTAAGTCGATCATCTCTTGTAGCTTGAGTTGATTCATCTGTTCCACATTCAGCTCCGGTTGTCTCTGATGAATGTGGATCCCTTGAGGGCTCCTTGTTCTCTGACCGTGACGTGCCAGGGGAGTACTCTGGTGCCTCCTCCGACGCAATCTCCCTGGAGGAGTGGCTTCTTCGACATATCTGCTGTGGGCAATCCTGCGGCCATGACGCGGCCTGAGTGTTCTTGCACGTCCGCGGCGATGTCTCTGAACTGGAGAGATAGACATCCTATCTCTCCCTAGTGCTAGCCTGTCCCAAACAGGACGAGGACTATGGCTATGAGGGGTAAGACTCCGGTCACTGCTTGACCGTGGCCTTATCTTCGTCTGAGGAGATGGACTCGAAGATAGGGCTGAAGATGACTGGATATCTCCGGCCCTGGTTCTCTTTTTTCTCTTTAATTCTGCATTTTCCCTGGCCAGCCACTTGATGATTGCAGCTGGGGAGTCGACCGCTGGTCTTTTTCTCTTCTGCTACTCAGTATAACCTCCTCCCGTTGTCAGGGGAGAGATTCTCTGGATTCTTCTTGTAGCGGCTGCACTGGAAGGTTCAGGATCTTGTGATGCTGGTATCCTGACGGTCCGGTTGATCGTATTAGGATCACCAAGATCATTAGTGATTTGTACCACTAAGTTCTCTGCCTCCGGCTGTCCACTTTCAAAGTGTTGTGAGCCCTGATCGTGGCCCTCCCTCCCGAGAACTGATTCTTGATTCACCGGTTATGTTGCTTCAAGAACCGGATACAGAGGAGAAAGGTTCTCTGTCTGACTTTCAGTAACTTGACTCATTCCATTGTTGGAACGAGTTGGACGTCTCTTACTTCTAGCCATTGCTGCAGCAACTCCGGTATGACTGGAATGAGATTCCTCGCAAGGCTCTGGAACTGATGGGAGATTGAGCCCCACAGTGGGCGCCAAAGAGTGTTGGTGTAAAAATCTGATCCACAAACTCGAGTGTGTATAGATTAATCGTACATTTACAATGAAAGCCTTGTATAGACAGAGATAGGATGGGGGGTGTACAGTGAGACTGGACCTGATCGGAATCAAGCTGCCTACGTATCTAAGAAGATGAACTTGGAATCAAGTCTTTGCTTCCACTAAGCTCTAATGGAGTTGCTCAGTGAAAGAATCGTAGTTCAGGAGGTTTAGAACTCCTGTATTTGTAGTAGGCCGGAGGAGGCTGGCTCAACCACCCCTCCGGTTTTTGACTCAACGAACTCGGGTTGTTCAATTGTGAAGATTTTTTCCGTGGTAGCTTGCATGCTGCCGAGCGGTTATCTCCTTGGTTTGAATCCCCTTTGACCAGGATGACTGCCACGTGGCGTCCTCTGATAAATCTTGGTTCAACCTGGGTTTCCTTTATCTTCTCCAGCAGGCTAGAACCACCATGGGTTCTGTTCGCCTGGAATCTCACTAGACTTATTCAGTTCGTTAGGTCTTGGATTGACCAAGCCTGAAAGCAAAGACTTGGGCTTGACTCGATTGACCGGAGACCCAATCTACACTGCATACTCCCTAGCCAGGTCCTCTGGACTTCTGTGCTAAGCCTTTGGATGAGCCCCTGTCGCTGCTGGACCTTACTGGGCCGGACCTGGCCTACTTGACTGAGGTGGGCCTGGTCGATGTATGGGAGCCCACGGTTCAACTTCTTATACAGTAACCGGGGCTCCACCCATTGATAGTGGACTATCCGGTGAGTCAAGGTCCACAGAGCGTATGCGGATCTCTTGAAACCGGGTTGGGCCCTACCCAATAGTCTAGGCTTGGCTGGCTACTACTCATGTGCTCCCGATTTAGCTTCTTATACAGCCATCGGTGACACCTGTCGATTTTTTTCCTAGGGTACACACAGTCGTCATTCAAGCTTTCAAGTATGCCTTGAACAACAATGATGAAGAATTGTACCGGTCACCTGCGAGGAAGCCACCCTCCTTTGTTTCAGCCATGCTCGAGAAAGTGGAAAGGTATATGCAGGAGGAGGACGACCTGAAAGCCAGAAGAAAGAGACTTGCCGGAGGCCAAATCTCCGAGAAGCAACAGAAGGCAAAGGAAGAAAGCTCCAGCAAGGATCGCAAAGAAGGAAAAGCCCCTGACAGGAACAAGGACAGGAAGGGGAAAATGCTAGCCCGGCAACCCGACTGCCGGTCAAAGAAGTTTGCCAGGGGCGAATGCAAAGAAATGGAATTCACACCCTTGAGATTCCCGATCGAGGAAGTATTCAAAAAGATCAAGATTAGAGGGTTGTTCAACAAACTTGCCCCTCTTCCGGCAGACTCGGAGGGCAAAAGAGATAAGTCCAAGAAGTGTGATCATCACAACGACAACGGTCACGAGATGATGAACTGCAGGTCATTGAAGTATGAAATGCAGCGCCTGGTCGACTCTGGCCTCAACCCTGACATGGTCTAGACCGGAGCAGTTGAACAAGTGAAAATCGAAGATCGAATTGTGTATGTTTGCCACGTACAAACACATGGTTCTTCCAAGACAGAAAGGAAGAATTGTGCTCGCGAAAAGCTCCAGTGGATAGGGCATGTCCATGAGGTTGGACAGCTCAACTTCAACGAAGGGACGAACATTGAGTCTATTGTCCCCAGAGGTTTGTCATTCAGCGAGGAAGACGAAAGGGGTGTGCATTATCCACACAATGACGCCCTGGTTATCACAGCATGGATTGGAGTCTACCAGGTCCGGCGAGTCATGGTCGACACCGGCATTACTTCCAGTGTTATGTTCTCATGATCCAACAAAGCCATGGAGCTATCCGAGGGTCTCATCGAATCTGATGAGACTCCTATCTATGGGTTCAACGGGGAGCCAGCACAGTCCTCCAGGCGAGTCCACCTGCCAATCACGGTGAGGTTCAACACCGTCGGGATAGACTTCCTGCTAGTCGACTCCCCCTCCTGCTACAACGTTATTCTGGGAAGGGACCGGATTCATCAGATGAAAGCCATAGTGTCCACCTTCCACCAGAGCCTCAAATTCCCGACTCCCAATGGAGTTTGCAGAGTCAAGGGAGACCAAGGGACGGCATTCAAATGCCATCTCGATGATGTCAAAGGAAAGTCCACTCCGAGACCAAGGGAACACTATCTTCCTGACAGACTCTCACCAATAGCAACCAACTCCCAGTAAGTCTGCCAAGGGAAAGCCAGACACAAAGATCGGGATATTACCAGCGGTCGACGAGCTGGAGGAAGTTATTGTGGGATCGGAGTCCCACAAGACAACTTATATCTGTTCCGGTCTACCGGAGGCAGAGAAGGATTCCATGACCACTCTGCTCCAGCGGAATCACCACGTCTTCGCGTGGAGTGTCAACGAGATGCCAGAAATAGACCCCGCGGTCACCTGCCATAAGCTGGACATTGTTCCTAAGTATAAACCGGTCAAGTAGAAACCAAGGCGAATGGCACCAGATCGAAAACTGGCGGTCAACGAAGAAGTCGATCGGCTACTCTCAGTTAACTTCATCAAGCCAGTCATCTACCCTACTTGGGTTTCCAACATCGTGGTTGTCCCGAAGAAGAATGGTAAGATTCGAGTTTGCATCGATTTTACTAATCCTAACAAAGCATGTCTTGTGCACCCATATCCACTCCCCAGGATCACAGACATGGTAGACGCCACTGCCGGTTATTAAAGATTGTCCTTTATGGACGTTTACTCCGGTTACAACCAGATTCCACTTAACGAATAAGATCAGGAGCATACCGCATTCATCACTGACCGGGGGCTTTACTGCTATCCGGTAATGCCATTTGGTCTGAAGAATACCGGAGCGACATACCAGATGTTGGTCAACACAATCTTCAACGAGCTCATAGGCCGGACCATGGTAGTCTACATAGACGACATGGTGGTCAAAACTAGGGAGAAAGAAAATCATTTGCGAGATCTGCAGCAGACATTCGACATCCTGACACAATACAACATGAAGTTGAATCCAACCAAATGTTCTTTTGGTATTTCTTCCGGCAAGTTCCTTAGCTTCCTCATGACCAACCGAGGCATAGAAGCCAATCCAGATCAGATCCGGGCAGTCCTGGATGCTTTAGCCGCTCTCAACAGGTTCATCTCCCAGTACTCGGAACGGTGCAAGCCATTCTTCAACGCAATCAAAGCTAATGCGGAATGGAATCCTACTTGTCAGCAAGCCTTTGATGAAATCCAAGCATATCTTACTCAACCTCGGGTCCTCACAGCCTAACAGACCGGGCAACTAGTCGACATCTATCTGGCCGCATCCGACATAGCAGTCAGTGCGGTCATATTTGTGGAAGACTGGAGGAGAAACCAGTCTACTTCATCAGCAAAGTACTACAGAGAGCTGAGACAAGATATTCGAAAATCGAAAAGATAGCTCTGGCATTGGTACATGCAGCCAGGATGCTAAAGCCTTATTTCCAAGGGAGGGCGGTCAAAGTCTATACAGAGTTCCCGCTCAGGAAACTTTTTGGGAAGCAGGAAGAGTCTAATCGACTAATCGAATAGTCCAGCTACCTCAGCGCATACCACATCCGGTATAAATCCAGAACCGCGGAGAAAGGGCACGCAATAGCCTCCTTAATGGCAGACTTTCCCATCGAGGATATCCCAGTCAATCCCGAACTAAAGGAGGATACACTGGGGGCGAATGATGCCCCCCGGTCACAGGAGTCTCTTGCCAAAGGAGGTAGCGAAACATTGACAATCTATACTGACGGATCCAGTAAATCTTTTGATGTCGTCCACTCCATGGCAGGGAAGCTCGAATTCATCACAGTCGAGCAGCGACCAAGGATAGACGTCAGGCACACAGATGCCCTGGCGTATCTTTTTTCTTCTATCAGCACTGCAGAGCCCCGGCGGCTATCAATCGGATACCAAAAAGAACCAAGTATCGGGCCCAAGGATCCAGACATGCCGCTACCGGAGGTCTATCTCTTAGAGTGCAAACAGTGGAAGGAAGTTCTCATGGTGACTACCAGAGTACAAAAAAGAAGAAGAGGTGAAGAAGTTTCACAGCCCGACAACGAGCCCAATACACAGGGCGAGGCGAGTCAACCATCTCAGGGTCAAACACAAGACCCACCAGAATCACAACTCGAAGACTGGAATCCATGCCTCACCAGAGGCCGGATAGAAGCAATGCCACATTCAACGGAGCCGGACGAAACGGACCCGTCAGAGCCACCACTCTCTCATGTCTACATAGATTTGGAGCTCCCACCGGAGGAACTAATTGAAGACATTCCAGACAATCTGAATTCTGAAGTAAACAGAATTGAGGCGGAGTCGCAGTCTAGCAACAGTCAAGACTGGAGGAAGCCGTACATCAACTTCCTCATCCACCATTTGCTACCCGAAGACCCAAAACTGTCAACCAAAATCAAGAGGGATGCGTGGAAATTTACTATCATACCACAATGGGAGTCACACAGGCTATACATAAAGAGCCATGGCTCCGGGGTTTTGTTCAGGTGCCTTAATCCAGAGCAAGGCCTGGTCATATTGAAAGAGATCCATGCTAAGATCTGCGATAACCATTCCGGGAGCAGAAATCTGGCGCAAAAGACAATGATCCAAGGGTACTGGTGGCCGCACATGATGAGAGATGCGAAGAAGTTCACACAGGCATGCCTCCCATGTCAGAAGCATGCCCCGGTCGGTCATGCCCCGGCAAATGAACTGCACCCCATCCTGAGTGCATGGCCCTTTGCCAAGTGGGGATTGGATATTTTGGGACCGCTTCAAAAAGCTCCACAATCAATCAGATTCCTATTGGTGGCTACAGACTATTTCACCAAATGGGTCGAAGCAGTAGCATTTGTACAGGTATGTGCCTCTGACGTCAGAAGATTTTTGTGGAATGACATAATTTAGAATTCCTCAAGAGCTAGTGTCAGACAATGGAAAACAGTTCAACTGCGACAACATCTGGTTGTTCTGCAAGTCCTTGGGGATCAAGCACAACTTTTCAACCCCGTACTATCCTCAGGGGAACGGGCATACAAAAGCATCCAACCGGGTCATCTTGGATACACTCAAGAAGCGGCTGGATAAGGCAAAAGATAACTCGGTGATGCAACTGTCGGGGGTCTTATGGGCATACCGGACCACCCCAAGGAGGTCCACCAGTATGACACCCTTTCAACTTACATTTGTAGCAGAAGCGGTAATGCCAACAGAACTGCTAGCTCCCACAACCCGCACTGATGCAGTCCTTACCGGGAAAAACGAAGGGATTCTAGCAAGGGAAAAAGCTGTTCTTGACAACAAGAGAGAGCAGGCCCTACAACACCTCCTCCAGTACCAGGAGACCATTAAAAGAGGATATGACAAGCGAGTCGTAAAGAGGAAATTCAATCCTGGCGACTGGGTCATGGGAAAAGTCAAAGTTATGACTGAGGATACAACCGCCGGAAATCATGGCAAAAACCGAGAAGGACCTTACATCATAGACAGACATGCTGCGAAAGGATCATACTTCCTCAAAACTCTGTCCGGCGACCTCTTTTCCAGACTATGGAACGCTTTCCACCTCAAGAAATTCTACAAGTAATGTACTCCATTTGATGATTTCAATAAAGATTCTATCCCGTAAGAATTTGAGTATTTTGTAATATTTACTGCTGGAAATCCTAATGTGCAAGATCAAGACTCCACTAAGGTCCAGGATGCCCGGACCTAGCTTCCGATCCTGGCTAAGTCCTAAATGCAGAGTTGTGCTCATTTTAGGCCCAAGACGCCTGGACCTAGCTTCTGGTCTTGGAGATCATGGATTACAGGGATCAAACCCCATCCAACCTAGGATGCCCGGAACTAGCTTCCGATCCTGGATAAGTCCTAAAAGCAGAATTATGCTTCTTTTAGGCCTAAGACGCCCGGACCTAGCTTCCGGTCTTGGAGATCATCGATGACAGGGATCAAACCCCATCCAACCTAGGATGCCCGGACCTAGCTTCCGATCCTGGCTAAGTCATAAATGCAAAGTTATGCTCCTTTTAGGCACAAGATGCCCGGACCTAGCTTCCGGTTTTGGAGATCTTGGATGTCAGGGATCAAACCCCATCCAACCCAGGATGCCCGGACTTAGCTTCCGATCCTGGCTAAGTACTAAATGCTAAGGAAAACTCCTTAAAACGATAAGGGGGCGAGGGAGATAATCAGTTGTAATAAACGCTGTAAACAAGGTAAAGATATCTAACAAAATGTTTTTGCACTACAAAAATATTATTTTTATTTTCTTTTTCAGAAAAGAATATGTACAAGAAGAAGTCCCCCGGTAACCGGTACAGGAACCTTTCTACAAAATCTAAAGGAGCTAAGGCTGAGAAGAAGGGCCGGAGCCATTACCGCCATTCTTCGCTTTCTCCTTCGCCAGCCGGTCGAGGACTTGCTGATAGGCAGTCTTCGCCAACCGGAGCTCTTCAGCAGCCCGGTCGTACGCCGCCTCCTTGAAGATGAGACGCCGGTCCAGCTCCAGCTTCTCTCGGGCCAGCTTCCCACAAGTAGCCTTTAACTCTGCCAAGGAAATCCTGGCATCCTCCTCCCTCTGAAGGGCAGCGGTCAGAGTGAAGTCCAGATTATGGTAGTCTGTTGCCATGGACCTCTTGTCCTCCTCCAGAGCCCACCGGTCACTGTTGGCCGCCGCCAGATCTTTCTCGAGCTGACGATTCTCAGCTCACAGACGCTCCAGATCCTCCAAGGTAGAAGGTCGAGGTCTGACACTCAGCTCAAAGACCCGGGCCATGGCAGCTTGTGTCTGACAAAAAGAGAAACGAAGATCAGAAACAAACATACAGACGTCAACAAGTCTAAAGCCAAAATTAAAGGCAGGGAATCTTACCGCAATGAGATTCTGGGCAACCACCCTCATCGCCCGGTCGCGAGAGAGGCGGTTATAGTATGACTGGTCCTCCGGAAGCAGGTTCTGGAAGATGTAATCAAAGGTAGTGTGGAGGTTCATGATGCTGGAGTCCCCTATCGACATGGGCTCCCCACTCAGAAATGCAGGATGAATGGTGAACGCCGATAGTGAGAACTCCGGAGTGGCCTCAGGTTGGTATTTTCCCGGTTCAGGGCCCAACTGCACAGTAGGGCCAGTGAGCAGGTCAGTATATGTGACCTGATCGCCCCACCCATAAGCCGGGGCTTCATCATCAGCAGTGCCCGGCGCAGTGAACTCCACTTCAGTCTGGACGTCCTCAACGGCCAAAGCATCTTCAACAGGGACCTGGGAGCCACTACCAATACGGGTAGTCTCCATCACCGGTCCCCTCAGCACCCGAGGGATGGCATCCTCCCTTCTCGGGCGCACAGGCTAACCCTGGTCAGCAGGGGAAGCAGAAGCAGCTCTCTTCGAGCCCCGGGCAGACTCATCCACCACAGCCTTGCCCCTCGGATCAATCGATGCATGGGACTGTAGAGAAACCACTTCAACAGAAGGAGGCTGGGGAGGTCTTACCTCCACCGGAACCTCTACTCCACCATCTCCAACACTGGGGGCGTGCACTTCATCCAATGTACCCCCCGGCCCCATAGCTGGCTTTCCTCCCTCAGCAGCAGAGGCGACCACTGTTTCCTTAGACACACCTCCCACCATCTCCGGCTGGGCCAAGTTGTCCACCTCAGCATGTACCTGCACCGGGGTAGGAAAGAATCCTTTAGCAGCTGATTCGCCAGACCCATGGGAAGGCAGAAGTCCACTATCCCTCGACATCAGGCTTGGATTACCGGAGGAGTCAGATGAGCCATAAAAGACATGTGGCCTCTTCCGGCGACCCAAGGGAGGGTTGGAATGACAGATAGAGCTATCATTACTAACCTGAACATCCTCGACAACTGGGTTGGAGATCTTCCCCCAACTGGAAGAGCCTCATCGAGCCAGTCATCCATCTCCCCCCGCAGATCAACAGCCTCACTCTCAACCGGAGGCTCATCCCCAGCACTGGGGACCCTGCTCCCTACAATGGCACCACCTTCACCGGAGCTAGACTTTACCTCCACAACCTGCGGAGGAGCCAGCAGGGTAAGCCTCGCTGGGTAGCGGAGGTCAATTACCATTTGGTCAGGGAGCGTCAAGTCCCGCAGGTCAAAGGGTAGACTGAAGAAGCGCTCAATGTTTCCCTCGGCAGCAGAGGAATCCACCCCCGCCGGCAGAGAAACCTGAAGCTGACGTTTCCCTGCAAACACAAGCACAAAGATGTTCTTGAGCTGGAGCTCAGCAAGCACGTGAAACATAAGGGCAAAAATGAAAGAAAGGTCAGGCGCAAGCTTACCTATGAAGTCCCGCGGCACCTGTATGCTGCGGTCAGACGACCACTCTGACACCTGGTAGCAGGGCTCGAACCAAATCCCATAATGGTTGGGAAGTCCAGACAGCCTCTGGGCAGTATGCCAAGAGATGGCATAGAAGCAGCGTTCGTTGGCCTCCCGGGCGACCGGCTTGATGAGCATGAACATTTCGACCGTGCCAAATGGAATCTCAAAGTGAAGGGCGATCACCCCGATCCGACGCACGATTATCCTGAAGGACACGTGCATCTGATCGGGCGGTATCCCCCACCATGACAGCAACCTCAGAATAGAGGAATGTAGCGGAAGCTGCATCCCATAATGGAGCTGATAAAGACTTACCGCGATCAGGTTATCGGAGCAACCCTCCGAAATAGAGGGATGGGAACCAAACCGGACCCCTCTCCAGCTAAGCCGCTCCTGAACTTCCGCCTCGCTCATCCGCTCGAGTTCAGGATTCCGGGGGAGGTTGGAGGAAACTTGCCACCTTTTCCTGGGCCTCTAACCAAGAGGCTCAGCGAAATTCAGATGAGCCACCTCCGCCACACCAGCAGGTGAAGGGGGACCCATCGCCGGAATATCACTTGGTCCGCTTTCATCAGTAGCGGGACGGTGAGCCGAATTCTGGGGCTCCTCGTCGCTGCTAGAGCTCAGAACTAAGGTTCTTCTCGTCATTGAAGAAATATTCGCATGAAATCACCGGAATTCAGAAGTTTTAGAACCTAGGGTTCCGGCGAAATGAAGTGAAGGTGAAGAAGAGAGACAGGGAGAGGGAAAGATACCCTTCTCTCCTTTGAACTTCTCTTTTTATAAGGAGAGCCCAGGGTCCACCGGCTGATGGTATTCCAGGTATCTTAAGGGACTCTCCATTAAGATCATTAAACCAACTGGTTTAAATGACTCGATCAGCGAAGAGCCACAAGCTTTCACTGGAAATTGAAGCTGTACATCTTCCCGCCAACAAAGGAAGATTTAGAGAAGACGAAGTGGGGTCTACTTAACACAGTCAGTTGGGGCACATGCCACACAATCATCTAGGACCCATGTCAGTTGGGACCCACCTCGTACACTCAACGAGATTGGTCCAACATCTACAGGTGGGGTCCACATGGTCCAGGTCAGCGACATGTGGACCTCCGGTCTACATCATCACGGCCAAGTGAAGATTGATCGACACGTGTTCCTGCACTCTTCATAACAAGAAAGTAACCGGATCTACCTACCAGAGCTCAAGACAATAATAAAAGGAACTATGATTTTATTACGAAATGCATTATACGGGGTGCACCAAACCCCTTACATAGTGCGACCGGAGCTAAATTACATCAACGGGGGTGACGGAGGATTCAGACCGGACCCCTCAGGTGAGTCTGGAAGGCCATACTTGACCTTTGCAGCGGCATACCCAGCCTTCGAAGATGTTGCCACCGCAAAATCGGCCCGCTCCTTGGCGACTGACAGCTCGGTCGTCTTGTCCTCCAGCTTTTCCCAGTAATACTCTATAGTTTCCTTCATACCCACCATCCGGGTATCATGCATATCTTCACAAAGACATTATTCCTCACGAAGATCGCCGATCTTCCTCTTGAGGTCATCCACTTGACGCGACAGTTTCCGAACTATCTTAGACCGGTTGTCACTCACTGCACTAGAGAGATGCCTAGAGTCTGCCATTGTTGGGAAACCAAGAAGGAAGCCAGGTTATCAAATGGACTCCTTCATAAGAAAAGGTGTCACGAGTCATTCTCAACAGATATCGTGTAAGGAGTCGGTGCCATTCACAAAGACACCCTTGTCCTCAGAAGACTGACATAGTTAGTGACTCAACAGAAGGAGGAAGACAAAGACAGAATAAATAAATGAATATATTGACTTGTCTCAAACTAGGGGCACTACTCCCCTACATAGTTCGAGAAGCCGGGAGGGGACCGGTCAAGGGTTCTTCTCTTCCTTGACCGAATGATATCCTAGCCTCTCCAACAGTACATGTGCGGTAGCAAGTTCCCGCTGAAGAACCCTGATCCATTGAGTGGCAGCCTCAAGCCTCCGGCTCTTATCAGCAAGCCGGCCATTCAAGGCAAACAGGCTCAGGCGCACTTGCCGGATGTCCTCCAAACAGGTGGTCGTCATCAATTCAATACGGCGATCCCGATAGTCGATTTCCAGAGCCATTTTCTCCCGCATATCCACGGTGTACTTCTGGATGGTACTCCGGTCGTTAGCCATTCTTCAGCAGCAGCAACAACAACAGCAATAACAACAGGGAACGAAGAAAGAGAAGTGGACATCCTTCTACACCTCCGGCTCCCTATTTATAGAGGAGGAAGAAAACCCTAATCCTTGTTCCAAGAGATACGAAATCGCCATCAAGAACCGTGTCAAGAAAGGAATCCTCCGAATATCAACAGCCGGGAAACATATAGCGAAGATCTTTACCAAGCAGATTTTCTACTTGACAAAGAGGGGGCGATGTGTGTACCCTAGGTAAAAAACCCGACAGGTGTCACCGATGGCTGTATAAGAAGCTAAACCGGGAGCACCTGAGCAGTAGCCAGTCAAGCCTAGGCTATCGGGTAGGGCCCAACCCGGTTTCAAGAGATCCACATACGCTTTGTGGACCTTGACTCACCGGATAGTCCACTATCAATGGGTGGAGCCCCGGTTACTGTATAAGAAGTTTAACCGTGGGCTCCTAAACATCGACCAGGCCCACCTCTGTCAAGTAGGCCAGGTCCGACCCAGTAAGGTCCAGCAGCGACAAAAGCTTTTTCAAAGGCTTAACACAGAAGTCCAGAGGACCTGGCTAGGGAGTATGCAGTGCAGATTAGGCCCCCGGTCAGAGGAGTCAAGCCCAAGTCTTTGCTTTTAGGCTTGGTCAATCCAAGCCCCAACCAACTGGATAAGTCCAACGAGATTCCAGGCCAATAGAACCCATGGTTTTAGCCGTTGGAGAAGATAAAGAAAAGCCAGGTTGAACCAGGACCTATCAGAAGATGCCACGTGGCAATCATCCTGGTCAAAGGGGATTCAAACAAAGGGGATAATCGCTCGGCAGCATGCAAGCTATCTCCACGGAAAGCATCTTCACAGTTTAACTACCTGAGTTCGTTGAGTCAAAACCGGAGGTGTGGTTGAGCCAGCCTCCTTCGGCCTACTACAAATACAGGAGTTCTAAACCTCCTGAACTACGGGTCTTTCACTGAGCAACTCCATTAGAGCTTAGTGGAAGCAGAGACTTGATTCCAAGTTCATCATCTTGGATTCGTAGGCAGCCTGATCCCGATCAGGTCCAGTCTCACTGTATACCCCCCATCCTATCTCTGTCTATACAAGGCTTTCATTGTAACTGTACGATCAATCTATACATATCTCGAGTTTGTTGATTAAATTTTTGCACCCACAATGCTAATTATAGATCTTTGTAGAGATTAACCTAATCCAACTACAACTCCAATATTTCTACAACTCTTAATCTAATTACAATTCAAATATCCTTATAACTCATGTTCCTAATAGGACATGAGGTACATTATCTTGTCAATATATGGTCCAAATACATGGGACTACAACACTACAATACATTAGGGATCCTTGGATCACATCCTAATCCCAATCAAACTCTACACTTGAACTACGTTATAAAAGACTTGATTCTATCTCTCTTATGGATACGTAGGGAACTAAGAAACAACTTAGTGCAGCCATAATCAATCAGCAAAACCATATTCCTTCATCTTCTCCAATACCTTACATCACAACATTAGGGGTTTCTTCTTGATTCTAGATCACATTGATGTGAAATTCGGTTGAAACACAAGCATTAAGTAATTTGAATCACAATGAACATTAAGAACAAACATGGTGCTTTTGCATTATCTACAGTGCTTCAACCATCCCCCTAAGGGAATTTAGCTACTCATCTTTGATAATGACACCATGGAATAAGTAAATAAATAACACAACGTCATAAAGGAAAAGTGATTGGATTAATATTGAGAATAAGAAGATTGAGTTCAATACAAAAGAAGAAGAAATAATTTGAATTCTCAAGCATTGACTATCCTAAACCCTAGCTACTACTTTCTTTATATAGATAATACAAAGCATATTACTTGCATACAAAGTCTTTCAAGTTAGGTCAAATTCGTGGCTGCTGCTGTTGGTCTTCTAAAAGTATCTGGACTTCAGAAAAACCCAATTATCTTAGGCCTAAGTTGTAGCTTGGACCAAGACCTTCAGATAGACATCTCATGGGCCCAAATCAGACTTCTGGATCTTCATGTAGAGCCTTTTTAAGATTGGGCTTTAATAAAGGCTTCAATAGAATTTCTGACTTGTGGGCTTCATTATAACTCGGATTGGGCTGAGATTTGGGCCACCCAACTTGAACATAAAGTCAAGTCCATAGGACCAGTCCGTGGGGTGCCCTTAGCAACTCTGTGGATAAAAGTATCAATTCTCCTTCCTTGTGCAAATAGCATCTTTTTGGTGGTTTTTCTTGACATTTGGCGGGCTTTAACACATATTCGCATTTCGGCTCATGAAACCTACACAAATGACAAGAAAGCACTAATCAATAGATATAACACAATAATAGAAGCTAAGTGCTATGCAAACAAGGTGTTATTCGAGGGATAAATATACACTTTTGGGGACTTATTATGACATCTCACTGGTTACATAGCCTTCTTTCCAATTCAATTGACACATGGGCTCAACTAAGCAAAAAGTTTTTAACCAATTTTTTTCCAATTACCAAAACTAATGATATTGTTGATGCCATTAGAAATTTTCGGCAGAAAGAGGGTGAGATTTTCTTTGATGCAATGGAGAGTTATCAAGACCTATTTATTCAGTGTCCACACCACAAAGTTGATGACACGGAAAAAGTCAGGATCATGTATAGAGGCCTCAATTATAAAACTAGAAACATGGTTGAAGGCATGAGCTGTGGCGATTTTCTTGATCTATCCACCGCCAAGGCTATTGCATTCTTTGAAAAACAATAGCTAACAATACCAACAATGGCAGGTGCCGGTTGAGATCAACTGGTAAAACCTCTGGGTGATGATATTAGAGGTCTGGGGTTCGAATCCTGCCAGCATTACCGAGTTACTGATCTCATTAAAAACAGGCTTACCAAGCCATTTTTTTCGTAGGTCCTAGTTGGGCTCAACTGGTAAAACCTTTAGGTGATGATACTAGAGGTCTGGGGTTTGAATCCCGCCAGCATCATCGAGTTAGTGAACTCATTAAAAACAGGCTTAACAAACCATTTTGCAGGTGCCGGATGGGCTCAACTGGTAGAACCTCTGGGTGATGATACTAGAGGTCTGGGGTTCGAATCCCGCCAGCATTACCGAGTTACTGATCTCATTAAAAACATGCTTACAAACCATTTTTTTCCAACCAAAAAAACAATGGGATTTACCTGGACCACACCTGAGAAACACTACCACAGACACTTACCATAAACCTAGAGGCATGTATGAGGTCAAACCTGACCCCGAGCTTAAAATGTTGTTCCATGGTTTAGTCAAAAAGTTAGAAGCACTTGAGGTGTCCTTAAAACCCACACCACCAGTCATGAGTGCATCCACTCTCCAATGTTATGTTTGTCATGGCCCATCCCATATTGCCGAAGTTTGCCCCTCCTTTATACTTCACCAGAACTGAGGAAGCCTGTGGGTTCAACTACGCCGGGAAAACAAATTTCACCAAGGGCAATGCTACGTACCCATACACGGACCGTTCAAACCTGTCTTACACAAACAACAATTCTTACACGGTTCCACCTGAATATAACAACTCCTATGGGCAACGCAGCAATACAACCTATGTTGGAAACAATGAAAATAGAAACAGGGTGATGGTCCCCACTTATACAAACAATGCTCATCGCATGAGTAATTCCAGAGACCCAGTTCCAACTAATTAACCTGCCTCTCAAAAGTCCTCCCTTGAGGATGTTCTTGCCCATTTCATGCAACAAACGCAAGCGTCCATTGAGATGAAAGCCCAAGCTATACAACGGATAGAACAAAAACTTAACGAGAAAGGTAGATTTCCGAGATAACTGATAAGTCCTCAAAAGTGTGTATTTATCCTCCGAATAATACCTTATTTGTTTAGCACTTAGTTTATATTATTGTGTTATATCTATTGATTAGTGCTTTCTTGTCTATTGTGTAGGTTTAATGAGCCGAAATGCAAATATTGTGTTAAAGCCCGCCAAAAGTCAAGAAAAGCCCACAAAAATGTGTTATTTGCACAAAGAATGAGAATTAATATTTGCACCCACAGATCTACTGAGGGCACCCCACGGTCAGTCTTATTGACTTAACTTTTTGTCAAAATGGGGCGGTCCGAATCTCAGCCCAAACCGGGTCCTATTGAAGCCCACAAGTCAGAATTTCTATTCTAGGCCTTATTTAAAGTCTAAACTTAAAAAGACTCTTCAAGAAGATCCAGAAGTCTGATTTGGGCCCATGAGCTGTCTAATTAAAAGTCTTGGTCGAAGCTACAACTTAAGCCCAAGAGAATTAGGTTTTGCTAAGGACATAATGCCTCTACAAGACCAACAGCAGTAGGCACGAATTTGATCTAATTTGGAAGTCTTTGCATGCAAGTATTCAACTTTGTATTTTCTATATAAGAGAAATAGTACCTAAGGTATAAGTAGCTTTTTATTATTGAATATTGAAGAGAGAAAGTTCTTCTTCTTCTTTTGTATCAAGCTCAATTATCAATATCAAATCCATTATCTTTTCCATATGATATTTTGTTATTTAATTATTTATTCCATGGTGTCATCATCAAGAATGAGTAGCTAAATCTCCTTAGGGATATGGTTGAAGCACTCTAGATAATGCAAAAGCACCATATTTGTTTTTAATGTTCATTGTGATTCAAAGTGCTTAATGCTTAATTACTTCTATCTGCAGTATGAGGTAAGTATGATTATTTGCATCTTATTGTTATCCATGTTGTTAAAGTACTATTGTTAGTGTTGAGGGAGACCTAGCTTTAATGGTTTTATTTATATTGATTGAAGATGTGTAGTGAAATAGCTGAGAGGTGATTATTACATATCTGCAGTTCATATCTTTTATTGGAACCCTTTTGTAATTAAATCAAATAACTGAGAGGTGATGGTTTGATTATGAATTAATATGTTGAATTAATTAGGTTGAATAGCTGAGAGGTGACGGTTTAATTAATAAGACATATTCAATAACATGCATAAGAGAATCCTGTTTTAATTGAGTTGAATAGCTGAGAGGTGACTACTTGATTATTATAGGTATTGATGATTAATTGGAATAGCTGAGAGGTGACTAATTAATTATTATAGATTGAACATGAAAGAATAACATGTTATGTTTGGATGAAGAATAACTCTTCCCCCTATGTCATCATAAGATTTTCTTTAGATCTCTACCATCTTCTTAAGTTAGGTTATTTACAGTTTATTTTTTATTACTTGTAGGAAGTAGAATCATATCTTTCTCTTATTTGTGATTGACTTGGTGTTTCTTAATTATTGTTTTCTTTTGTGTTTGAGCTAAGATTTTCACCTTTGAGGTGGGTATGACCCTTGCTTTTTACTTGTCTACTTTGATAATCAATATATACAGGCACAAGAAGGAACTTCAAATAAAAATATAATATTTTGATTAGAGGTTACACAAATAGCCTTCTATCAACAACCAATCCCGAACCCCAAGGGCAAGGAAGTTGCCTTGGTGACGGAAACTCCGTCTACTTTTACACCGCTTGCTGAAGTGAAAACGGTCTCCACACTTACGTCTGGCAAACAAGTTAACAATCAGATTAACTATAAATCGAGTTCTAGCATTGTGACTCCAGTTACCATGACACCTGTTGCACCACCTAAAGGTCCGACTAATGAGGCTACCACCTCTAAGCCAAGGAAACATACCCGTGAGATTGTGGATACTCTACAGACTTACAATCCACCCGTGCCTTACCCCCAGAGACTCACAAGGTCTCTAAAGGAAGTACAAGCAGCGGAGGTACTTGATATATATATGTTCAAATATATAAACATAAACAGACATTTCCTCACGGCTATCAAACAAATACCTTCCTACGCCAAGGTTTTGAAGGAGTTGTCCTTCGTAAAGAGGAAAACAAATTTGCCCAAAAGCTCATTTGTGGCGGAAGAATTCTCTGCACTTGTCCAACACAACGCTGTGGTAAAATACAAAGAGCCTAGAAAACCAACCATACCCTGCAAGCTTGGTGGAAACTTCATGGGTAAAGCTTTGTTAGACCTGGGAGCGAGTGTCAATCTCTTGCCTTATTCCTTATACACCTGTTTAGGTCTAAACAACATGAAACCCATGAGCATGTCTTTAAAACTGGCCGACAGATCACTGAAGCTGCCCAGAGGAATAGTTGAGGATATCTTAGTCAAAGTTTCCGACTTTTACTATCTTGTTGATTTCGTGGTGTTGGACACTGAACCTACTGCCAATGACTCGATTTCCACCATACTTGGTCTTCCATTTTTTGCCACCTCTAATACTCTCATAAACTACCGGAATGGTTCTATAGTTCTCCCTTTTGGCTCTATAATCGTTGAAGTAAATATTTTTAACCTTGGCCAACTGTGGGTGCAAAAATTTGATCCACAAACCTGAGATGTGTATTGATTAATCGAAACGTTATAATGAAAGCCTTGTACAGACTGAGATGGGATAGGGGTTGTGGGTGCAAAAATTTGATCCACAAACTCGAGATATGTATAGATTGATCGTATAGTTATGAGAAACTACAAATAGTGCAAATCTAATAATTGAATATTCAAACAAATCAAGCAATATGCAGAAAGTAAATAACACACAGAAATTTTTAACGTGGTAAAACCCAATATGGGAAACGTCCACGGTTGTCCTCGCGACAACAAATAAATCCACTAGATGAAAAGAGATGTACAAACCTATCAACTACCTGCACTCACTGCGAGTTGATACTCCTGGTTATCTCTAACACCTTGACTTCACCAGAGCACCTTGATGTACGCACAGGACACTCGACTTCTTGATGAACACACAAGAAGACTCGAAGCCGAACTATGAAACAAGCTTACACCAGAGTTCCTTGATGAACACACAAGGAAACTCGACTTCTTGATGAACACACAAGAAGACTCGAAGCTAAATCACTATTCAATAATGAAGGAGAAGATGAATAGGGAAGAAAGAAGAAGAAGATGAATGGGGAAGAAGAAGATGAGTTCAATCACCAAAACAACCTAAACAAACTCCAAAAACAAGATGAATTGGACGGCCAAAGAACTGACTTGTTCTTTGGAAGAGAAACCCTATTTATACTTAGGGTTGGAAACCAAGGAAAATGGGCCGAAACAGTGCAAACCGACTTTGGACATTCGTACGTCGATATGACGTTCGAACGTCGCCACACAAAAATAAGCCTACTGCCTACCATGACGTACGAACGCTCTAACTCGGTACGTACGTCTTCATACGAAACTCGTCTGCTGCCTACTTGGACGTACGAACGTCCTAACTGCGTACGTACGTCCTGACCAAAAGAAGTTCGCTGCTTCAGTGGACGTACGTACGTCCTAACTAGGTACGTACGTCCAGAACCCAATAACTTATCCTGGACAGAACTAAGAAACACGAAGGACACGAGACGACCATGCGTACATCTTGATTTTCCTAACAATGAATTCAAGGCGAGATAACCAAGGACACTTTGTCACAAAATTGATGTCAAACCACTTCGTGCCGGTTTCAATCTCCCCCTTTGACATTGATTTTGTGACAAAAACCTATGACTCTAATAGCACTTATAAAACGTGCTTACAATCCCAAACCATGGCATTTATAAAACATGCCTACAAAAACACTCAAAATAGAAACACATAACAAGTCACCAATTCTTGTTATCCAGCTTTAGGAAGATGCTTTAACCATCAGAGATCGAACGGAAGCAACTAGGAACTTCCAAAGCAATCAAGGATTTAACAGAAGTTCCTTCGAGCAACTCCCCCATACTTCATGAACTCCAAGGTTTAATACTCGAGGTTACCCAAAACTGTACATACACTTAGTGATCATCATCACTTTCACTCCATCATATATGTTCACTCCCCCATACATGTAGTATACCTGAAACATAACCCAAAAATACACTAACAAGGAAGAAGAAGGTGTTAGTATTAGAGTCATAAATCTCCCCCTTTTTGTCACAAATGAAGCAAGGTAACAAAAGAAAGAGAAAAAATAAATACCAAACCATAACAAATAAGATTAAAGAAGAAAAGTAAGAGAACAATCATGTTAACAACAAAAAGGATAAGCAACGGAAGCCATAACATAAACACTTGTTAACGCGATGTCAATACAAAAAATTCTCCCCCTAAACAAAAGCGTCACCTAAATGCAATGCATATGAGAAAGATGCACCTAGAACAAACAAACCAAATAAGGATATTTAAAACACACAAAGAACCAATCATACAATGGTAGAAGAGAGTAAAGAGAAAACCATACCATAAATCTGGAATCCATGACACACAAAACTAAAAAAACATGAGAGAGATCTAGGCATATAAATGAAGAAGAAAGAGTACCAACACAGACACAAGACACTGAATACTTATATAGGTAACAGAGGGAAGAAAAGAAAACATAACATGAATCCCTGATAGAAACCAAGAGAATCCTATACATAGAAGAAAGAGTCAGGACACCAACAATCGGAACAAATGATTCACTAGAATATCACTTTAAACAACCGACTATAACCACCTGAGATAGATTCCAGAGAAACGACTTCATAGTAGCAAGATATCTAGAGAAAAAGAGCAAACAAACAAAAAGGAAGAAATACCATACCTGATGAAATTGGGAAGGTACAATAAAGACCAAGAACCAAATAGTCAAATCTGGGAGAAATGTGCAAGAAAAGAATATGCGAAAAGAGAAAGAAGAAGAGATAAACAATAGTTAGTAGGAGATATGAAAGAGAATAGGGAAACCATGCATATTAGACACATCCAACAATATCCCATGACAAAACTACAGGAATATGAGTATCTACAGAAAAAGATACGTAAAGTATAAGAAAATCCATTGAGAATCCATGGGGAAATCCAATCTGTACATGTTCCTGAAACAACTCATCCAAGCACAAAAAAGAATTAGAGAATCTTATAAACAAGGATAAGAAAATATTATCCCAAACACAATGGAATAGAGACATAAAAGGAATAAACCTGTAAGCCCACCCCTAGTGAAACCCAAAAATTAGTTCAACATATGCCAAACAAGATAGACAATCATCAAGCTCAAAAAAAAACTTTAACTGAAGAATGAGCAAGGATTATCGATGTCACCAAGTCACAAAGCAACAATCCAACTTCAGAGTAAATTTCCTGCCAGAACACTAAGACTCCGATGACATGCCACACATTGTCAGAAAGATTAGAGAGTCAATAGAAGAGAATTGCTAACAATAGATGATCAAACTGAGCATATGCATCCCAAAGTAGAACAGTGGTAGCCCAAAACCATTGCATGAGGATTATTGCAGAAGACTACCAAGAACACATCTAATCAAACCTATTGCAGGAAAAAAATAGGATCAACCAGGCACAAGAAGCAACAATAAGAGGATAGGCAAGTCTCATAAGCATTTAATCAAACACCAGCTAGCCAACAAGGTAATTCAAGAATATTAGCCCAACATAGAAAAGTATGATGAGAACCTATGAGAAAACATGAATCAATATAAATCATGACAACCGAATACACCAATAACATGATTTTATCACCAAAATATGCTTATGCATACCTTGTAGCCTTCTTAAAACAAATTGAGAACTATTACCTTGAGAAATCACATCAAACACATGTGATCCAATGACAAAAATAGAAAGCATGAAGTGTAAAACCAAATAATACTAACAATCTGACCTTAGTATGTCAATGAACCACCGACTGAAAAGAATTACCAAGGAATAGAACCAAAATAGAGTAAGCCATAAACACTTTCAGCAAGAACATCTACAAGAATCCAAAGGAATGGCGCCTCTACTCCTTTAAGCACGAGGAGGATGTGTGCCCGATGACGAAGCACCCTTGGAACCGGGTGTTTCTTTGGTGGGAGTAGTCCGAGCGCGCTTAGGAGGCATGTCCTGCATAAACACAACATTAACCAAACTAACAAATGTAAGAGAAATGGCGAACCTAGCACAAGAAATGTGAGAATACCCATGTAGACATTTTATCGAACACATGGTGTGCAGAATCATGAAGTGTGCACACGATAACAACCAAGCAATGAGAATCGCACTAAACTTGTTAGACGAGGATAATGAAGAACCAAACACAAACAATAGCAAATAGAGGCTGCACCATATCTAAGAATCAATTTTAACGACAAAACTAACAACCCATATCCAACCATGTGAAGACTAACCTTAAGGACTAACTTTAATAGCAGAAAAACAAACCTAATAACTAACAACACAAACCATAATAAGAAGATAAAAGGAAAAGAACCGATGTACCATAGAAGTGAAGAGGAATACATCATGAACTTCCAAAAACAGTAGCCAATCCCAATCCTTACAAAAATAAGAGGCAATATATGGTGATAAGCAAAAGATTGAACAAATAAGAGAATTGAAGTGCATCATAAACTAAACCTCGGTGTGTGTAGATGCAATGCAATGCATAAAGAGAGAGAAAGTTCACCACTAGAACACACCCTTTGAAGACCTAGAATATAGAACCATCAACAAGAGACATACGATTAGATTAGTATGTGAGCATAGAAGAAACAAACTTCAACCCCCTTTGAAACAAGCGTTATGAGTAGAAGGCAAACGAATATAAATATGATATTTCAAGTGAAAACCAAGACAGTAAAAAGGCAAAGGAATATAAACTTTGTATGCCTTACATAAAAAAACAATGAATATGCGCTTGGATTTTTATTTTGCCGCATGTGGTGGAGTTTAGTCTACATCACTCTAATGTCATTCCCGCGTGGGAGGGATTTTTGCCTCCATCTTTTCAAATACACGAGGGTAGGGTGTAGCCTACATCTTTTTGACAAACACAAACTCAAGAAGTGCAATACCATGATAACGTGCAACACAAGAACTAACATCTCTTGAGTGCATCCGTCAGAGCATGACCCTCACAACCCCAACGGGTTCTTAACCAACTGATATTGCTTTAAAGACAATCAAATGGCTGGGGATAAAGTGAGTCATTGACCACTAACAAGAGTTGTAAGAGGAAGATAAGAATGCTCAATAACACGAACAACAAGATGAACACTAACCAAAACAAAGGAGAGATAGCTCAAGATAACATAAATACTCGAGAGATAGAGAAGTTCTATGAGCTCAAAGAATATGTAAGTGGTTTCCAAAAACTCCCATTATGCAAGCATGCCGTGCACTGTGCAAACAAGCGAGGAAAAATGTATGATACATACCAAAACATACTTAAGAGTTCAGAAAGAGAAAACACCCAAACATATTGCAACTTATTTAAGACAATCGAATTAAACCAATATCTCAGAAAAGATGTAACCAACAACACATACATGGAATAAATAAAGAAAAATAGAAGGAATAACTAACAATGTATTCAGACATCCAACATGATCTGCAAGCTAAACAAACAAAGCATAAAAAGTAGAAACACCAAACAAGTAGCCTATGTGGTTAGAGAAATATGCAATTCAAATAACACAAGGCTAGAAACAACCTACATCATCCCAAATATGGGACACCACCAGACCTTTGCAAGTCCAGAAAAACCTTCAACTTATCCTTTCTTACCCATACTTGTTTAACACTAGGCGTGCACACCTTGGAAGTTGAAAAAATATGAGATTTCTCCTTAACAAATTTTTCAATAGACTTGTCCTTAACTAATTCCACCTTAGTCTTTGACTTCCTTTTGTTGGAATACCTGTTTTTCTTAAACCTGTGACGAACACCACTATAATTCCACGGTCTAGAAAATGCACAAGAAGAAACATTAGAATCAACATGATTATAATGATTAGGAACACGAGAATAGGATGCATCATGTTGATTAAGATCCCAACAAAAAATATCCAAATGACCAACCCTACCACAATAAGAACAATGAAAACCATTAGACTTACTCAAAGAATTCTTATAAGAAGATGTGGTAGTGGTGGATAAACCATGTATGTCACTATTTGGTTTATGACATTGTCCCTTAACAAAACCCATACCTCCCCTATTAGAACAGGATGGCTTACCAGCAAAAGCAACCTTATCATTAGCCTTAGACTTAAACTTTGTGCAAGAAACATGCTGAAAACTATTAGTATTAAGTCTAGTCTCAATAGGCGGGGTAGGCAAAAGGGCAGGCAAACTAGTAGATTTTACAGGAGTAATCACACTAGATGAACTAGTAGAACTATCAATAGGAGAATCAAATCTAGTTTTGTCCAAAACCTGCAATTGGAGTTGAGTAGACGTTAAATCGTTCTTTGTTACCTCATACTCCACCAATAGAGATTTGTATTTCTCATCGACCTCCTGATTGGCCTTCTCTAAAGCTGCAATTCTACATAACAAGTCAAGTTTTTCTTTGTCAAATAATTGAGAAATAGAAATTGTATCATCTGCAGCACAAGAAATCTGTTTTTCAAGAATCTCAATTTTATCCTGCAAAGAAAGATTAGCCTTTTCCAAATTTTCAATTTTGGATTCATAAACTTCCCCTTGAAGCATATAGTCCTCTGCACAATGTCTGAGCCGTTGTTCTAGAGAATCAACCTTAGTCTGCAAAACACCATTATCTTCAAAACAAACATTATCAGAAATAGTAGACACATTACAATTAGCTTTATTAAATTTTTCCTGCAAATCAATATTAGCTTTTTGTAATCTTTCACATTCTTTTGCAGAAAGTCTGTAAAGAAGAGCCCAATCACTATTGCTAACAACATACAAATTATCATCCTTTTCAAAATCAGATTTTGGTTTTGTAGATTTAGACGATTTAGCAATAAAATTATTATGACCAGACTCATGAACCATCATTGCACTCATAGGATCGTTAGCGTGAGCCTTGACGCTCCTTAACCAGCCCCCAGCGACTGATACCAATTGAGAAACTACAAATAGTGCAAATCTAATAATTGAATATTCAAACAAATCAAGCAATATGCAGAAAGTAAATAACACACAGAAATTTTTAACGTGGTAAAACCCAATATGGGAAACGTCCACGGTTGTCCTCGCGACAACAAATAAATCCACTAGATGAAAAGAGATGTACAAACCTATCAACTACCTGCACTCACTGCGAGTTGATACTCCTGGTTATCTCTAACTCCTTGACTTCACCAGAGCACCTTGATGTACGCACAGGACACTCGACTTCTTGATGAACACACAAGAAGACTCGAAGCCGAACTATGAAACAAGCTTACACCAGAGTTCCTTGATGAACACACAAGGAAACTCGACTTCTTGATGAACACACAAGAAGACTCGAAGCTAAATCACTATTCAATAATGAAGGAGAAGATGAATAGGGAAGAAATAAGAAGAAGATGAATGGGGAAGAAGAAGATGAGTTCAATCACCAAAACAACCTAAACAAACTCCAAAAACAAGATGAATTGGACGGCCAAAGAACTGACTTGTTCTTTGGAAGAGAAACCCTATTTATACTTAGGGTTGGAAACCAAGGAAAATGGGCCGAAACAGTGCAAACCGACTTTGGACGTTCGTACGTCGATATGACGTTCGAACGTCGCCACACAAAAATAAGCCTGCTGCCTACCATGACGTACGAACGCTCTAACTCGGTACGTACGTCTTCATACGAAACTCGTCTGCTGCCTACTTGGACGTACGAACGTCCTAACTGCGTACGTACGTCCTGACCAAAAGAAGTTCGCTGCTTCAGTGGACGTACGTACGT
The DNA here is from genome assembly GCA_023053565.1 of Aquilegia eximia. Lineage (NCBI taxonomy): Eukaryota > Viridiplantae > Streptophyta > Magnoliopsida > Ranunculales > Ranunculaceae > Aquilegia > Aquilegia eximia. The sequence continues at coordinate 574,409 of JALIGU010000026.1, forward strand.
CCTAACTAGGTACGTACGTCCAGAACCCAATAACTTATCCTGGACAGAACTAAGAAACACGAAGGACACGAGACGACCATGCGTACATCTTGATTTTCCTAACAATGAATTCAAGGCGAGATAACCAAGGACACTTTGTCACAAAATTGATGTCAAACCACTTCGTGCCGGTTTCAAGTTACAATGAAGGCCTTGTGTAGACAGAGATAGGATGGGGGGTATACAGTAAAACTGGACCTGGTCGGGATCAGGCTGCCTACGTATCCATGATGATGAACTTGGAATCAAGTCTCTTGTTCGACTAAGCTCTAATGGAGTTGCTCAGTGAAAGACTCGTAGTTAAGAGGTTTACAACTCCTGTATTTGTAGTAGGCCGGAGGAGGCTGGCTCAACCACCCCTCCGGTTTTGAGTCCACGAACTCAGGTAGTTCAACTGTGAAGATGTTTTTCGTGGAGATAGCTTGCATGCTGCCGAGCGGTTACCCCTTGGTTTGAATCCCCTTTGACGAGGATGACTGCCATGTGGCATCCTCTGATAGGTCCTGGTTCAACCTGGGTTTCCTTTATCTTCTCCAGCGGGCTAGAACCATGGGTTCTGTTGGCCTGGAATCTCGCTGGACTTATCCAGTTGGTTCGGACTTGGATTGACCAAGCCTAAAAACAAAGACTTGGGGTTGACTCCTCTGACCGGAGGCCCAATCACCACTGGATACTCCCTAGCCAGGTCCTCTGGACTTCTGTGCTAAACGTTTGGATGAACCCCTGTCGCTGTTGAACCTTACTGGGCCGGACTTTGCCTACTTGACTGAGGTGGGCCTGGTCGATGTATGGGAGCCCACGGTTCATCTTCTTATATAGTAACCGGGGCTCCACCCATTGATAGTGGACTATCCGGTAAGTCAAGGTCCACAGAGCGTACGTGGATCTCTTGAAACCGGGTTGGGCCCTACCCGATAGCCCAGGCTTGGCTGGCTACTGCTCAGGTGCTCCCAGTTTAGCTTCTTATACAGCCATCGGTGACATCTTTCGGGTTTTTTACCTAGGGTACACACATCGCCCCCTCTTTGTCAAGTAGAAAATCTGCTTGGGAAAGATCTTCGCTATATCTTCACCAGCTGTTGATATTCGGAGTATTCCTTTCTTGACACGGTTCTTGATGACGATTTCGTATCCCTTGGATCAAGGATTAGGGTTTTCTTCCTCCTCTATAAATAGGGAGTAGGAGGTGTAGAAGGATGTCCACTTATCTTTCTCCTTTCCCTGTTGTTATTATTGTTGTTATTGTTGCTGAAGCCTCTTCTGAAGAATGGCTGACGACGGGGCTGCTGATTTGGCTCACCGTGCATTCAACCTTAAAGTAGAGCACGTGTTTAACCAAGCGCAGACTCAAGAGAAGAACCTGGAGAAGGTTGTCCGACTGGAGTATGATATTAAGTTGTCCCTCAAGAAACAAGACAACATCATTGCATCACTGTGCCGAGACCTCCGGCTCTCTGAAGACTCGCTTAAACAGGTTGAAGACCAGATCTAGACCTTGAAAGAGAAGGTATGGATACTTGGAAATGTTGTGGCCGAGGGTGCTACGTGGGACCAGGTCGCTACTTCCACCCCTACCGCCTCGCAGATTGCTTTGGAAGACTAGTTAATGTAGCACCATTGTTGAGGAGCGGTGCCCTCTTTCCTTGACTTTTATTCATCAATAAAAATCCTTTTTTTTTATGAACAATGCCTTTGCTTGTCTTGTCTCGATCTTGGCAGGTTGACTGTCGGTCCATGGGAGTCCGTTGCTTCTCGGGAAACAATTGGGCTGTGGCCCGGCCTTTTTAACCTTTGTGTAGTTAAATAGGGAGGGGTTTACTCTTGCTGAGTTATTCATCTTTTTCTCTTCTTCCTTTGCTCATCTTCCATGGCGGCTAGGCATTCTGATTCAAGTTCCGTCGGTGACAATCGGGAACCGTACCGAGCGCATCTCCTTAGCCGTGTGAACAACTTGAAGGCGCAAGTGGTCGAGCTTATGGAAGACTAACGCTGGTGGGAGGAGCGCCATGAGGGCCGAATACAAGAGAAGGATGAGGAGATTCGGTGCTTTAAAGAGAGGCTGGAATCTGTTTCTGCTGAACTCGCCCGGATGGGGGGTAAGGTCGATGCCGTTGCGATATCCTCATGGAAGGAAGGGTATGCTTAGGCCAAGGCTAAGTATGGCCTCCCTGACTCGCCGGAGGGGTCTAGTAAAGAACCTCCGTCTCCCCCTTTGATGTAATTTAGCTCCGGTCGTACTATGTAGGGGGTTTGGTGCACCCCGTATAATGCATTTCGTAATAAAATCATAAGTCCTTTTATTACTGTCTTAAGCTCCGGTTGGTAGATCCGGTTACCTTCTTGCTATGAAGAGTGCAGGAACACGTGTCGATCAATCTTCACTTGACCGTGATGCTGTAGACCGGAGGTCCACGTCGCTGACCCAGACCATGTAGACCCCACCTGTATATCTTGGATCGATCTTGCCTAGTGTATGAGGTGGGTCCCAGCACACGTGAGTCCCAGATGATTGTGTGGTATGGGCCCCAGCTGACTGTATTAAGTGGGTCCCACTTCATCTTCTCTAAATCTTCGTTTGTTGGCGGGAAGATGTACAACTTCAACTTCCAGTGAAAGCTTGTGACTCTTCGCTAGTTGAGTCATTAAACGAGTTGGTTTAATGATCTTAATGGAGAGTCCATTAAAAGAACCCGGAATCCCATTAGTCGGTGGGCTATGGGCTCTTCCTTATAAAAAGGGGAGGCTCGAAAGAGAGAAGGGTATTCCCTCCACTCTCTTTCTCTTCCTTCTTCTTTATTTCCATTTCGACGGAACCCTAGGTTCTGAAACTCCAAATTCTGGTGATTTCGCACAAATTTTACTCCACCGATGAGGAGAACCTTACTCCTTAGCTCAAGTAGTGACGAAGAGCCTCAGAATCTGGCTCCCCGTTCCTCTGTTGATGAGGGCGGGCCAAGTAGTATTCAGACGATGGGTCCGTCTTCGCCTGATGGTTTGGCGGAGGTGGCTCCTGTTGATTTTGCGGAGCCTCCTGTTGAGAGACCAAAGAGGAGGTGGCAAGCTTCCTCCAACCTCCCCCGAAACCCTGAACTCGAACGCGGCGGAAGTTCGGGAGCGACTTGGCTGGAGAGGGGTCCGGTATGGTTCCCACCACTCTATTTCAAACGGTTGGTCCGACAACCTGATCGCGGTAAGTTTTTACCACCTCCTTTATGGCATGCAGCTTCCGCTGCATTCTTCCATTCTGAGGTTGTTGTTGTGGTGGGGGATCCCACCCGGTCAAATGCTCGTGTCCTTCTAGATAATCATGCGTCGGATCGGGTTTATTGCGCCTGATGGTTTAGCGGAGGTGGCTCATGTTGATTTTGCGGAGCCTCCTGTTGAGAGACCAAGGAGGAGGTGGCAAGCTTCCTCCAACCTCCCCCGAAACCCTGAACTCGAACGCGGCGAAAGTTCGGGAGCGACTTGGCTGGAGAGGGGTCTGGTATGGTTCCCACCACTCTATTTCAAACGGTTGGTCCGACAACCTGATCGCGGTAAGTTTTTACCACCTCCTTTATGGCATGCAGCTTCCGCTGCATTCTTCCATTCTGAGGTTGTTGTTGTGGTGGGGGATCCCACCCGGTCAAATGGTCGTGTCCTTCTAGATAATCATACGTCGGATCGGGTTTATTGCCCTCCACTTCGAGGTTCCCTTTGGCCCGGTCGAGATGTTCATGCTCATGAAGTCGGACGCCCGGGAGGCCAAGGAACGTTGCTTCTACGCCATTTCTTGGCTTACTGCCCGGAGGTTGTGTAGACTTCCCAATCACTATGGCAATTGGTTCGAGCCCTGCTACAGGGTATCAGGGTGGTCGTCTGACCGTAGCATACCGGTGCCGCGGGACTTCATAGGTAAGCATGCGCCTTACCTTTCTTTCTTTTTTGCCTTGATGTTTCGCGTGCTTGCCGAGCTCCGGCTCTAGAACAGTTATATGTTTGTGTTTGCAGGGAAACGTCAGCTTCAAGTGTCACTGCCCGTGGGAGTGGATTCCTCTGTCGCTGAGGAGAACATTGAGCGCTTCTTCAGTCTACCCGCAGACCTGCGGGACTTGACGCTCCCTGACCAGATTGTAACAGATATCCGCTACCCAGCGAGGCTTGCCCCGCCGGCTCCTCCGCAGGTTGTACAGGTAGAGTCCAGTTCTGGTGAAGGTGTTGCCACTGTAGAGAGCATGGTCCCTAGTGTTGAGGAGGAGCCTCCGGTTGAGAGTGAGGTTGTTGATCTGCGGTGGGAGATGGATGACTAGCTTGATGAGGCCCTTCCAGTTGCGGGAAGATCTCCTCCTGATGAGTTCATGCCAGATGTTCTGCTGGAAGTCATCCCAGTTGTCAGGGATATTCAGGTCAGTGATGCTAGTTCTGTTTGTCACTCCAACCCTCCCTTGGGTCGCCGAAGGAGGCCACATGTCTTTTATGGCTCATCTGACTCCTCTGGTGATCCAAGCCCGATGTCGAGAGATAGTGGACTTCTGCTTTCCCGTGGGTCTGACGAATCAGCTACTGAGGCATTTTTTCCTACCTCGGTGTAGGTACATGCTGAGGTGGACAACCTGGCCCTGCTAGAGATGCTGGGAGGTGTGTCCGAGAAAACAGTGGTCGCCTCTGCTGCTGAGGGAGGCAGGGCCTAAAAGGAGTGTAGCTCCGTATTTAGGACTTAGCCAGGATCGGAAGCTAGGTCTGGGCATCCTGGTTTGGATGGGGTTTGATCCCTGACATCCTTGGTTTCAATACCGGAAGCTAGGTCCGGGCGTCTGGGGCCTAAAAGGATCATAACTCTGCATTTAGGACTTAGCCAGGATCGGAAGCTAGGTCCGCGTATCCTGGGCTGGATGGGGTTTGATCCCTGACATCCTTGATCTCCAAGAGCGGAAGTGAGGTTCGGGCGTCTTGGGCCTAAAAGGAGCATAACTCTGCATTTAGAACTTAGACAAGATCAGAAGCTAGGTCCGGGCACCCTGGGTTGGATGGGGTTTGATCCCTGACATCCTTGATCTCCAAGACCGGAAGCTAGGTCCGGGCATCTTGGGCCTAAAAGGACCATAACTCTGCATTTAGGACTTAGCCAGGATCGGAAGCTAGGTCCGGGCACCCTGTGTTGGATGGGCTTTGATCCCTGACATCCTTGATCTCTAACACCGGAAGCTAGGTCCGGGCGTCTTGGTCCTAAAAGGAGCATAAATCTGCATTTAGGACTTAGCCAGGATCGGAACCTAGGTCCGGGCATCCTGGACCTTAGTGGAGTCTTGATCTTGCACTTTAGGATTTCCAGCAGTAAATAATACAAAGTACTCAAATTTTTACGCGAAAGAATCTTTATTGAAATCATCAAATGGAGTACATTACTTGTAGAATTTCTTGAGGTGGAAAGCGTTCCATCGTCTGGAGAAGAGGTCGCCGGACAGAGTTCTGAGGAAGTATGATCCTTTCGCAGCATGTCTGTCTATGATGTAAGGTCCTTCCGAGTTTTCTCCCAGCTCTCCGGCGGTTGTATCCTCAGTCATAACTTTAACTTTTCTCATGACCCAGTCGCCCGGATTGAATTTCCTCTTTACGACTCGCTTGTCATACCCCCTTTTGATGGGCTCCTGGTACCGGAGGAGGTGTTGTAGGGCCTGCTCTCTCTTGTCGTCAAGAAATTTTTTTTCTCTTTCCAGAATCCCTTCGTTCTCCCCGGTAAGGATTGCATTGGTGCGGGTTGTGGGAGCTAGCAGTTCTGTCGGCATTACCGCTTCTGCTCCGAATGTAAGTTGAAAGGGTGTCATACCGATGGACCTCCTTGGGGTGGTCCGGTATGCCCATAAGACCCCCGGGAGTTGCATCACCCAGTTGCCTTTTGCTTTATCCAGCTGCTTCTTGAGTGTATCCAAGATGACTCGGTTTGATGCCTCTGCTTGCTCGTTCCCCTGAGGATAGTACGGGGCTGAAAAGTTGTACTTGATCCCCAAGGATTTGCAGAACAACCAGATGTTGTTGCAGTCGAACTGTTTTCCGTTATCTGACACTAGCTCTTGAGGAATCCCAAATTTGGAGATTATGTCGTTCCACAAAAATATTCTGACGTCGGAGGCACATACTTGTACCAATGCTACTGTTTCAACCCATTTAGTGAAATAATTTGTAGCGACCAATAGGAATCTGACTGATTGTGGAGCTTTTGGAAGTGGTCCCACAATATCCAATCCCCACTTGGCGAAGGGCCACGCACTCAGGATGAGGTGCATTTCATTTGTCGGGGCATGACCGACCGGGGCATGCTTCTGACATAGGAGGCATGCCTATGTGAACTTCTTCGCGTATGTCATCATGTGCGGCCACCAGTATCCTTGGATCATTGTCTTTTGTGCCAGATTTATGCTCTCGGAATGGTTGCCGCAGATCCCAGCATGGATCTCTTTCAGTATGACCAGGCCTTGCTCTGGAGTAAGGCACTAGAATAAAACATCGGAGCCATGGCTCTTCATGTATAGCCTGTGTGACTCCCGGTGTGGTATGACAGTGAATTTCCACGCATCCCTCTTGATTTTGGCTGACAGCTTTGGGTCTTCGGGTAGCAAATGGTGGATGAGGAAATTGATGTACGGCTTCCTCCAGTCTTGACTATTGCTAGACTGCGATTCGTCGTCAATTCTGTCTACTTCAGAATTTAGAATGTCTGGAATGTCCTCAATTGGTTCCTCCGGTGGGAGCTCCAAATCGATGTGGACATGAGAGAGTGGTGGTTCTGACGGGTCCGGTTCGTCCGGCTCCATTGAAGGTGGCAATGCTTCTATCCGGCCTCTGGTGAGGCAAGGATTCCATTCTTCGAGTTGTGATTCTGGTGGGTCTTGTGTCTAACCCTGAGATGGTTGACTCGGCTCGCCCTGTGTGTTGGACTCGTTCCCGGGCTGTGAAGCTTCTTCATCTCTTCTTCTATTTTGTCCTCTGGTGGTCACCATGAGAATTTCCTTCCAATGTTTGCACTCCAGGAGATAGACCTCCGGTAGCGGCATGTCTGGATCCTTGGGCCCGATACTTGGTCCTTTCTGGTATCCGATTGATAGCTGTCGGGGCTCTGCAGTGCTGATAGAAGAAGAAAGATATGCCAGGGCAGCTGTGTGCCTGACGTCTACCCTTGGTCGCTGCTCGACTGTGATGAATTCAAACTTCCCTGCCTTGGAGTGGACGACATCAAGATATTTTGCCATCCGGTCGTCCTTGGCCTGGAAGGATCCGACGAACTGGTTCGCCACTAGCTTTGAATCTGTCTTGACCATGACTCTCCACACCCCCAGTTGGAGTGCTGTCTGGAGACCATATATAATAGCTTCATACTCAGCTTCATTGTTCGAAGCTGGGAATCCCAGTCTGATGGATTTTTCTGTCTTCTGTCCATCTGGGCTGATTAAGAGACAACTTATGTCGGACCCTGTACAGTTATTGGATCTGTCAGTATAGATTGTCCATGTTTCGTTGTCTCCTTCGGCCGGAGACCCCTGTGACCGGGGGGCATCGTTCGCCCCCAGTGTATCCTCCTCTAGTTCTGGATTGACCGGGATATCCTCAATGGGAAAGTCTACCATCAAGGAGGCTATTGCATGTCCTTTCTTCGTGGTTCTGGGTTCATACCGGATGTGGTATGCGCTGAGGTAGCTAGACCATTCAATTAGTCGATTAGACTCTTCCTGCTTCCCAAGAGTTTTCCTGAGCGGGAACTCTGTGTAAACTTTGACCACTCTTCCTTGGAAATAAGGCTTTAGCCTCCTGGATGGATGTACCAATGCCAGAGCTATCTTTTCGATTTTCGAATATCTTGCCTTAGCTCCCTGTAGTACTTTGCTGATGAAGTAGACTGGTTTCTCCTCCGGTTCTTCAACAAATATGACCGCACTGACTGCTATGTCGGATGCAGCCAGATAGATGCCGACTGGTTGTCCGGTCTGTGGTGCTGTGAGGACCGGAGGTTGAGTGAGATATGTTTTGATTTCATCAAAGGCTTGCTAACAAGTAGGATTCCATTCCGCATTAGCTTTGATTGCGTTGAAGAATGGTTTGCATCGGTCTGAGTACCGGGAGATGAACCTGTTGAGAGCGGCTAACCTCCCGGTTAGCCTCTGGAATTCTTTTACTGTCTTTGGGAAGGGCATCTCCAGGACTGCTCGGATCTGATCTGGATTGGCTTCTATGCCCCGGTTGGTCATGAGAAAACTTGCCAGAAGAAAGACCAAAGGAACATTTGGTTGGATTCAGCTTCACGTTGTATTGTGTCAGGATGTCGAATGTCTGCTGCAAATCTCGCAAATGATTGTCTTTCTCCCTGGCTTTGACCACCATGTCGTCTATGTAGACTTCCATGGTCGGACCTATGATCCCGTTGAAAATTGTGTTGACCAGCTTCTGGTATGTCGCTCCGGCATTCTTCAGACCAAATGGCATCACCCGGTAGCAGTAAAACCCCGGTCGGTGATGAATGTGGTATGTTCCTGATCTTCTTCGTGAAGTGGAATCTGGATGTAACCAGAATATGCGTCCATGAAGGACAATCTTTGATAACCGGCGGTGGGGTCTACCATATCTGTGATCCTGGGTAGTGGATATGGGTGCACAGGACATGCTTTGTTAAGATTAGTAAAATCGATGCAAACTCAAATCTTACCATTTTTCTTCGGGACGGCCATGATGTTGGAGACCCAGGTGGGGTAGATGACTGGCTTGATGAAGTTGACTGAAAGTAGCCGATCGACTTCCTCGTTGACCGCCAATTTTCAATCCGGTGCCAATCGCCTTGATTTCTGCTTGACCGGTTTGTACTGAGGATCAATGTCCAGCTTATGGCAGGGGAGAGCAGGGTCTATTCCTGGCATCTCGTTGACACTCCATGCGAAGACGTGGTGATTCCACTGGAGCAGAGTGATCGTGGAATCCTTCTCTGCCTCCGGTAGACCGGAAGAGATGTAAGTTGTCTTGGGGGAATCCAATCCCACGATAACTTCTTCCAACTTGTCGACCGCTGGTAATATCCCGGCCTTTGTGTCTGGCTTCCCCTTGGCAGACTTGCCGGGAGCTGGTTGCTATTGGTGAGAGTCTGTCAGGAAGATAGTGTTCCCCTTGGTCTCGGAGATGGACTTTCCTTTGATAGCATCGAGATAGCACTTGAATGCCGTCCATTGGTCTCCTTTGACTTTGCAAATATCGTTGGGAGTCAGGAATTTGAGGCTCTGGTGGGAGGTGGACACTATGGCTTTCATCTGATGAATCCAGTCCCTTCCCAGAATAACGTTGTAACAGGAGGGGTAGTCGACCAGCAGGAAGTCTATCCTGACGGTGTTGAACCCCACCGTGATCAGCAGGTGAACTCGCCTGGAGGACTGTGTTGGCTCCCCGTTAAACCCATAGATATGAGTCTCATCAGATTCGATGAGACCCTTAGATAGCTCCATAGCTTTGTAGGCGCATGAGAACATAACACTGGAGGTGCTGCCGGCGTCGACCATGACTCGCCGGACCCGGTAGACTCCAATCTGTGATGACCAAGGCGTCATTGTGTGGATAATGCACACCCCTTTCATCTTCCTCGGTGAACGTCAAACCCCCGGGGACAATGGACTCAATGTTCGTCCCTTCGTTGAAGTTGAGCTGTCCAACCTCATGGACATGCCCTATCCACCGGAGCTTTTCCCGAGCACAATTCTTCCTTTCTATCTTGGAAGAACCGGGTGCCTGTACGTGGCAGACATATACAATTCGATCTCTGGTTTTTACCTGTTGGACTGCTCCGGTCTGTACCATGTCAGGGATGAGATCTGCATCGAACAGGAGCTGCATATCGTATTTTAACAACCTGCAGTTCATCAACTCGTGACCGTAGTCATTGTGATCTTTATGAATACTTCCTCGCTCGGGAATCTCAAGGGTGTGAATTCCGTTTCTTTGCGTTCGCCCCCGGTAGACTTCTCTGACCGGCGGTCGGGTTGTCGGGCTGATGCTTTTCCTTTCCTGTCCTTGTTCCTGTCAGGGGCTTTTCCTTCGTTGCGATTTCTGTCGGAGCTCTCTTCCTTTGCCTTCTGCGGCTTCTCGGAGGTTTGGCCTCCGGCAAGTCTCTTCCTTCTGACGTTCAGGTCGTCCTCCTCCTGAGTATACATCTCCACTTTCTTGTGCAAGGCCGAAACAGAGGAGGGTGGCTTCCTTGCCAGTGACCGGTACATTCTTCATGGTTGTTGTTCAAGGCATACTTGAAAGCTTGAATGACGACACTATCGGGTGCGTCCTCTACCTCAGATAATAAGGTTCGGAACCTCCGGGCGAAATTCCTGAGTGTTTCGCTCCGGTCCATCTGTAGGGAGAACAGGACTTCAGCTCCTTTCTTGGTCTTCACATTGAACTGGTACTTCTCTTCGAACAACTCACCCAGTTGTACGAATGTGTTGATGGATGCGGGTGGCAAATTGTGATACCACGTCTGTGTTTCACCCTTGAGTGAAGCAGCAAACATTTTTGCAAGTAGCTGGCATCGTGGTCCCAGATGGCCATGGTGCTTTTGTAGTTCATAACATGCTGAACCAGACAACTGCTTGTCTCGTCATACTCTTCGAAGGGTGGTTGCTTGAAGTTGGGTGGGACGATATGGCTCTTGACCTCTTCTGCTATAGGTGATACGGCTAATCTCGAAAGAGCAAGTTTTCTGATTCGCTCATCCCGGTTGGCTTTGTTTGATACAGCTATGTCGATCATCTCTTGTAGCTTGAGTTGATTCATCGGTTCCACATTCAACTCTGGTTGTCTCTAATGAATGTGGGCCCTATGAGGGCCCCTTGTTCTCTGACCGCGGCTTGCCGGGGGAGTACTCTGGTGCCTCCTCCGGCGTAGTCTCTCTAGAGGAGTGGCTTCTTCGACAGATCTTTGGCGGGCAATCCTACGGCCATGACGCGGCTCGGGTGTTCTTGCACGTCCACGGCGATGTCTCTGATCTGGAGAGATAGACATCCTATCTTTCCCTAGTGCTAGCCTGTCCCAGACAGGACGAGGACCATGGTTGTGAGGGGTAAAACTTCGGTCACTGCTTGACCGTGGCCTTATCTTCTTCTGAGGAGATGGACTTGAAGACGGGGTTGGAGATGACTGGCTATCTCCGGCCCTAGTTCTCTTCTTTCTCCTTAGTTCTGCGTTTTCCCTGGTCAGTCACTTAATGATTGCAGTTGGGGATTCGACCGCTGGTCATTTTCCCTTCTGCTGCTCGGTATAACCTCCTCCCGTTGTCAGGGGAGAGATTCTCTGGTCTCTTCTTGCAGCGGCTGCCCTGGAAGGTTCAGGATCTTGTAATGTTGGTATCCTGACGGTATGGTTGACCGCATTAGGATCACCAGGATTGTTAGTGATCTGTACTACTAAATTCTCTGTCCCCGGCTTTCCACTTTCAGAGTGTTACGATCCCTGATCGTGGCCCTCACTTCCAAGGACCGATTCTTGATTCACTAGCTCCGTTGCTTCAAGAACCGGAGACAGAGGAGAAAGGTTCACTGTCTGACTTTCAGTAACTTGACTCATTCCATTGTTAGAACGAGTTGGGCGTCTGTTACTTCCAGCCATTGCTGCAGCAACTCCGGTATGACTGGATTGAGATTCCTTGCAAGGCTCTGGAACTGGTGGGAGATTCAGCCCCATGGTGGGCGCCAAAGAGTGTGGGTGCAAAAATTTAATCCACAAACTCGAGATATGTATAGATTGATCATACAGTTACAATGAAGGCCTTGTGTAGACAGGAAAACTGTCACGACCCTAATTTCCAAAAATTGACAAAAAGAGAGAATTTACAAAATTACCATCAAGATGCCAATAAAAGGAAAAAAAGATCAAGACAGTAATCTAAATAAACATTTGCACAAGGTAAAATCCATAACCATTTAGGCCCTGCTTGTTTGGGCTGCAAAAAAGGCAAATTTTTACCCATCTATAGTTAGAGTGGTCCCTCCCAAGTTTACTCTTTAATTTGAATGGACCCCCACCTATTTTAGCTTAAACCCTATTGGTCCCCCACTTAAACTTTGCATAAACATGAGATAATCATAAATGGTCCCCTACTAAGTTTATTAGAGAAAGGTGTAAAATTTTTGCACTTTTGAAATAGCACCAAACTTTTGCATAAATTTTGTTCATAAAACTAATTATCAAGAGTTTCAAGCATATTAAATTAGGCTAAATTTCATGCAAATTTTTGCTGGGTAACCAAGCAGGGCCTTAAAGTCAAGTACTTCAACACAAATAGTTTGGACTCCCAATAGTTTCCATAAATAATCCAAAAAACTCCAAATATCGAATTAAACAACTCCAATTGAGGTACTATATTCCACAATCAACAATAATCCAATAAATGAAATAAACTTGAATAATCCATTGACAAACAAATCAAAGAACTAAACCTACTATGAAATATAACTTCTATGATCTCAAACTCCTTCCCGAAAAACTGGATCTACACGAGCCTCCTGGTGTTGCTCCCGATCGTACTCAACTGGCTGCTGTCCTCCACCTACGCTCCATAAGGATACGTACCCACGTGCAAAACAAGCAACATGGGTCAGCAAACTATGCTGGTATGAGTAGACGAGGGTAGGGAACTGCATTCCCGAAAACAATAAAATAACAGACTCCGCGGTCTTTATACATTTATCTCGTTTACTAAGTAAATATTATATGTTATAATAATACATTACCTGAGCTGCACCTCCTATTAGGATAGGTCGATCCCTGCAAGAAATGTTAATTGGCCTATCCTCCTACAAAACTGTGTTAGTACAATAATATATAATTCATGGCATCTCAAGTCTCGACACTATATCTCAATCACTACAAATCAATCATTACACCCAAACAACACTTCACAACCTATACCCAATCACTAGTACATCTCCCACAGGATGCACTCCACGCATTTGCCATACCCACACTGCACCAGTGTGCCTTGACCATGGTTAAGACCCTCTACGCGGAAACCAAAACCCAAGTGGGTGCTCACCTGCAAGCTTTGGCTAGCCTCGACGTATGCCTAACTCATGGCCTCTACTAGCTCCCTTGAGCTTTCTAAAGTGGCGCCCAGACCAACCCCGAAGGCTATGAAGGTCTGTAGGGTCAGTTCCGCAGGCTAAGCCATCTAGGAAATACCCAAATATATTTTCCAAGTGTCAACCCGCAGGCTAAGCCGTCTAGGGTGATAATTAATTTCTTTAACCTAATTCCAGAGGTGCGACAAATGTATTAATGCTTGGGTGACTACCAAAACAACTAAACTAATCAAGCAATCACACAACCCTTGTAAAGCAATTAAATTCCAAGTCTATTTCGTATTCCTTCGTTTCTAATTATATACCATCCATTGGTATGGGGCCATTTCTAAGGCGTTCATCAATTATTTCATATTTCAACAGTATAATATTTCAGAATCTCATTAACATACATCCAAAATAAACATAATAACTTCAATATCGCTGCCAATAGTATATACTATACTATACAAAATTAAAAGTACAAACTCGACAACTCGACAAACTGTTTGCTGTACACATATATCATCAGAACGTTTTACTGCCCCTACTATTATTATTTTTTTTTCTTCTTTTACACTATATATATCAATATAATGTATCAACACAGGTCACAACCCGACCATTCCACAACCATGGATAATATATGTACAGTTAAAACCATTTCTTTATATATATATATATATATATATATATATATATATATATATATATATATATTATACTGTGCGTGGACACACAAACATGGGGAGATAAACATAACTAGATAAAGAGAATATGGGCTTAAGTTGTTATGTTAATCAACCTTTACAACAGAGCCATCAATTGTTCCTTTCACTCCACCGTTGGAGTTGAATCACTTCACTACTCCATCCTTACCCGATATGCCTTTTGCTCTGATCTTTTCATCTGTTATGGATCTCAAAAGCACCAGTAAATCAAGTTATGTCACTGCCAATTTCAACTTCAATTCTATTACCAAAATACTTATCAACCTTTACAATGGAGCATTACCTTATCAATCAACACTCAACTTCTATTACCAAAATACTTTTCAATTTCTATTACTTATCAATTTCAATTTCTATTCAGTTTTCCTCTTTGCCAAATCCTTCTCTTCTATAAAACCTTTCATCTCCCATTAACATAATCACTCAACTTATCAATCAGCTCTCAATCAAATCCTCTCAATCAACTCTGCCTATATCAATTGATTGTGGGTTATTAATCAACTTTGGTATCTCTTGATCTTCTACACACTCCTGCACCTGCTATTGATCTATCAATAGTGGGTTATTAATCAAATATCATATTTTTCAGGTACTTTCTTTTCATTGGTTGATATTATTTACATGATTGATTGTATATTTTCCTTCATCACTATGGCCATCAATATATCCAGTGTTGTAATTGCTCTTATCTCTATGGCTGTCTACTCTCTATTTCTTGACTCCACGCCTATGATTTTAATTATCTCTATCCGCTCTGTTACCTGATAATTCCTATTATTGTGTTCCAACAGAATTAATATTGATCATAGTGATCAACTACTGATCAGAGAAGTTCTTAAGTTTTAAATTATTGTTGTTTAAATTTATAATCGTTGTTTCCGATAAATTTGTTCAAATTTTTGTTGCTTTCGATTCGATATGTGATTCATTATCTGATCATAATTTTGTAATTTAGGTAGTGGGAGTAGTAGATATTATAATTTTGATATTGGGACGAAGTTATTTTAGGAGTAGCTATATTATAATTTGGGTAGTAGGAGTGGCTAATGTCAGGTGAGGAAAATACAAATACTGACGAGAGAACAACCAAGCACTACATTTGAATTGTTGACGAAGTTAAAACTTAACCATTTAGCCATTAAGTTTGAAGGGTGCATTAAAGGATTTTATATATAGATGAATAATGGTCTTGAGTAGCATAACTGGCTAAGTCTTTTATTAATTTCAAACAGTATTTTATTTTGTTCAGTAGCAGGTTATGGACAATTCTAAAACAAATGTTCCTAAAAGAGTTTCTAAGAAACTTGCAATGTCTGAAGTTTCAAGAGAGTTGTCTTCAAATAAACGACAACGAGTTCTTAGAAGTGAAAATCATGAAGATGATCAACGTAAACGATGCGAAAGCAAATTGGACAAATTCAAAATAATGGAAACCAAAAATAAAAATCGTGAAGGAGGTCAACATAAAATAAGGGAAAGGGAACGCACTAAAAAGGAAATAGTAAAAAATACAAATCGTGATGAAGGACAACGTTAACGAAGGAAAATAGAAGAATCTATTCAAAATAAAAAAGAAATTAAAAATATGGAAAAGAAACAAATTGAAAAAAAGAAAATCGTGAGAAAGGACAACGTAATCAAAGGGAAAAAGAACAATCTCAAAGAAATACAAAGAATCATGATAAGAGGTGATTTTTTATAATTTTTCATCTTTTCATTTGATATAATAACTTCTAATTTATTTTGACTTATATATATTTGTAATTGTTTGCCGATCAAGAAAACGTTCTCGAGGAACAAATAAACAACCAAAAAGAATTGAATTTGCTTACACAATGGATGATGGTATGCTTAAACTTTCTGTAGATAAAGGTGAAAAACCTATTGTGGAGGCTAGCATTATAACATACAAGTGGACTGCACATCCGTTGGATGTATTATATATACAGAAAAAAAATAGATTGGAGAGTATTTTTTTTTATTCGTCAAATTATTTATACATAAACTAAAATTACCAAAATCGGACTTTTAGCAAAATGTTTATCCCTTAATTTTATTTTATTTTTGCAAGGAAAACTATAATAAAAATACATATAAAAAAAACCTATAAAAATTAATAGTATGTTATATTTTTTTTGCTAAATAGTATGGTATATTTAAGCTAGGGATTGGTGCATTTTTTTTTTTGTATAGAGTTAGATGCCTAGATGGCTAGATGTCACCTGAAACAATACATAGAGCTAGATTGTGGACTTTGTGGCTCAACTTTAGCCAACACATTAGATAGACATCTTTAAAAAAATATTAAATTATTTTAAATTACCAATATACCCATATAAAGGTGCAATCTATCAAGGTTATTTTTGTCTTAAAGTAGCAAAAAGACCAACTGTGAATGACACTAATTAACTGTTCCAAGTTGCCCAAGCCTCATTAATAAGTAGTAAGATATTTACTTGGTTCATCGTCAAATAGAGATTCTAGCCGTGGAAATTTTATTATCAGACCATGGCCTAGGCCTATCAGGTAAGTCAATTTTTGAAATGAATTTTATTTTATTTTTCTGTTTACTGTTAACTATGGCCTTAAAGTAATTATATATTTTACAAAATAATGTTGAGTAACAATGACCACAAAAAATTAGTTAAAGTGCTAAAGAATTAATATACTGGTCTTACATTCTATAATGAATCAACACCTACCATAGGAAAACCGTATCTATTTTTACCTGTTCTTAGGAGAAGTACTAGATTGACAATAAGAAATTTTTGAGTATACATAGTCAATGGTTAAGCAAATTTAAGAAAGAAAGACTGAAAGAGAGATGGTTTTAATAGTGTAAATAACCTACAAACTTAGCTATTATATATCCCTTTCCTGGTGGCTGATTGCAGTTATAAATTTTGCGTCTATAAAGTACTTACGATTATAAACTTGCAAACATAATTTTGAATCTCTTACAATACCTATGAATTTAAACTTGCAGACATAATTTTGAATCTCTTACATAATAGTTCTCATCTAATCATTTTTGGAATTATTATTTTAGTCAATGATTTTTACTTTTTAAATTACAGTTCTAATGAGAATCCCATGACACTTCAACTAATGTTAGTCCTACCATTGATTCACATTCCGAAAGTTGAACATATACCTTCAGAAAGAGTTGAACATATTCTTGCAGAGCGTCATTATCTTGGTAATATGGATGTGATATGCCACATTGTTAATCTTACCACTGGTTTGATGAAAAGTTGGTCAATTTAAAAATCAATGATCATTTGTTTGGTATGTGTTGCTTACAAGGGAAAATTAAGTTACCATTGCTGAAACCATTACCTACTTCATTAAAATCACTGTATGAAGGGTATGATAAATTATCAAGATCTTTCAGAAAGAACATAAGGTCATATAATGCATCAAATGCATTTTCAAGTCTTGGAGTCTTAGTAGACGACGATCGTGTTATTCCTGGTAAAGGGCCTATTTCGTTCACCATACATGGTGAATTATACCACAAGGTTGGTTCTCTTCTGCCTGAACATGGTAAATCGCCATCTTATGCTCAACTTTACATATATGATCCTAAAGAAGCGATGGAATATCGAAAAAAACGGAACATACACCTACTTCCAGAAGTTTTAGAGATTATTCAGAATTTACTATTAAAATCAAATGAAATGTGCAAGTTATACAAACAAGCATTTGAAATATTGAAAGATGGTAATAGAACAGAAGACAGTTTAATACATGTAAGGTTATAACCTTTTCAACATCAGATGATATTGCTGTAATTATACCTGGTGATGGTTCTAAAGAAGTAGAAAAGAGAGATATTGTTTTACATCTAAAGAATCATCGGTTAGAAAGAATTAGCGAGTGTCATCCAATGTATTTACCTTCACATTACGTTCTACTCTTCCCAAGGGGAGAACTCGGCTGGTTAACTGAATTAAGGCATTGGGATGTTTTAAAAAATATATATAAGCTAGATGCCCCCAAAAAATCGATTGACACAACTGGAATACTTCTGCTAAAGATTGTTTAAGAGAAGAAATGAATATTTTGCTATTTTGCATGTTGGCCCATTGTTTCAACAATTTGTGGTAGATGCATGGGCTGCATACGAGCAAAATAAATTGTACTACTTATGCATTAATTTTAATTTTGTTAAAGAAATTTTTTTAACTGATTTCCTCTTCTTCTCTTTTGTCTATACTGTTCTTATGAGTGTTATTCTTCTATGGTAGTTACAATTGCTTGATAAATTAATAAGTTGTCTTGATGATCACTTTGCAGTTTCATCTATAAAGCTTCAATTATCTTTTGTTCTTATACTTATATGGTCCGACACGGGTATTGTTACTCTCAAACATGTTCAATTATATGACTGCAAACAGAACCTACCATCATGGTAATAATAGATAGACTAATAGTAATTAATGGTTATTTTATTTTCAACCAACTAACAATATTATCTTCTTTATCTCAAAAAACAGATAATGGAAGGAGACAAAAGCAAACATGATAGCTCAACACAGATAGAACAAATAAACTTACTGATGCAGCGGAAGCTAAAATAAACTTAATCTAAGAATTAAAATTGCAAGGAATTGAAATAACGAAAAAGAATTGCAATAAGTAAAAGCTGAAATTTAAATAACTTGAAAGTAAATTGCAGAAATTAAAGAACTAACTTGAAGTAAAAACTAAATTGAAAGACAATAAACTAAATAATAAACTCTTCAATCATCAATCTTGGCTAAGAAATTCGTTTTTGGAGCTCACACAACTAGGAAACCTACTAGAACTTGAATTACTTGCTCCCTAATGTATGTATTACCTTTTGGCAACTTCCTAAGCCTATTAGAACTCAAAATAAGACTTCTAGACACTTCTAAAGACACTCTAAGTAATAAAAACGAAAATAACAATTTAGAAATACTATTTAGGCTTCTAAATAAATCATAAACCCAAATAGGAAACCAATTGGTGTATGTGTTCTGTCCTACACCAGTCCCCCATTCTTCAAAAGAATTCTTCCTCGAATTTACGTTGTATTGATGACGTCCGCTCCATAAGAAAAGATACTTTGAATAACATGAACTCTTAGGAACTTTTCCCGATGTGATTGTTTGGCCTTGTCATCCTTGGACTTTTAGAACAAAAAGAACTTGCTTGGAAAGAATTCGATCAATCCCAGTAAAATCATAATGATGAACATCAACATCAATAAAAGTAGAATCTTTGGCAACCAATTCAACTGTATGATGCTCTTTTTCAATAAAAATATGTGTTTGTTCATCAGTTTTTACCAAAAGGGTTGAAAGATTTTCATAAAAACTTGATGGCTCCTCATTCAAAACTTCTCTTTCTTCTTCAATAATGTCATGATGTTTTGGTGTGGAAGAGATTTCATCGGTTGGGGTAAGAATGGTAGATGTGGGAAGATTATTGGTAGGAAGGAGGGGTGGTGGGGTGGTTGAAGATGTATTGATTGGTTCTTCATGGATATCTTCGATAGTGTTCGTCTTGACTTCATCAATCTTGTAGTTTGATTCTTCATGGATACCAAGGGTTGTCTTGATCTCTGCTAGTTGTTGAGCAAATTTTACAT
Source organism: Aquilegia eximia (assembly GCA_023053565.1). NCBI lineage: Eukaryota > Viridiplantae > Streptophyta > Magnoliopsida > Ranunculales > Ranunculaceae > Aquilegia > Aquilegia eximia. The sequence continues at coordinate 593,851 of JALIGU010000026.1, forward strand.
CTTGATCAGCAAGTAACATGTCTAACATGTCCTTGAAGAAAGCTTTAGTCTCATCACTAATAGCCATGGTTGAATACAAACTTGAAGGTGGTGGTGGGGAGGTGGTGGATCGATTTAAGATAAGGATCTAAAAATAAGTTGCTCTTGATACCAATTGATGCAGCGGAAGCTAAAATAAACTTAATCTAAGAATTAAAATTGCAAGGAATTGAAATAACGGAAAAGAATTGCAATAAGTAAAAGCTGAAATTTAAATAACTTGAAAGTAAATTGCAGAAATTAAAGAACTTGAAGTAAAAACTAAATTGAAAGACAATAAACTAAATAATAAACTCTTCAATCATCAATCTTGGCTAAGAAATTCGTTTTTGGAGCTCACACAACTAGGAAACCTACTAGAACTTGAATTACTTGTTCCCTAATGTATGTATTACCTTTTGGCAACTTCCTAAGCCTATTAGAACTCAAAATAAGACTTCTAGACACTTCTAAAGACACACTAAGTAATAAAAACGAAAATAACAATTTAGAAATACTATTTAGGCTTCTAAATAAATCATAAACCCAAATAGGAAACCAATTGGTGTATGTGTTCTGTCCTACATCACTTACCATAAATAACGAACGAATGGATATATCAACAATCCCAAGCATTAATTTGTGTCAGTTTTGTAGTATGGCGAGACATGTCACTCCTGTTTGCCGAAGTGTAGGCAAATTGGATGCATCGGATTAACAAGAGTCGACCAGAAATTCAAGTACAACAAAAAGGAAAATAGGTATGTAATATGCACTATAGAGACTTGCAGCTACAAAAGATACGTGGATGACGATGAAGCAAAAACAATGAAAAGGTGAATTCTATGACTTAAAAAACTGCAAATATAACATTAGTTCAAAGGGAGGAGAAAATGTTTCAAGCATACATGAATAGCCAAAATACATAATGTCAAATCAAAGAGGAAACATACATCAACACAGAGAAGATACAAGAATGGAAGACATTGATGAAGATCCAAACTACATCAACATAAACATAGACAACAACAAAACCATTGATCTAACATCTGGATACAAATCAGTAGAGTACATCTACAAATACATATATCAAAAAAATAGAAGCTTAGAATATACTTCTACAACGAAAAAAAACAATACTGGTATGGAGCATATGGAAGTTCAAACAAAAACAATACTGGTATGGAGCATATGGAAGTTCAAACAAAAACTGGAAACAAGGATACTTGAAGAAAAAATACAACATGGAACAATGATAATTCTTATTGTAGAATTTATTTTAATATTTACTTTACTTAATGCCATAGTACAAGCTCAATAGAAGTAAATTTAGTCTTGATATTTTTTTTCATGTCAACTATTGTGATTGAAACCAAATGCAACCTTTATTCCTGTTTAAATTTTGTTGCTCTCTACTCATGTAGGCCATCTCAGCCCACTTTTATAAGTTTAGTAAAAAATAAGCCAAAGAGGGAGAAAATTATTTAAATATACATGTAGTTTACAGAATCATTAAAACTACAAAACTACACAATCCTAAGACCAGTATTCTACAGTGACAAATTCCATCCTTGAACACACAAATTGTGATAGAGAACATCCACCACGTGACATGCAAGTTGCATCAAATTGATATGCAAAAAGACCTTTGTTTCATGGAAATTATATACATTGAAAAATATTCTGAAAGATTCAAACACGTTTAGGAGAAGAGGACATCATTGTTCTAGATACACCAAAAAAATGTGATAAATTTATATATTAATTTTCATGTAGATTGAACGCGGCATAATTTGTATAACATAACATCATTTTTCTCTTTTTTTATTTTATTAATAAGGACATTCTTCAAAGATTATAGGTTTTTTGAAATAGCTCTATTCTGGCAAAGAGCAGATTGCAATCAAACTTCATAATGGGTAAGGAACTATAACCATAAGGAAACAACTACAAAAAAAAGCGTTACAAATCCTAAACACGAACCGGCCAAAAACATAACTTCAGCAGCAATCACTGATGTTGAGTTGTCATTTTATCATCAGATGCCTTGGGAGATTTTTCTGGAGTCTTCATAACGCCAGACTTTTTATCTTTGTACAGTGTAAAAGTTGTTCCCTACATAAATATCCTTGAACGTTACAGCAAATGTGGTGAGCCCGTCCTTGCCATTACCATTCATGCATGCATGCAAATGTTATGCCCCTCTTCTCCATATTAGTAAGCTTCATATCAAGGGAAAGATTTGCATCCATTAAATGTTGGAAGTTAGTCCTATCTCTCATCATAAGCCTGGCTTTCTCAACACCCATTGTAGCTACATTCACATCCAGGTTTTAGATCTGACAGCCAAAAAAAAAAAATAATAATAATAAACGAGTCACAATATTTTATGATCTGACAGCAGCAAATTCAAATCCATGTTTTTCTCACTGCCATGCGCTCGACAAAGTGATGTGTATTAGAAAGAACCCCAATGAAAAGTCGAATCCGATCGCTAGACAAAGTGATTTTTAGTTGAAAGAACCCCATGTTTTTTTATTACACGTATTTAATTTTGTAGCTATAAATATTTGGAACACAACATTTGCAGAGATGAGAGAATGTATTATCTAAGACATGAACTGATTAACTATTTTGCCTTGAATTTCAAATTTACTATAGTACTATTTAATTGAATTTAGTAAATGTATATGATCATCATAAATGTATAAAGTTTAAAATTTCAGTATCACAGTGGTCAAGGGCAATTTTGAATTACAACAATATGATGATTGACAAAACTAATTTTTTTTTCAAACTTTCACAATAGTACAGATACTCAATGGTACACAACTGCATTGATAAGACACAGTCATGGACATACAAATAAAAAATTTAACCAACAAAGATGAGGATGTAAATACCTTTACACTAGATTCATAGGACAAAGCTGCCGATTTATTAAAATTAATGACAAAGTATGGTTCAAGAATGTTGCACACATTTAAAACGTGAGTGGATTAGACTACTTCGGTAACACCAGTTTGATACATGCTCAGAGCATTCTACACATCTTGACCAAAAAATTTATCTTCATGGATGCTATACATACATAAAATGTTGATGGAAGACTACTAAGTGAGCTATAACACACACTATATCTAAGTGAAAACTAAATCCCACTTGGACACAATGACCACCCTGAGGCATTTGATGCCTTGAAGATAAAAATTCTTAAGAATGGGAGATCGACTATGTCCTAAATGACATCTAAATAGTTTCAAAATTAAGTTTATTAGAAACATGACTTATAATCAAACAAAGGGTGGACACAAGGTCACAACTCACAAGTGCCTATTCCATAAGAAACTAATAAAGCAACAACATGAGCACACAACTAAACAAAAAAAAATTACCGTTCATCGTTAAGATATTTGCTACTCTGTTTTCATCAATAATGATAGTATAGAAGAAGGGAACCATCACTAATGCTCAACAATCCTCATCTCTATCATTACAAATAAACAACCATAAAGAAGATTTGTTATTACAAATCACAAGACATAAAGAAGACCTATTATTCTTGATTACTTCAGAATTGAACTTCAACATAAATAGAATTTGTAGAAGATAATCATGATCATGAGTTTTATGTAGATGAATCCAAACTGGACAAGACCACTATAACAAATAATTAGGTAAACAAGATCCTGCTAAATCAATATAAAATGAAGGTGACCATGTCAGCGAATAATAAGAAAAGGATCTTATCAGTGATAAAAGAGAGGAGTGATTGTAAATTCATAAGAAAATGATTCAAGTGATTATCAAACAGGCACGAAGAGAAAAGAGAAGAAAAATAGACACACGAAAAAGAGAGAGAGTCAGAGAGAGTGAAAAATGAGACCTATTTCCTTTTTTTTTTTTTTTTCTTCTTTCAATCTTAATCTAACCGGACCAACCTAAATCTAACAGGTCCATGTTAATTTAGCCCAATCCAAGTCCACCATTTTCTTCTTTGTTTGGAAAATGTGATGACTTCTTTGTTTGGAAAATGTGATGACTATATACAGTGTAATAGCAGTTTTAGATTCAAAACAAAACGGGCAAGAAAAAAATCTACCGTCCATATTTGAAGCCCAATAATACTTTATTTCTTTGAGTCCAAACCAGAAAACACATAAAAAAAATTTAAATAAATTCAAACTAAAACGATGAGGACACCTTACTCGCTGTTAGTACTCCCTCTCAGCTTAACTCAATCTACTCTGAGTAAAAGTGACAGACTATGTTCAATCCATACACATATCAAATATTCAAAGTCTAGAATAAAGAGAAGGATTTCTAATTCCTAAAAAGAAATAAATAAATTTAGAAAGAAAGTACAATAATTATTCGTATTATTTAGTTGGTTTTTAAATTTTTACTTTAACTGCCAATGCTTTTGTACAGTAATTTCAAAAAATACAATTTGTAATTTGTATACCATCAATGCAATTTGTAAAAAAAATGCAATTTAAAAACAATAATAATTCAGTTGGTTTACAAAATTTTTTCTTTAATTGCCAATGCTCAAAAATATAATTAAAGAGAAATTATGATAATTTTATGTTCGTCTGAGATTTAGTGCGTGAATAGAAATTTAAATATATAATTTCCTTGACATTTTTAACAATGTTAAAAAATTCAGTATACTGTAGGGTATAAACTAACGTGGCGAAGCCACGGGTACAACTAGTATATATATATATATATATATATATATATATATATATATATATATATCCCAAAAACATATGTCTACAGTAGATTCTCTGATCAACTTTCATAAAATATAAAGTAAGCAACAGTTTGTATTTCAATCATGCAAATTAAATAAGAATTAATATAAAATAGATATTCTAATCAACCTCACCTAAACCAGATGCATTCAACTATATATTTTCATATTAGCCATGCTATTACTGTATGAAAACACCTCTAGTCATTAAACCCCAAAAAAAAAAAAAGTTTTATAAAAACTAAGGCCCACTCACCTGCTACTGACCCTTTACTTCTTCTCCTTCTTAATCTTCTGCAACACCACACACCTTTCACTCATCTGCAACTTCTAATCACAGCTGCCACACAAATCCTCTTTTTTTTTTTTTTTTTTTTTTTTTTTCGCAATTTAAACCCTCATATCCTCTCTTTCCACTTCTAAACTCGGATCGCAGCGCCGCCCTCTCTCACTTTTCTCTCTGGCAAACATCTCTTTTTCTTTCTTATTGTGCAAAACAAAACCCTCGATAGTTGCTACCAATCTTTATATAATAGTGATTAAGTCGCTGATCTAACGGTTCATACTTAGCCGAATTTGATCGTGTTGCCGTAATGATAGAAGAATAACTCTGATCGTGGGCTGTTTTCTCCAGATCTTTGGTTAAATAAATCCTTAGTCCCTCTAGTCTCTATTAATTGAATATAAACCCAAAGCCCAAGGACTTGCATTAAATTATAAATAAATTCCAAATTTACTTTAAAAATGAAGATAAGAAGAGGGGGTTTACATTCATACACACCTCAAGAGAAATCTCGGCCTCGAGATTTGGAAGAAAGATCAATTGAACAACTCTGGGTGCTTAGCTCGCACCTTGTCCTCCAGCTCCCATGTGACATCGCTCGGATCATCACTCCACTGCACTTTTACCAGCTTCAATGTCTTTCGCCTTAGTCGTTTCTCATCCTTATCAATGATAGTAATTGGCCTCACTCTGTAGGTAACATCTTCATTAATTTCTAACTGCTCTGGAGCATAAATATCTAACTGGGCGTAGTCTACTCCTTCATCCTCTTCATCCTTATCATCACCTTTCCACTTTCTCAACATGGAGACATGAAATACATTATGTATCTTCTCCAAGATAGGTGGCAATGCCAGCCTGTAAGCCAACGGTCCAACTCTCTCAGTGATCTCATACGGGATGAGCGAGGACGAAATCTCGGGGCGTTACAGTTGGTATCAGAGCCGACGATGGGTCGCCTGTTGCAGGTGGGAAAGTACGCTGGAAAGGCCCAGGGAGCGCCAGGTACTTGTCTCACTTGGCAGGGAACGTCGGAGATTTTGGGACTGTACTGAGCGTACTGCAGAGCCGAGGACCGAGGACGGCTCTATTTCTAAGGTGGTGAGATTGTAACACCCATGAGTTGGTGTTAGTCCCACATTGCCAAGGAAGTGGTTGTATTGGTAGTATATAGAGCTTAACCATACTCTAACTAATGTCAAGGCCTTTTGGGGTAAACCACATGGGTGGGCCCTGATCCAAAACCCTCTACTGCTGGATATCCGCAGTGACTAAAGGGGGACAATATTGACATTAGCGAGCGGTATACAGTGAGACTGGACCTGATCGGGATCAGGCTGCCTACGTATCCAAGATGATGAACTTCGAATCAAGTTTCTGCTTCCACTAAGCTCTAATGGAAATGCTCAGTGAAAGACTCGTAGTTCAGGAGGTTTAGAACTCCTGTATTTCTAGAAGGCCGGAAGAGGCTGGCTAAACCACCCCTCCGGTTTCCATGGAGATAGCTTGCATGATGCCGAGCGGTTATCCCCTTTGTTTGAATCCCCTTTGACCAGGCTGACTGCCACATGGCATCCTCTGATAGGTCCTAGTTCAACCTGGGTTTCCTTTATCTTCTCCAGCGGGCTAGAACCATGGGTTCTATTGGATTGACCAAGCCTGAAAGAAATGACTTGGGCTTGACTCCTCTGACCGGAGACCCAATCTCCACTGCATACTCCCTGGCCAGGTCCTCTGGATTTCTGTTCTAAGCCTTTGGATGATCCCCTGTCGCTGCTGGACCTTACTGAGCCGGACCTGGCCTACTTGATTGAGGTGGGCCTGGTCGATGTATGGAAGCCCACGGTTTGACTTCTTATACAGTAACCGGGGCTCCACCCATTAATAGTGGACTATCCGGTGAGTTAAGGTCCATAGAGCGTATGTGGATCCCTTGAAACCGGGTTGGGCCCTACCCGATAGCCCAGACTTGGCTGGCTACTGCTTAGGTGCTCCCGGTTTAGCTTCTTATACAGCCACCGGTGACACCTGTCGGGTATTTTACCTAGGGTACACACAGGGGTATACAATGAGACTCGACCTGATGGGGATCAGGCTGCCTACGTATCCAAGGTGATGAGCTTGGAATCAAGTCTCTGCTTCCACTAAGCTCTAATGGAGTTGCTCAGTGAAAGTCTCGTAGTTTAGGAGGTTGAGAACTCCTGCATTTATAGTAGACCGGAGGAGGCTGGCTCAACCACTCCTCCGGTTTTGACTCCATGAACTCAGGTAGTACAAACTGTGAAGATGCCCCCGCAGAGATAGGGTGCATGCTACTTGGCGGTTATCCCTCGGTTTGAATCCCTTTTGACCAGGACGACTGCCATGTGGCATTCTCTGATAGGCTCTGGTTCAACCTGGGTCTTCCTTTATCTTCTCCAGCGGACTAGAACAGTGGATTCTGTTGGCCTGGAATCTTGCTGGACTTATCGAGTTAGTTGGGACTTGGATTTGACCAAGTTTAAAAGCAAATACTTGGGCTAGATTCCTCGGACCGAGGGCCCAATCTGCATTGCATACTCCCTGGCCAGGTCCTTTGGGCTTCTATGATAAACATTTGGATGAGCGTTCATCGCTGATGGACTTCAATGGGCCGAACATGGCCTACTTGATTGAGGTGGGCCTGGCTGATGTATGGGAGCCCACGGTTCAACTTCTTATACAGTAACCGGGGCTCCACCCACTGGTAGTGGACCACCCGGCAGATCAAGATCCACAGAGTGTATGTGGACTTCTTGAGACCGGGTTGGGCTCTACCCGATAGCCTATATCTAGCTGGCTAATGCTTAGGTGCTCCCGGCTTGGCTTCTTATACAACCACCGATGACACCTGTCGGGTATTTTACCTAGGGTACACACATCGCCCCCTCTTTGTCAAGTAGCAGAAAATCTGCTTGGGAAAAATCTTTGAAATATCTTCCCCGGCTGTTGAATTCGGAGGATCTTCCTTAGTAGGACTCCTTGACGACGATTCTAAATCCCTTAGATCAAGGAATAGGGTTTGCTTCTTCCTCATTTAAATAATGAGCCAGAGGCCTGGAAGGATATCCACTTCCTCTCCTCCGGTCTTTATTGCTGTTGTGTTGCTTATGCTGAAGAATGGCTAACGGCCAGAGCACCATCAAGAAGTACACCGTAGATATGCGGGAGAAGATTACTCTGGAAGTCGAGGACCGGGAGCGCCGTATGGAGTTGATGACGAATGCATGCCTAGAAGACATCCGTCATGTACGCTTGAGCCTGTTTGTCTTGAATGGACAGCTTGCTGCTAAGAGCCGAAAGCTTGAAGCTGCCACTCAATAGATCCGGGTTCTTCAGAGTGAACTTGCCACCGCATATGTTCTATTGGAGAAGTTGGGGTATCATACGGCGCTTGATTAACACGAATTAATGAAATTTTTCTTTATTCCACCTGTGTCTTTTTCCAAATGCTAAATCACCAACTCGTCAGTCTTTCGAGGACAAGGGTGTCCTTGTGAGTGGCACCAGTCCCTTGTAAAGCGTCACCTGTTTAGAGTGGCTTGTGACTCCCTTTCTTCTGAACGAAGGAGTCTCCCAAAAATCCAGCTTCCCTTCTTCTTGCGGCTTTAACAATGGCGGATTCTAAACCACCCTCTAGTGCAGTAAGTGACAATCGGTCCGAGATCATTCGAAAATTGTCTCGTCAGGTGGCTGACCTTAGGAGAAGGATTGGCGAGCTTCAGAAGGGGCAACGCCTTCATGAAGATATGTACGATACCCGAATGGCGGTGATGAAGGAGACTGTGAAATACTACCAGAATAAGCTGGAAGAGAAGGTGGTCGAGCTGGCAAAGGCCAAGGAGCGAGAAGATTTCGTTGTTGCTTCATCTTGGAAGGTCAGGTATGCTGCTGCCAAGATCAAGTATGGCCTTCCTGACTCACCGGAGGGGTCCAGTCTCGATCCCTCGTCTCCCCCACTGATGTAATCTTATTCTGGTCGCACTATGTAGGGGATTTGGTGCACTTCGTATCATGTTTTTTTGTAATAAAATCTCATTTCCTCTTATTGCTATCTTGACCTCCGGTCGATAACTCCGGTCAATTTATTCTTAGCTATAATGAGTAAAGAAACATGTATTGGTCAACCAACCTTTGACCGTGATGACGTGGACCGGAAGTCCACATGTCGCTAACCTGGTGATAGTTGGTAATTTGTGTCACCTATTAATCAAAAGATAGATTTGCATTGAAGTTCCTTCTTATGCCTGTATAAATTGGTTATCAAAGTAGACAAGTAACAAGCAAGGGTCGTACCCACCTCAGAGGGGGAGATCTTAGCTCAAACACAATGCAAAACAATTGTTCAGAAACACCAAGGGAATCAATAATAAGAATTGAGATTGATTCTACTTCCTACAGGCAATAATAACAAACTGTAAATAACCTAACGTATATAAGAAGATGGTAGAGATGAAAAGAAGATCTTATGATGACATAGGGGGAAGAATTGGTATCAACAAACTAAATCATGCAAACATAACATGTTATTCTTTCATGTTCAATCTATAACAATTAATTAGTCACCTCTCACCTATTCTAATTAATCATTAATACCTACAATAATCAAGTAGTCACCTCTCAGTTATTCCACTCAATTAAAACGGGATTCTCTTATGCATGTTATTGAATATGTCTTATTAATCAAACCGTCACCTCTCAGCTATTCAATTTAATTAACTCAACATATTAATTCACAACTAAACCATCACCTCTCAACTATTTGATTTAATTATAAAAGGGTTCCAATAAAAGATATAAACTGCAGATATGTAATAATCACCTCTCAGCTATTTTACCACATAACTACAATCAATATAAACAGAACCATTAAAGCTAGGTCTCCCTAAACCCTAGCTCATACTTACCAGAACAAACATGGTGCTTTTGCATCATCTAGAGTGCTTCCACCATCCCCCTAAGGAGATTTAGCTACTCATCATTGATGATAACACCATGGAATAAATAAATAAATAAATAACAAAACATCATAATGGAAAATAATGGATTTGATATTGAATACTGAGTTTGATACAAAAGAAGAAGAAGATGAACTTTTCTCTTCAATCTTCAATTCATAAAAAGCTACTTAAACCTTAATTACTACTACTTTTATATAGAAAATACAAAGTAGAATACTTGCATCCAAAGACTTCCAATATAGGTCAAATTCGTGGCTGCTGCTGTTGGTCTTCTAGAGAGATTAGTCCTTTTGTAAAACCTAATTATCTTGGGCTTAAGTTGTATCTTGGACCAAGACCTTCAGTTTGATAGCTCATGGGCCCAAATCAGACTTCTGGATCTTCTTGTGGAACCTTTTTAAGTTTGGACTTAAATAAGGCCCAAAATAGAAATTCTGACTTGTGGGCTCAATAGGACCCGGTTTAGGCTGAGAATTGGACCGCTTTGACATAAAGTCAAGTCAACAGAGCTTACTGTGGGGTGCCCTCAACAGATCTTATGGGTGCAAATATCGATTCTCCTTCCTATGTGCAAATAACATATTTTTGTTTGCTTTTCTTGACTTTTCGCGGGCTTTTACAGAATATTTGCATTTCGGCTCATGAAACCTACACAAAAGACAAGAAAGCACTAATGAATAGATATAATACAATAATAAAAGCTAAGTGCTATACAAACAAGGGGTTATTCGAGGGATAAATATACACTTTTGATGACTGATCAAATACCCCCAAACAGCACTTTGTTTGTCCTCAAGCAAAGATGAGAAGAAAGAATTAAGGACTCAAAAGAGAAGTAAAACTAAGGTGATTGCATTAACCATATGCATCAAGGCTTTTAACCACAAGGATTTCCCAGGTGGAGGAGTTATAGTCTCCTGAGGCTATTCCAAAGAAGATACCCACAAACTTACTACAATGACTAATCCAAAGAACATGATTTTCTACCATTTACCTCAGAAATTGTCATATCAAGGATAAGGATAAGTATTACAAAACCGTTCATATGAGATAGCATTCTATAAATGCATGAATAAGATATGAAATATAAACCAAGCATAACGGTCTCAAATGCATCAAGTACATGCATGTACCCATACTAGCACGGGTCTCAAGTTACGTTTGGAAAGGTCGCTTTGACTTCTGCCTCACAGTCATACACTCAGAAATAAAGTCACTCAGAGATGGTGTTTATCATTTTACCTCTATTTGAGGAAGGAAGATGGACAATCATCGCACATATATCAATAAGAACGGACTGGTGTAATGGAATGAACTTAGTCTCAAAGAATGGAAAAATTAGCCCTGTTTGAGATGTCGGGTTTTTCACCTTAACACCTTATCACTTACTCGCCACATCCTACCATATCAGCTTAGATCTACAAAAGACAGTAATGGGTTGTAACTTGGCTTAGGACAGGGCTAGAAATGGAAAAGGTTTTTGTGAAATATTTGTTGGAACATTTGGGCCTTCAATACTTGTGATTTGTAATAACAACACATGGAGAAATTTTTGGAATTTTTCTTTTGGGAAGAAGTGTTTCTCATCTTTTTGGGGGAAGCTTTAGCCAATATTTGGGAATTTTCTTTTGTTTTGGATTTGAAATGGTTTTGGAAGATTCAGGCTTTTTCTGGAATTTCTTCAAATTTTTGGATTTTCAATATTTGGTTTATCTCACTAGTTTGGAGATTTTTTTGTATCTTACCTTTCTTCTTGTAACCACATAAATAATCATCCTCATGTTCCAAAAACAAAGGGTAAAAGGACTTAAAAATTCTAAGGGTAATTACTCCCACAATGGAATTGGGTAAGCATAATGAGCTCAAGAAAAGGACTTAAGTAACAAGAAAGGCTCAGAATGGTCAACCTAAGGGGTAACACATCATCAGGGTAGGCTAAGGTAAACATGGCTTAACTAAATGTCTTTGTATCATTTCTAAGTACTGATATGGTGATCACATCTTGAATAACCTACAAGACCCAAGTTTATATTACACCCACTTAATGTCATCTCAAGGCTAACTATAAAAATGAATATGAGACTAAAACCAGACAAAACTGAGAGGTTGAGTCTTTTGACTCCAGATGTACGTAATAACACTCCAAGAAAAGGACGGGACTCAAAAGCTCACTGGGTTAAGTCTCTACACTTATTCCTCAAGTTTCTCAAGGTGTAATTGTATTTGCAGATGTAATCTGTAATAAATGCAAATGAATGACATGCTTATGCTCATGCAAATGTAATATAAGACTCAACTACTTGGTGAAGCGATAAATGTCCTTAAACTTGAAAAGAATAGAATTCAACCATTACAGTCATCATCGATGGTGTACTTATCCTAACTTTTTGGAAAAGTCTTTGTAACAAAGATTTTTTTTGGTTTTTCAAAATTTTTGAATTTTTATACAAGTATGGAAAAAGAAGTTTAAAAATCTTTTGCAAAAAGGATTGTAATACTTCCCTACCCCCAAACAAAGAGATTGCCTTGTCCTCAAGGCTCATACTAAGCAAAGGAATGAGAGATAGAAAGATATTACCATGAATGTACTAAAAATTCAAACCGCTTTTATAAATTCCTGCCAAACAAAATTATCTCCACATACATAGAGATTACAAGGAATTCCATACTAAGATACAACTGAAATAAAGGACTGACTCAACATAAAGGGAAATCCTATTTTAAAACAATGCATTTTGTAACCGCAATAATTATCAACCGAGAAAGAGAGAGTGAGTGGGCCGGCCGCGCCCACCCCCAAACAGAATTGAACACAGATGGTAGAACAGGTGGTTTAACAGCCAAAATGCAACTAAACCCGGCAACAAAAAGAAGCAATAAAGCACGATGGGGCTTAGAAGATACACAGGGTTGCCTCCCAGTAGCGCTAAGTTTAACGTCTTCAGCCAGACAAGAGGACAAACATGACTCACTCCCTAGATAAACGCTACTCAAAACAAAGATACAGGAGAGATAAAACGCAAGAGTGGAATGCGCGAGATCCTGATGTCTAAGATACAACAAAGAGTCTTTTAAAGTCAGATACTCGAGACTTAGAAGAAGATGGGAAATAACTTCCCCACCCCCAAACAGAGCGAGAAACAGGTTTGTTTGGTGGTGACGCTCAAGAGAAAAGCGTGCACTGGATCAATTATACTCAGCCAGTAAGAGTTTGTGGACTAACGGTCTCGGCACTTTCAACCACACCTCTCAAAAGAGACAAAAGGAAAGGAACACAGAGAGGGTCCGGATACCAGCAAGTCAAAGGTCAGTCTAAATAGGTAGGATCCTGTAAGAAAGTTTCAGGAGGCCTTAACTCATGAAAATGCTTAAGAAATTGACCATTGACTGAAAATTCAGAACCGTCTACAGGATTAACACATGTAATAGCACCATAAGGAGTTACTGCAGACACATCAAAGGGGCCTGACCAACGAGACATAAGTTTACCAGAAAATAAATATATACGAGGATTATAAAGCAAAACTTTGTCTCCAATTTGAAAATAAAGCTGATTTTTCTGTTCGGTAGTAAGAGATGAAGAGATGATAACAGAATGACTACCGTTCGAATCTAATTGGGAACATTTCAGCTCGGGAGGAAGAGGATCAGGAAATGGAGGGATGGTCTCGACTTGGAACTCAGAATCAATGCAACAAACTGAATCAAGGGCCTCAGGGTCTTTGGGGTCAAAGATAGCACAAAATCAAGAAGAGTCTTGGTTTGGGCAATAGATTGGTCGATGTTGAAGTTAGCGTTATGCATGGTAGGGCAATTAACAACTGGATCTTTAGGGTAACAACTAGGTACCATCTCATAGGGTAGAGAATCGAGAAGGCACACATATTTAAATAAAGAAAGATCAGGGGGTTGTTGGCCAAGATTAAAGATATTAACTTCAACGGTCATAGATCCAAAAGTGAGAACCATAGAACCATTCCGGCAGTTTATGAGAGCATTAGAGGTGGCCAAAAATGGACGACCAAGGATGATGGGAACCGAGTCATCGACAGTAGGTTTAGTGTCCAACACCACAAAAACAATAGGATAGTAAAAGTCGGACACTTTGACTAATGGATTCTCAACTATTCCTCTAGGTGCTTTCAATGATCTGTCGGCCAATTGTAAAGACATGGTCGTGGGTTTCATGTATGTTAGACCTAGGCTGAGGTACAAGGAATAAGGCAAGAGATTAACACTCGCTCCTAATTCTAACAAAGCTCTACCGATGAACTTATCACCAAGCTTGCAGGGTATGGTCGGTTTTCCAGGGTCTTTATATTTTATCATGCCGTTATGTTGGACAAGAGAAGAGAATTCTTCTGCCACAAAAGCGTTTTTAGGCACATTTGTTTTTCTCTTGGCGGTGCACCTTAGCATAGGAAGGTATCTTCTTAATAGCTTTGAGGAAAGGTATATTAATATTTATATGTTTAAACACATCAACTACCTCCTCAGTTTATACTTCCTGTAGAGACCTTGTGAGTCTCTGGGGTAAGGCACGGGCGGGTCGTAAGGCAGTGGAGTATCCACAATCTTACGGGCATGCTTCTTTGGCTTAGAGGTGGTCGCCTCATCAGCCGGAGCTTTACGCGGGGCAACATGTGTACTAGTAACTAGGGTCACATTGATAGGACTTGGTTTATAATTAATTTGATTTTCAACCTGTTTGCCTGACCTAAGTGTGGTGACTGAATTAACTTCAACAAGCAGTGCAGATGTAGACGGAGTCTCCGTCACCAAGGCAACTTCTTTGCCCTTGGGGTTCGGGATGGACTGTCCCTGAAATTTGCCCTTTTCATCAAGTTTCTGTTCAATCCTCTGGATTGATTGTGCATTTGACTCAATGGACGCTTGCGTATGTTGAATGCAACGTGCAAGTACATCCTCAAGGGAGGTCTTAGGAGGGGCAGATTGATTGGTTGGCACCCGGTCCCTGGAATTACTCATGTGATGAACATTGTTCGAAAAAGGGGGGACCGTTACCCTGTTCTGATTTTCATTATAAAAATCATACGTGGCATTGTTACGTAGCCCATAAGAGTTATTAAAACAAGGTGGAGCCGCATAATGATTATTTGAGTAAGACAGATTAAACGGTCCATGTATGGGTACGTTGCATTACCTTAGTAAAGTTGGTTTGCCCGGCGTAGTTGAACGCACGGGCTCCCTCAGTTTCTGGTGAATTATAAAGGAGAGGGCACACATAGGCAGTATGGGTCTGGTCATGACAAGCATCATATTGGAGAGTGGAGGCACTCATAACAGGTGATGTGGGCTTTAAGGACACCTCAAGTGCTTCAACCTTTTTTACTAAACCATGAAGCAAAGTTTTTACCTCATATATGCCTCTAGGTTTATCATATCAGTCCAGGGTAGTGTTTCTCAGGGTTGGTCCAGGTAAGTCCCATTGTTGGCTATTATTAGCTAATTTTTAAAGGAAAGCAATAGCCTTGGCGGTGGACATATCAAGAAAGTCGCCACCGCTCATGCATTCTACACGGTTCCTAGTTTCATAATTAAGGCCCCTATACATGATCCCGACTTTTTCTGTGTCACCAATTCTGTGGTGTGCACTGAAGAAATAGGTCTTGATACCTCTCCCATGCATCAAAGAAAACCTCACCTTCTTTCTGCCGGAAACTTCTTATGGCATCAACTATGTCATTAGTTTTGATAATACGAAAGAATTTGGTCAAAAACTTTTTACTTAGTTGAGCCCAGGTGGCAATAGAATTGGAAAGAAGGCCATGTAACTAGTGAGATGCTCTATCCTCAAGAGAAAGGGGGAACAATCTCAAGCTAACTTCCTCCTCAGACAAATGTTTCCCCTTGAAAGTATTAAGAACGGTCAGAAACTTGTTGAGGTGCTGATATGGATCTTCCCGTCGAAGTCCATGGAACTTAGGCAACATGAGCACAATCTGAGGGTGAATGCCATAGCTATCTGCAGTTGTCTTGTGCAAGACAATGCAGGTAGGTAGCCCAATGGCCAAAGGTGAAAAGTAATCCTGAAGGGTAGCTTCTTGAGCCATAGGTGCAGGAGTTAACTAGAGGAATCTATACAGTTGGTGTCATTTCAAATGTGGTTTTCTTTTCACACTATCGAAATGCGAGTTTCAGTGAGCCCACATTTCGATCAGAGAGAGCCTTGGGTCGTATTACCGGAAAGGAAAGTGGTTCGGAGAGGCCCCCTCTTCATAAGCCAAAGGCCTAAGACTAGTACTTACTTATAGTATAGTAATAAGTAAGAAATACGACCCGGCGATCCTAATTGGTTTTGCTAAGGTGAAGTTGATCAGTCGTTTAACTCTTCTTCAGAAGGTATGGAGGTTGAGTCGTTAAACTATTCCTCGGGAGGAGTACTGAGGTCTGTGATTGTGCTCTTTGTGTAGATTGGAATAGGTTTCGACAAGATTTTACCTGATCTAATATGCATGCAATATGCGCATTACATATGCCACGGAAGTCCTAACCATTCAAAAGCATCTAACAAGGGGTTCAATAACTAACTTAATTTTGTGTTCACACAAGTCAATGAGCTCTTTCCAAGCTTCCCTTGTGAATTCTCCCTATATTTTGAGAGTCAAGCAGCGAATAACCAGTGTGGGAGGTTTTCCGTGCATAAGCAACGGTCCTTAATTAAGAAACCACAGTGATTCTACAGACGTGATCTGGAGGGGTTCTAGACCCAATTCCTAACTTGTGCTCCAATCAAAGAATGATTCACGCAGTACTAGTTGAAATATTTGCTCAAGTTTTCAAATGAACATCGTGATAGCATGGCTTTAGTTGATTCAATTTTAAGGCTTAGGATATTGCAATCAATTGGTATTAAGTTTCACTTTTAGGCCAGGTCCGCCTTGCAGTCCCGGTTTAACAAGTAAAAACAAAAATTGAAATCAAACAACAATCAAGGTCATGCTAATCAATATAGAAACTCCTCTTACAGGGGATTCGAGGAGGCTTAGGAGAATGCTTACCTCCCACTTTGTGCTAAAATGTAAAAAATGCCAAACAAGCGCACAAAAGTGGGGAGAAGACGAGTTAAAGTCGACTAAGGGGAAATCGCTCATTGGGTTTCAATCGTCCTTAGGACTCGTTCCTTAGTAGACTCAAGGCTAGCTCCACAACCTTGCTCTACTATCTGCCGCGAACACACAATAAAATAAATCCTAACAACACCTACTTTAAAAATATTACAACCGCGACCCCTTCTTGGATCGAATAATTAAATATCTTACAACTCTCTATAAATGCTGAAAAAATTAAGGTATATAGTTCACCTCACAGTCTCTCAACAGGAAAAACATTAATGAAAAAGAAGCTCTGGAACGTCATGGAAAAATCACGCAAAATGAGGCAATTTCCTGTCTGGAACTTTCGAACCATTAACTTTCAGGAAAAATTCCTGAACGCGCGACTTTCTTAAAAATTTGATTTTGACTCCGTTCTTCGAGCTTTTTCCAATCCGTCTTCGGTGCAAGATCAAGAAGAGGACTAAGCAATAAGACACTTAAAAATAATACTCCCTCCGTCCCAAATTATAAGTATCTTTTAGAATATTCTACTTATTAAGGAAACATCATTTATTGTTTGTCTACTAACTCTATTTTCTAATTTACCCCTATTTAATACTAATTACAATGTCTAACTTGTTATTAGAATAATTACTTTAATCTCAAAGCAACGGTAGTATAGACAAATAAACCATTTAACTTAATTAATATGGTTTGAAAAGTCAAAAGCGACATATATTTTGGGACAATCTAAAATAGAATAAAGTACTTATAATTTGGGACAGAGAGAGTAATTAAAGAAAAAAAAATAGAAGGGTGGGAGGGATAGAAGTGGGATGATGTCCTGAAACTACTATTCTCGCTTGTGTTTGAATGAACTCCGTTCTTTAGAGCGGCAACAGCGCCATTTTGATAGTTGGTAATTTGTGTCACCTACTAGTTAAAAGATAGATTTGTATTGAAGTTCCTTCTTGTGCCTGTATAAATTGGTTATCAAAGTAAACAAGTAACAAGCAAGGGTCGTACCCACCTCAGAGGGGGAGATCTTAGCTCAAACACAATAGAAAACAATTGTTAAGAAACACCAAGGGAATCAATAATAAGAATTGAGATTGATTCTACTTCCTACAGGCAATAATAACAAACTGTAAATAACCTAACTTATATAAGAAGATGGTAGAGATGAAAAGAAGATCTTATGATGACATAGGGGGAAGAATTGGTATCAACAAATTAAATCATGCAAACATAACATGTTATTCTTTCATGTTCAATTTATAACAATTAATTAGTCACCTCTCAGCTATTCTAATTAATCATTAATACCTACAATAATCAAGTAGTCACCTCTCAGTTATTCCACTCAATTAAAACGGGATTCTCTTATGCATGCTATTGAATATGTCTTATTAATCAAACTGTCACCTCTCAGCTATTCAATTTAATTAACTCAACATATTAATTCACAACTAAACCATCACCTCTCAGCTATTTGATTAAATTATAAAGGGGTTCCAATAAAAGATATAAACTGCAGATATGTAATAATCACCTCTCAGCTATTTTACCACATAACTACAATCAATATAAACACAACCATTAAAGCTAGGTCTCCCTAAACCCTAACAATAGTATTTTAATAACATGGATAACAATAACATGCAAATAATCATACTTACCTCATACTGCAGATAAAAGTAAATAAGCATTAAGAACTTTGAATCACAATGAACATTAAGAACAAAAATGGTGTTTTTGCATGATCTAGAGTGCTTCCACCATCCCCTTAAAGAAGTTTAGCTACTCATCCTTAATGATGACACCATGGAATAAATAAATAAATATATAACAAAACATCATAATGGAAAAGAATGGATTTGATATTGGATATTGAGTTTGATACAAAAGAAGAAGAAGAAGATGAACTTTTCTCTTCAATCTTCAATTCATAAAAAGCTACCTAAACCTTAATTAATACTTCTCTTATATAGAAAATACAAAGTAGAATACTTGCATGCAAAGGCTTCCAAATTAGGTCAAATTCGTGGTTGCTGTTGTTGGTCTAATAGAGATAAGGCCCAAAATAGAAATTCTGACTTGTGGGCTTCAATAGGACCCGATTTGGGCTGAAAATTGGACCGCCCCACTTTGACATAAAGTCATGTCAACAGAGCTGATCGTGGGGTGCCCTCAGCAGATCTTGTTGGTGCAAATATCGATTCTTCTTCCCATGTGCAAATAACACTTTTTTGCTTGCTTTTCTTGACTTTTCAAGGGCTTTTACAGAATATTCGCATTTCGGCTCATGAAACCTACACAAAAGACAAGAAAGCACTAATGAATAAATATAATACAATAATATAAGTTAAGTGTTATACAAACAAGGTGTTATTCGGGGGATAAATATACACTTTTGAGGACTAATAACCTGGATCATGTGGGCCCCATCTATGCATGCTGAGTAGATCTCAACTGATTGTATGATTGTATTATGTGGACCCCACATCATCTTCTCTGAATCCTCTTTCGTTGACGGGAAGATATACAACTTACAACTTCCAATGAAAACTTGTGACTCCTCGCTGATCGAGTCATTAAACTTGATGATGTAATTATCTTGAATTAATGGAGAATCCATTAAAGAGACTTGGAAAACCATTAGCCGGTGGACCCTGAACTTTGCTTATAAAAGAAAGAATTCAGAGAAGGGAAGGATAACTCCCCTCCACTCTTTCTCTTTCTTCCTTCTTCATTTCGTCTTCTCAGTGTCGTCGGAACCCTAGGTTCTGATCTTTATCAATCCCGGTGAATTCGTGATCGATCTTCTTTCGAAAATGAGGAGGAACATTGTGTTAAGCTCTAGTAGTGACGAAGAACCTCCGATTTTGGTACCCTCGTCCTGCCGCTGAGGAAGGTGGACCGAGCGAAATCTCGGCTTCTAAACCAAATTCGCCTTCCGACGTGGAGGAGGTGGTTCCTCTGAGTGTTGTTGACCCCTCGACGGAAAGACCTGAAAGGAGGTGGCAGGCTTCCTCTAACCCTCCTAAAAATCCCGAGCTCGAGCGGCTGAGCGCGGCGGAAGTCCAGGAGCACCTTAGACTGAGGGGAGTCAGGTTCGGCTCCCATCCTTAAATTTCTGATGGTTGTTCCGGTAATCTGATCGCGGTGAGCCTTTATCAACTTTTATATGGCATGCAGCTCCCGCTGCCCTCTACAATCTTGTGGTTGCTATCGTGGTGGGGAATCCCACCGGGTCAGGTGCACGTGTCCTTCTGGATAATCGTGCACCGGATTGGGCTGATTGTCCATCACTTCAGGGTCCCCTTTGGCCCGGTCGAGATGTTCCTGCTGATGAAGCCGGTTACTCGAGAGGCTAAGGAGCGATGTTTCTACTTCATTTCCTGGCGCACTGCCCGTAGGCTGTCTGGGTTTCCCAATCACTACGGGAATCGGTTCAAGCCCTGCTACCGGGTGTCAGGGTGGTCGTCTGACCGTAGCATCCAGGTGTCGCGGGACTTCATAGGTAAGCACGTGTCCGACCTCACATTTATTCTTTTTGTCCTTATGCCTTGCGTGTTTTCTGAGTTCCGGCTCAAGAACCGTGCTTTTGTTTGTAGGGAAACGTCAGCTCCAGGTATCGCTGCCGGCGGTCATAGACTCTTCTGCGGCCGAAGGCAATATTGAGCGTTTCTTTGACCTACTTGTAGACTTGCAGGATTTGATGTTCCCGGATCAGATTGTAGTGCACCTCCACTTCCCAGCCCGACTTGCGGCCTTGCCGGTTCCCCCGCAAGTCGTGGAGGTCGACTCTAGCTCCAGTGAGGGTGTTGCCCCCGCAGAGGGTGCGGTTCCCAGTGCTGGGGAGGAGTCTCCGGTCGAGAGTGAAGGGGGGAGATGGACAACTGGCCCGACGAGGCGGTTCCAGTCGGGGGAAGATCTCCTCCTGACGAGCTCATGTCGGATGCTCCACCGGAAGTCATCCCAGTTGTCGGGGATGTTCAGGTATTTGACGCTAGCTTTGTTCGTAATTGAAACCCTCCCTTGGGTCGCCGGAGGAGACCACATGCTTTCTATGGGTCTTCTGACTGTTCCGGTGACCCAAGCCTGATGTCGAGGGACAGTGGACTTCTGCTTCCACGCTGGTCCGGTGAATCAGCTACTGAAGGATTCTTTCTTACTCCGGTGCAGGTACATGCTGAAGTGGACAACCTGGCCCAGCCGGAGATGGTGGGAGGTGTGTCCGAGGAGAACATGGTTGCCTCTGCTACCGAGGGAGGCGAACCAGCTGAGCTCTCGAGGGTCCACCAGATGAAGTGGACCCAGTGCTAAAGACGCTGGCGTTGAGGCCCTGGTGGAGGTAAGACCTTCCCAGCCTCCTACTGTTGAAGTTGTTTCTGTTCAGTCCCCTGCCCCGGATGATCCAAGGGGCAAGACTGTTGTAGATGAGTCCGCCAGGGGCTCGAAGAGAGTTGTTTTGGCCTACCCTACTGACAAAAGGGGTGGCTGTTCATTTGATAAGGGAGAATCCCATTCCTCGGGCGCTGAGAGGACCGGTGACGGGGACTACCCGGATTGGTAGTGGCTCCCGTGTCCCCGTCGAAGATGCCATGGCTGTCGAGGATATCCGGACTGAGGTGGAATTCATTGTGTCGGACACTGCTGATGATGAAGCTCCGGTTTATGGGTGGGGTGACCAAGTTCCATACACCGATCTGCCCACTGGTCCAACTGGACCCCGAACCGGGTGAGTATCAGCCCGAAGTTACTCCGGAGTTTCTACTGCCGGCATTCTCCATTCACCCTGCATTTCTGAATGGGGAACCAAAGTCGGTTCGGGACTCCGACATCATGAACATCCACACCGCGTTTGACTACATATTCCAAAATCTGCTTCCAGAAGACCAGGCGTACTACAGCCGTCTATCTCGCGACCGGGCAATGAGGGTAACGTCTCAGAACCTCATTGCGGTATGGTTTTCTGTCTTGAGTTATAACTTTAGCTTTGTAGATGTCTGTATAACTGTTTCTGACTCCTGCTCTTCTTGTCTGCCAGATGCAAGCTGCCATGGCCCGGGTCTTTGAGCTGAGTGTCAGACCCCGGCCTTCTACCTTGGAGCCTTCGAGCTGAGAACCGTCAGCTCGAGAAGGACCTGACGGCGGCGAACAACAACCGGTGGGCTCTGGAGGAGGACAAGGGGTTCATGGCAGCTGACTACCATAACATGGACTTTACCCTGACCGCTGCTCTTCAAAGAGAGGAGGATGTCAAGGCCTCTGTGGCAGAACTGGAGGCCACTTGCCAGAAGTTGACCAGGGAAAAGCTAGAGCTGGACCGGCGTCTCTCCCTCAAAGAAGTGGCGTATGACCGTGCCACTGAAGAGCTTCGGATGACGAAGGCTGCCTATCAGCAGGTCCTCGACCAGTTGGAAAAGGAGAAGGCGAAGAAGGGCGGTGATGGCTCCGGTCCTTCTTCTCAACCTTAGCTTGGTTAGGTTTTTTGTAATAGGCTCCTGTCCCAGTTGCCGGAGGACTCCCATTTGTGTATCACTTTACCTAAAAAGGAAATAAAAATTTTTATTGTGCAAAAATACCTTGCTAGATATCTTTACTTTCACTCCAGCATTTATTACAACTGTCTATCTCCCTCGCCCCCTTATCGTTTTAAGGAATTTTCCTTGGGACGATAACAGTTCTTTTTCTTGCTGACTTCATCAAGTTTGATGCATTATTTCCATGGTGATCCATGGTTTGTTTTCTCGAAAGGGATTTGACCCTCTCTTTCAAGACTTAACCCGGGGGCGGACTAGCTTGTCTAATAGCCCCGGTTTTTAAGAGTGGATAGCCTCGCTCTTAAAATTTACCAAAACCGGGCTCAGCGACCCAATCGAACTGGTACTAGAACTGGAATTTGTCCAAGCATTCTAGGCCTAGCCGCCCTGTAGAGGTTGGCTCAGGACTTGCTGGGTGGAGGTTGGTACTCTGTCACCCATTGTACTAAGACTGGAAGCTAGATCTAGCCATCTTAGGCCTAAAGGGAGCATAACTCTGCATTTAGGACTTGTCAGGATCGGAAACTAGGTCCGGGCATCCCGGGTTGGATGGGATTTTCGTTCCCTATCATCCTTGGTTACCAAGACCGGAAGCTAGTTTCGGGCGTCTTGGGCATAAAAGGAGCATACTCTGCATTTAGGGCTTGTTAGGATCGGAAACTAGGTCCGGGCATCCCGGGTTGGATGGGGTTTTCGTTCCCTGTCATCCTTGGTTACCAAGATCGGAAGCTAGGTTCGAACGTCTTGGGCCTAAAAGGAGCATAACTCTGCATTTAGGACTTAGATAGGATCGGAAACTAGGTCCAGGCATCTTGGACCTTAGTGGAGACATGATCTTGCACTAGGATTTTCAGAAGTAAAACAATACAAAATATTCAAATTCTTGCGGGAAAGAATCTTTATTGAAATCATCAAATGGAGTACATTACTTGTAGAATTTCTTGAGGTGGAAAGCGTTCTATGGTCTGGAAAAGAGGTCGTCGGTCAGAGTTCTGAGGAAGTATTAGCCCTTTGCAGTATGTCTATCTATGATGTAGGGTCCTTCCCAGTTTTCTCCGAGTTTTTTTGGCTGGTATATCTTCAGTCATGATCTTGACTTTCCTCATGACCCAGTAGCCTGAATTGAACTTTCTCTTTACATCTCGCTTGTCGTATCCTCTTTTTATAGTTTCCTGGTACAGGAGGAGATGTTGCAGGGCTTGTTCTCTCTTGTCATCAAGAACAACATTTTCTCTTGCTAGGATCCCTTGATTCTCCCCGGTAAGGACTACATCAGTACGAGTTGTCGGAGCTAGCAGTTCCGTAGGCATTACCGCTTCTACTCCGAAGGTAAGCTGAAAGGGTGTCATACCGATGGACATTCTTGGAGTGGTCCGGTATGCCCAGTTGCCTTTTGTTTTATCCAATCGCTCTTGAGTGTATCCAAGATGACCCGGTTGGATGCTTCTGCTTGCCCATTTCCCTGAGGGTAGTACGGGACTGAGAAGTTGTGTTTGATCTCCAAGGACTTGCAGAACAGCCAGATATTGTCGCAGTCGAACTGCTTTCCACTATCTGACACCAGCTCTTGTGGAATTCCAAACATGCAGCTTACCTTTCCATAGGAATCTTCTGACATCAGAGGCGCATACTTGTACCAATGCTACGGGTTCAACCCATTTGGTGAAATAATCTGTAGCGACAAGTAAGAACCTGACTGAGTGTGGAGCTTTCGGGAGCGGTCCCACAATGTCTAGTCCCCACTTGGCGAAAGGTCATGCGCTCATGATGGGGTGTAGTTCGTTTGTCAGGGCATGACCGACCGGGGCATGCTTCTGACAAGGGAGGCATGCCTGGGTGAACTTCTTGGCGTCTGTCATCATGTGCAGCAACCAGTATCCTTGGATCATTGTCTTCTGTGCTAGATTCCTGCTCCCAAAGCCATGTCTCTTCATGTATAGCCTGTGTGACTCCCGGTGTAGGATGACAGTGAACTTCCACGCATCCCTCCTAACTTTGGTTGAAAGCTTTGCATCTTTGGGGAGTAGATGGTGGATAAGGAAGTTAATGTATGGCTTCCTCCAGTCGTGGTCGTTGTTGGACTGTAGTTCGGCGTCGATTTTGTCTACTTCGGAATTCAAGTTGTCTGGAATGTCTTCAATTGGTTCCTCTGATGGGACTCCAAATCGATGTGAACATGCAAGAGTGGTGGTTCAGACGGGTCCGGTTCGTCTGGATCATTGTCTTTTGTGCTAGATTTCTGCTCCCAGAATGGTTGCCGTAGATCCCAGCATGGATTTCCGTTAGTATAACCAGGCCTTGTTCTGGAGTAAAACATCTGAACAAGACCCCAGAGCCATGTCTCTTCATGTATAGCCTGTGTGACTCCCCGTGTAGGATGACAGTGAACTTCCAAGCATCCCTCCTAACTTTGGCTGAAAGCTTTGGATCTTCGAGGAGTAGATGGTGGATAAGGAAGTTAATATATGGCTTCCTCCACTCATGGTCGTTGTTGGACTGTAGTTCGGCGTCGATTCTGTCTACTTCGGAATTCAAGTTGTTTGGAATATCTTCAATTGGTTCCTTTGACGGGAGCTGCAAATCGATGTGAACATGCGAGAGCGGTGGTTCAGACTGGTCTGGTTTCGTCGAAGGTGGCATTTCTTCTATCCGGCCTTTGGTGAGGCAAAGATTCCAGTCTTCAAGTTGTCATTCTGGTGGGTCATGTGTTTGACCCTGAGAGGGAGGATTTGGCTCGCTCTGTGTGTCGGGCGCGGAGTCGGGCTGAGAAGCTTGTTCATCTCTCCTACTTTTCTGTCCTCTGGTAGTGACCATGAGAACTTCCTTCCAATGCATGCGTTCCAGAAGGAAGACCTCTGGTAATGGCGTGTCTGGATCTCTGGGCCCGATACTCGACTTTTTCTGATATCCGATTGATAGTTGTCGTGGCTCTGTAGTGCTGATAGATGAGGAAAGATATTCCAAGGCGTCTGCATGCCTGACATCTATCCTTGGTCGTTGCTCGACCGTGATGAATTCGAACTTCCCTGCCATGGAGTGGACGACATCGAGATACTTGGCCATCCGGTCGTCCTTGGCTTGGAAGGACCCGGCGAACAGATTAGCCACTAATTTGAAGTCTGTCTTGATCATGACTCTCCGTGCCCTCAGTTGGAGCATTGTCTACAGACCATAGATCAAAGATTCGTATTCGGATTCGTTGTTGGATACCGGGAATCCCAGTCTGACAGACGTTTTTGTCTTCTGTCCGTCAGGGCTGATTAGGAGACAACCAATGCCAGATCCCGTACAATTACTGGACCCGTCAGTATAGATTGTCCAAGCTTCGTTGTTTTTTTTTTGGCCGGGGTCTCCTGTTACTGGGGGGTATCATTCGCCCCCAATGTATCTTCTTCTAACTTTGGATTGACCGGGATGTCCTCGATGGGAAAATCTGCCATCAAGGAGGCTATTGCATGCCCTTTCTCTGCGGTTTTGGGTTCATACCGGATGTGGTATGCACTCAGATAGTTGGACCACTCGATCAACCAATTAGATTCTTCCTGTTTCCCAAGCGCTTTTGGAGCGGGTACTCGGCGTAAACTTTGACTGCCCTCCCTTGGAAATATGGCTTTAGCCTTCTGGCTGCATGTACCAGGGCTAAGGCGATTTTCTCGATTTTAGAATAACTTGTCTTAGCTCCCTGTAACACTTTGCTGATGAAGTATACTGGCTTCTCCTCTGGCTCTTCCACAAATATGACCGCACTGACTGCAATATCATATGCGGCCAGGTAGATACCGAGCGATTGCCCGGTTTGAGGTGTTGTAAGGACCAGAGGTTGAGTAAGATATGCCTTGATTTCATGAAAGGCTTGCTGGCAAGTAAGATTCCAATCTGCGTTGGCTTTAATCGCATTGAAGAATGGCTTGCATCAGTCTGAATACCGGGAGATGAACCTGTTGAGAGCAGCAAATCTCCCGGTCAACCTCTGGAATTCTTTCACTGTCTTTGGGGCGGGCATTTTCAGGACTTCCCGGATCTGATCTGGATTGGCTTTTATACCCCGGTTGGTCATTATAAAGCCAAGGAACTTGTTGGAAGAAAGACCAAATGAGCATTTGGTTGGATTCAGCTTCATGTTGTACCGTGCCTGGATATCGAATATCTGTTGCAGATCTTGCAAATGATTGTCTTTCTCCTTGGTTTTGACTAACATGTCATCTATGTAGACTTCTATGGTTCGACCTATGAGCTCGCTGGAGATGGTATTGACTATCTTTTGGTACGTTGCTCCTACGTTCTTCAGACCAAACGGCACCACCCAGTAGCAGTAAAGCCCCCGGTCGGTGATGAATGCGGTATGTTCCTGATCTTCTTCATGAAGTGGAATCTAGTTGTATCGAGAGTAGGCGTCCATGAAGGATAACCTCTGGTAACCAGCGGTGGCATCCACCATGTAGGTGATCCTGGGGAGTGGATATGGGTGCACAAGACATGCTTTATTAAGATTAGTAAAATCGATGCAAACTCGAACCTTACTGTTCTTCTTTAGGACAACCACGATGTTGGAGACCCAGGTAGGGTAGGTGACCGGTTTGATGAAGTTGACTGACAGTAGTCGGTCGACTTCTTCATTGACTGCCAACTTTCGATCTGGCGCCATTAGTCTTGGTTTCTGTTTAACCGGCTTTTGCTGAGAATTGATGTCCAGTCTATGGCAGGCGACCGAAGGGTCAATTCCTGGCATCTCGCTGACACTCCATGCGAAAACATGGTGATTCCCTCGGAGCAGTGTGATCATGAGATCCTTCTCAACCCCCGGTAGGCCGGAGGCGATGTAAGTCCTTTTGTGAGACTCCAATCCCACTATGACTTCTTCTAGCTCGTCGACCACTGGTGACATCCCGGTTTTCAAGTCTGGCTTCCCCTTGACAGACTTGCCTGGAGCTGGTTGCTATTGATGAAAGTCCGTCGGAAAAATAGTATTTCCCTTGGTCTTCGAAATAGACTTTCCTTTGACAGCATCGAGGTGGCATTTGAAAGCCATCCCTTCATCTCCTTTAACCCTGCAAATTTCATTGGGAGTAGGGAATTTGAGGCTTTGGTGGAAGGTGGACACGATTGCTTTCATCTGATGAATCCAGTCCCTCCCCAGAATGACATTGTAGCAGGAGGGGGAGTCGACCAGTAGGAAGTCTATCCTGACGGTATTGAATCCTACCATGATTGGCAGGTGGACCCGCCCGAAGGACTGAGCTAGCTCTCCATTGAACCCATAAATAGGAGTCTCATCAGATTCGATGAGACCCTTTGATAATTTCATAGCATTGTAAGCGCATGAGAACATGACACTAGAGGTACTACCGGCGTAACCATGACTCGCCGAACCCGGTAGACGCCAATCCATGCTGTGATAACCAGGGCGTCATTGTGCGGATAATGCACGCCTCTTTCATCTTTTTTGGTGAATGTCAGACCCCCGAGGACAATGGACTCAGTGTTTGTCCCTTCGTTGAAGTTGAGCTGTCCAACTTCATGGACATGACCTATCCACCAGAGTTTTTCTTGCCCGCAATTCTTCCTTTCTATTTTCAATGAAACGGGTGTCTGAACATGGCAGACGTACACAATACGATCTCCAGTCTTCACCTGTTCGACTGCACCGGTCTGCACCATGTCTAGTATGAGGGCGGCGTCGACCAAACGCAGCATTTCATATTTCAATGATCTGCAGCTCTTAGCTCGTGACCATAGTCATTGTGATGGTCACATTTCTTGGACTTATCCCTCTTGCCCTCCGGGTCTGCCAGGAGGGGAGCAGGTTTGTTGACCAGTCCTCTGTTCTCGATCTTTTTGAACACTTCTTCGATCGGGAACCTCAAAGGTGTGAATTCCTTTTTTTGCGTTCGCCCCCGGTAGATTTCTCTGACCGGCGGTCGGGCTGCCGAGCTGGTGTCTTCCCCTTCCTGTCATGGTTCCTGTCATGGGCTTTTTCTTCCTTGCGATCTCTGCCGGAGTTTCTTCCTTTGCCTTCTGCGGCTTTTCAAAAGTTTGGCCTCCGGCAAATCTCTTTCTCCTAGCTTTCAGGTCGTCCTCTTCCTGAGCATACCTTTCTGCTTTTTCGAACAAAGTTGAAACAGAGGATGGAGGTTTTATTGCTAGTGACCGGTACAGTTCTTCATGGTTGTTGTTCAAAGCATACTTGAAAGCTTGAATAACAACGCTATCAGATGTGTCCTGTACTTATGATAGTAGGGTTCGGAACCTTCTAGCCAAGTTTTTGAGTGTCTCGCTCCGGTCCATCTGTAGGGAGAACAAGACTTCAGCTCCGTTCTTTGTCTTCACATTGAACCGGGACTTTTCCTCGAACAACTCTGCCAGTTGCACGAATGTACGGACGAATACGGATGACAGGTTATGATACCACTTTTGTGCTTCACCTTTGAGTGAAGCAGCGAACATCTTCGCGAGTAATTTGTCATCATGGTCCCATATGGCCATGGTGCTCTTGTAGTTCATGACATGTTGAACCGAAAACCGTTCGTCTCGTCATACTGTTCGAAGGGTGGCTGTTTGAAGCTGGCAGGGACTGTGTGCTTCCTGTCCTCTTCTGCCAAAGGTGACACAACCAACTTTGAGATAGTGAGCTGCCTGATTCGCTCGTCCCGGTTGGCTTTGTTAGAAATAACCAAATCGATCATATCTTGTAGCCTGAGTGGATTCATCTGTTCTACGTTCAGCTCCGGTTGTCTCTGATGGGTACGAACCCTTTGGGGACTCCTTCCCCTCCGGTCGTTGTGGGCGGGAGGAGTGCTTTGGTGCCTCCTCCGGCGCAGTCCCTCTGTTGGTGACTTCTTCTACAGACATGCTACGGGTTACCCTGCGTCCATGACATGGCCCAGGTGTTTTTGCACGTCCGCGGCAATGTTTCTGAACTGGAGAGATGGACATCTTATCCCTTCCCGGTGCTAGCCTATCCCAAACAAGGCTATGAGGGGTAAGGCTCCGGTCACTTCCTGACCGTGACCTTATCTTCTTCTGGGGAGACGGACTTGAAGACGGGGCTGAAAACATTTGGCTATCTCCGGCCCTAGCAGTCTTCTTCCTTCTCAGCTCTGCATTCTCCTTTGTCAGCCGCTTGATGATTGTGGTTGGGGATTTGGTCGCTGGCCCTTTCCCCTTCTGCTGCTCGGTGAAACCTCTTCCCACGGCTTGGGAATGGTTCTCTCGTCTCTTCTTGCTGCGGCTACTATAGATCATTCAGGATTTTGCGATGCTGATATCCTGACAGTCTGATTGACTGTATTCGGATCACCGGGATTGTTAGTGATTTGCACCACTAAGTTCTCTGCCTCCGGCTGTCCACTTTCAGAATGTTGTGAGCCATGGTGATGGCCCTTACTCCCGAGAACTGATTCTTGATTGACAGGCTATGTTGCTTCAAGGACCGGAGATAGAGGAGAAAGGTTCTCAGTCTGATTTTCTGTAACTTGGCTCATTCCATTGTTGGAACGAGTCGGGCGTCTCTTAATTCCATCCATTGCTGCAGCGACTCTCCGGTATGACTGGATTGAGATTTTTTCAAGGCTTTGGAACTGATGGGAGATTCAGCCCCATGGTGGGCGCCAACGAGTGTGGGTGCAAACATTTGATCCACAAACCCGAGATGTGTATTGATTAATCGAAAGGTTACAATGAATGCCTTGTACAGACTGAGATAGGATGGGGGTATACAATGAGACTGGACCTGATGAGGATCAGGCTGCCTACGTATCCAAGGTGATGAACTTGGAATCAAGTCTCTAGTTCCACTAAGCTCTAATGGAGTTGCTCAGTGAAAGACTCGTAGTTCAGGAAGTTGAGAACTCCTGCATTTATAGTAGACCGGAGGTGGATAGCTCAACCACTCCACAGGTTTTGACTCCATGAACTCAGGTAGTTCAGACTGTGAAAATTCCCCCGCAGAGATTGCGTCCATGCTGCTTTGCGGTTATCTCTCGATTTGAATCCCCTTTGACCAATACGACTACCATGTGGCATTCTCTGATAGGCTTTCGTTCAACCTGGGTCTTCCTTTATCTTCTCCAGCGGGCTAGAACAGTGGGTTCTATTGGCCTAGAATCTTGCTGGACTTATCCAGTTAGTTGGGACCTGGATTTGACCAAGTTTGAAAGCAAAGACTTTGGCTAGACTCCTCGGACTGGAGGCCCAATCTCCATTGCATACTCCCTGGCCAGGTGTTTTGGGCTTCTATGATAAACCTTTGGATGAGCCTTCATCGCTGATGGACTCAATGGGCTGAACCTGGCCTACTTGATTGGGGTGGGCCTGGCTGATGTGTGGGAGCCAACGGTTCAACTTCTTATATAGTAACCAGGGCTCCAACACCCAGTGGATCAAGATCCACAGAGCGTATGTGGACTTCTTGAGACCAGATTGGGCCCTGCCCGATAGCCCAGGTCTGGCTGGCTAATGCTCAGGTGCTCCTGGTTTGGTTTCTTATACAGCCGCCGATGACACCTGTCGGGTATTTTACCAAGGGTACACTCACCAACAACCCCTGATCTTTCTTTATCTGAAAATGTGTGCCTTCTTGACTCTTTACCTTATGAGATGGTGCATAGTTATTACCCTGAAGATCCAGTTGTTCATTGCGTTGCCATGCATAATGTTGACTTTGACATCGACCAATTTATTGCCCAAACCAATGCTCTTCTTGATTTTGGGCCTATCTTTGAACCTAAAGACCCTGAGGCCTTTGATTCGGTTTGTTGCATTGATTCTGAGTCCCAAGTCGAGACCATCATTCCACCTCCTGTTACTTTGAATCTTCTTCCTCCTAAGTTGAAATATGCCCATTTTGATTCGGACAGTAGTTATCCTGTTATCATTTCCGCATCTCTTACTACCGAACAGGAGAGTCAGCTTCTTAAGGTTATTCAAGAGCATCGTTCTGCTATTGTCTGGTCTATCCACGACATTAAAAGTATTATCCCTTCTGTTTGTTCACACAGTATTCATCTTTAGGACGATATTAAAACTTCTCGTGAACCTCAAAGACGTCTTAATCCTCGTATAAAAGAAGTTGTTCGAGCGGAAATTCTTAAACTCTTAGATGCAGGTGTGAATTACCCTATTTCTGATAGTCCTTGGGTTAGTTCTATTCATGTGGTTCCTAAGAAGGTCGGTATGACTGTAATTACCAATGATAAGAACGAACAAGTCGCCACTAGAGTTCCAACCAAGTGGCGTGTTTGTATCGACTATAGAAAGCTTAATACAGTCACCCGGAAGGACCATTTTCCTCTTCCCTTCATAGACCAGATGTTGGAACGTCTGGCTGGTCATTCCTTCTATTGTTTCTTAGATGGTTATTCCGGTTACAATCAGATTCCAATCGCCCTTGAAGATCAAGAGAAGACGACTTTCACCTGTCCTTTCGGCACTTTCGCTTATGCTCGTATACCTTTTGGTCTGTGTAATGCACTTGCTATTTTCCAGAGGTGTATGTTACACATCTTTAGTGATATGGTTGAACGATTTATGAAGGTGTTTATAGATGACTTCTCCATATATGGTTCGTCTTTTGAAGAGTGTCTTAGTTATCTTTCTTTGGTTTTTAAGCGTTGCATTGAGACGAATTTGGTGCTTAACTGGGAAAAGTGTCATTTCATGGTTAGAAAGAAAATAGTTTTGGGTCATGTAGTCTTTCCTGAGGGTATCCAGGTTGATAAAGCTAAAGTAGATCTTGTTTCATCCTTGCCTATTCCTAAGTCTATTAGGGATATTCGAGCATTTCTAGGCCATGCAGGATTCTATCGACGCTTTATCCAAGATTTTTCAAAGAAAACTCGCCCCTTTACAAATTTATTGCTTAAGGATGCACCTTTTGATTTCACAAAAGACTGTAAGACTGCCTTTGAAGATCTTTAGACCGCCCTCACGACTGCGCCCATTATTAGGCCGCCTGATTGGAGTAAAACCTTTGAGCTCATGTGCGATGCATCAGACTTTGTTGTCGGGGCTGTTTTAGGTCAACGTCTAGATGGTAAGCCCCATGCCATATATTATACTAGCAAAACTCTTAATGATGCTCCACGTAATTACACTACGACTGAGAAAGAGCTGTTACCCATAGTATATGCTCTTGATAAGTTTTGTTCCTACCTTTTAGGTACTCGTACTATCATCTTCACGGATCATGTTGCCCTTAGATTCCTACTCTCCAAGAAGGAAACTAAACAGCGCCTTATTCATTGGATTATGTTGCTTCGAGAATTTTTCATTGAAATTAAAGATAAAAAAAGGGATCGAAAATGTAGTAGCTGACCACTTGTCTAGACTCGATCGTCCTGAGGATTCTAGTGTCATTTCTGAGAACTTTCCTTATGAGCTTCTTTTTGCCGTATCGAATGCTCCATCGTTCGCAGATATAGTTAATTAATTGGCTAGCAACAAGTTTCCAAGTTATTGAAACAAGCAAGACAGATCCAAATTCTTGCTAATGCCAAGCATTATTTCTGGGATGACCCTTATCTTTTTAAGTATTGTCCTTACCAGATTATTTGTCGTTGCATTCCCAACTGGGAGGAACAAGAGGTCCTTAAGTTCTGCCATGAGCATGCTTGTGGTGGACACTTTAGTGCCAAGAAGACAGCTGCTAAAGTCTTCCAGTGTAGTTTTTATTGGCCAACTCTCTTTAAGAACGATCACATGCATTGTACAGTCTGCATTCGTTGTCAACAACTAGGGAAAATCACTAGGCGACACATGATGCCTTTACAGCCAATTCTTCCTGTAAAAGTTTTTAATGTATGTGGCATTGATTTCATAGGTCATTTTCCTGGTTGTCATGGTTTTTTGTACATTCTCATCGCAGTAGACTATATTTCTAAATGGATCGAGGCCATTCCCACAAGGCACAATGACCAAGAAACTGTAGTTAATTTTATCAAAGAGTACATATTTGCCCGATTTGCCGCTCCCCGTGCGATCATTAGTGATGGGGGGAGCCATTTCTGCAATAAAACTTTTCAAAAAGTTGTTCAAAAGTATGGAGTACCTCACAAAGTGGCCCTTGGTTATCATCCACAAACCAATGGCCAAGCCGAAGTTTCCAATACAGAGATTAAAAGCATTTTGCAGAAAACAGTTGACCCTGATAAAAAGATTCAGTGATGCATTATGGGCCTATCGTACTGCTTTTAAAACTCCCATAGACATGTCTCCCTTTCGTCTTGTATTTGGAAAACCCTGTCACCTGCTTGTCGAGCTTGAGCACCGAGCCTACTGGACAATGACAAAGCTCAACTATAATCTCGACTAGGCAGGTAAGAGGAAAAAACTCCAGCTTTCTGAGCTTGAGGAACTTCGAAATGAGGCTTATGATCTTTCCAAGTCCTATAAAGCTAACATTAAAAAACTACATGATTGTCAGATCTTACATAGATTTTCAAATTGGGGACAAATTTTACTTTACAACTCTCGTTTGCATTTATTTCCTGGTAAACTACAGTCTCGTTGGTCGGGTCCCTTTGTGGTGTCTGCAGTAACTCCTTATGGTGCTATTACATGTGTTAATCCTGTAGACAATTCTGAATTTCAAGTCAATGGTCAACGTCTTAAGTATTTCCATGAATTAAGGTCCCCTGAAGTTTAAGAAACTCTCTTATAGGACCCTACTTATTTAGACTGACCTTTGACCTGCTGGTATCCGGACCCTCTCTTGCTCTTTTTTTGTTGTCTCTTTTGAGAGGTGTGGTTGAAAGTGTCGGGATCGTTAGTCCACAAACTCTTACTGGCTGAGTATAATTGATCCAGTGCACGTTTTTCTCTTGAGCGTCACCACCAAACAGACATGTTTCCCGCTCTGCTTGGGGGTGGGGAAGTTATTTCCTATCTTCTTTTAAGTCACGAGTATCTGACTTTAAAAGACTTTTTGTTATATCTTAGACATCAGGATCTCGCGCATTCCACTCTAGCGTTTTATCTGTCCTGTATCTTTGTTGTGAATAGCGTTTATCTAGGGAATGAGTTCATGTTTGTCCTCCTGTCTGGCTGAAGACGTTAAACTTAGCACTCCTGGGAGGCAGTCCTGTGTATCTTCTAAGATCGATCGTGCTTTATTGCTTCTTTTTGTTGTCAGGTTTAGTGGTTTTTTGGCTGATAAACTACCCATTTTGAATCTGTGTTCTAAATCTGTTTGGGGGTGGGCAAGGCCCACACTGCTGTTTCACCCACTACCTCTCTTCCTGCTAATGTTGCTACTGCTGCTTTATGGGTTATGAGGAATTTGTTGGGTTGTGAGAAGTTGGAGTATGTCAATGATATTACTATGTATGCGGTGCATGGTACAGCTGGGGATTCTTATGCACTTGACCTTTCTACTTGGATTATGGATGGTATCCGTAATGTGTACATCTTGGCACAGGATAAGCTATTGTTCCCTACTGCTATCTGTAAGATTATCCTTCATAGATATCCTGAGTGGCGAGCCAGATACACTGATTGGACCCGTCTAGTACCTATGGATCCAACTCATCGATACATTAAGAAAAGCCGCCAATTCACTTGGGTGGCTAATTCTGAAAATGATGTTTACCCTATTCTACACAGGGATGATGAGTTTTTGAAGTATGGTGAAGGTGTTTGGGGTGTAATGATGAATGCACTCATTAATTGGCGTGATGAATTGGATGGTTTCCCTCGAAGCCAAGTTTGGGTACCAAGAGCTTAGGATAGGATTTTCTTTTATGTTGAGTCAGTCCTTTATTTCAACATATTTTATTTCAGTTATGTCTTAGTATAGAATTCCTTGTAATCTCTATGTATGTGGAGATAATTTTGTTTGGCAGGAATTTATAAAAGCGGTTTGAATTTTTAGTACATTCATGGTAATATCTTTCTTTCTCTTTTTCCTATGCTTAGTATGAGTCTTGAGAACAAGGCAAATTTATGTTTGTGGGTGGGGAAGTATTACAACCTTTTTGCAAAAGATTTTCAAACTTCTTTTTCCATACTTGTGTAAAAATTCAAAATTTTGAAAAAACTAAAAATCTTTGTTACAAAGACTTTTCCAAAAAGTTAGGATAAGTACACAATCAATGATGAACATAATGGTTGATTTCTATCATTTTCAAGTTTGAGGACATTTATTGCTTCACCAAGTAGTTGAGTCTCATACTACATTTGCATGAGCATAAGCATGGCATTCATTTGCATTTATGACAAATTACATATGCAAATACAATTACACCTTGAGAAACTTGAGGAATAAGTGTGTATACTTAACCAAGTTAGCTTTTGAGACCCGTCCTTTTCTTGGAAAGTTATTATGTACATCTGGAGTCAAAAGACTCAACCTCCCAGTCTTGTCTGTTTTTAATCTCATATTCATTTTTCCAGTTAGCCTTGAGATGACATGAAGTGGGTGTAATATAAACTTGGGTCTTGTAGATTATTCAAGATGTGATCACCATATCAATACTTAGAAATGATACAAAGACATTTAGTTTATCCCTGTTTACCTCAGCCTACCCTATGATGCTTTATCCCTTAGGTTAACCATTCTGAGCCTTTCTTGTTACTTAGCTTTTTCTTTAGCCCATCATCCTTACCCAACTCCATTGTAGGAGTAATTACCCCTAGAATGTGTAGGTACTTTTACCCACTGTTTTTGGAACATGAGGATGATTCCATTGTAGAAGTAATTACCCCTAGTGAGATGAAACAAATATTGAAAACCAAAAAATTTGAAGAATTCCAGAAAAGCCAGAATCTTCCAAAATATCAAGAAATCCAAAAGAAATGAAGATTCCAAAATATTTGGCTAGAGCTTCATTGAATTTTCCCAAAGAAGATGAAAAACACTTCTTCCCAAAAGAAAATTTTCAAAAAATTCTCCAAGTGTTGTTATTACAAATCATAAGTATTGAAGGCCCGAATGTTCCAAAAATATTTTACAAAAGCCTTTTTCATTTCTAGCCCTGTCCTAAGCCCAGTTACAACCTATTACTGTCTTTTGTAGATCTAAGCTGATATGGTAGGATGTGGCGAGTAAGTGAAAAGGTGCTAAGGTGAAAAACTCGACATCTCAAGCAAGGCTAATTTTTCATTCTTTGAGACTAAGTTCATTTCATTACACCAGTCCATTCTTATTGATATATGTGAGATGCCTGTACATCTTCTTTCCTCACATAGAGGTAAAATGATAAACACCTTCTCTGAGTGAGTTTTATTTCTGAGTGTATGTCTGTGAGGCAGAAGTCAAAGCGATTGGAAGACCTAAGACCTGTGGTAGTATGTGTACATGCCTGTCTTCGATGCATTTGAAACCGTTATGCTTATTTTTCATGCATTTGTAGTACGCTATGTCATATGAACGGTTTTGCAAAACTTATCCTTATTTTTAATGTACTGTATGGATGATATCCATTTCTGAAGTAAATGGTAGAATATCATGTCCTTTGGACTAGTCATTGTAGTAAGTTTGTAGGTATCTTCTCTGGAAAACCCTCAAGAGACTATAACTCCTCCACCTGGGAAGCCCTTGTGGTTTTAAAGCCTTAATGCATATGGTAATGCAATCACCCTAGTTTTATTTCTCTTTTGAGTCTTTATTTTTTTTCTTCTCACCTTTGCTTGATGACAAACAAAGTGCTATTTGGGGGTATTTGATAAGTCCTCAAAAGTGTATATTTATCCCCCGAATAACACCTTGTTTGCATAGCACTTAGCTTATATTATTGAGTTATATCATTGATTAGTGATTTCTTGTCATTTTTGTAGTTCATGAGCCGAAATGTGAATATTGTGTTAAAGCCCGCCAAAAACCAAGAAAAGCCACCAAAAAGATGTTATTTGCATAAGGAAGGAGAATTGATACTTGCACCCACAGAGAGGGCACCCCACGGACTAGTCCTACGGACTTGACTTGATGTCCATGATGGGTAGCCCAAATCTCAGCCCAATCCGAGTTATGATGAAGCCTACAAGTCAGAAATTCTATTGAAGCCTTTATTAAAGCCCAATCTTAAAAAGACTCTACATGAAGATCCAGAAGTCTGATTTGGGCCCATGAGCTGTTTATCTGAAGGTCTTGGTCCAAGCTACAACTTAAGCACAAGATAATTAGGTTTTTCTGAAGCCTTGCTTCTTCTAGAAGGTCAACAGTAGCAGCCACGAATTTAACCTAACTTGGTAGACTTTGTAAACAAGTAATATGCTTTGTATTTACTATATAAGAGAAGTAGTAGCTAGGGTTTAGATAGTTCATATGAGAGTTCATAGTTCAAGTTCTTCTTTTGTATTGAACTCAATCTTCTTATTCTAAATATTAATCCAATCACTTTTTCTTTATGATGTTGTGTTATTTATTTACGTATTCCATGGAGTCATTATCAAGGATGAGTATCTAAATTTCCTTAGGGGGGATGGTTGAAGCACTCTAGATAATGCAAAAGCACCATGTTTGTTCTTAATGTTCATTGTGATTCAAAGTACTTAATGTTTGTTTACTTCTATTTCGCGACATGAAGTAAGTATGATTATTTGCATGTTATTGATATCCATGTTATTAAAATACTATTGTTAGAGTAAAGGGAAACCTAGCTATAATAGTTGTATTTAGATTGATTAGAGATATGTGATGGAATAGCTGAGAGGTGACTATCATATATCTAGAATCAATCTCTTTTATTGGAACCCTTTTGTAATTAAATTGAATAGCCGAGAGGTGACGGTTTGATTATGAATTAATATGTTGATTTAGTTAAATTGAATAGCTGAGAGTTGACGGTTTGATTAATGAAGCATATTCAATAGCATCCATAAGAGAATCTTATTGTAATTGAGTGGTGTATTAACCATTTTTGTGAGGTTGGTCAATACATTAATGAATGATGATGTGTATATGATATGAACAATAATAATAAAGTAGAGACATGAACACCATTGTTTACGTGGTTCGGCAATTGTGCCTACATCCACGGAGAAAGAGAATGAACTTTATTATAGTAGTGGTGATACAAAATGGGAGCTCGATAATGGAGAGAGCTCAAGAGAGAGATGAGACCTGAGAGGTGAGGTCTCATGAGAGAGTGTTGAGGTCTTGTGTATGATTCACAATGAGACCATGAGAAGATGAGTAGTTTGCCTTTATATTTATAGGCTACAATGTAACTCCATTCTTAGCAATTAATAGGGTAATAATGGGGAAAATATCTTTGTAATAATAAGGCTTAACTTTGTAACTTGTGCCATCAAGAGAGAGCCCATTAGATGTTGACATGTGGCACCATGATGGACGGTAGAGATGGTGCCACATGTATGTTGTATATAGTACCCCTACATAAGCCCCCTCTTTTTAGGTTGAACGGAGTTCGAGCTGAAAAGAAGTAATCGAACCGATCCAGCCCCCAAGATGAATGAAATATGGGGTTCTTTAACGAAGTCGATCCGACCCAAATTTTGATGAGCTTGATCATTGAGATTTGCAGGACGCGATGAAGGTCCCTTGTGGTAATGGCAACTCGATCATGAATTTGTGTATAGCGAGCTAGTTAGTTCCAGGGAGACCTGGTAGCTCGTTCAGAAGGAATGTAGAAGAGATGGACAGCTGCAAGCAGGTCGTACTGAAGTGGGTCTTCTTGCATACATGGGTGGTTGTCTTTTTGTGGTCGAGTTGCATAGACCTGATACTTGTTGATAATGCTAGCATATGAAATATTATAAAATTTAGTACGAGATTTACACTGAACTGTATGTCTTCCTTATGAGTT
This sequence comes from Aquilegia eximia, assembly GCA_023053565.1. Taxonomy (NCBI): domain Eukaryota; kingdom Viridiplantae; phylum Streptophyta; class Magnoliopsida; order Ranunculales; family Ranunculaceae; genus Aquilegia; species Aquilegia eximia. The sequence continues at coordinate 633,257 of JALIGU010000026.1, forward strand.
TTGTATGTACTATCTTTGTCGCCTTGTGATTGGACATTCCGATAGATGTGGCACTTTGGAGTGCACATGTAGCTCGTTTGAGAAAGAGCATTGGTTGACCAAGTGTTTTGAGAGTTACTTGGAACCTTTTGGTGCCCGATCTAGTGAATGGTCGCAGCGTGGAGACCTGTTTGACAATTCTCGGGCATGTGGCCTTTGTGGGTCTGCATTGCGTTGAGAGTGAATGCGTTCGACCAGGCGTGTGGCTAGAGAATTGTGTTTGAGGTCGTCCCGCATACGAGTGACTCACTAGTCAATGAGGGCGGCCGTATTGTATATCAAGCATTTCACTTGTAAAGAGTTCAGTGAAAGCAATGTGGCACATTTGTGCAAAAATAGCTCATGGGGAGTGAGGTCGTGTTCATGTGCACATAGAGAGAGCTACAAAAAATATCATTAATAGCTAATTGTGCTAATAATAAGTTAATTTCATTAGATAAAGTGAGAATAGCCCCCTGTATGGCATAAATATTCTTGAGGTCGTTGAAAGACCTGTAATTTGAGGAGGTCGTTGATAGACCTGGTGAGGTCGCGATGAAGGACCTGGTATGAAGGACCTGGCATGAAGGACCTGGTATGAAGGACCTGGCATGAAAGACCTGGTATGAAGGACCTGGTGAGGTCGCGACGAGACCTGAGAGGTCGTTGGTAGACCTGTCGAGGTCACGATGAGAGACCTGAACTTGAAAGACCATATGACCAAGGTATAAAATGTGAATCAGTAACTGAATCCATTCCATTGTTTTCTGTAAATAGCCACGAGAATTGATGTGGCATGGCAAATGGATCTGAAATAAGTTGTTGAACCATGGCCACATGTTGAATTGATAATTAAACATATCAATATAATGAGAATGTAAACTGATATTTGTACATGAAAATATATCACCAGATAAATATATGTGAAACTGTGTAGAATAAACAGTAGATGATGAGGTCGCTCCTTGATAGCTCGGTGCCTCATTTCAATCACCAAAAAATATTAAAGTGATACTTATCTTGCTTCTGTCGAGTCCAGTAATTGTGTAAACAATTTGCTCCAAGCCCCCAACTGTGAGTTGCAATTATATCTTTTCAAATTCAATGAATTTCTTGAAAATCACCATCTGAGAACCTTAGAACAATGGTGTTCGGTGGGGTTAGTGGGTGGAATTCGCTTGAGAAAATCCCAAGTCCCTGTAGTCGGCGCCAAATGTATTAACCATTTTTGTGAGGTTGGTCAATACATTAATGAATGATGATGTGTATATGATATGAACAATAATAATAAAGTAGAGACATGAACACCATTGTTTACGTGGTTCGGCAATTGTGCCTACATCCACGGAGAGAGAGAATGAACTTTATTATAGTAGTGGTGATACAAAATGGGAGCTCGATAATGGAGAGAGCTCAAGAGAGAGATGAGACCTGAGAAGTGAGGTCTCATGAGAGAGTGTTGAGGTCTTGTGTATGATTCACAATGAGACCATGAGAAGATGAGTAGTTTGCCTTTATATTTATAGGCTACAATGTAACTCCATTCTTAGCAATTAATAGGGTAAAACTTTGTAACTTGTGCCATCAAGAGAGAGCCCATTAGATGTTGACATGTGGCACCATGATGGACGGTAGAGATGGTGCCACATGTATGTTGTATATAGTACCCCTACAAGTGGAATAGCTGAGAGGTGACTACTTGATTATTATAGGTATTGATGATTGATTGGAATAGCTGAGAGGTGACTACTTTATTATTATACGTATTGATGATTTACTGGAATAGCTGAGAGGTGACTAATTAATTGTTATAGATTGAACATGAAAGGATAACATGTATGTTTGCATGATTTAGTTTGTTGATACCAACTCTTCCCCCTATTCATCATAAGATCTTCTTTACATCTTTATCCATCTTCTTAAGTTACTTTAAGTATTAGTTTAGTTATTTATTGTCTGTAGGAAGTAGAATCAATCTCTCTCTTATTTGTTGATTCATTTGGTGTTCTTTAACCATTGTTTTCTATTGTGTTTGAGCTAAGATCTTCACCTTTGAGGTGGGTACGACCCTTGCTTGTTACTTGTCTGCATTGATAACCAATATTTACAGGCACAAGAAGGAAATCAATATAAATCTATTTTTTTTTTTTTTTTGATAATATAAAGAGATTTAATTATTCTCATTTTTAAAAATATACGTTCATATAGACATAAAAATGATATACCAAGTTTAAAATCAAATGAGGTCTCAATAAGAAATTACATTTAGTCCCAAATCTTAATGTAATCAAATATCAATGTATGATTCAACAAAAAAAACTAATGTAATATTAAATTATTGGTTAGTTTATACTTTCGATTGAAGGTCCATGTTTATTAGTCAGATTAATTTTTTTCTTGTTCATGCAATTATATTAAATTTTGCAATATAATTGTGTTTTATAAAGTACTATACTCAAGAACTTTGATTCATCGTTGGAGTGGTATATTACTACGTTAGATAAAAACACACTAATAAGCAAATATATTATCTCAACTCAGTATAAAGATTGCAGAATTTCTAGTTTCTAAAACGGATTACGTCCACCATTTTTTATTTGTAATTTCAATCAATTTCGATATATTTTTAAGTTGGAATTCCGATTTTTTTATGTTGGATTTCCAGTTGATCTGAATTTATTTTTTATCAATTTTTTTTTCGATATTCCGAATATTTCTGATATTCCGAACATGGAATAAATTTTGCTATTCCGAAAAAAAATTGGAATGGAATTGGAAGAAATTTTTTGATTCTGATTTTCGATTTTTTTTTTTTCGAACATGCCATTTCCGATCTATTCCATCCGATTTCCAACCCTAGTTTTGAGACATTACGATAGGATTTCCCTTTATGTTGAGTCGGTCTTTTATTTCAGCATATTTTCTTTCACTTGTGTTTTAGTATGGAATTCCTTGTAATCCCTATGCATTTGGGATAATTTTGTTTGACACGAATTTATAAAAGTGGTTTGAATTTTTAGTATATTCATGGTAATATCTTTCTTATCTCTCATTCATTTGCTTAGTATGAGCCTTGAGGACAAGTCAATCTTTTTGTTTGGGGGTGGCGAAGTATTACAACTTTTTTGCAAAAGATTTTCAAACTTATTTTTTCATAATTGTATAAAAATTCAAAATTTTTGAAAAATCGAAAAAAATCTTTTTTACAAAGACTTTTCCAAAGTTAGCATAAGTACACCATATCAATGATGAGTATAAAATTCCATCTTTTTCAAGTTTAAGGACATTTATTGCTTCACCAAGTAGTTGAATCTCATATTGCATTTGCATGAACATAAGCATGACATTCACTTGCATTTATGGCAGATACGTGTGCACATGCAATTACACCTTAAGAATCTTGAAGAATAAGTGTGGAATTTTAACCCAGTGAGCTTTTGAACCTCGTCCTTTTCTTGCAGACTTATTACGTCTATCTGGAGTCAAAAGACTCAACCTCTCACTTTTGACTGTTTTTAGTTTCATATTCATTTTCCAGTTAGCCTTGAGATGACATCAAATGGGTGTAATATAAACTTGGGTCTTGTAGCTTATTCAAGACGTGATCACCATATCAGTACTAAGAAATGATACAAAGACATTTAGTTAAGCAGTGTTTACCTTAGCCTATCCTGAAGATGCATTATCATTTAGGTTGACCATTCTGAGCCTTTCATGTTACTTAGCCTTTTTATTTAGCCCATCATCCTTACCCAACTCTATTGTGGGAGTAATAACCCTTAGAATGTTTTAGTCCTTTTACCTACTATTTTGGGAACATGGGGATGATTGTGTATGTGGTTACAAAGAAGAAAAGAAAAATACAAAGAAATCTCCAAACTAATGAGATGAACTAAATGTTGAAAATCAAAAGATCGAAGAATTCCAGAAAAGCCAGGATCTTCCAAAAAAATCAAGAAAATCAAAAGAAAAGGATAATTCCAAAAAATTGGCTAGAGTTTCATTGGATTTTCCCAAAGAAGAAGAAAAATACTTCTACCTAGAGAAAAATTCCAAAACATTCTCGATTTGCTGTTATTACAAATCACAAGTATTGAAGGCCCGAATGTTCCAAAAATATTCCACAAAAGCTTTTTTCCATTTCTAGCCCTGTCTTAAGTCCAGTTACAACCTATTATTGTCTTTTGTAGATCTAAGTTGATATGGAAGGATGTGGCGAGTAAGTGGGAAGGTGTTAAGGTGAAAACCCAACATCTCAAGCAAGGCTAACTTTTCTATTCTTTGAAACTAACTTCATTCCATTACACCAGTCTGTTCTTATTGATATATGTGAGATGTTTGTCCATCTTCTTTCCTCACATAGAGGTAAAATAATAAACACCATCTCTGAGTGATTTTTATTTCAAAGTGTATGTATGTGAGGAAGAAGTCAAAGCGACTTTTCCAATGGTGACTTAAGACATGTGATTGTATGTATACACGCTTGTCTTAAATGCATTTGAAACCGTTATACTTATTTTCATGCATTAGTAGTACGTTACCTCATATGAACGGTTTTGTAATACTTATCTTTATATTTTTTTTTTTTCAGCAGAATATATAGAAATTAAGTTTCAGCAATGTTACATAGTAGAGTATCTTCCTGTAATTGGAAGCTTGGTGGCTTTGAGAAGTAAGTAGGAACCAAAGAGCTTACTGTGGCATGTTGTGCGAGCAAGTGAGCGACTTGGTTCCCTTTTCTACCCAAAAAGTTCACCTTAATTACAATAAACTTACAGAAAAACATGAAAACATTGTCCAAAATACTTGTTGTGCGCCAAGAAAGGTTGACATCAGATCTGTTGAGGTAATCTGCTACCCCCTTGTTGTCGGTTTCGAGCTCTAGGTGTGTCACATGTTTGGTAAGTGCCCATAGTACGGCTTCCAACACTCCTCTTGATTCTGATTAATCTGTTGAACGTGCTGAATTGGAACAACTTCCTGCACCTGCAAAAATACCATCTGATGTCCTTAAAATGAATCCAATTCATATTCTTTCATCAGCACCTGTGAATTTGATGTCAACGTTAAGCTTAAGGAAGCTTTTACTTGGTGGGATCCATATCCTTGCACCCTGAGATCTTGGTTGAATATCTGCAGTTGCAGTTCTATTAAACTGCTTGTACATTTCCTTGTCAATCTGTTGAGCCACTGATTCTGGCTCCAAGAGTTTGTTTTGGTTAACCATGATACACCTGCTTTTCCATATCTGCCATGTAGCAATAACACAGAAACTTGCCCATTCTTTTTGAGGTATCAACTAGTCTTTGTGAGGTAAAAACCAAGATTTTATCCATTGGTTAACAGTCAGGTTCATAAAGTGTACAAGTCCGAAATTCATTTTACTAAGGAACCACACTTTTTGAGTGAAGGGACATTGTATAAGCATATGATGCAAAGTTTCAGGATGATGCTGACACATGGGGCAGTTTTGAGATTGTAATTGAATGAATTGCCCTATGTGAGCTCTGGTAGGGACAACTTGATTAAGGCATTTCCAGGTGAACATAACAGCTCTAGGAGTGGCTAAAGTTTTCCAAAGTTTGAGATTAATGTTCTTATTAACAGTAGTAATGTGGGGAGGTGTGGCAAGGTGTGCGTACATAGATTTGACACTGTGTATACCTTTTTTTGTGCGCATCCATTTGGGATTGTCCTGATGGTGGTTTCATCCAGGTTGAATGCTAGTGATGTGGTGGCAAGTGTTGTTTGTATTAACCTATTTCTAGATCAATGCATTCACTAGGTCAGGTCGTTGATAGACTTGACCAAATGGGGGAGTTTTAGATCGAAGTGGCTGCACCTCGTTGAGATTGAGATTGCCTACGTACTCTAGTTCGTGGGGATTGAACTTAGAGATCAAGCCATCGTAGTTTTGTTTATATAGAAGGTGAAGAGGCGACATATTTATGGTGATATAATATTCTCCAGCGATTGTGTAACGGTTGTAATGATCGGACAACGGCTGGAGAGAATATCTTGTGCGCCGAATTAGGGCACGTGCGTATTAGCAGACCGCTGCTGATTATGTGGTCGAGTTGTTGTGGTCGAGCTATGAGTAAGTCGAGATCGTAGTGACCTGATGGATTAACGACTCTGCCACGTGGCTGCTTTTTATTGGTTGGAGTATATAGTCCCCCTACATTGTTGTCAAAGATGGAGTGAAGAAGAGACCTATTCTAAAGGCTAATGTTAGGAATAAGAAGGCCATTAACAGTGAGGATGTTAGGAGGTTGATTTGTGATGTTTGGGATTCTATATTGGGGTAAAGTTGGTACCCAATTGTCATCCCAAATGTTGACATTTTCCCCATTTCCTATTTCCCAACAAGTTTCAAGTTTAACTTTTTGGATAGAATCAGAGATAGATTTTCATATCCAAGAGGCATTAGAGTTGCAGGAGCTTTGCAAGGGGGGAATTTTTGTGACATTTGGATTTGAGGATCTTGGAACACAAGTTTTCAGGATTAGTAAGAAGTCTCCAGGTTATCCTAGAGCTGGGGATCTATTTTTTTAGGGTCTGTTTGAAAACGAATTCCCGCTTAGCTAGTTTGAGTGACAAAATTGGCAAAAATGAGGCAAAAAACACATTTGCCGGGTTCTGGCAAATGTTTTTCCTGTTAAAATGTATTTGCCGTCGTTTGATAACAAAGCGGACAAAACCCTGTTTACCGTTTAAGTTGCATTTGATAACACATCGGCAAAACTAGAAAGTTATATTTGCCGGCTATATTCCTTTTGATAACGGTGGTAGGTTTTGGCAAAGAAAAAAAATGGTTGGGCTGGATAATAGCCCAGTTATAAAAAGTTCGGTTTAAAAGCAAGTCCAAATATACATCACTGGGCTATAACACCAAAATCAACCAAGTTCTAAACCAAATTTAACAAAAGTCCAAACATACTAGAAATTATTCTAAACCACTGCCAAATTTACATAATATTAAACCATAATAATATGTCGATGGGTTTGCATAATCACTGTACATAAAACTTACATATGTCCATACTACCACTATACTTAAAAAGTATGTTTAACACTTTAAAACATGCATCCCAAACTTTAAAAAGTCTACTTAATACCCATAAAAAATCTAATTTTTACCTAATCCACGACATAAAGTGAGTCTGAGGTACCAAGCTCTTCTGGTTCAGTGCGATTCCTAACAAGTAGAATTTAAAAGCGCGACTAGCAAGAAGAATGAGAATGATATATTACTATCACATAAAAAGTTCCAAGAATAAGTATCCACTTAAGCTAATTAACATCTAGTTAAGATCCCAAAATTGCACCCTACACCACTGGAGATGAGTGTATTACAAACATTAGAACTTCAGCTAAGAAACCTCAAGTATTCCATTCATCTAAATTGTATAGGATGAAGCTTTGCTACAAAACTAGAGGGTGGACTCCCTCCCAGTAATTTAACAAGATACTATTCTTTGTTTGCACAATTATTTTCCTTAGGTACCAATTCACACAAATATAGAATCATTAAATACAGAGATTAAGGTACAAATGTAATCTGTAATCCAATATATAACTTAAAAGAGCTAGATAAGATCCACATGCTTCAAAAATATAGTGCATAAACGACAGTACATACAAACATATGGCCATGCCCACAGTCGTAGTCTCTTGAGGACACACACCCACACATATGAACTTCCACCTGCAGTCCCACACACATACAGGTCTGACACCACAAACTTCAGACATAGAAACTAGTATAATCACAACTTTTATGGACCTCAATGGATTTGAACCACCATCTTCTGAGAACTATTGGAAATGCCCTCCAATTCTCAGTTGCTCTACCATTTGAGCTAAAAGTCCAGTTTAATACTTCTAAAATATATGGTACATGCAAAATTCCTCAACTACAATATAGAGAAGCTTATGTTATTATGCTTTCTTACAAAAACTATATCTGATCCATGCCAGAATGTCAGAGTTCTAAATAAGTAAATAGGCATACCTTGTGCCAAGGATGAGCTCTTATCTGTGGAAACCTAAACACTGTAATTTAGACTCATACAACCAATTTCATCTCAAGTTGGAATGCCAAGAACTTGAAAAAAAAAAACACCAATTAAAGAATCACATCCCTTTCTGAAATGTACAGCTTCGGAGAAAAAAAAAATAAAACCAAATAAAAGGGACAACAAAATTGGACGATTATCTCAACAAGCTGGTCCACATCACTCTCTTCGGGGAACAAGGGCTAGCAAAACGTGTAACACACTTGCAGAAAAAGTGGTATACTGCAGAAATAAAATGCTTTGCAAGTGGCGAACCTGACCTAGTAGGACTCGGCAAGAACACAACCAGCTGACCAGATATCTATTGATGTTGTGTATTCTGTTGCACCAAATATGAGTTCTGGAGGACATTAGTACTAAGAACATATGTAATAAATGTTTGCTTCACCCCTGACCTATTAACATGTGAAATGAATATTAAGATCAGAAAGCTTACTAAGAATTGCAAAAAGGAAAAAAATAAATGAAGTTCCTAATAATGAAGTTCATCATTTTTCTATAAGAGGGTTATGTTTTTACAGGTAACATACATAGTTGAAAGAGGTTGGCATGCGGTCCAAACAATATCTTCGTTGATAAGAGGCTCTTCATCTAATTGCATAAGTTTTCGTCTCTACCACAGTTGTTGAAGTACAAGATTGTTCTCTTAGCCTTGCTATGTAGTTGTTGTGCTAGAGAAAAAAGACAATGGGACAATGTACGTGGATAGACATGAATGTTACAATGAAACTATTGGACAGGAAGTGGCATAATGACATTTAGGTCATCGTAAACAACACGACCATTAATAGGTTAAAGATCCTCAGAGCAAGTCCAATGGGATTAGGGAATTAGCCAAAGATAAAGATAGGAGTACCAACCCTTTTTCAAGAAAATAAAAAAGAAATCACATTAGAGCTAAATAGCTAACTAATCGACTAAGCTAACGGAAGAGCCTAAACACACAGAAATGTGGGTCTGGCACCTTGTATGGAGCTTCACAAGGGATAAAGCGCTTCTTATCTAAAAGTGTTGTGTGCACATAAGACCTCAAAACAGTTCTTACTCCTTTATCATTGCCTCTTTTTTTTTGGTTCCTTTATCTTGCTTACCATGATTGCAGTATCACTACAATCTCACTATGCACTCAATGGCTATATGACTAGTTTTTTTTTCAAATGAAACTAATAGTCCATAACTTCAATTTTGAACATACAAGTTATTTCTAATGATATGCACAAGGTAGCCCTTGTCCAAGGTGTGTGCCTAGGACAAAGTAGTCAACAAGGGCCAGACCAAGCAAGAGAAAGTGGCAGAAGGCCTTTCTTTACAGAACAGGTTATTTGGGTAAAAACAAACATTATTATGAAAATAACTACAAGAGGGTAGAAGTCCCCACATGTAGATACTATTCATACAATCTAATATTATATATTACTACAAAAATGCAGTATCACCAGACGACTGCATATGTATTAAAAGAATACAGCATCATTTTGTAAGCATAGTTATGAACTCAAACAATTACAGAATGAGGGAAAAAGTTCATAATTACATTCTCATAGAGTAATACCTCTATGAAGACATTCTGATTCCCTGTGTCAAATTAAGTTTCAGTAAGGTAGCTTCTCCTCTTTCTTTAACATGGCAAGTCATATACACATTCCCCCCACTAGAAAAGAAAGAAAAATATCACATCAATAAATATAAAATCTGCAAAACACAATGTATCAGAAAAGCATCCAAATATAAAACTCATATCCAACAAGCCGTTTTGTGAGATCCTCACCTGTTGCATAACCAATTTCTGAATTAGCTCTAGTAACTATGCAATTTGTCCCTTGAATTTGAACTTGCATATCTTCTTCTTTAAAAATATTGGACTGTTCTCTGAATTTTTCAAAATAATTCATATAAGAAAACAACAATTACAAAATCTGGAATGAAGGTGATTTAAAGTTAAGATAACAAAGTGGGGGTAGTCATAGAAACATACTGAACCCCAGATTTTGTAAAATTCAAATATCCATATAAACCAAAAACTACAACTTAACAAAGATAATTGAACTAAAGTTTACATTTTTTTTAATAATTAACAATCAATTTCAAAATTAGAGTTACAGTTTGACATAATCTATAAATAAGAATTAGGGTTTAACAAATCCCCATGATATAGTTAGGGTTTACAAAATCCCCAAATTAGGTTAGGGTTTCGAAAAAAATTCAACATTTGTAACAAAAAAAGCTCGCACTATGTCATGAAAATTACTAAACCAACATAAATTAGAACCAATTTGACATTACAAAGAACAGTTATTAAAAACCCCCAAATTAGGGTTTTGATCATTTTCGAAACAACATGAGAAGAGGAAGAAGAAGAATAAAAAATTCAACAAAAACAACCCAAATTCATTAAAAACAAAGCAAGAGGAGAAGAAGGTGAAACATACCTAAAAGAAGATGAAGAGAGCATGAGAAGAGGAATCGCTATGGTGTTCGTCAAGTCAGTGGCCGCCATGGATGAGAATGTGAGTTTTAGGTTTATGGTGTTTTCTTTTTCTTTTTCTATTTTTTGTTGTTATTTATACTGGGCAAATAAAAGTGGTTGGAGTGGCAAAGCAAATTTTGCCTGGGGTATAGTCAAGCAAAATTTGTCCGCTTTTAAGCGGGTATTGGGGCAAATATTTGGTCACGTGCGGGTTTTGGGGCAAATAATATCTGATGACTCAAATGGTTATCAAATGGTGGCAAACACTAAAAAAGCGGGCAAAACCCGATTTGCCGCAGAAAAACCCTGTTATCAAACACTACCTTAGTTCCTATGCCTCCTAATCTTTTGGGCCTACAAATGTAGTCCCAACTTCTTAGGTACATTTTCTTTTTGTTTTCCTCTTTTCCCCACCAGAAGTCTCTTTGGATAGAGTATATTTTCTTAATGATTTCCTTAGGGATTTTGAAGCAAGTCATTTGGTAGGAAGGTATTGCCGAAGAGAAACTTTTAATAAGGACAGTTTTCCCCGCTTGAGAAATGACTTTACCTTTCCATCCAGAAAGTCTTTTTTCAATTCTTTTTATGAGGCATCTGAACATGGAAGTTTTTTTCTCTCCTAGAAATAAAGTTCATTTTTGTTAAAGGTCTTCATATGAAATAAAGTTCATTTTTGTTAAAGGCCTTCATATGAAGTAGAGTTCATTTGTTAAAGGTCTTCATATGAAGTAGAAATAAAGTAGAGTTCATTTTTGTTAAAGGTCTTCATATGAAGGATGTTAAGGATGATGTCTTTGTTGGAGTTAGAGGTGTTTTTACTAAACAGGACTCCCGATTTTCCATAATTTAGTTGCTGGCCAGAGAGATGGCAGAAGGTGTCTAATGTCTCAATTAATTCCTTTGCTTCCATCTTATTAGCTCTGCAGAAAATGAAAATGTCATTTGCAAAGAGGAGATGAGAAATAGGAGGGTTGTTTCTGGCAACCTTTATGCCATGAAGTTTCCCTTGAGAGCATTTAACATTTAGGAGCCTAGACAGAAGCTCCATGGATAGGATGAAAAGGGACGGGGGGAGGGGGTCCTCTTGTCTACGACCACAAGTAGGTTTAAAGTAACCATGGGGGCTCCCATTTAAGATGATGGAAGAGTTAATGGTAGAGATACAGTTGTAAATGTGCTTTTGGATATTATCGTCGAACCCTAGAGAGGATAAGATTGACATTAGACAATCCCAATTTATCCTATCAAAGCCTTTAGACATGTCAATTTTAATAGCCATAAGACCCCCCTCACCTTTTTTATTTTTCAAAGTATGGAGAATTTCATGAGTTATTATGATATTATCCGAGATTTGTCTCTGAGGGACAAAGGCACACTGTAAAGGGAAGATAATTTTAGGTAGGAAAATTTTTAATTTTTCAGCAATGGATTTAGATATGACTTTGTATATCACATTACAAAGACTAATGGGCCTAAAATTCGCCGGATGAGAGGGATTAGGGCATTTCGGGATGAGAGCTATATTAGTCTTGTTTATTTGCTCAAGGGAGAAGTTGTTCATCCAGAAATCCAAAACCATTCTAAAGATATCATCCTTTGTGGTATCCCAGGAGTGGTGGTAAAAAAGGCTTGGAAAGCCATCAGGACCAGGGAACTTGAGGGCCCCTATCCCATCCATATAAAACTTGATCTCATCCATGGTGGAGGGGGTGGTGAGAAAGTCATTATCTATATTATCCAGGATTGGAGGGAAGAGGTCAGAGATAGTCCTTCTTTGGAGAGTGACCAAGGGTTGGACATTAGGGCAAAGAATATTGGTAAAGTGATCAAGAAAAATTTGCCCTATGAGGGTTTTTTTGTAAATCCAGCTATTACCATTGTCAAGGATGGCATCAATGCGATTATGACTCCTATGGATTATGGTGGTGAGATGGAAGAATTGTGTGTTTCTGTCACCTTCATGGATGATTTGATCTCCCGATTTTTGTTTCCAATAGGATTCCCCTTTTTGGAAGGCCAAGTCAAGTTGAATCAAGGTGGATTTTTCCTGAAGTTTGTTAGTTTCATTGCAAGGAGAGGATTGAAGTCTAGAGATTGTTTCTTTTAAGCTTTAATTTCTCTAAAAATGTCCCCAAAAACTTTCTTGTTCCAAATCTTTAAGGCATTTTTCGTGGTTTTCATATGAGAATTGAGATGATCACAAGGGTTGTTATCATGAGCTTTCTTCCAAGCCATGTTGATAATGTGATCGTAGGACTGTTCCTTTAACCACATGTTTTGGAACTTAAAAGTTTTTAGTTCTCTCTCATGCAAAGGGTTGAGAGATAAGAGAATGGGGCAATGATCAGAAGCAATAGTAGGGAGCTGTGTTATCTTAGCTTTGGGAAAGGTGCTAACCCAAGAAGTATTAGCTAGACCCCTATCCAATCTTTTCCTGATATTACCATTCCCCGATTGTTTATTACACCAAGTGAAGGGACCACCAACAAAGCCAAGATCAATAAGTCCAAGGTTTTGTACTATGGTGTCAGCAAAGTCACATTCATGAGGGTCAAAAAGTAGGCCCCCTTCCTTTTCAAATTGAGAAAAGATAACATTTAGGTCACCCATAACAATCCAAGGGAGAGTGGAGGTCTCACAAGCATTTTTTAGGTTTTCCCAACTACTGGCTTTAAAGGCAGTGTAAGGACTACCATAAAAGAAAGAGTGGTTCTATTTCTCCTTAGTTTTAAAGTCACTTATGAGAGTGTTGATGATATACTTGTTACTAGAGAGAATTTGGATTTGAAGGTTTGAGTTCCAGAGGAGAAGAAGGAGACCTCCTGCCATGATAACATGAGGAACAAAGTTTGGATTAGTCATTGTAGTAAGTTTGTGGGTATATTATCTGGAAAACCCTCATGAGACTATAACTCTTCCACCTAGGAAGCCCTTGTGGTTTTAAAGCCTTAATGCATATAGTTAATGCAATCACCTTAGTTCTAATTCTCTTTTGAGTTTTTATTTCTTTTTCTTCTCATCTTTGTTTGTCTTCTCATCTTTGCTTCAGGACAAACAAGGTGATGTTTGAGGATATTTGATAAGACCTCAAAAGTGTATATTTATCCCCTGAATAACACCTTGTTTGCATAACACTTAGTTTATATTATTATGTAATATCTATTGATTAATGCTTTCTTGTCATTTGTGTAGGTTTCATGAGCCAAAAGTTGAATATTATGTTAAAGCCTGCCAAAAGCCAAGAAAAACCATTAAAAGGGTGTTATTTGCACAAAAAAGAGAAATTGTCATTTGCACCCGTATATTACTAAGGGCACTCCTTGGATTGGTCTTGTGTACTTGACTTTATGTCCAAGGTGGGTGCTCCAAATCCCAGCTCAATCCAAGTTATAATGAAGCTCACATGTCAAAAGATCAATTGAAGCCCGTTACTTGAAACCCAATCTTAAAAAGGTCGTATATGATGATCTAGAACTCCGATTTGGGCCCGTAAGCTGTTTATCTGAAGGTATTGATCCAAGATAAAACTTAGGCCCAAAAGAATTAGGGTTGCACGTGGTCTTGATGCTTGTAGAATCCCTACAGAAGCCACCATGGATTTTGACCTACTTTGGAGATCTTGGAGAGCAAGGATACTTTGTGTGCAAGTAAAAAACTTTCTTATTTCATTAGAACTCATATTTTGTAATCTCTATATAAAGAGAAGTAGTAGCTAGGGTTTAGGTAGTTCATCTTCTCTCTTGAACTTAAAGTCTTGAACTTGTATTCTTGACTCTTTTCTTATTCTTATTCATAATCAAATCACAATCAATTCTCTTTCCCATTATGATGTTGTGTTCTTTTATTACTTATTCCATGGTGTCATTATCAATGATGAGTAGCTAAGTTCCCTTTAGGTGGAATGGTTGAAGCACTCAAATAATTCAAAAGAACCATGGCTACGTTTGGTTCCCGAAATTTTGATTCCGGGGTAATTTAGTTATAAGCGAAATTTAAGGCGGAACAAATCAGAGTAAGAAAATCAGGAGAGTGAGAGGAAAATGGGGATATTTTGAGACATAAGATTTAGACTTCTACAATATTACCGTCTACCTAGGAATTTGGTTTCCAGATAATATTAAGGAAACCACTTTCCTTTTTAATAGCCTAAAAAATCTTGATAAAGAATCTGTTTTCCCTATTTTATGCCTAAATTATAGCTAAATACACTCATTTTCCACGGAATTTGAATTTTGACGAACCAAATGTATCCCATGTTTATTCTTTTATGTTCATTATGATTCAAAGTTCTTAATGTTTTTTAATTATTTCTACTCGCGATATTAAAAAAGCTTGATTATTTATGTATTTATTGTATCCATGTTGTTAAATGTTATTGTTAGAGTATAGGGCGAGACCTAGATATAATGGTAATATTAGATTTATTGGAGATATGTGAAGGAATAGTTGAGAGGTGACTTTCATGTATCTACAATTAATCTTTTTAATTGGAATCCATTTGTAATCAAGTTGAATAGCTGAGAGGTGACAACTTGAATACAAATCAATATGTTGAATTAATTGAATTGAATAGCTGAGAGGTGACAGTTTAATGAATGAAATATATTCAATGAATGCATACAAAAAATCTCGTTTTAATTGAATGGAATAGCTGAGAGGTGACTATTCGATTATTATAGGCATTAGTGACTATTTGGAATATCTGAAAGGTTACTAAGTAATTGATATAGATTGAACATGATTGAATGACATGTATGTTTGCATTGTTTAGTTTGTGGATACCAACTCTTTCCCCTATTCATCATAAGATCTTTTTTCCATCTCTTTCCATCTTCTTATATTAGTTTAAGTAATAGTAATATTTATTTTATTGCTTGTAGGAAGTAAAATCAATCTCATATCTTATTAGTTGATTTATTTGGTGTTCTTTAATCATTGTTTTCTATTGTGTTTGAGGTAAGAATTCCCTCATCGAGGTGGGTATGACCCTTGCTTGTTACTTGTTTTACATTGATAACCAATTATTACAGGCACAAGAAGGAAAATATCAATACAAAAATCATCTTTTCATTAGTACGATACGCAGTTGTCTGCTATCATGTACCATTCTTTTTTCCAATCTTACCATCTGCTTTCCAGGAATTCAGATTCCGCGAACCAAACACAGCCATAGAGATGTTACACTAAATTGACCCATTCCTCATTCCCAAATGACCCATAAGATTGTGTACAAAATACTGTCTAAATTGTTTTGGCAAGGGAGTTGCTTCCTGTGGCTGGCCATTCATTCAACAACTTTTTGATGCATGTCTCCTCTTGGTATAGGTTAGAGGCCTGATCGTTCCCAATTAAACATTACCACACTTTTATGATCTTCATGCACCTGAAAAAGACATGAAAGATATCTTCATCCATTGTTTTACACAAGGTACGCCTGTTTGGGATATTAATGCCTCTCCTCTGCAATTTATCTACATACATCAAGCATTTGCTCACATTCAACACTAAATCTTAGAATTATTCATCAAATAACTGACGTAGCGGAAGCGATTAAAAATCAAACCTTGAGTAACCCAAGGGGAGGTTTGCCTTGAAACAAGGAGGACCTAATATAAAACTAAAGAAAACTAAATTATAGAGACAAATATTAATTGTATTGATTGAATAATTGTTCTACAAAACATGACTTTATATAGACTAAAGACTTAGACCAACTAGCACTAGGACTTCCTAAACCAGGAAATCAAAATACAAATCGTACTTTGAATTGTATTACTAATATCAACTTAATAGTAAACCAACTATTCTAGAACTTCTAGACTCTAAAATAGAAATTACTAAATAAAATAATAAAAGAAAAAAGAAAATAAAAGAAATAAATTTTTTATGATGATGTCATCATTGTTGGTGATGACGTCAGCACTGTTGTGCATCAGTCCCCTCTTCTTTAAAAGAATTCGTCCTCGAGTTAGAAGTATCATCAGCATGAAAGGGATAGATATCTTTGACATTGAAGGTCTTGGAAATATGCATGTCACTCGAAAGATCGATGATATAAGCATTGTCATTGATCTTGCGAAGAATCTTTAGGGGACCAATCTTCTTCATTTTCAACTTGTTGTAAGTACCCACTGGGAATCTCTCCTTACGCAAATGCACCATTACTAAGTCTCCAAATTCGAATGTTTGAGAACGATGATGTTTGTCAGCATCTTGCTTGTAATGAGTATTAGAATTCTCAATATTCTTCTTGACTGTGTCGTGAAGCTGAGTCATATTATCAACCATTGCATCTGCATCAAAATTCATACCTGGAACCTTAGGCAAAGCGACAAGGTCAAGGGTATGATTGGGAACTTTAGCATAGACAATTTGAAAAGGAGAATATCCTGTAGTACGACTCTTTGAGGTATTGTAAGCAAACTCGGCTTGAGGCAAAACAAGATCCCATTGCTTTGGTTTGTCACCAGAGAGACAACAAATCAAATTTCCCAATGTTCGATTCACAACTTCAGTTTGACCATCAGTTTGTGGGTGAGAAGTACTACTAAATTTCAACGAAGTGCCAAGTCTCATCCACAAAGTCTTCCAGAAGTAACTTAAAAATTTGGTGTCACGGTCTGAAGTAATAGATTTTGGAACTCCATGTAAACGAACAATTTCCTTGAAGAATAAACACTACTAGAAAAAAACAATTTTATGACGGTTAAAACCTGTCATAAAACGTTGATTATGACGGTTTTCAAGTTTTTCAAAAACCGTCAAGATATGTACTGTCAAGAAATTTTCAAAAAACTGTCAAGAGTTACTAAGTACTCTTGACAGTTATAACAATAAATGTCAAGTTACCAAGTACTCTTGACAGTTTAAGCAAGAAAAACCATCATTTTAATGACAAAAACCGTCATAATTTTATCATTATGGACGACGGTTTAATTAAAAACTGTCATAAGAGATTATAAAACCGTCATAAGAGATTATAAAACCGTCATAAGAGGTTATAAAACCGTCATCTGATTAATCTAAAACCGTCATAAGAGGTTATAAAACCGTCATAAGAGGTTATAAAACCGTCATCTGATGAATCTAAAACCGTCAAAATTTATGTATTATGACAGGTTAAAACTGTCAAGCTAAATAAAAAATTTTGTTTTTAAAAAATTAATTAATAAATAAAATATTACAAAAACAAATGCAATATTTCAAACGAAAATCTTCCAAAAGATTACATCAAGTGACAATCATTCATCACTAAACAACTATTCCCCCCTCCCCCCCCCCCCTCCAAAAAAAAAAAATAAGTGATTTATAATTGCCAATCGTTCGATTACAAATATCTCATCATAACAACATTGAAGAAATTATGCAAAAAATATCATCTCATCCTTGTGAAAAACAATGTTATATAATGTCATCCATGTAACCATAATGAGCCTAACAACACCTCCGTAAGAATACTCCATATCTCAACAAGAAGTTATCTGTAAGAAAATCAGAATAAAAGAATAATTAAGATATAATATAGCAATATATTTTAGAGTATCTAAACATATGGATTAGTACAACACACAATTCATAGTTCGACATATAATGGTTTTGGCAGACAAGGAGATGACACACATCAAACACAAATATATTACACGCAATCCAAGGAAAAAGTTAGTAATAGTTTTAGCATAATTTACTTTATTTGTGGAGCTAAGAAAAAACCTGAAAATACAACATAGACCATCTCAACCTTGTCTCAAAATGGAATAACAACATAGTAATAATCCAAAAACCAATACTAACCCATTTAATTAGTATCTAATCATATATATCCCAAGTATTAATTATATTCTACTGGTCACAAGAAATTTGGGTTTTGATCTGGTCAAGGCTGGATATTACTTCCAATGGTGCACAGTTGAAACAATACTAGAATATTTCTGATCTTGCACAGGGGCTGTCAGACTGCTCAGGTAATCTTTGTGCAGTGATATACTGTTGTTAGCTAGCTAGGGATCTATTAGATTGATATTAATTGTATGGTGTGGTGTTGGTCCTAAAAACTCCAGGTCAGCAAATCCATAGTTTCACACTGTAAGGGTACTACAACTTGTATATGGGTTTTCTTTTGGTTGTGTTTTTACTCTCTAAAACCCGCTGAAATAAGATGAGCAGGGAGGCAATTTTAGGGAGGAAACTTTGTAATTGCTCAGCTCAAACAAACAATTTGATAGAGTAATGAAACAAATTGATTTTATACAAAAAAATTATATTCTACTAATCAGCAAAGTAAAGCTTTCATTGGTTACACATTGGTCAATAAGTAGTACTCGTCAACATTATAAGTGATGATATTAATGGTATAATGTGTACGTAATATTAATCAACATACCTTTAACATTATAGAAATCGTTCAACGTAACCGATAAACTCAAGACGAACTTCATTCAGTTCAGCTTTGGTGTATGTTGCCTTCATTTTTAGCTCCGTCATCTAAACAAGTCAATGGGAAAGAAAATGAACAATAGTTTAATTTAAACCTAGAAATATATGGAACAAAAAAAATGAGAAAATATTAATCACCTTCTCCTCTAGGGATTTAGAAGGATCTTTCATGAAATGTCGCATGAACCGCATTACAAAATATCCACATTCAAAATCCCCAACTTGTTTCGGGCTCTACATACAAAAATGCCAAAATATCATACACATTCACCAATACTAATAGTATTAATAGGAAGTTGTTAAGAAATTATTTATTTACCTTAGGGTAATGCCATGTAAGTTGAATTTTTTTTCCTCCATTCACCATAAGATGTGATGTAATCCCTCTTCATAAAAAATAATCAAGTCATAAAACTATACAAAACACACACACACTTAGAAACACATTTATGAACTTACGTGTTCACAAGTGCCCTTGTTCCCCCACTAGGTCCACAATGTGAAGAATCTAGATAATAAACATCTTTTGAATTTATATCAATCATAATCAAAGACCAATGAAACCTGCATTTTTAAATCAAAGTAAATTATTATAAAATTAAAAATTAAATGTTTGTGAATATATATATTAACCAACACACTTACCCTTTGGAGTAAGGAAGTAAAATAATTTGGTTCCCTTGATGAGCCTTCAGTCTATCCGCAATAGTATGATGCATCTGACTACTAATAATGTTTGCATCATCAAACTGATTCACATCACCAGGATAGCAGAAACCATACCTTTCTCGAGAGCTCTCATATGTCTCGTACAAATATCTAAAACAAATTACACAAAAGAAATAGTTATGATAAATAACATTTCACATGAGTAACAAATCGGCTATCAAAAGCAATTTCTAACCTCATATATGCAACTATAACATGGCAATTTAACTTGTCATTCTTGCATACATCATTTATTTCATCCAGTGCAATATAAAAATCAACTTCACGCTCAAAAACACCTCTATCCATTGAAAGCATCTGTTCTTGATGCATAGGATCATACATAATATCATCTATCATTTCACCAAAATCATTCAATTCAGTTTCAGAAGTTTCAGCCCTTGCATTTTCTCCAACATCAACTACCTAAAACAATAATAAGGTAATACTAAATCAATACTTGTAAATTTGGTAATATTAACTCATTAAAGATAGTAGTTTACCTCATTCTTTTCGCAAATATTCAAGTTCTTATATCCTATTATCACCCACTCCTGCCAAGCAACAAATGTATTAATAACACTTGCAATTGTCATGATAACCTCATTAACAGGTATTGGAAGACGCTTTTTATGTTTTTTTTCAACAATGGAATGAATCGATACACATACATTTGCTTCTTCCAAAGGAACAGAGTGAAGTTTATTGTCTGCTCCCATCCTCTCAAATACAGTTTCTTTAGCCACAATGTTACCTTTATCACCCAAAGCCAAGCTACATTCTTGAGCCTAAACATTAAACATGATCGTCAATATGTGCAGTATCATTCGGTAAATTAAACTTACTGTATGGGCATGGCTGGAGGTTCCCAAAGGTGGATTCCAACTGTTAAGGGGCTGAAGTGTTACTGAATTGATACTAGACTACGTAGTCACTGTAACAAAGGGTTGAAGGGGGGTGCAATGGAACTAGATTACAACTGCATATATTGCTCATGACCCGAACTTCAATTGGTTTATAATTGTTTCATGAATACCATGAAAATGAATGCATACACCATTGTATACCACTGCTTTCATTTTATCTGCTCAAACTAAATTTACAAGTTGATGAATGAAATGAAAATAGTTGTTAACCCTGCTCAAAAGGTCCCCACCCAAAATAGCCTGGTATATTATGTCCATGGTTATAAACATTATTTCCTACAGACTACTACTGGTTGCCCCCACCTAATGGCGTAGTTATAAACTGAACACAAATGGTTCCTCTGTTGGAAATGCAGGGATGGCAGGCCGGGGATGTCTATACAGAGATCATACCTACAGAGTACTAGGAGTCCTTACTGGAGGTCTGGGCATTGACACCAATTATAATGCAGAAGTTGCTGCAGTGATTCCTGGTCTTAAAAAAGCAATTGAACAAGGTTGGCTACAGGTATGGGTTCAATGTGACTCTACATCAGTGGTACAAGCATTCAAAAGCTAGGACCAAGTACATTGTACTTTAAGGAAAAGATGGCCACTGTTCTTAAAGGTAAAATTTGTATGGCTTAACATCACTAGTGCATGGAGGGAGGTCAATTTTGGAGTTGACTGTTGTGCAAAGTTTGGCTCAAAACTGAGCAAAAGGGCTGTGCAGTGGTGGGATCTACGACCAAGTTTCTTAACTTCACTGGAGCATCGTGCACTTACCTATTACAGGGAAGTTCGCCCATGATGACAATAACTAATAGTCTAACACAATCAAACTTGCGGACTAATGACCAGTACCTTAAGAACTAAAAAACTGTTTCATCAACTATAGCTTCGCTGCCACATATAGGTGGCAATAACTAATAGCCTAACACAATCAAACTTGCGGACTAATGACCAGCAGAAACAACCAACGGGTAAGGTAATGTTGAAGGCCGGTATGCAGGTTACAGGTGTCTAAGGCCAAATAAGAGGCAGGGGGTTATTGCAGCAGCCAAGTAGACTGTTATTGTTTGTGGGAAGTCAGACTTTGTTTAAAGTCGGACAAAATAAAGTTCTTGGCTTCTCGCCCATGACTTTATTGTTTTAACCACATAGGTCAAGGTACCACTAAATATATCTACAATTAAAAAGAAAATTGCAAAAAAAAAAAATAGATTTTTGATATTATTACAATTCATGAAAGAAGCAAGGTTTCAATCAAAAGAAAGCATCTCTAATTCATCATCAACAAGTTCAAAATTGAAAAGAAAGCATAAGGGTGTTCAATTGCAAAGTTTAAAAAACCAAAGAACCTAAAATTTAACTACAAAAGTAATTACAATAGCAAAGAAGAAGAATTAATACCTGGAAAAAGAGAACAAGAGCAATGATTGAACTCCAAAACAATAAATGATGGTGCAATCGCAATTGAAATTACCAAAGGCAACGAGGTGATTTCTTCTTCGCGACTTCTTCTTCAAACAAAACAATGGAGAAGAAACCTTAAATTTGCAGCAAGAGGCAATAGAGGAGAAACCTAAATAATTTCGTGTTGAACCAGGAGTAGTGGTGGGAGTGGGAAACCGAAATAGAACGCGGGCTTATTAGAAAAGACTTTGCTCTTTAATTTTAGCTACTCTTGAGGTTTTTACAGTCAGCGTATTTTTCTAGGTTAAACAAACATATGACAGTTTTAATTTAATTGTCAAAATAATTTTTTTTTTTTTTTCAAAACCGTCAAGACCAGCATATTTTATAATGGCGTTTTATAGTAAACTGTCAAGTGTATAATTTTTCCAAATAATGTGATGACAGTTTTTCTAAATCCATTTCTAATTGTTTGTTAAATTAAACCAATTGATATCTATTATACTATATTAAAGCAGAAAATACCCCTAAGAAAATATCTCCTCAATTAGGCTATCAATAAGACTGAAATTGATAGCCTAATTGAAGAGAATTTTGATTAAGTTTGGGTATATTTGTAATTAGGCAAAAGTGGACCACCATCACAGATATAATTAAGCCCAATTAGACCATGGGAATAATTAAGCCCAATAAAAAAAATTAAAAGAATACCCAATCCCAAGTATAATCAAGTCCAGCCCGTACCCAGTTGGACCAAATCACAAGCATAATTAAAATACAGTAAAACTTCGATAAATTAATAGCCTTGAGACTAGAAAAAATTATTAATTAAACGAGATATTAATTCATCGATTAATTAATAAACTATTAATTTACATAAACAATATATTTTCATGTATGTCTTTCTTTTTAGGGGGCTAACATGATGAAGCTGGATAATCATTTTATTCTAGAACCGGTTCCACGAAAAGAAACACTAAAATCGATAATGATATTGGAATAATTTCTTCTTGCAATACAAAATACAACACCAGATCAACTCATCACACTATAAAAATTTAGAGACGAGGTTCAAACCAAAATCAATTTTGAGAAAAAAAAAAACAATAATTGACTTTCATTATAAAAAAAATATAAAATATATTTGTATATCAAAAAAATATTAATTTATATATTAGTTGGGCCTTCAAGGATTTTTCTAAAATGTATTAATTATCTAATAAATTTACCGAAATATTAATTTATCAACATATGCCCAAGTTGGGACCAGCCAAAAATATTATTTAAAGGAGATAATTAATTTATCGGGTATTATCTTATCGAGGTTTTACTATATCTTTTCAATTATGCTGAAATTGATAAATTAATTGAAGAGAAATTCATTCAATTTGGGGTATTTTTGTAACTACACAAAATAAATAAAAATGGGTCAATATGTAATTTCACATATTAAATACAACAACCTTCATAAGTAACCCTAACTCGAATTCTTTATAAGCAGTAAACCACATTATCACCACTAAATCTAATACCAGTAATTGACTACCATTGATAAAATGCTCTAACTCGAATTTCTTTCAATTCAACAATTTTAACTTCAATAAGTTTACCAGTAATCTTTTTTGAATAAGTAGCTAAATAATTATCTGGTGGAAGTAGTGATTTACATTGAAATCACCAGATGATTTACTACATTTGTACAACTTTTCCATCTATTATACTCTATTAAAGCTGAAAATACCCTTAAAAAAACATCTCTTCAATTAGATTGAAATTAATAGCTTAATTGAAGAGAATTTTGATTGAGTTTGGGAATCAAGTCCAGACCGTACAAAAAATACAGTAAAACCTCGATAAATTAATAGCCTTGGAAGTAGAGAAAATTATTAATTAAATGAGATATCAATTCATCTATTAATTAATAAATTATTAATTTACATAATTAACAGTATATTTTTATGTATATCTTTCTTTTTTTTAGGGGGGGGGGGGGGGGCTAACATGATGAAACTGGACAATCGTTTTATTCTAAAACCCGTTCCATGAAAAGAAACACTAAAATCGATAATGATATTGGAATAATTTCTTCTTGCAATACAAACTACAACACCAGATCGACTTATCACACTACAAAAATTCAGAGACGAGGTTCAAACCAAAATCAATCTTGAGAAAAAACAAGCAAAAATTGACTTTTATTATAAAAAAAAATATAAAATATATTTGTATATCGAAAAAATATTAATTTATATATTAGTTGGGCATTCAAGGATTTTTCTAAAATGTATTATCTAATAAATTTAGCGAAAAATTAATTTATTAACATATGCTCAAGTTGGGACCAGCTAAAAATATTATTTAAAGGAGATAATTAATTTATCGGGTATTATCTTATCGAGGTTTTACTGTATCTCTTCAATTAAGCTGAAATTGATAACTTAATCGAAGAGAAATTCAAAACTCACCAAGATTTACATTGAAATCACCAGATGATTTATTACGTTTATACAACTTCTCCATCTTCCTCTTCACTCAAAGTCTATGTCTGCTTATATGCTTATATTTGATCCATGTATATATGATGTTTGCTGAAGATCTCTCGACGACACAGAAATCAAAACTCACCAGTATTCTAAGTCAAATGGGCAGCTATGCAAGTTTATTAATAAGATCATTAATAATATTAATATGATATTATTGTGGACACACGTCAAACATGTTTGTGATGATCATTTTCAATTACATTCTAGATTTGACAAAAAGTATATTTTGCAGGAATATGGAGAACCAGTAATCTATTTCTTTTCTTTGCACTTATTAGGCACTGACAAAAAGTAAATGAAAATAGAAAATAAACTCCAATAAAGATGATGATATAATCTTCAATACATTTCAATGGTGGGGATACGAAAAGGGACCCAATTAGCAGTAAGACTTATTTACTGCAATTTCATGAAATTTGAGTTTCCCTTAATTTGTGATCTAATGTACGTAAATGTGTTGCAGATGGGACTATATCAAAAAATGTCGCAAGATTCACACAGACATGGATTATATGGTTGCCTTCCGAAAATGCTTAACTACAGGCCTAACGGGATCTCTCCGTCACATTACAAGTAAGTCATCTTTATCATCATAATAGTTTGTTAAAGATTTCGAATTTTCATGATGTTAACTGTTACAAGGCAATTAAGAGACGCTCGACTGCTAATGGATTACTGTGAAAAGATTGTTTCCCAAAGGGATGAAGCCTCAACAACCGAGCCAAACTAAATTCTAATTGAGACTTTGAGAATTGAGAGTACTGCAAAATCCCATTCTCCTGGATATCTTCAAATGTTTTGGGTTTAATTTTCATGTATATATAATAATCATTTAATTTCATTACTCAAAGATTTATAATAATTCTAAATGAAATCATACCAGATCATAGACTTTTGAAACGGGCTAAACAAAATATTACAAGTTACAAACCAAAAGCAATATAAAACCTCCCAAAAAAAACTTTAAAACAATCAGATATGCCCATGCATTGCACGGGCCTAAGGACTAGTCATTTCTAAAAACTGTCAAGAAGTCCTATTAATGTGATGACGGTTTTTTTAAACCCCACATCTAAAATTAAACCCGTTGATATTTTTCTAAAAACTGTCAAGATATTTTAGTAATTGGATGACGGTTTTTCTAAACCCCACATCTAAAATTAAACCCGTTGATAGTTATTCTAAAAACTGTCAAGAAGTCTTCAAAAAACTACACCCGTTGACATTTTCTGTTATAACCGTCAAGACTATAATATTAAAACCGTCAAGTTATTGTCTTTTCCTAGTAGTGAAAGTAGCAATATTGGAAGCATCTGATGTCTTCTTGCAAGGAACAACATGAGCCATCTTGGAGAACCTATCGACAACAACCATAACCGAATCAACACCTCTTTGAGTCCGAGGGAGACGCAAGATAAAATCCATAAAAACATCAACCCATGGTGCATCAGGAACCGGTAATGGTGTGTACAAACCAGTATTTTCAGATTGATCTTTTGCGGTTTGACAAATATAACACCGCTGAATGAGATTACCAACATCTCTTTTTAGGGATGGCCAATAATACCTTTCTTCAATCAAAGCAATAGTCTTGTCATGACCCATGTGACCTGCGAGACCTCCAGCATGCATTTCACGAATGATATGTTCTCTAAGGGAGCCTTGAGGAATGCACAAGTGATTTCCCTTGAAAAGAAAACCATCCTGAATAAGGAAATCATCTGTACCAGATTGATTTTGAGAGCATTTAATTCACATTTTCGAAAAATCAGGATCATCATCATATAAATCCTTCAAATAATCAAACCCAACAATATCGGTGTTGACTGTAACGAGCAAAGAAGCTCTTCGACTGAGGGCATCAGCTACTTTGTTTTGTTGACCTGATTTGTGCTTAATAACAAAAGTGTATTTGTCAATTGTGTCTTTCCATCTGTCATGCATTCGATTTGTCTTGGAACTGCTTTGAAGGAATTGCAAAGCTTGGTGGTCGGTGTAGAGAATAAATTCCCGATGAATCAGATAATGATGCCAATGATGCAATGTTTGAACCAACGCAAAGAGTTCCAATTGATATGTAGACCATTTCTTTCGAGCATCACTAAGTTTCTCACTAAAAAATGCAAGAGGCTTACCTTCTTGAAAAAGAACAGCGCCAATACCCATGATGGAAGCATCACAATCTACTTCAAAAATCTTGGAAAAATCAGGTAGAGCGAGAACCGGGGTTGTAGAAAGCTTGTCTTTAAGCAAGTTAAAACTTTTGTCGGCTTCTTCAGTCCATTCAAATTTAGTACCTCGCATACAATGTGTCAATGGAGCTGAAATAGAGCTGAAGTTCTTGACAAAACGTCGGTAGAAAGTAGCCAAACCATGGAAAGAACGAACATCATGAATTGTACGAGGTGTAGGCCATTCTCGTATTGCTTTCACCTTGTCTTCATCAACATGTATACCTGAAGCACTTACAATGTAGCCAAGAAAAAGAATGCGGTCTATCATGAAATCACACTTCTTGATGTTGATGAGAAGCGAATTATCATGGAGAACCTTGAAGACTTCCCAAAGATGACACATGTGTTGTTGCCCATTCTGACTATAAATCAACATGTCATCAAAATATACAACAACGAACTTCCCAATGAGAGGCTGAAACACTTTAGTCATCAAACGCATAAATGTACTTGGGGCATTTGACAAACCAAAAGGCATTACCATCCATTCATAAAGACCATCCTTTGTCTTGAAAGCAGTTTCCCATTCATCTCCTGGTCGTATGCGGATTTGATGATAACCACTCTTTAAATCAATCTTAGAGAACACTTTAGAACTAATAAGCATATCAAACATATCATCCAAACGAGGAATACGAAACCTGTAGCGAATGGTAATTTGGTTGATTACACGACTATCAACACACATACGCCAAGAACCATCTTTCTTTGGCACAAGCAAAGCAGGAACTACACAATGACTCATACTAGGGCAAATGAGACCTTTCTCTAGTAAATCATTAACTTGACGTCGAAGCTCTTCATGTTCTTTAGGTGCCATACGATAGTGGGGAAGATTGGGAAGACTTGCACCAGGCATCAAATCAATGTGATGTTGAATATCACGCATTGGAGGCAATGATGAAGGTAGATCGGTGGGTATGATAGTTTTGAATTCATCCAATAAAGGTTGGACAACCATGGGAATTTTTTATTCTTCTCTCTTTTTTTCCTTAAGTACAAGAGCATAGATTGTGTCAGTCTTTTTGAAATCCTCTTCATGGTCCTTAGAAATCAAACAAGTTCGCTCTTCGACTTTAAAAACTTCATGAACAGGTTTTGGAGGCATAGAACCCAAAGTATGTTTTTCACCATCTTTCTTAAAGGTAAATGTATTGGCATAACAATCATACATAGCACGACGATCCCATTGCCAAGGTCGATCAAGTAACAAATAGCTAGCATCCATATCAAGAACATCACAAAGAACCTCATCATGATACTTACCAAGAGAAAATGGAACACGACATTGAGTAGTCACCATGAGTGAGTGACCATCCTTAACCCAACCAACGGAATAAGGCTTAGGATGTGGAGTCACGGGTAGATCCAACCTAGTCACCATATAGGTGGAAACATAATTATCATGGGAACCACCATCAATAATCAAATGAACAGCCTTATCCTTAACTTGATAACGAGTCTGAAAGATCCTTTTCAGTTCAGAATTCACCGGTCGAGAAGGAGCATAGAGAAG
This sequence comes from Aquilegia eximia, assembly GCA_023053565.1. Taxonomy (NCBI): domain Eukaryota; kingdom Viridiplantae; phylum Streptophyta; class Magnoliopsida; order Ranunculales; family Ranunculaceae; genus Aquilegia; species Aquilegia eximia. The sequence continues at coordinate 661,575 of JALIGU010000026.1, forward strand.
CCTTCGAATAACACCCAAGAATGGAGCATCCACTTCATATTGAATCTCATTACTAGGTTCACAGTTATCATAGTAATCTTCATCATAGTCATCATCGCAATCGTTTTCATCATGATCAATAAAGTTAACTCTAGACTTGTCTCGTTTCGGACATTCATGTTGCTTATGTCCAGGTTGGCCGCAACGGTAACAATTGGGCATGGTAGGGTAAGCATATGGATTGGTTTTGCTTGGTTGGGTGGTTTGTGAAGTTTTGGTAAGTGGAGGTTGATCATCGTTGGAAGCAAGTATAGATTGATTGTTTGTAGTAGTGTTGGGTGAAGAGTTAGTGTTTGGAGAATTTTGATTGTTGCGGTGTGTAGTAGATGATGGTGAAGGGTTGTAGTTGTTGCGATGATTTGGATAAGATTGAGAAGAAGATGGAGAAGAGTATGACTTACTAGAATTCGAGTGAAAACCATTATGTTGCTCAATGTTGAGTGCGATTTGAATTGCATCGGCCAAGGTAGGAATTGAGTGAAAAATCTTCTCCACGATATTCCTATTCAAACCATTACGAAAACGAGTAACTAATTGATCTTCACTTTCCACGATGTTATTTCGAGATACCAAGCGATGAAACTCAGTAGCATAGCCATCAACACTACGAGATCCTTGGCGACACGATAACAGTTGGTTGTATAAAATTTGCTCATAATCCTTAGGCAGGAAACACTCCATAATCAAAGTTTTCATACGTGTCCAAGAAACAATATTCCGCTTATTATTCTTTCGACGATGAGCCTTGAATTGTTCCCACCAAGCAAAAGCACCTTGTTTGAGTTTATATGCCACAAGGTTAACTTGTGCATGTTCGGGAGTATCCATGTACTCAAAGAAATTCTCAACTTCATGAATCCAATCAAGAGTCTCCTCAATATTCATATTACCAGTAAAAGTAGGGAGATCAATTTTCATACGAAACTGGTCAGATTGAGTAGGAGAATTATTGTTGTGGTGTTGTTGAGGTTGAGGTTGAGGGCATGCTTGTTGATAGTAATTTTCAGTATTATCATCACTATCATGATCATCAAGATAAGAATTTGGTGCTCGAGGGGCGCGTCGGTGATAAGTTTGTTGAAAACGATTAATAAGAAGATTGGGGGGTGGTTGAAAATTTTGTGTAGTGGGTGGGACATTGTTGGTTAAATGTAGGAGTTGGTAGCGAGATTGAGATGGAGAAGCAATAGTGGTATAAGTGGTGCGAACATGTGGAGTATTGGGGAGTTGAGATGGTTGAGAGTTATTATAGGGTTGTATGTATGGGTAGGGATCTGAAAATAGGTTTTGTGGTGTTTGGGGGCAAGCATGAATAGGGAGAGATGTGAAGTCAATATTGGAACCTTGTGGTAAAGTTGTGGTGGTGGTGGTGGTGGAAAATTGGGGTGGTTGAGATATGTTGGTCATAGTAGAGGGTGGGAGGGTGGGAGCATCAACAATAGATTGCTTACCTTCAAACTTATCAAATCAAAGAGTAAGTTTATCGATTGAAGCGGTGAGACGATTAATAGCCGAATTGAATTCAACCTTCGTCACATAATCTCCAAGATTACCGACTTGGGAGCGAGGTGAAGAATTTCCGTCATTAACCATTGTAGGATCGAAACGAAGCTCTTGATACCAATTGACGTAGCGGAAGCGATTAAAAATCAAACCTTGAGTAACCCAAGCGGAGGTTTGCCTTGAAACAAGGAGGAACTAATATAAAACTAAAGAAAACTAAATTGTAGAGACAAATCTTAATTGTATTGATTGAATAATTGTTCTACAAAGCATGTTTTATATAGATTAAAGACTTAGACCAACTAGCACTAGGACTTCCTAAACAAAGAAATCAAAATACAAATCCTACTTTGAATTATATTACTAATATCAACTTAATAGTAAACCAACTATTCTAGAACTTCTAGACTCTAAAATAGAAATTACTAAATAAAATAATAAAATAAAAAAGAAAATAAAAGAAATAAATTTCTGACGATGATGTCATCATTGTTGGTGATGACGTCAGCACTGTTCTGCATCAATATCAAAATAAACCAATTCACAAAGCATTACCCGCCATCAAAGTGATCAAACATAATAATTGCACTCTAGTGATAATTGCACAACAAAAAGAAAAATAACTTTTTTGAAAAAAGATTGAATGACGTAATTTTTGAAACCCTAATGAATTTCTTATTCCAACATACCTATCAGTTTACACAAATCTACAATATTAGAGAAACCCTAGATCGATTCAATTCGAGAACACAAGTGAACTTAACAATTTTAGTATCTTTAAAAACAATATGTTTCCCCAATTTACCAGGAAGAAGAAGACGAACAAAACAGTGAATCTCTTAGTTATATATAAAATTGTTCATAATCCCCAATGTTTTGTTTGAGATTCCTATACTATGGTGAACTTGATTTAACACCATGATGTAGATTTTACATGTTCTGATATTCTTCTTAGACCTCTTCTTCTTGTCAACGCGAAGCAACACTGCCAAGGTGTGAGAGTTTGTTTATCTGGAACCATATAACAAAGATAATAGTATAAAGAAGAAGAAGAAGGATAAAGGTAAAATCGAAATAAAAATTTAACATAAATTAAAACAGAGCCGTTTTTACAATTTTTACACTAATTATGTGCTTTTTTAGCCGACAAAAGCTTAAACAGGGTCTTTTCTATAAACCCGGCCTTAGCTGAGCCATTTTTAGTTTGTAGACCCTTAATAAGGTCCCAGAACCATTTTCATGCATAAATCTTTGTAATCATGCTATGTAGTAACCGGTAAGTTGATGTTTACAATTAGAAAAGATCTATTATACTATGTAAATCTATTATACTATATAATAGTTGTAGATAAGAAGCGTCACATGACGTTTTTTTAGAGATTTGAGAATAAAGCTTAAATTAGGTGAGAGTCCAATTTAAAAAAGGAATTCACCTTTCATGTAAGCACTCAACAGAGATTTATAGGAACCTTAAAAAACCCTTTAGAACTCCACCAACTTTTAATTTTTTTTTCTATCTAAGATTCTCCATTGACCGGATAACATAGATCCCAACCGGATAACATAGATACCAATAGGTAGCCGGGGTTCAACAACAACCTGTAGATTAGAAGTATAGATAGATGGGACCACCCAGTTTCACAATCTTGTTTGGGATAACTGCGCGCACTTCAAGACTGCCAAGTGCCAACGAAATTGACTGTTTGTTTAACATTTAATACGAAAGGGTACAACCAAATCAATGGAGTGTGTGTACAAATACTAGCAAGCATAACCTATAACTTGTTCCATCTTTCTGGTTTATCTTAATCTCAAAAATCACAACCACCATGGATAATTATCAATCTTCAAACAAACTAATATTAGTTGATTACGAACCAAATGGAATAGCAACAATTACAATCAACCGACCAAAATCTCTCAACTCATTAACCAAATCAATGATGATTGATTTAGCAAAAGAATTCAAGAAGTTAGACGGAAACGAATCGGTACGAGTAGTGATTTTGACTGGTTCAGGCAGAGCTTTTTCATCTGGAGTTGATTTAACATCTGCAGAAGATGTGTTTAAAGGAGATGTCAAAAATTTAGATGAAGATTTAGTTCATCAAATGGAGTTATGTAGAAAACCAATTATTGGTGCTATTAATGGTTTTGCTATTACCGCTGGTTTTGAAATTGCTCTTGCTTGTGATATCTTGATTGCTTCTAAATCTGCTCAATTCATTGATACTCATGCCAGGTCTCTCTCTCTCTCTCCTGTTAATGAATGTTTATGCGCAAATTGATTTTATTTTTGTTTTATATTAATTTTGGTTTTAAATTTGTTATGCCAAATTGATTGTTGGGAGTATGATGAATATCTTCCGAAAGGAAAGGGACAACTATTGATCTTTGTTTACAATAAAAATAATAAGTTGTCGAATTGCAATTGCCACTTTTGAAATTACTATTACTCAATTCGTTGATATTAGGTTTAATAGATACTGAATAATGTCATTCTGATGATCAAACACCCAAAAGACTGAAAATAATTTTGGTGGAGTTGCAGAGAAAGGGGAAGTAATGTGTTTTGTATACTTCAACAACACTAAAATTTTGAAGTATTAATCAATCATAAGCTGAGGATTTCTCCTACCAAAAAATCAATTAATCCAAAGTTGTCTTATTCTCAAATGTCACACTCGTATCAGCTGTTCACGAATGCCCTATGATCCAGGAGGATCTCTATGTTGAGTAGGAAATAAGTATTCACTCTATTTAGAAACCCTATTGGAGTAGGAACTTGTAGAAACAAGTATTCACTCTATTTATAAACTGTATTAGAGTAGGAACTTGTATTCACTCTATAAATACAAGACTTGTCACTCCAAAAAGGGCAAGCCACTAGTAATCTATTATCTATTATACTATATAATAGTTGTAGGCAACAAGTGCCACGTGGCGCCTTTTTAGAAACTTGAGAATAAAGCTTAAATTTGGTGAGAGCTCGATTTAGAAAGGGAACCCACCTTCCATGTCAGCAGAGATTTATACAAACCTTAAAACTCTTTTGAACTCACGGACTATTAAAACTCTTTTTCTATTTAAAGTCCTCAATTTTTTTTATTTTTTTTTTGTAATTCTTCTATAAAAACCATGCTAAATACGAAAAATATGAATTATAAATCTCTACAAATTTTGGTCAAGAAGAGCATTAAAAAAAGCTCAGTTCGACAATTACACAATTGCAACGATAAGGTAATAGAAATCCTTTGGGGAATACCATCCATTTATTGGATAACACAAATCCCGGTGCGTAGCACAGGTTCAACAACTTGTCTACTAGAAGTTATCTAGTTGTAAAGTTTTAAGGCCTTGTATCCAAAAAGGAACAAGAAGCCTCTATAGTTGTAATCTTGGAATTTATCAAGAGCAATAGAGAAAACACTAGAGGAAGGATTTCTTCCTCGCCATATCATTGTTCTTCGTTTTTATGCATGATTCCATCTTTCTTTCTACTATTAAGTTCTATTGCTAGGTCATTTGGATGAACCTACTACAACCGTAATTGTAGTCTGAATCTGTCAGAAAATGACAAGGCTTATCAATTGTAATCTTGATTAAAGTTTTGAAAGAAAATGTAAGAGAGGGGATTCTATGTTTTGTTTGATCATAAGAACATATTGCATTTCCATCCAATAATCTCTTTTCTAAGATAATGAGAATATTATGAGGTTTCAACCCCTAATGACAACCTATATACCAAAATATTTCATTCTGAAACTAATTTCGTTACAATTCTGATATGTATTTTCTGAACAATCAAAATGTCTTGAGAACAAAAATTTATTGCGCCATGTAATATTTTGTTTGATTTGTATTAGAAGTTAAAATAGTAGAACGAATATAGTTTAAAAAATGATCCTCGAAATTTAATTCGTATGGGGCATGATGGTCCATCGGCCCAATTATATATACATATTAGAAAAGTTGTAATTTTATGGGTGGGGGTATGTTTCTCAATTATGTATGGACAAACTTTCTTTCCTTCTGCATACCATGATACTAGCTCTAATTTTTACAAACTTATTAGGAATATATTATATGATCTGGAGTCTTGTATGATAAGGAATTTTTGGGAACTAAGTTAAATATCCAAAATTCTAAATCATGTGTTGGATTTACTTTTGGTTGGGGAGAATGAGACGGTGTCTCTATGTGTGAGTGGATTAGGTCGAACAGAGATTTTGAAAGTTCCAGGCAACCAGAAGTTGTGTTTAGCAACTATCAACCAGACATGGAGAGAATAAGCATTTGGGACGAGAGCAAACTGCTTGGTGGTGAGTTAGCAGATTAGGGTTTTGCTCCTCTCCCTTTTATATAGGATTATAGTTTATACACTTTATCTTTGGGCTTTACATTCAGCATCCTGCAAGAGGACCAAGTATTGATATCTATTCGTGAGACCTACCTATAAGCTGATATTCGTAGGCAGCTGGAAGACCTAGCTAACAGCTTTGCAAGCAAGAGTTCTCTTTATATTAAAGTCATGTCCTTATGCCTGAGCCCTGATGCGTCATTTTCCGGAGGATCTAGCATGTGAGGGACAAATTCCTTCTTTCTCGTTTCTGAAAAAACCGGCATGAATGGGACAAATTCCTTCAGTCTCGGTTTTTTTTGTTTTTTTTTTTCCGAATAAGAAACAAATTATATTGATAAAAGAAGAATTACACAAAGCTAGAGGACAAACGTGCTACAAACTGCGCTGCAAGCCCTTTTTGAATAGCAAAACCAATCTTACGAAATACATATTCATTGGAACCCGCCGTCATCACATTGCTATTCATCACCTTTTGTACCCTCCTGAGAAGTTCAACTGTTTCTGGTGCTAGAAACCCAAAAGTGTCAAAAGCAAAAGGAATGAAACAATGTTGGTTCGCTACACATGCTCCCTCGTGGAATGTTCCCATACTGCACATGAGCCATTGGCTCAATGGTTGTGCATCCCTCTCACTTGTCGAATGTCTTGGGTTCAAGATTCACTAGCAGTGTCTAGGGAGTTTCTCATGATATTATTGAAAGTTTAGGACTCCATGATTGATTGGCCTCAGGGCGTTGTTAATTTAGAGCCTATTATGGCTACTTGTCCTGTCATCCTTCAGGGATGGTGCCCTTGTAACAGGTAGGTGATGTGGCTGTTTAGGCACACGCACACTTTGGTGGACGTCTAGGGATCAACAACCATGATGATGTAGCCTTCGGGCATGGTTATTACAATTTTCCTTTGGTTATTGTCGTAATGATTGATAATGAACTAGTTTTCATTTATTTACAGGTTTCCCTAATGTTATTCCAAGTTTATGGATTTAATTGATGTTTTGATCCATAATTAGAGAAAACCGGGAAAAAAAAGGGGAAAAGGTAGACGGACAAAATTAGAACCTGATCGTGCCAAGCTTCGTTGAGGTAGTTTAGATAACATATATATCAGAAAGAAGTGTGATAGTAGGATACTGTATAATGTCGATGATCCGACCTTCAATTTATACTTTGCATTTGTTTAAGGAACCATAGTCATTGCTTATTCCCATCATCTCATATATTTTCAATTCTTATACTGAAATAGTGAAATTCACAATGGCCTTTGCAGGTTTGGGATATTTCCCTCATGGGGTCTTTCTCAAAAGCTCTCACGGGTTATAGGCTCAAATAGGGCTCGCGAAGTGTCACTAACAGCAAGGCCAGTAAATGCGGAAATGGCAGAAAAGTGGGGCTTGGTGAATCATGTTGTCGATGGAGATGAGTTATTGAAGAAAGCTCGAGATGTTGCAGTAGCCATTGTGAGAAACAATGAGGACTTGGTGTTGAGGTACAAGTCTGTTATAAATGACGGCCTTAGATTGGACTTAGGTCATGCTCTCGCACTGGAAAAGGTGAGCATTCATTCTCATTTTCTTCTAAAGATTATTAATTACTACATTATTATCTATCTCTTCCTACATTCACAATGCACCAATACTTTGCTTGAAAAACACTAATATAATATGTACCAAACACTGTTTGGTATTTTGCTCTTGTCATTGTTTGTGTGATAGAAGTTAGCCTCGGTAGGTCAGTATAGTCTATCAGGCTGGCTTCGTAGTGCAGACATTGAAATGGAGAGTATACTTTGTGGCAATGTTGGAATGACTAGATCTCTGGTTTTATTCTAGTCAAATTGTCAAAAACGTAAAGTGTTCTATGCTGTTGGAGAATAACGACTTAACATCATTAGGAAAAAGAAGAGACGAGAAAAAGAAAAAGGGGGGGGGGGGGTACAGAGCTGAGATCCCATTTCCGGCTGGATCTTTCTGGGGACAGTTTGATTATTCTGTTATGTGCAACTTGGGCTTTTGTTTTGAAGTGGTTCTTAACACTAAAGAACAGCACAAGTGTTTTTGTTGCTACTTCACAGTTAATCGTCTGTATTATTGATGTCATTAATGCAGAAACTACAACTCCTAATTTTTATTTCCTCGTTTATATTCTTGGTATCAACTTGTAGCTTCAATTATCATCTTGATGTTTCTAGTGTAGGTATCTGCACTTTATTTTTGACTTCCAGATGAGTTCAGTTTCTTTATAAACAAATTTACTTTTATAATTTTCAGGATAGAGCTCACAGTTATTATGATGGGATGACGAAGGAGCAGTTTGAGAAAATGCAGATATTTATAGCAGGTCGGAGCTCAAACAAGCCTTCTTCAAAGATGTGAACCTTTGTTGTAATTTGTAAAATAAATTTCGCAGATGCTTGGTTACGAATAAAGGAAAAAGCTAGTCTTTTTGCTCAAATAACAAAATGTAGACAAAACTTGTCTATATGAACGTGTAGCTGCTATGATCAAACATGAATGTCATCATAATTGTATGCTTAGAAAACAACAAAGGGTCCACAATGAAGAGAACCTTGGGCTGAATCCTGTTATGCTGTTGGTGCAAACCATAATGCACTGCACTGCAAGAACCCAAGAGTGGCATATTAAATACTACTCCCACATATACAGATTATTTGGTTTTTTTTTTTTTTAAAGATTATGCTTTAGTGATAAATGGATTGTGATGTGCAGAAAGCTTTCTAGAACCTTTAAGAAGTTGTAATTATATTGTATGAAACTACTAGGCTTGTGTAGAGAAATTAAGATGAACCAACTCTTAAAAGAGGGTCATCCTTTATCAACAACATGCGTGTGTTGATGTTACAGGGGCGTCTCCGATGGTTGGGCTGGGAGCTGAGATTTTTGAGGTGAGGTTAGCAGTTAGCAATGCAACAACAACAAAAGTGGAGAAACATGACGGAGCTTGTAGGGCTAACTAACATAGTTTTATCCCCTTTGCATTTGACACATTTGGATTGCTAGCCTCAGAAGCAGTTGAGCTCCTCAGAAGAGTGCAGAATATAATAGATAGCAACGTGATGACTGCAGGTTCGAACGAATATGTATTTAGGAGAATCGGGTTTGCTATCCAGAAAGGACTTGCCGCGCAGTTTGTAGCGCGTTTGTCCTCTACTTTTGTGTAATTCGTTTAGTTTATCGACAAAAAAAAAAAAAAAAAACTTCTCTCTTCAATTAACATTAAAGATCAATATCAAATAAAAAATAAAAAATAAAGAGGGTCATCATTTAATGTTCTACCTACCCTCACATAGAAATTATAAAATAATAAGGTATGGAGAGAACCATGTAGATGTAATCCATTTTTCTCTTTTTGAATGGAAGTGAAGAAAATATCACAACTGCCTACCATTTTATAGTCATATAATATTGTTATAGTATATGAATGAAAATTTGACATGGAACACCATCACCATCTTGAAATCTTCAAGAAAGCTCGATGAGTTAAGACCATCTCCAACGAGTTGTTATTTTCTCAAAAAGTCGTCAGTTTAGTCTCCAACGGGTTGCTATTTTGTCATATTTTTTTTATTTTTTTGCTATTTTCTCAAATCCGTTTTCAAATTTAAAAACTTTTGAGAAAATGAAAATATAACAATATTAATATAATATGCATCAACCGCCATTTTCCAATGATTAGAAAAGCAGATAAGTATCATCAGCCTTCATAAATGAGTGGCGGATGAGATATGGGTCACCAGTCTTTTGGTGGTAAAATAGAATGGCGGGTGAGAATTTCAACTTTCTACCATCTCTTTTATACCCTTTTACTTATATACAAATACAAAGCAATAATATATGTTTAAAGGGTATTTTTGGAAATGAGTTGCATACGTGGTTTCCAATTAGTATACAATGAGTACTAAAATTTTGTTTTTTACATATTTCTTATCAGCCATTTAAGTACGAAGGCTATCAGCCATTTAAGTACGAAGGCTGGTGAGGTAAATATAACGAAAATCGGTTAAAGTTGATTTTGGGGTTTTTTCATAATTATAGAAATAGCCAAAAAAAAGACTGTAACGGTTGGAGATGGTCTAAGGGTAGTTGTCTTGCTGATCCTCCGTTGGAGTCGTCAATAAGCCTAAATATGAAATTTTTAAATATATATATATATTTTTCTGTACAGATTTAGAAATTATATCTAGTTGGTCCACCCAAAACTAGCACATAAAGCAATCTTACCGACAAACCCACTGCATTGCCATTTTTAATAAATCCAATCTACAGTTTTGTACACCATGATATTTATATTTTGAAATCGTTTGACCCTGAAAAATTCATACAGTGAACAATATCCAAAAGTAAGAAAAGAAAAATGCACTTAAGAAAGCACACATGGACGTAATTATGTATACTGAGTAACTTTCTAGTCATTATTAGCAAGTTAGCAACTACTAATTTGTTTAATTAGATTGTCGGTCCTAAAGTTATAACCATCTCTAGAACCAGTCACCTCATTTTCCTTCTCTGTATTTCATAACTATGTACCAGTTCCCACTCACTATGTAGTATGTACCAATCTCCTCATTGTTTATATAAACTTCATATGCTACCCCTTGCTTTCTATGCTACTTATCTTTCATTGATTGAATATTTTTTTCTATTCAGCTTCTCAAAGTTCATCTATTCTAGTCTTGGGTATAATTGGTTCTTGATTTCATCTTTCTTTCATCATATCTTGTAAGCGTTTTAGCAGAAACATGAGCAACTATTTTGAGTTATCAGATGGGAAACTTAATGTTAAAGGAGTTCCATTGCTTTCTGAAATTCCCAATAATGTTTCTTTCGCTAGTTATTCTTCAATCTGTCAATCTTCAGATGCTCCAGTCTCTTTGTTTCAAAAAGCCAAGTCCTTATCATACAAGGGTGGGTTTCTTGGCTTCAGTCAAGAGGCTCCATCTGATAGGTTGATGATCTCATTAGGTAAATTCATAGATAGGAATTTTCTGAGCATATTCAGATTCAAGACATGGTGGTCTACTATGTGGGTGGGAAGTAGTGGGTCAGACTTGCAAATGGAATCCCAATGGTTACTCTTAGATGTTCCTGAGTTAAGTTCGTATGTTTTAATCCTGCCCTCGATAGAAGGGAAGTTCCGCTCAGCTCTGTATCCCGGAGTTGATGGGCATGTCATGATTTGTGCTGAAAGTGGGTCTAGTAACGTAAAAGCCTCATCTTTCAATGCAATTGCATATGTTCATATGTCTGATAACCCTTACAATCTGATGAAAGAAGCATATAGTGCACTAAGAGTTCATCTCGATACATTTAGACTCTTAGAAGAAAAATCATTCCCACCTCTAGTAAACAGATTTGGTTGGTGTACTTGGGATGCATTTTATTTAACTGTAGAGCCTATTGGTGTCTGGCATGGTGTGAACAACTTTGCCGAAAATGGTATTCCACCAAGATTCCTCATAATTGATGATGGTTGGCAGAGCATCAGCTTAGATAGTGAAGAGCCTCTTGAGGACGCAAAGAACCTAGTCTTGGGTGGGACTCAGATGAAAGCCAGGTTATACAGGTTCACTGAGTGTGAGAAGTTCAGGAAGTACAAGTCTGGAACTATGCTGACAAAAAATGCTCCATTATTCGATTCCAACAGACCAAAAATGCTGATTAAGAAAGCAATTGAAATTGAACATGCAGAGAAGGCTCACGACAAGGCAATTCAATCTGGGATCATTGATTTGTTGGAGTTTAAATCAAAGATTGAGATGCTGAAGAGAGAGTTGAGTGAGATGTTTGGCGGAGAGCAAGATGGAAGTACTGTTTCGAATGGTGGAAATGAAAGCTGTCTTAGCGAATCTGATAATGGTGGGATGAAGGCTTTTACGAAAGACTTGAGAACCAAGTTTAAAAACTTGGATGATGTGTATGTTTGGCATGCTCTCTGTGGTGCATGGGGTGGTGTAAGGCCTGGAGCAACACATCTTGATTCAACAGTAGTACCTGTCAAGGTTTCTCCAGGACTTGATGGAACAATGAATGATCTTGCTGTGGTGAAGATTGTTGAAGGCGGTATTGGGCTCGTCCACCCTGACCAAGCAATTGATTATTTTGAGGTGATGCACTCTTATCTTGCTGGAATTGGAATAACAGGAATAAAAGTTGATGTCATACATGTAAGTTGCTAAATTCTACCATTTCTGCTATTTTTTATGATGTCTACTTATAGGTACATGAGGCATTGTTTTAGTTCCTGGCAGTTCATACGACAGTTAATACCCCATCAGTCATAGTATAGTATCGCATCGATTGAAAAATACACATTGAACATCAAAGTCAACCTACATTAAATTTGTTCTTCATTGGATGTCATTAGTGTAGTTATTCATAATGTAGGATGCATGATTTCACTATTGCTCTGTTTCTGAACTTTAGGCATTTACAAACTTTAAGATTTTTCATAAACTTAGAGCTCGACAAACCTTATCTAATTATTTGAAATCTGAACTTTGTTACCGTGGTTCTTAGAACCTTGTTTCAGTTTTATTTCAAAAGTTGTAATTTTTACAAAAGCATTACAAATGGAGAACGACAATGAAGCAAATTCCATATATCTAACTATTATCTTATGAACAGAAGCTATTGAATAAGACTGAGAATTAACTGATTTGTTACTTGTAATACTGCATTACTATCTTTGAAATAATCAATTTTTATTGGAAGTAAAAGTTCTTCGTTTACCCATACCCAATCACTGCATATTCAAGCACAAGAAGTCCTGTAGACTTGTAGAGTGGCATAGATGAGCTAAATAAGTAATTAAATGCACTATCATAATTAATATCTTCACTGGGATGCAGACACTTGAGTACATTGGTGAAGAATATGGAGGCCGAGTCGACCTTGCAAAAGCTTACTACAATGGGCTCACAAAGTCCCTGGTAAAAAACTTCAATGGAACAGGACTAATTGCAAGCATGCAACAATGCAATGACTTCTTTTTCCTTGGAACAAAGCAAATATCTTTAGGGAGAGTGGGTGAGATTTTGAATAATCTTTTTCTTTTCTTTGATGCAATGTTAGCTTGCAAGCCATTTAGCACCGCGATATATGCAGGCGACGACTTCTGGTTTCAAGATCCAAATGGAGATCCAATGGGAGTGTACTGGTTGCAAGGTGTTCATATGGTTCATTGTGCCTATAACAGCATGTGGATGGGTCAAATTATACAACCAGATTGGGACATGTTTCAATCTGACCACCCATCTGCTAAGTTTCATGCAGGGTCTAGGGCCATCTGCGGAGGACCTGTATATGTGAGTGATTCTGTTGGTAATCATGACTATGATCTCATAAAAAAACTGGTGTTTCCCGATGGAACCATTCCCAGGTGCCAACATTTTGCTCTCCCCACAAGAGATTGTATTTTTAAGAATCCACTTTTTGACGACAAAACAATCCTCAAGATTTGGAACTTAAACAAGGTATTCTGACTTGGATCCTTGGCAAGTTCACCAAGTATATCTGTTTATGTCAAGTTAAGTTTTTTTCACTGTTTGCAGTTCGGAGGCGTGGTTGGAGCATTTAACTGTCAAGGAGCGGGATGGGATCCGAAAGAACGGAGGATCAAAGGCTACTCAGAATGTTACAAGCCAGTTTCTGGCTTAGTGCACATTAGCGACATAGAATGGGACCAAAAAACAGAAACAGTTGAAATGGGCAGTGCCGAAAAATATGCAGTATACCTCACTGAATCTGAAAGACTATCTGTTGTGGCTACTACGTCTAAGGCCATTGAAATCACCATTCAACCATCTTCGTTCGAGATTTTCAGTTTTGTACCAATCCAAAAATTAAGTCCCAAGGTTAAATTTGCTCCCATTGGATTGACCAACGTGTTTAATTGTGGAGGGACAATACAGAGGCTGGAATATGGTATTGGGAATGAATTGGAGATTAGTGTGAACATTAAAGTTAAAGGTGGAGGTAAGTTCCTAGCTTATTCAAGTGGTTCACCAAAGAAGTGCTATTTAAATAGTGTTGAAGTAGATTTCAACTGGTTAGAGGATGGGAAGCTGACCTTAATTCTTTCATGGACTGAAGAATGTGGTGGAATATCTGATGTTTGTTTCCTGTTTTGATGTAATCAATATTTTTTTTCCGTATTATTCTTCTTGATTGATGTTGATTCTAGATGCAGTTTTCTACAACTATAGTGTGCGTTAACACCAATCACACCATATTAATATGGAAAAGAGAACAATCCTGATCAGTCCGAATTAACAAGCACCCTGACATAGAAGACATTCGAACCCAAAACAGAAGGTAGAAGACACTACACGGACTACAAATATACCCAGACAGTAGGACTCCGTCTTCAGCAGCACAAGGTTGCTCGGTCTTGTTCTGTCCTGCTCCTTTCAAGCTGTAGAGTACTGTTTCAGGCATGCACCAGGACTGCTAACACTCAATACCAGCCAAACAACCGAAGTGTCAGACTACCCAGTCCAGTTAATGCCCTCAATGCCTGCAGCTTAAACAGCCCAGCAGCTTGCTTTAAGACAACATTAGAGCCGGATGCTTAACACAACTATATTACTCATCGTAAACTAAGCAAAAATAGCAAACAATATAAGAATCTTTTAAAATGTACTTGCAAAATGGGGCATATAGATTATAGTTGACACAGCGTCCATGGCCAAATTATCTAAGTTGATGAATAATGTTGGCTTTGATATATCATTTGTATGCATGAATTGGGTAGCGAACAATATAAGCATTGTATGAAGATGGTAAAGTGAACTTAGGCACAAACTATACACCTGCTATTACAGTCGTCTATATCCTACTAACCGAGAAGCCTTCTTTCAATGATCCAGTTTATTGGCAATGGGCAGGTTGGCCATCCTGGGAGAAGAAAGCTTCAGCTTATAATGAACAATTTTTCTTGATGTCCTGTGAGACAATGTTGTGTGTGCTGAATAAACAACTCTAAACTTCAAGAAATTTGTTGCTTGTCATTTTCGCTACCGTGGTGCCAGTATTTTACTAGTTTGCAAAGAAAATATGGATGGTAAATTTGCAGAGAAAATTAACAGGGCAAAATTGGGATGCTCTATACAAAGCAGTTGACAGTGTTCCACTACTGCAAAAAAGGACATTTGCAACTGTAAACTGCCGTTGCAAAGGTAATTTGCAATGCCATTATAGTATTATACCATTGCAAATTTGGGGTTTCAAAAACCGTTACAAACATTTGCAACACCTAGATGGCGTTCCATATATTTGCAACTGTTTCGTTTGTAACGCATTTTCAACAGCATTTCAACATTACAATTTTTTGTTTTGTAACGGCTCCCACCATTACTGTTTTGTTGGAAATTATTTAATAAAATTGAGTTTAAAATTGAGTTGCAACTGTAACATGGCGTTGCAAATTATGAAACATTGTTGGTTTGCAACGACACTGTGGCATTGCAAATGTTAGAATATTTAAATAAAAAAAAAAATTGGCCACATTTTGCCCTCTGCAGATGAAACTGCTACTATATGCTCCTTACAACAACCCAAAATTTTATAAATTAATATTATTAAAAAAATATTTAGCACTACAAGAAAATTAAACTCGTCTACATTCCCAAACACTAGAATTTATTAGAAACTCATTATGTGCGTGAATATACAAGTCTGGTCAATACAAATAAGCATATCGAAGAGTGAAAATAAAAACACATGATCAGTTTCACCGAGGGTACGTTATTCCATGGAGTGTGAAATGGATGCACGAACTTATCGCCTACAACCAACTACCATGACCTGCAACAATAAATATAATAAGGGATAAAATTACAAGTTTACGTTCCAGATTTTCAATTAAAAACAATTTTCAAACATTTAAGTACTCATGAGATTACTGATATTGAAGAAAACATAAGCAATAATAAGGGATAAAATAAGTATACCTCATATGATCCCATCAGTTATGGATCCTTCATTCATGTCGTGATACTTGAAATTCCCAACCAAAAGAGGTATCAAAGATCTCTTCTTCCCTGCAAAACAAATATTAGGTAGTTCTATATAGCTCTGCCCGGCAAGGTATCCTCAGATTGCATGTTTGAAAAAAAAAAAAAAAACACATATACAAAATCATGTAATTGGTAACTCAAAGATCACCTCCAACCTTCATGCCAACCGAGACTTCCTTAAGGCCCTTTATGATCTGTTAATATAAACACCTGATGTGAGTACTAATATATATTATCGCACACTTCAACGAACTAATAATTTCTAAAAATAAGTTTATCAGCTTGCTTTCATTTCTTGAGATGAACACCGTTTCTAACCTGTGGAGGTGTGACTATTGCATATTCAGAACAAAATGTTATGAACTAAGACTAACCTACTTGTCAACAAGAGGAAGTATATCTGGTGCGCTTTCACCACTGAATTAATCCACAGTGCTATAATAACATACAACCATACACAATTAGTATAAATCATTGCTACTGGCTTCATAGAAACTACTGAAACATAAGACATAACATGAGACTTGTGTGAGTAAAGAAAATTATTTTTGAAGCATGCAAAGTATAAACAAATTTAAGAAGTTGATATCTAAAGGAATCCATGGGAAATTACTTGGTATCATTGATAAATTGTGAGGACAGTTTCAGCAAAGTGAAGCTTCACTATGTAACTTCCTTTTCCTAAGCAGAGGTTGTACTTTTATGAGAACAGAGCAAGTCGAGCTGTCAAAGTAATGAACATGAGATTTACACACCATATCAGAAAAATACACATACTAAACCTAACAAAATCTGCAGATGTGACTGAAGGATTAATCAGACACTGTCAAGTTCTCTTCTCCCCTGTGTCACAAGATGACATTTATTAATTCATAAGTTAGCAACAATCATACTGACTTTCATACAATGGACTAAGCAATACTAACTCTAGCAATTTCAATACTATACTAGTCCAAACCCAATTTTAGTTGACATATACCAGAATAAAAATAATCAAGAAACAAACTATTTTATGGTCAGCCCAATTCCAGTCCAGATAAGTTCGACAGAAAATCTATCTAGATGAGTAATGACAATTAATATTCAGGTCTGACAAACTGTGGGAAATAACTTCATGCAAGGTCAAAGATCCAAGAATCTATGCATCATGGATCCTACTTGAACCATGATAGATCATGGTACAAGCTGATGCTGCAAATAATGCTACAAGGTGTAGCATAGGGGTATTATCAAGGATTATCATGGTGAGGATAATAAGGCGACCTTTTCTAATACTTATAAAGATAGTACCATCTTGGAACTGAAAATGCTAGCAATTTTAAAAAGTACTCGAACAGTGTTGTCAACAGTTTGCCTTCTTCCTTACCAAGCATGATTTATAGGCGGGGATCCTATTGAACTAAACCTGGCTAAACTAAGTATGATAGATGGGTATTGTGGGTCATTCCAATTCTTTTTAAACTATGTCTGGCTGACTCTGTATGGGCTTGCACAAGGGTGCTCCTTTATTTTCCTTAGAGGTACAAGCCTGGTCCTTACTAACAATGAGTCTAGTTAAACAAGACTTATGGCAGGAATCTTAAGGGGTTCAATTGCTTAAATATGGCAATCAAGATACAGTCATAAAGTTGTAGGAGTAATACCTATTCTATTACAAAGCCACATTGAGCCAGTTTTGCTAAAGTTTTGATGCTTATGTGAATAAATTATAATACAATAGATAACGCTAGTGCTTAGAAAACCTAGACACACCTTTATTACCTGGATGGCCGTCAGGGGATGTTTGAAGACTTAGCTTAAAAAACAGGGAATAGTACAATCTAATTTATGTGTTCTCTGCTGGCAGGAAGTGGAAACTGGGGAGCACTTATTCTTTGAATGTAATTTTGCTAGAAGTACATGGGGATTATTATTAAGTGCAGCAGAATATAGAAGACAACAGTCAGGTTTTTGGCAACAAGAACTTCACTGGATATGTAATTTAACAAAGGGAGAAAAGGCATAACACAAGAATACAAGATGGCTTGAGACTTATGTTTAATGGCTTCATTTACTGGGTATGGAAGGAAAAAAATGATAGGATATTCAGGGGGGAAGCATCAGCATACACCTTTACTATGTAGTTTGTCTAACTGATGTGAGATTAAACTATGCTCCTTACAGCATACTATGGTAGAAGGTCCTGAGAGAAAAAGGCTAAACGAGATATGGAACATAGGTATTCAAGTGGCACACAATGCAACCAAGACCTGTACTTGGAAGAAACAACTAGGTATATGCGTTTTAAATACAGACGCCACACTACAAGGTCAAACTGGAGGATAGGGAGCAGTAATTCGAGATCACACTGGACAAGTTCATATGCAGCTAAGGGGAAGTCAGATTACAACATGATTGCAGACATGAGTTGGAAGGGCTGAAGCAAGGCATCAAGCTGGCAGTACAACAAGGAATTGAGAAACTGTATTCTCGGACGGATTCAGTAAATGGGGTGGCAATTGTACAAGTCAAACAGAAACATCCCTGGAAGCTGAACTATATGCAGTTGGAAGGTGAACTATTTCCTATATTAGGTTTATTGCTATTGTACCTAGCTCATTCTCTGAGGACATTAGGAAAATTGTGTTTAGTGATGCTAATAGCACAACCTATGTGAGAATGTAACAAGCTTTTTCTATTAATGTAACGGGGTGGGGGTCCGAGTTAACAACACCACTTTCCTACCAAAAAAAAAAAAAAAAAACATTAGTGATAAGAAATTAATATATACTGTTAAATTTCAATATGGATGGTTAAGATAGCGATTGCAGGCACATCTAAGTTCCCCAACAAACACTTGTGCGATACCAATATTTGACATTGAAACAATAATTACAGAACCAATACCTATCTTCATAAGAAAGACAACCTATAATCACATTCAAACATCGCCAAAGTATATTAAAGGAACTCAAATTTTTGAAAGTCTGGAAAAAATAAAATAAAAAACAAACAAACTTAATAAAAACATAAACTCAGTAATGGCTCAATTCTAGGAGTGCAATTTAAATGAAGTTAGATGATTCCAGACTCTAATAGAATGCAACAATTCCTAGAACATTGATGCAGAGACTCCAGAGAGAGTAGAACAAAGTCTACTTTGAATGTTTGCTATCGAAATTTACTAGATGATGCATGACTAGAATATATATTGCAAAGATTTAATATGGTAGTGAGATAAATGTCCTTTTGATAACTTTGATCATCAGTAAGAACCAAACAAGCAAACCGATGTACAAAAACCCTCAATTTGGTACTTTGTTTACACAACAATTTCTTCCAAATAAAAACAAATTCTCATACCAATTTTGCCCTTAACATGAAAAGGCAAAGACTCAAAAGGAAGAGAAAGCAAATGATCAAGCAAAAGGGAATTTCGAAATAGAAAGAGACCACTTACCTGAACATGGAATTTCAATCAGAGTAGCGGCGTTCCAGAATGACTAGATGAGAAGGAAATGACGAAGACTAAAAAGAGGTGGTAGGAGTTTTGATCGAAGTGGAAGAAGAGTTTTGCTCCCGATAAAACGTGTCCCACTTTCAAAAAATTTGTTAGTTATGTAATTTTTTGAAACGGTACTCAGCATTACAAATATACTTTTGAAATGATTTAAGAGGTGGTAGCATTACAAATATACTTCTGAATTCATGAAAACTGAGTTTCTTTGGGGAATTATGGGGACATGTAGGGAAATTGGAGACATTTTTACTCCAATCCATAGTTTAATTTTCGTCACATTTCACGAAATTTTGACGGCATATGCTGGTATATGAATTCGGTATCACAAAATCTCCCGAGACTGAATTCTGGGATGTTTTCATGGACACACAAACGGTTTCCAAAAAGAAACATGCAAGAAAACTCATCCACCATAACAAGTCCATGAACATAGCAATGTCCCAACGACTTTCAACATTCCCCAAAAGGATGAAAACAATAAATTTAACAATTTACGCACAATAATGAATCATTCCGCAAGATATTCAAATATGCATATCAATGATTCATTCACACACATTATAATATAGGAATGAAACCAAAACATAATATTAATTCATCATAAGCATGATAACCCAAATACCAAATAAGATGTTTAAACATAAACATAAGCAAAATGAAAAAAAAAAAAAAAAAATTGTATGAACCTAACACCTAAGACATACTTAAA
The DNA here is from genome assembly GCA_023053565.1 of Aquilegia eximia. Lineage (NCBI taxonomy): Eukaryota > Viridiplantae > Streptophyta > Magnoliopsida > Ranunculales > Ranunculaceae > Aquilegia > Aquilegia eximia. Next base: position 681,723 of record JALIGU010000026.1, read on the forward strand.
ACTATGTCTATCATCATCGACCAACACAATAAAACTAGTCATCATCCGTGCCCTCCTCATCAGAACTTGTATCATCACGAACCTGCTGCAGAGACTGAATCATGCCACGAACTCCTCCAACTGTGTAGAATCGTGTTTGTAGGGGTACTACATACCCCAACAATCAAAAGCAACCACCTGGCACAGTCATTCAACCATCAGGTCGCCATGATCCCTACCTGCTAGTAGCTCGACCGCAACGACTCGACCACGCAACCAGCAGCGACCTGCTTATACACACGTGCTTTCATTCAATGCACAGAATATCCTCGTCAGTTACATAATTAATTCACAGGGATGATCCTCGCGCGTTACATGATCAATCCTCATTATGACGGCGGAGAATCTGCAAGATCCACGATCCACGCCTTTCTACCTTCTATAAGAACAGAACTACGATGGCTTGATCTCTAAGTTCAATCCCGACGAACTAGAGTACGTAGGCAATCTCAATCTCAATGAGGTGCAGCCACCCCGATCTAAAACTTCCCCTTTGGTCAAGTCTCCCAACGACCTGATCTAGTAGTGCATTAATCTAGAAATAGATTAATACATTTGGCGCCGACTGCAAGGAATTCGATATAATCGAAAAACCCAAACCCTCCCACCCAAATCAAAATCACTCAATCAAATGGCTACCCAAGAGTTAACCATCCAGGATCTGCATGAACAAATCACTCGTCTGCAGGAAGAGAATGCACGTTTAAAGGCTGCACAAACCGTTAACCCCGCACAAGAAGCAAATGGTGGACAAGGAGTCATTGCTGCTGATGACTCCAACCAGAAGTACGAGCAACTCAGCCAACAGTTGGCAGAGTTCAAAGCCTCCCAGGCTATCTTACACCATTCCAAAAGCCACACTACGGAGCAACTTGCTGTCCAGTCCCTCCAGCAGTTCCAGGAGTCTCCTTTCTCCAAGGAGATCCTCGAACATGATTTGCCAAACAAACTCAATGCCCCCAAGTTCGATCAATATGCAGGAGTCGAAGATCCAACCGACCACATCAAGGGATTCCGAACCTTCTGTATTTACTATTCCAGTCCAGCCTCACCGGACCTGCTCTTGACTGGTTTCACCGTTTGAAGTCAGGATCCATCAGCTCGTTTGTCGAGCTCGAAAAGCAGTTTGTCATCTTCTACATCCACAACAAAAAGCGCCCCGTCACCATCGATTCCATCTTTAAAGTTAAACAGCGAGATGGTGAGTCACTAAGCACTTTCTTTGCTCGTTTTAAATCTGAACTGCATTCAATACAGGATTTTGCAAAGGAGCATGAGACCTTCGCAACCATCGCATTCTCTCACGGTCTGATCCAGGGGTCCGACCTCCACAAATCTCTAGCCATGAAGCGACCTTCATCCCTAGACGAGCTCTACCTAAAGGTAGACCGTTACATCAAGCTCGAAGAAACCCTCACTGGAAGGGAAAAAAATCATGTACTCAGCAATGTAGAGTCTGGCTTCACCAAGCGACCTCGATCTGATAGCAAGAGGTTCAAAGCAAAGTCGCTGCCTACTGAGCAGCGAGAGTATCACCGGTTCACAAGACCAGCCGGTTACATCTACGAGCGAATCAAGCACAACCATTGGTGCAAGATTCCTACCTCCACACAGTTGGAGGATACATCTGGACGACCGTACTGCAAAGTCCACAAGGTACGGTGTCATCAAACAGATGACTGTCGCGTTCTGAAACGCGCTCTTCAAAAATGGGCCGATGAGAAAAGGCTCAACAATTGGATCCTCGGCAAACAGGAGGATACCACAAGCAAGCGGGCGAGGAAAGAATCAAGAACGCCTCCCCGTTCACCAAAGAGAAATCACAGCAAGGCCAGAACGGCCTCCGCAAGTCCAGTCCGCAGCAGAGGGCGTAGCCTCTCCCAACGTCTAGGTCCAACAGGCGACCTACGCGACCAAATTAACAAGAAGGTCGCGAACAAAATTGACAATGACAGCGAGTCAGAGAGTCATGTAGTTTACATGATTTATGAATCCCACTCCACCCCCGTGTCGAGAGACAAGAAGAGAAGGGTAGAGCATCTTCATCATGTCTACTCCATTACTGGCCGAGCAGCTCGCTTCAAGATCCCGGCTCGCCAAGAATCCGACATCACATTTACAGAGGACGATCTCAACAAGGTCGTCACTCCTCACAACGATGCCCTTGTTGTCGAGCTGAGAATAGCCGACTACATCATCAAGAGGGTACTCATCGATCCAGGCGCATCATGCAACATTCTCATGTACAGAACATTCAAGGACATGAGGTTGCCCGATTCAGTTCTCATCCCCGATTTCACCCCCATCTTAGGCTTCAACAGTTCAAGAGAGGATCCTAAGGGTGAAATTCTGTTGCCCGTCACTGTGGGACGTAAGGTAGATAAGGTCGTCATCACTGCCAAGTTCAGCATCCTTAACATCGCAAGCAAGTACAATGCGATACTGGGTCGAAAGTGGATCCATGCCATGAGAGGTGTTCCGTCAACATATCATCAAGTTTTCCGCTATCCCGGACCTCATGGGATAATGGAACTTCGAGGCAACCAGAACGCTGCACAGGAATGCCATGGAATTATTGAAGCTGTGCCGCCTGCAAAGCCATCCACCTCTGGAACCAAGGATGCTGACATCAAAGGGAAGAGCCCAATCTCATCAGAGGCTCGAGAGGGCGACAACAAGTCCAAGAGCCCTTCAAAAGAGAAGACCGACGCTACCAAATAGCAACTACAGAAGGAGCCAACGAGCTCAACCAAACTTAATCTCAGAAGCACTGATCCAGGAGTACGTGTGAACCTTGGGTTAGAAGATGACCCGAGATATGTCTATGTAGGTGCAGAGTTAGAAGGAGATAAGTTCCATAACTTTGTAAATTTTCTTTCAACTAATAAAGATGTTTTTGCTTGGTCGTATATCGATATGCCTGGAATAGATCCATCAATTGCATGTCATAAACTGCGCGTCAATCCGAATTATCGACCTGTCAGGCAAAAACCAAGAAGGCTCGCTCCCAAGTTTCACGAAGCAGTCAATGAAGAAATCAATAGACTCAAACAGGTCGGATTCATCAGAGAAGTCGATACTCCAGACTGGCTAGCCAACATCGTGCCAGTCTTAAAGAAAAATGGGAAAACAAGAGTCTACATCGACTTCACAAGCTTGAACAAAGCTTGTCCTAAAGATTCATTCCCACTGCCACGAATCGATAGGTTAGTCGATCAGACATGCGGTTTCGAGCTATTGTCATTCATGGACGCGTACTCAGGGTACAACCAGATCCCAATGTACGAGCCCGACCAGGAGAAGACCTCTTTTACAATAGAGCAAGGCATTTTCTGCTACAAGGTTATGCCGTTTGGCTTAAGGAATGCAGGAGCGACCAATCAGAGACTGGTCACCAGAATGTTTGACGACCTGCTAGGTCAAACAATGGAAGTCTACATTGACAATATGCTGGTCAAGAGTAGCCAAGAGCAGGATCATTTGTACAATCTCGACCAGGCGTTCCAAAGATTAAGACAATACAGGATGCGTCTTAATCCAGAGAAATGTCTGTTTGGGGTCGCATCAGGAAAGTTTCTCGGCTACCTAGTCACAAAACGAGGTATCGAAGCAAATCCAGACCAGATCAGAGCACTGATTGACATGCCCAACCCGAAAACAAAGAAGCAGATCCAAAAACTCAACGGCATGGTATCAGCTCCCAATAGATTCATTTCTAGAGCATCAGATAAGTGTCGACCAATGCTTCATATTCTTAAGAAGGGGGCTACATATGAATGGACAGAAGAATGCGAGAAGGCTTTCACCGACCTCAAGGCATATTTATCCACTCCGCCAGTTCTCACTAAGCCTAATGACGTAGATATACTCGGTATCTACCTCGCAACTTCAGATTTTGCGATCAGTGCAGTGCTTTTCAAAGAGGAAAACCAGGTCGAAAGACCAATTTACTTCACGAGCAAAGTCTTACAACAAGCCGAAATAAGGTACATACCTCTAGAGAAATTAGCATTAGCTCTCCTTTATGCTACATGCAAATTCAGACCTTATTTCCAAGCCCACACAGTCAAAGTAATCACCGACCAGCCATTACGTCATATATTAGAAAAGAAAAACAAACCAGGTCGTATGGCTCGATGGGCAGCTGAGCTAGGTGATTACACATTTGAGTTCGTCCCTCGGCAGGCCGTCAAAGGACAGGTCGTTGCAGACTTCTTAGCAGACTATCCCGCAGAAGACATCAATTGGGAACCAGAGCCAGAAACAAGGCAACTCCAGGTCAATCCCCCCGACACCTGGCAATTATATGTTGATGGTTCCCACAACTCCAACGGAAGTGGCATAGGTGTTGTGCTCATTTCTCCCGAGGGATCACAGCTCGAGAGAGCAACTCGTCTCGACTTCTCGACCTCCAACAACGAGGACGAATACGAAGCTCTAATCCAGGGCATACAGATGGCTATCGACCTACAGGCAGTTCGCCTCAAGGTATACAGTGATTCTCAATTGGTAGTCAATCAGATTACCAATAATTACCAGATCAATGGTGTCAACTTAATCAGATATGCTACCAAAGCAAAGGAACTTATCAGCAACCTAAGTTATTTCACAATCGAACACATCCCTAGAGATGACAACAGACATGCTGATTCACTGGCATTCTTAGCATCTAAGATCGAGTCAGATCGACCGCGGGCTCTCACTATAGCAATCAGTACACAGCCCGCATATCTGTTGAAAGAGGAAAATGTTCATCAAATCTCTGATCTATTAGCCACAATACCAGCAGACATCCAAGGAACTTGGATGGAACCTTTCATCACTTACCTTCAAACTGGTGTGTTACCATCCAACAAAAAGGAGGCCAGTCAACTATTACATAAAGTCACTATGTATAAACTCCATGAGGATAAGCTATTCAGAAAATCTGCAACCGGTCTGTTGTTACGGTGCTTGATTCCCAAACATGGCCAGATCATCTTCCAAGAAATCCATGAAGGAGAATGCGGAAACCACTCCGGAGGTCGAACATTAGCTCATAAAGCGATCTCCCAGGGATATTTCTGGCCAAGAATGAAAGAAGATGCCAAGAAATTTGTGTTGAAGTGTAAAGAATGCCAGCGTTTTGCTGATAACCAACATCAGCATCCAAACGATCTAATCAACATCACTGCGCCATGGCCATTTTGTGGGGGCTAGATATCATGGGCCCTTTTATCAAAGAAAAGAAATCTGAAAAGAAGTTTGTTCTAGTCGCCATCGACTACTTCACAAAATGGGTAGAAGCCGTTGCACTCGCCAACATCACTCAAGCCGATGTTCAAAGATTCATGTGGGAAAACATAATCACACGATTTGGTCTACCAAAACGAATAGTCACGGATAATGGCACTCAGTTCGTTGGCAAAAACATCAAAGCTTTCCACGAGCTATGGAAAATCGAACATTCCAGGTCGACACCTAGATATCCACAAGCCAACGGCCAAGTCGAAGCTGCAAATCGACAGATTCTGAACAACTTAAAGAAAAAGCTCGAAGATCAACACGATCAATGGCCACAACAGTTGGAAAACATCCTATGGGCTTACAGAACAACCCCTCGTACATCCACAGGGATGTCACCATTCAGTCTTTGCTATGGAGTCGAGGCCGTTATTCCCACCGAGTTAACATTTGGAACGACCAAATCCCTCCTGGTCGACACAGAGCTTAACAATCAGGTCTGGTCGTTCGGAATTGATCTCCTCGAGGAGCGACGAAACCACGCCGTTATAAAACTTGAGCAGTATCAACAACGACTTAAGCGAGCTTATAACAAAGGCGTACGACCTAAATCTTTTCAACCAGGAGAACTAGTTCTAAGGAAAATGTTCCACAACAAAAGGAAGGATATTATTGACAAACTCAATGCCAATTGGGAAGGCCCTTACATCATTACCAAGGTCCAAAGCAACGGTTCTTATCGTCTTCAAACACCAGAAGGGGAGATCGTTAAAAACCCATGGAATGCTTATCACTTGAAGAAGTTTTATCAATGAAATGTAAGCATCTCTTTATCAGATTTCAATATATAAATTCATTTCTTGCCTTCATCTCGGCTCAAACATGAATGGTTCCCAAAGGTCTAATCCCTCGACCTACAAATTATCAAAAATCTAGTCCCTTTGATAATTTTAATTTTGTTAAGTTCAAACATCTACAACTTAACTTGGTGCATTGGTCATATCATTCCCACGACCCATGTACAATCAAGCAACCATGCATGCGACCTCATCCACCAACAGGTCCAGCACTATGATTACTACTTGTTTGCAAAACTCATACAAGCAGACAACGTAACAAGAATGACAATGTAAGGTAAATCATTGAAATTTCTTTTTTTACTTGATGAGATTCTAACGATTACAGGTAAAAGCAAAGTTAAACTAAGGCATACAAGAAGAACTGTTTCAGTTCGTCCTACTTGCAGCCATTCATCTCGTCTACCTGCCTTCTGAACGAGCAACCAGGACTCCCTGGAAACTAGCTGATCAGAACGGCTTAATTACAAGCTCATCAAATAAACTATCAATTACTGTTGTTCATTACAACTCTAAACAAAACAAATGATTATTTACTCGAGCTCACAAACTCAGAAGACTACTTTGAGGAAGGCCAAAGAAGACTTACTGCAAGAACAAGGAATGCAAGAAGCAAACTTTGCACAAGGTTACCCAATACAAGAAGGTCGGTACCTGGACTAGCTCACTGCTGCACAGACTGGTCGCTGAAACCATCAATCTCCGTACGATCACTGGCGACCTGGTCATTAGGGCCCATCAAGGCGTCTTGAGCTGGCACCAAAGCTCCATCGGCACCACCTCGCGTCTCCTCTCCTTCGGGCGACCCCATCACAGCTTTCATCAAGTGGTCGCAGTAGGCCTTCCACGCGGCACCATTCTCTTGGCATGCGTACTCCCAGTGTTCAGCAGAAGCCTTAGCGTGTTCAGCAGAAGCCTTAGCAGCAGCAGAATCTTCCTTTAATTGCTCCACCATCGATTCGTCAGACGTGTCCGCCCCATGAGAGCCGCTACTCTGGGGGCTATCAAGTTCCACACCACGATTGGGAGACGAGGTTTCAGATTGAGTCCTTTCAGACATAGGTGAAAAAATCGTTTAGGGGTGGATATCCGATCTGCCAAAAATCGGATTATTCCGCGGATATCCGACCTCCCGTGTCGGATTTTTGAGGTTTGGCAAATTCAAAAAACCGGAATTTTTCGCGGATATTCGCGAATATTCGCGAAAAATTCGGCAAATTGGGAGGTTTTCTGCACTTTCCGTGTTTTTTTTCTGATTTCGATATATAAACTTATAATTAAAAGAAAAACATAGATTACAAATTAAACACACGACAAATCATACAAGGAAGCTAAGACGGAACTATTACACAAGATAGTTGTACTCATAGGTGAAAAAATCGTAAATATCGGGCGGATATTCATAGAACTTTTATATGTTTACAATACAAGAACAATTCGATAGGTGAAAAACCAATTCGATACCAATTATTCATTACACAAAAACAAACCTTGGATACAAACAGTATACTGGTTTGCCAAAAGTGAGAGAGAACTTCACTTTGGCATGGGCGTGCTTTTTTTTCGTTTCTTTCTGATATATTGCTCTTGGAGGGCCATCAAGTTCGTCGCGAAAGTTTCCAAACGTCTAGTGCCTTTTGGACCTGTTTTTGATGATCTCATCGAAAATCCTAGTTCGGGGGGATTAAAAATAAATGTGTTAATTTTATAATCGAAAATTTCATAAATTTCGATAAATATCGGTTTTTGCCGAATTATGCCGCGAATATCCGATAAATGCCGACCGGCATGGGGTGTTTTAATATCCGTTTATATGCCGTATGTCGTACCGTGCCGATCTCCAAAAAACGAAAAATATCGCGAATATCCGGTCGGCAAGAACGATTTTTTCACCTATGCTTTCAGACTCATACTCCTCACCGCCACCACCACTCAAGTTATCATTCTCAGAGTCACTCGCGTCAGACATTTTTCTCAAACAACAAAAAAGGAAACAAAAGATGAAAGAAAAGAAAGACAAGAAAACTAACCTCACGAGCTCTCAAAGTTTTTCAGATCGCAAGAGAAAAGCGGCAGCAATTCAAACGAAGGCGAGATAGGTAAACCCTTCTCAAGAGAACTACAGTTTAAATACCGTAGCACAAGTACTCCCAGCCATCGGTTTGAAACAGGTGAACGGCTGAGATCGACCATACAAACCATAACAATTGCAGTTATTTTCCTCACAAAATGATTCACATCCACCGTCGGATCAACCCACGTGCCACGCAAAGACTATATCAGGCAAGAAGTGCGTCAGTTGCCATAACTGCACAGCTAGCTGCTCGAGGAAAATCCTCCACTTCCCCGTAAAAGCGCCATGATTAGAACAAACAAGCCTGCATGACTGCTACGTCCGCAAATTCAAAAAGCAAACTACAAATCAGCATCGATCAGAGTTCTTAGTCTTTTCAGCCCGACTTATACAGCCGACCTAAAAATAGGGGGCTTATGTAGGGGTACTACATACCCCAACCAATTAAAAGCAACCACGTGGCACAGTCATTCAACCATCAGGTCGCCATGATCCCTACCTGCTAGTAGCTCGACCGCACCGACTCGACCACGCAACCAGCAGCGACCTGCTTATACGCACGTGCTTTCATTCAATGCACAGAATATCCTCGTCAGTTACATAATTAATTCACAGGGATGATCCTCGCGCGTTACATGATCAGTCCTCATTATGACGGCTGAGAATCTGCAAGATCCACGATCCACGCCTTTCTACCTTTTATAAGAACAGAACTACGATGGCTTGATCTCTAAGTTCAATCCCGACGAACTAGAGTACGTAGGCAATCTCAATCTCAACGAGGTGCAGCCACCCCGATCTAAAACTTCCCTTTTAGTCAAGTCTCCCAATGACCTTTGCTAGTAGTGCATTAATCTAGAAATAGATTAATACAGTGTTCATAGTAGTTTGAAACTAAATCAACACACATATGAATAGAAATCACAATAACACCATATATACCAAGACAAAAATAACATAAAATCATGTATGCAAAAACACAATAGAACTTAAACCCATAACTAGCATTAGAAGAATTATTATCATAAAGACTAAGAGCATTCCCAATGGTAGGTTTTAAATCACTTTTAGCCACTTTTAAGAAAAAACTCTTGCCAATAGTGGGTTTTAACACATTTTTCAAGCAAAATACTTTTATCTCCTTGGCAAATTTGCCAAGGTGTTAAAAGTGCCACATAGGATCATTTTATTAATTAAAAATTAGATTTCATCACAATGTACACTATATTTTTTTTGGGAAAAGTGAAACTAAGTTTTAACACTTATTTTAAAATTAACCATTGGTAACTCTAAAAGTACTAATCACTTTTAACATAAATTGTTTGCTAAAACCTTTCTCCTCTCTCCTATGTGGCACCCTTAAAACCCTTTTACTATTGGGAATGCTCTAACATCCATGAGATAAGAAGCAAGAGAACAAGATTCAACACTATCACAATTATCAATTATGGTGGTATTATTTCCTTTAATTAACAAGATAATCATGTTGTTCCACCAACTCATGTGGCCAAGTTAAGGTATGTTTAACTATAGCTCTTGAGTTGCACACCCAATACTTGAAGTAGTCAAGAGATGATGCATGTCTTCATATGTGGGGGTTACCGTGAAACAACCATCAATATCCCTAACACCATTTAGATAAGATATGTGTTGGTTTTTTGAGGGTATATCTAACAACTCCTGAATATATCCATGGTTTGGAGTGAGGCCCAGTGGCAGTGAGCTTAGACTCCCCACATGAGGTGTGGGGTTCAAACCCATGCATATCTATATACTATATAATAGTGGAGCCTAGCAAGTGCAACGTGGCGTTTTTCTATAGATTTGAGAATAAAGCTCAAGCCCAATATAAGCCCAACTGAAGCCAATTATAAATCTTCTCCCTTTCCAATCTTTTAAATCGATTTCTCAATCCCTTCTTCTTAAAAACCCTACCAAGTAATAGAAAACTTTTAAATTACAAAACTCCGAGAAGAATAAAGTTCAACTTTCTACAAAGTAACAATCATAGTAGGAAGAATCAAGCTCAAGGTTTTTGCAATTTATTTTTTCAAATCTACTTCATATTTTTTTCTTTCAATTGATGCTTCAGATTATACAAATTTGTATTTGATGTGTTTGTATGCGGTTTGTATCTCATTGAATTATTTTGTTGTGTTTCATTATTTAATTGACTGAGTCGTTTTGTTGGATTGACCAATTTCTTCATAATAACACTACACCCTGCTTGAGCAATTGTCCATGAACACATACCAACCTTTCCGATCACTGAGTGATCAACAATAGGATAATTCAGTGGTATATATAGATCCTACAGAGCAGGCTGCAGTTTGGATGTTCTTTAATTCAAGCAATTCAGTGGCCCAAATTGGAGTGAATTGTTTCGATTGATTTCGGTTCTTACAAACACTGCAGAATATGTTATTAGCAATTGATTATTTCAATGACTTATATGCCATTCAATTAGGAAACAGTACTGATCATGTTTTAGCATGTACGTTAACGATCATGTCTTAATTTTCGTAGCTTGCATATATGTACAAAATTGATAAGTTTTTCTCGGGTGTGCAATGTTGTATGATTATTCTAACATGAATTTTTTTCCGATTTAATATTTGTGAACTATTCTTTTGCAGTACACTATCATAGACTCAAAGTTTCTAAACTATTTGGCGAAGTGGGATTAACAATAGAGTTTTTTGGGGTTGATTACTCTCCAAATTAATTTGATAATTTGGTATGTATTTGTGATCGGTGATGCTTAATTGTCAATAATAGTATGTCTCTAACAGTTTCTCTATAATGACACGTTACTAGGTATCTAAAATTGGATATTTTCATGGTGCAATACACCTACAAAAGGTGGGATGAGTAGTCGAGACATATGTAAAAGCTTCAAGCATAAGACCAGTGGGTGAGGATGCCCAACAAACAACCTGCTTAAAAGCAATACATTCATCTGAACAACCACTGTCAAGGTAATTAATCTTATAACCGGCTTAAAGGGCATTATTATATAACGATCAAATTTCATATATATCAACTTCCTGCAAGTTGCAAACTTCGGATTCTGTTGGTCCAAATTTATATATCTTTTTGCTTCATTTGTGTTGGAGTTGACCAGGGTACATGGGTAAAGTATATATGTCAATTTCAATGGCTCGAATCCATAGAATTGCTATCACTCATGACATTAAAATGGGTTAAAAAAAATCTTTCATTAGTCTAAATACTTCTTTACTTCTATACAATTTATTCGATGATCACCAACTCATTTTCTACAAAGGCTGATGACTTTTTGCACATCTTGGTCAGGGATCCTAAACTCAGATTTTTCTTTTGGCATTCCAACATTTTTTTACGCCAATATGACATTCATTTTTTCTCATTTATAGAAATTATCACAAAGTAACATTATTCAGAGAAGTACTTGCATACATTTGGAAATTGTTTTCTGAGTAAACTTTGGTTAATGGCAACTGCATATTATCAGACTTATATGACATTCCATACTTTGGTTAATGACATTCCAACTTCTAGGATGTATTTATAAAAGTATTGTGTTGTAGGTTTAACATTATATAACCTCCGAAAGGATTTTGAAGTTGAGATCAAAAGTTTCAACAAGTTGTGGTGTTTTTGCATTGTAAAGTAATATATACAAAAACTGATGTCATGTCAGGATAAAGCATCAACATGTCGATCCCTCCAGTTGTGTGGCTCATGTAGGCCATTTAATACAGTATGACGTAGCCTCGAATAAGCCTCAAATTGATATGTTAAAAGTTGATATGTTTTTCTCCACTATGTGATATACTTATTAAAGAAAGAGACAATGATCATGAGATGACTATGATAGCAAGTGAAAGAGTTGGGTAGGTAACTAAATTCATCAACTTCTTCGCAGAATTTAATGTATTGGTAGATAACGATTCAAGGCCCTTCTATATTTCTATTGGATAGAGACAAGGTATTGGCAGAGCTTTGATGAGACAAACTTTAGTAGTGAACTGATACTACCACAGTGTGGTTAGTTTAGACTACTTTTTGTTGCTTTCTATGAAGACTTTTATGTCTTATTAGCTACGGTCAAGCAGAAAATGAGCTGAATCAGGAATTTCTTACTACTCTACGGTAGAGCTGCGACGTAAGTTAGCATGTGTGGAGTTTGAATGGGATGATGTTTTCTCTTTTTCTCTTTTTTTTTTTTTTTTGGTTAGAGTTTAGGGACTTCTCTTTTCTCGGTATATAGTAGACGTTCCCCAATATACGTAATTATATTGTATGTAATTGGGGAATGATTATAACCCGTTCGAGTCTGTAGAACAAGGTTTGTACCTTTCTATCTCTTTTTGTATTGTAATGAGGCACCTCTGATCCCTGTTATTATAGTAATACCATTACCTACTAATGCAAATACTGACCAGGGTCTCTCTGCAGTGTAAATACTTCCACTTATTAATACTTACAGTAATTGTAAAATGAGCAAGTTCTAATTGTCTCATTAACCGGTCAGCACTCATGTTTTTTATCAGTTACATACTCACATTCTTACACTGCAGGTTCATTGATTGTTGCGTGTCCGTGAACCAACCGCATGCAAAGCTGCAACATCCATGGCTCGATTTGGCATTAAGGCCTCCATCAAAGAAACAATACAGAATGATTAAAACAGAACAGATCAATTAAGGGATGCCTCATTGCGTAACTGTGCATTCTATTTGAAGACACATAATAAGAGGGTACAGTCAGTTCTTTACATTCTCTCTGAATGTGCTCTCAACTAGACATGATATGATGCTTTGTTCTCTCACAATGCTCTGAAGTTTTTATTCAACATAATCTTAGACTTCTGATTTTTGGATCCTACAGACACGTCGAATTGAACCTGATCTTTAAAGTAGCTAAAGGAATTGCTATATCACATGATAAAACCAATCTGTTATATATTTCCTTTAACTACACTGAACTGTCTCCCTTGACTAGGAGCAGAAAACCATGGCAGGTAATCTTTTTTCATAATACAGTATATGATTCTTGCTGATTGTTGTTATAGTTGCGAGAAATTTCTCAATTCCAAGAAAAATCTTCCATGGATTGCAAGTTTCGAATTAGACATAAGATATATACCTACAATTAAATTTTCATGCAAAACTACTTAATCATCTAACTCTTTCTAGCTATCATATTAGTACTTAGATACTGGAATTTATTTTATTAATCATATATATTTATATCATATGGTTGTGGCACCATATATTTATTTCATCTATTAAACAACTTCCAAGATTTAACTAATTTTGCTTCAGTCATACATAAATTTTAAATAGTGTAGTGTCAAATGGTTGTAATGTTTGAAGCTCTTTCTTTCTTTCTTATTTACTTTTTCTTTTCATGTGCAGTTTGGTACACAATACATTTATGGTTTATCTGAATGTTAAAATTTAGACCTTGGAGCACCAATGGTCAAAGAGAAATCAATTTCGCCATTAGTGCCTCAATCCCATGTAAAGGAAATCTAGCAGCAGTGCAGTGGGGAATCCAGCAACAACTACATAGAGTTGAGGGTGGCAAGACAAATCATGTAGGAGTACTTATTTGGGAAGCAAGCGAACCTGTCTTGGGGATCAACTCATATACTCATATACTTAGGAGTTAGGAGTTCTTCTTATTATGTAATAATAATAAAAAAAACTGTGTAATTTTGTGTAATTGTAAACGGAACTCATATACTTAGGTTTGCTATTAAGAAAGGATTGGTTATGCAATCTGTGTTATTCAGAAAACCATCATCCCCACTATAGTCAGGTGAGGTCCAAATTTACACTTAGGCGTTGTGGTGCTATATTATCTGGGTCTGCAATAGATATGACAGTCACTCATTACTACTGTCATATGTTCTACAGGTTATGGACTACCACAGTGCCTATTCAAGTGTAGCTTTCATCATTAAAGATAGTTTGGTGTTGCAGAATTCAGTGCACAATCAATGGAGTGAGCATGTCCGGTTTGGTACATAGACCAATATAATAGAAACTAATATGATTCAAATTGGAATGGAGTGAGCAAGTCCAGTTTGGTACATATGTTCAGTAATTATCCAAAAAAAAAAACAAAAAAAAAGCATATGTTCAGTAATAGAGTTTCTCTAGATTCATGTACAGATATTCCATGTTAATAAGGTACATCACCAACTGTAGTATCCCAAGCACCCAAAGCAATGCTCCAATTACATTTGGGACCTGAAATGTATATGATTTGGGACCTGAAATGTATACGAGTAGTTGAAACCACTGTTAAGCTATAAAATGACCTTAATTTTGATTTTTTTTACTACTACCACAAAATCAAAAATATTTGTATACATAACTACTACTAACATAATTTTTTTTTCGGTCTAATTACCTATATATTGTTGACAAAGATAAATTTTCAAAAGCAAATATCAAAGTTGCGAAGTCGAAAGATTTACTAGATATTAAGAACTTTCAAGATTATCCAAAGTACAAAGACATAGAGCATAAAAGAAATATAGAGTATCAAACCAATGGAATGTACGACAACAACGAATACAAGGCTATATTGAATTATGCAAAAGAAATCATATAAGGACAAAATGAACGTAATTACCAGAAAATAAGAAAGATTCGAGTATGAAAGATATAGATGGAAAGAGTGAGAAATTTTTATGAGGTCATATTTATTAAAAAAAATATAGATTGAAAAGGATATATTATGAATATTCTACAATATTCTACAGTAGAAAAATTATATTAGATGAATAGCATATATTCAAAATTATTTACACAATATCATAATGCCAATGAGCATAAACACATACATCTATCAAAATTCGACGTTATAGTTCCACACAAATCCCAGTGCGTAGCATGGGTTTGACAACTAGTATATATATACAGGGAGTCTCTTATACCGACCGTCCGTATGCGGACCTGCGGGGAAATAGAAAATCACGTGCTCTCTTAACAAAAACTATCTCAAGTCGTAAATATGGTTTATCTTTACGGGTCAAAGTAAACCCATTTTGAACCCTGTAACTTGTTATGTTTCAGAGTTCATCTCTCTCTACACAACAAATCCACCAAGTTACTAGAAGATGAGCAGAAATCTGAAAGGGTTTGTGGGGTTAGTTTCATTTTCCTCTATCGAACATGATCTCATTTAAATTTTGAAATCTGTAAAATGTAGATCTGTCCAGATCTATAAAATCAGTGGAATCCACTATTGACATAGGGACTTTTATCAATTAACAAGCTCTTTTGGGTATTGGGTTTTTGGCTTATCTCCTCTCTTTTAATTTGATCTCTCATTGTTAAAATTAGGTGATTAAATTGAACCTGTGATGGCAGTTAAATCGAATAGAAGCTTTTTATATTTTGTTGGAAACCACTTGTTTAATATCAAGTCAACAAGAACACGGAAGATTCTAACGTGGATTTTGAAAAACCCATATATATCTGCTGCAATCAATGTACTTCAATTTCCTGTTATTCACAAGAAAAACATTAATTCATGGTTTTGAAAAAAATACCTAACTTTAATCTATAATTCTATGGAGAAAGTGTATTAACCTATTTCTAGATTAATGCACTTACAAGGTCAGGTCGTTGGGAGACTTAACCAAAGGGGAAGTTTTGGATCGGGGTGGTTGCACCTCGTTGAGATTGAGATTGCCTACGTACTCTAGTTCGTGGGGATTGAACTTAGAGATCAAGCCATCGTAGTTCTGTTCTTATAGAAGGTAGAAAGGCGTGGATCGTGGATCTTGCAGATTCTCCGTCGTCATAATGAGGATTGATTATGTAACGAGCGAGGATCATCCCTGTGAATTAATTATGTAACTGACGAGGATATTCTGTGCATTGAATGAGAGCACGTGTGTATAAGCAGGTCGCTGCTGGTTACGTGGTCGAGTCGTTGCGGTCGAGCTACTAGCAGGTAGGGATCATGGCGACCTGATGGTTGAATGACTGTGCCACGTGGTTGCTTTTGATTGGTTGGGGTATGTAGTACCCCTACATAAGCCCCCTCTTTTTAGGTCGGCTGTATAAGTCGGGCTGAAAAGACTAAGAACTCTGATCGATGCTGATTTGTAGTTTGCTTTTTGAATTTGCGGACGTGGCAGTCATGCAGGCTTGTCTGTACTAATCATGGCGATTTTACGGGGAAGTGGAGGATTTTCCTCGAGCAGCTAGTTGTGCAGTTATGGCAACTGACGCACTTCTTGCTTGATATAGTCTTTGCGTGGCACGTGGGTTGATCCGACGGTGGATGTGCATCATTTTGTGAGTGGAAAATAACTGCAATTGTTATGGTTTCTATGGTCGATCTCAGCCATTCACCTGGTTCGAACCGATGGCTGGGAGTACTTGTGCTACGTTATTTAAACTCTAGTTCTCTTGAGAAGGGTTTACCTATCTCGCCTTCATTTGAATTGCTGCCGCTTTTCTCTTGCGATCTGAAGAACTTTGAGAGCTCGTGAGGTTAGTTTTCTTGTCCTTCTTTTCTTTCATCTTCTGTTTTCTTTTCTGTTGCTTGAGAGAAATGTCTGACGCGAGTGACTCTCAAAATGATAACTTGAGTGGTGGTGGTGGTGAGGAGTATGAGTCTGAAAGGACTCAATCTGAAACCTTGTCTCCGATTCATGGTGTGGACTCTGATAGCCCCCAGAGTAGCGGCTCTCATGGGGCGGACACGTCTGACGAAGAGATGGTGGAAGGAGACGACGGTTCAATGTGTAGAGTAGTGAACCTGAAGTATGTAAATAGGCACATTGCATTTAGGAAGCAATATGGGCTTGGCTCGATTGAGCATTTGGAGATTAGATTTTTAGGAGAACGTTTACTTTCTTCTGATTATCGACCTAAAAATCCTTTCTCGACTGTTTTTACCTTGACCCAATTCCAAGCTGGGCTGAGGCTGCCATTGTCTTGTTTGGTGGTCGACCTGTTGAATGCTATTGGTCGAGCTCCTTGCCAGATGAATGGCAATTTCTGGAGAAACATGAGGGTAATTGATGACCTCAACAAGTTGCATAAGTGGAGCATCACTATAAATGATGTGTTGGACCACTTCAGCTTCAAACGTTCTTCAAAGGCTGAATTTTCCGGCTATAACATGCAAGTTAGGCCAGAACGTTTGCCTTTGATCTATCCGGTAAGTAGTGAGCCATGGTGGAAAGATCCCATGCTGATTACTGGGTCGATCATTGAGGGGAGTATCCAGTTGCGTCATGTGACTAGGAATGATGCTCGTGAGTTTCTGGTTATTAGTCTGAACATGGTAGATGATTTTCCTGTTTCCGGACTTGATGATTTTGTATCTTTTTGCAGCGATCAGGGACGATCATCTTTTGAGGAAGAACGATCTGCAGTACGCTTTGAACGGTTTTGGTTTCTTGGCTGACACCTGCAAGATACAGCTCTTACCCCACCTGAAGGAGCATTTTATTCCCAAAGGTGGTCCGAAAACCGTTGAAGAAGAGCTCGAGAGGAGGAAGTCGCTGAAGAAGGCCTATATGACTTCTGTACATAAAGCTGAGGCTGGGCATTTTGGTAGTAGTTCGCGTTCTGGGGAGAAGGAACGAGCTCGTGGTAGCTCGAGGCCTGAGGAGAGAGAGCGATCTGGAAGCACTGCTCGGAGGTCGGAGAAGGAACGATCTGGTGTTAGTTCGCGCCGGGGGGAGGTAGTGGCGAGCCCCCCAGTCGTATCCCCTCCGCCTTCACTTCCCAAATTACCTGCCTTGTCCGGGAAGAAGAGGTCATTTTCAGGGAACCTGAAGTTGATGGAGCCTCCAACTATGCCGTCCTCTGCCCCTCCAAAGTTCGTGAAATCCCCTGAGACTCCTCTTAAGTCCAGGAAGACTGCTGCTGGGCCTTTGCAGAAAGGCAAGGGGCTATCGTCTGAGTTTCGCCCTGGGCCGTTCGATTATTTGGATGGCCGCGGTGAGAAGCATGTCGTGTATGATAACGACAGTGCTATTGACGACCCTTGCGTTGCTCGGGCTGTGAATGAGGGCATCGTCTTGGATGCTGATGCTCGAGCAGTGAAGTCACAGACTTTATTGGTGACCTGCTCAAAGATAAACGCGACGCTGTCTTTGGTGAGTGTGATCATAAGTCTTTTTTGGTTATGTTTAGTTATTGCTGACTAAACTCTGTTTGCACTTGCAGCTCAACACAAGCTTCCAGGAGGTGCGTCTGGTTGCTGAGGTTGGTGTTTGAGCTGAGATTGAGTTGAAGGACCTCAACGAGAAGCTCGAGCAGGCGAAGAATGTTGTTGTTGTTGTTGAGTGCAAGGTGAAGGACAGGGATGCGCAGGTCGCGGCGTTGAAGGAGATGGTGGAGCAGTTAAAGGAAGATTTCGCTGGTGCTAAGGCTTCTGCTGAACACTGGGAGCACGCATGCCAAGAGAATGGTGCAGCGTGGAAGGCCTACTGCGACAACTTGATGAAAGCTGTGATGGGGTCGCCCGAAGGAGAGGAGACGTGAGGTGGTACCGATGGAGCTTTGGTGCCAGTTCAGGACGCCTTGACGGGCCCTAATGACCAGGTCGCCAGTGGCCGTACGGAGATTGATGGTTCCAGTGACCAGTCTGTGCAGCAGTGAACTAGTCTTGGTACCGACCTACTTGTATTGGGTAACCTTGTGCAAAGTTTGCTTCTTGCATTCCTTGCTATTGCAGTAAGTCTTCTTTGGCCTTCCTCAAAGCAGTCCTCTGAGTTTGTGAGCTCGAGTAAACAATCATTTGTTTTGTTTGGAGTTGTAATGAACAGTAGTAATTGATAGTTTATTTGATGAGTTTGTAATTAAGCCGTTCTGATCAGCTAGTTTCCAGGGAGTCCTGGTAGCTCGTTCAGAAGGCAGGTAGACGAGATGAATGGCTGCAAGCAGGACGAACTGAAACAGTTCTTCTTGTATGCCTTAGTTTAACTTTGCTTTTACCTGTAATGGTTAGAATCTCATCAAGTAAAAAGAAATTTCAATGATTTACCTTATATTGTCATCGTTGTCTGCTTGTATGAGTTTTGCAAACAAGTAGTAATCATAGTGCTGGACCTGCTGGTGGATGAGGTCGCATGCATGGTTGCTTGATTGTACATGGGTCGTGGGAATGATATAACCAATGCACCAAGTTAAGTTGCAGATGTTTGAACTTAACAAAATTAAAATTATCAAAGGGACTAGATTTTTGATAATTTGTAGGTCGAGGGATTAGACCTTTGGGAGCCATTCATGTTTGAGCCGAGATGAAGGCAAGAAATGAATTTATATATTGAAATATGATAAATAGATGCTTACATTTCATTGATAAAACTTCTTCAAGTGATAAGCATTCCATGGGTTCTTAACGATCTCCCCTTCTGGTGTTTGAAGACGATAAGAACTGTTGCTTTGGACCTTGGTAATGATGTAAGGGCCTTCCCAATTGGCATTGAGCTTGCCAATAATATTCTTTTGTTGTGGAACATTTTCCTTAGAACTAGTTCTCCTGGTTGAAAAGATCTAGGTCGTACTCCTTTGTTATAAGCTCGCTTAAGTCGTTGTTGATACTGCTCAAGTTTTATAACGGCGTGGTTTCGTCGCTCCTCGAGGAGATCAATTCTGAACGACCAGACCTGATTGTTAAGCTCTGTATCGACCAGAAGGGATTTGGTCGTTCCGAATGTTAACTCGGTGGGAATAACGGCCTCAACTCCATAGCAAAGACTGAATGGTGACATCCCTGTGGATGTACGAGGGGTTGTTCTGTAACCCCATAGGATGTTTTCCAACTGTTGTGGCCATTGATCGTGTTGATCTTCGAGATTTTTCTTTAAGTTGTTCAGAATCTGTCGATTTGCAGCTTCGACTTGGCCGTTGGCTTGTGGATATCTAGGTGTTGACCTAGAATGCTCGATTTTCCATAGCTCGTAGAAAGCTTTGATGTTTTTGCCAACGAACTGAGTGCCATTATCCCTTACTATCCATTTTGGTAGACCAAATCGTGTGATTATGTTTTCCCACATGAATCTTTGAACATCGGCTTAAGTGATGTTGGCGAGTGCAACGGCTTCTACCCATTTTGTGAAGTAGTCAATGGCGACTAGAACAAACTTCTTTTCAGATTTCTTTTCTTTGATAAAAGAGCCCATGATATCTAGCCCCCACATGTGAAATGGCCATGGCGCAGTGATGTTGATTAGATCGTTTGGATGCTGATGTTGGTTATCAGCAAAACGCTGGCATTCTTTACACTTCAACACAAATTTCTTGGCATCTTCTTTCATTCTTGGCCAGAAATATCCCTGGGAGATCGCTTTATGAGCTAATGTTCGACCTCCGGAGTGGTTTCAGCATTCTCCATCATGGATTTCTTGGAAGATGATTTGGCCATGCTTGGGAATCAAGCACCGTAACAACAGACCGGTTGCAGATTTTCTGAATAGCTTACCCTCATGGAGTTTATACATAGTGACTTTATGTAATAGTTGACTGGCCTCCTTTTTGTTGGATGGAAGCACACCAGTTTGAAAGTAAGTGATGAAAGGTTCCATCCAAGTTCCTTGGATGTCTGCTAGTGTTGTGGCTAGCAGATCAGAGATTTGAGGAACATTTTCCTCTTTCAATAGATATGCGGGCTGTGTACTGATTGCTATAGTGAGAGCCCGCGGTCGATCTGACTCGATCTTAGATGCTAAGAATGCCAGGGAATCAGCATGTCTGTTGTCATCTCTAGGGATGTGTTCGATTGTGAAATAACTTAGCTTGCTGATAAGTTCCTTTGCTCTGGTAGCATATCTGATTAAGTTAACACCATTGATCTGGTAATTATTGGTAATCTGGTTGACTACCAATTGAGAATCACTGTATACCTTGAGGCGAACTGCCTGTAGGTCGATAGCAATCTGTATGCCCTGGATTAGAGGTTCGTATTCGGCCTCGTTGTTGGAGGTCGAGAAGTCGAGACGAGTTGCTCTCTCGAGCTATGATCCCTCGGGAGAAATGAGCACAACACCTATGCCACTTCCGTTGGAGTTGTGGGAACCATCAACATATAATTGCCAGGTGTCGGGGGGATTGACCTGGAGTTGTCTTGTTTCTGGCTCTGGTTCCCAATTGATGTCTTCTGCGGGATAGTCTGCTAAGAAGTCTGCAACGACCTGTCCTTTGACAGCCTGCCGAGGGACGAACTCAAATGTGTAATCACCTAGCTCTGCTGCCCATCGAGCCATACGACCTGTTTTGTTTTTCTTTTCTAATATATGACGTAATGGCTGGTCGGTGATTACTTTGACTGTGTGGGCTTGGAAATAAGGTCTGAATTTACATGCAGCATAAAGGAGAGCTAATGCTAATTTCTCTAGAGGTGTGTACCTTATTTCGGCCTGTTGTAAGACTTTGCTCGTGAAGTAAATTGGTCTTTTGACCTGGTTTTCCTCTTTGAAAAACACTGCACTGATCTCAAAATCTGAAGTTGCGAGGTAGATACCGAGTATATCTCCGTCATTAGGCTTAGTGAGAACTGGCGGGGTGGATAAATATGCCTTGAGGTCGGTGAAGGCCTTCTCGCATTCTTCTGTCCATTCATATGTAGCCCCCTTCTTAAGAATATGAAGCATTGGTCGACACTTATCTGATGCTCTAGAAATGAATCTATTGAGAGCTGATACCATGTCGTTGAGTTTTTGGATCTGCTTCTTTGTTTTCGGGTTGGGCATGTCAATCAGTGCTCTGATCTGGTCTGGATTTGCTTCGATGCCTCGTTTTGTGACTAGGTAGCCGAGAAACTTTCCTGATGCGACCCCAAACAGACATTTCTCTGGATTAAGACACATCCTGTATTGTCTTAATCTTTGGAACGCCTGGTCGAGATTGTACAAATGATCCTGCTCTTGGCTGCTCTTGACCAGCATATCGTCAATGTAGACTTCCATTGTTCGACCTAGCAGGTCGTCAAACATTCTGGTGACCAGTCTCTGATTGGTCGCTCCTGCATTCCTTAAGCCAAACGGCATAACCTTGTAGCAGAAAATGCCTTGCTCTGTTGTAAAAGAGGTCTTCTCCTGGTCGGGCTCGTACATTGGGATCTGGTTGTACCCTGAGTACGCGTCCATGAATGACAATAGCTCGAAACCGCATGTCTGATCGACTAACCTATCGATTCGTGGCAGTGGGAATGAATCTTTAGGACAAGCTTTATTCAAGCTTGTGAAGTCGATGCAGACTCATGTTTTCCCATTTTTCTTTAAGACTGGCACGATGTTGGCTAGCCAGTCTGGAGTATCGACTTCTCTGATGAATCCGACCTGTTTGAGTCTATTGATTTCTTCATTAACTGCTTCGTGAAACTTGGGAGCGAGCCTTCTTGGTTTTTGCTTGACAGGTCGATAATTCGGATTGACGCGCAGTTTATGACATGCAATTGATGGATCTATTCCAGGCATATCGATATACGACCAAGCAAAAACATCTTTATTAGTTGAAAGAAAATTTACAAAGTTATGGAACTTATCTCCTTCTAACTCTGCACCTACATAGACATATCTCGGGTCATCTTCTGACCCAAGGTTCACACGTACTCCTGGATCAGTGCTTCCGAGATTAAGTTTGATTGAGCTCGTTGGCTCCTTCTGTAGTTGCTATTTGGTAGCGTCGGTCTTCTCTTTTGAAGGGCTCTTGGACTTGTTGTCGCCCTCTCGAGCCTCTGATGAGATCGGGCTCTTCCCTTTGATGTCAGTATCCTTGGTTCCAGAGGTGGATGGCTTTGCAGGCGGTACAGCTTCAATAATTCCATGGCATTCCTGTGCAGCGTTCTGGTTGCCTCGAAGTTCCATTATCCCATGAGGTCCAGGATAGCGGAAAACTTGATGATATGTTGATGGAACACCTCTCATGGCATGGATCCACTTTCGACCCAGAATCGCATTGTACTTGCTTGCGATGTTAAGGATGTTGAACTTGGCGGTCACAACGACCTTGTCTTCCTTTCGGCCCACAGTGACGGGCAACAGAATTTCACCCTTAGGATCCTCTCTTGAACTGTTGAAGCCTAAGATGGGGGTAAAATCGGGGATGAGAACTGAATCGGGTAACCTCATGTCCTTGAAGGTTCTGTACATGAGAATGTTGCATGATGCGCCTGGATCGATGAGCACCCTCTTGATAACGTAGTCGGCTATCCTTAGCTCGACAACCAGGGCATCATTGTGAGGAGTAACGACCTTGTTGAGATAGTCTTCAGTAAAAGTTATGTCTGTTTCCTGGCGCGCAGGGATGTTGGAGCGCGCTGCTTTACCAGTAATCAAGTAGACATGATGAAGATGGTCTACTCGTCTCTTTTTATCTCTTGTTAGGGGGGTGGAGTTGGATTCATAGATCATGTATACAACATGACTCTCCGACTCACTGTCGCTGTCAATCTTGTTTGCGACCTTCTTGTTGAGCTGGTCGCGTAGGTCGCCTGTTGGACCTAGACGTTGGGAGAGGCTACGGCCTCTGCTGCGGACTGGACTTGCGAGGTCGTTCTGGCCTTGCTGTGATTCCTCTTTGGTGAACGAGGAGGGGTTCTGGATCCCTTCCTCGCCCGCTTGTTTGTGGAATCCTCTTGTCTGCCGACGATCCAATTGTTGAGCCTTTTCTTATCGGCCCATGTTTGAAGAGCGCGTTTCAGAACGCGACAGTCATCTGTTTGATGACACCGTACCTTGTGGACTTTGCAGTACGGTCGTCCAGATGTATCTTCCAACTGTGTGGAGGTAGGAATCTTGCACCAATGGTTGTGCTTGATTCGCTCGTAGATGTAACCGGCTGGTCTTGTGAACCGGTGATACTCTCGCTGCTCAGTAGGCAACGACTTTGCTTTGAACCTCTTGCTATCAGATCGAGGTCGCTTGGTGGAGCCAGACTCTACATTGCTGACTACATGATTCTTTTCCCTTCCAGTGAGGGCTTCTTCGAGCTTGATGTAACGGTGTACCTTTAGGTAGAGCTCGTCTAGGGATGAAGGTCGCTTCATGGCTAGAGATTTGTGGAGGTCGGACCCCTGGATCAGACCGTGAGAGAATGCGATGGTTGCGAAGGTCTCATGCTCCTTTGCAAAATCCTGAATTGAATGCAGTTCAGATTTAAAACGAGCAAAGAAAGTGCTTAGTGACTCACCATCTCGCTGCTTAACTTTAAAGATGGAATCGATGGTGACGGGGCGCTTCTTGTTGTGGATGTAGAAGATGACAAACTGCTTTTCGAGCTCGGCAAACGAGCTGATGGATCCTGACTTCAAACGGTGAAACCAGTCAAGAGCAGGTCCCGTGAGGCTGGACTGGAATAGTAAACACAGAAGGTGATCATCCTTGATGAGAGGAAGGGATTTTCGGAATCCCTTGATGTGGTCGGTTGGATCTCCGACTCCTGCATATTGATCGAACTTGGGGGCATTGAGTTTGTTTGGCAAATCATGTTCAAGGATCTCCTTGGAGAAAGGAGACTCCTGGAACTGC
Source organism: Aquilegia eximia (assembly GCA_023053565.1). Taxonomy (NCBI): domain Eukaryota; kingdom Viridiplantae; phylum Streptophyta; class Magnoliopsida; order Ranunculales; family Ranunculaceae; genus Aquilegia; species Aquilegia eximia. The sequence goes on from JALIGU010000026.1 coordinate 706,414, forward strand.
TGGAGGGACTGGACAGCAAGTTGCTCCGCGGTGTGGCTTTTGGAATGGTGTAAAATAGCCTGAGAGGCTTTGAACTCTGCTAACTGTTGGCTGAGTTGCTCGTACTTCTGGTTGGAGTCATCAACAGGAATGACTCAATGTCCACCATTTGCTCCTTGTGCGAGGCTGACGGTTTGTGCAGCCTTCAAACGTGCATTCTCTTCCTGCAGACGAGTGATTTGTTCATGCAGATCCTGGATGGTTAACTCTTGGGAAGCCATTTGAATGAGTGATTTTGATTTAGGTGGGAGGGTTGGGTTTTTCGATTATATCGAATTCCTTGCAGTCGGCGCCAAATGTATTAACCTATTTCTAGATTAATGCACTTACAAGGTCAGGTCGTTGGGAGACTTGACCAAAGGGGAAGTTTTGGATCGGGGTAGCTGCACCTCGTTGAGATTGAGATTGCCTACGTACTCTAGTTCGTGGGGACTGAACTTAGAGATCAAGCCATCGTAGTTCTGTTCTTATAGAAGGTAGAAAGGCGTGGATCGTGGATCTTGCAGATTCTTCATCGTCATAATGAGGATTGATTATGTAACGAGCGAGGATCATCCCTGTGAATTAATTATGTAACTGACGAGGATATTCTGTGCATTGAATGAGAGCACGTGTGTATAAGCAGGTCGCTGCTGGTTACGTGGTCGAGTCGTTGCGGTCGAGCTACTAGCAGGTAGGGATCATGGCGACCTGATGGTTGAATGACTGTGCCACGTGGTTGCTTTTGATTGGTTGGGGTATGTAGTACCCCTACAGAAAACATACAGTGTATTACTGCCTTTCACCCATTAACAACTCTTTTTGAGCTATAAAATAACTAATGGAGAAGGGAGAAAAATATACAAGAAAAACGGTTTTTCTCTTTGTTTTCTTGAGCAAGAAAGAGTGCTACAGTGAGATCGAATTTTTCCTTGTGCAAAAGGAATTCGACATAGATTTGGGTTGTTTTATCCTGGGGACGGCGTGACTACTACTGCTTGCACAACAGAGGCAGGACCGCGAAACATCTTAAAGAGAGCAACCTAGTCCACGACTCAGCCACTAATTTAGTTCGATTTGTTCATTTTGATTTGCAGCTACCCGAAGTAATATTAGTTTAATTTTGTTTCTAACAATATGTGATTCAAAACAATCTCACACCTTTCTTTAGAGAACAAGACTTTATAACAATCATCATAAAATTGACCAATACTAAAGAGATTTGTTTTTAAACCTTCAACATAGTAAACCCTTTCTACACAAGGTAATTCTTTTACATGAAGAGTCCCAATACCTCTAATGATGCATTTATTCTCATCTCAAAAAAAGGATGGTCATGTCGGTCAAAGATACATAGTTTAAGAGACTATCCTTCTTACCGGTCATGTGATGAGAGCAACCACTATCAAGATACAAAGTATCATCATTAAAAAAATTTCCTTGCAGGGTATGGTTGGTTTTCCAGGGTCTTTGTATTTTATCACACCGTTGTGTTGGACAAGTGCAGAGAATTCTTCCACAACAAACACGTTTTTGGACATATTTGTCTTCTTCTTTGTGGTGCACAAGTCCTTCAAGACCTTAGCGTAGGAAGGTATCTGTTTGATAGCCGTGAGGATAGGTATGTTAATGTTTATGTGTTTGAACACGTCAATACCTCCTCTGTTTATACTTCCTTTAAAAACCTTGTGAGTCTCTGGGGGTAAGGCACGGGTGGATTATAAGTCTGTGGAGTATCCACAATCTCACAGGTATGTTTCCTTGGCTTAGAGGTGGTAGCCTCATTAGTCGGACCGTTAGGTGATGCAACAGGTGTCGTGGTAACCGGAGTCACAATGTTAGGACTCGATTTGTAGTTAATCTGATTGTCAACCTGTTTTCCTGACCTAAGTGTTTGAACTGTTTTGACTTCAGCAAACGGTATAGATGTAGAAAGAGTTTCCATCACCAAGGCAACTTCCTTGCCCTTGGGGTTCGGGATTGGTTGTCCCGAAAATCTGCCTTTCTCGTCAAGTTTTTGTTCTATCCGTTGAATAGCTTGGGCGTTCATCTTAATGGACGCTTGCGTTTGTTGCATGAAACGTGCAAGAACATCCTCAAGGGAGGACTTCTGAGGGGCAGATTGATTTGTTGGAACGGGGTCCCTGGAATTACTCATGCGATAAGAATTGTTCGAATAAGTGGGGACCATCACCATGTTTCTATTCTCATTGTTTGCAACATAGGTCGCATTGCTCCGTTGCCCATAGGATTTGTTATATCCAGGTAGATCCGTGTAAGCATTGTTGTTCATGTAAGACAGATTTGAACGGTCCATGTATGGGTACGTAGAATTGCCTTTAGTTAAGTTTGTTTTTCCGGCATAGTTGAACACACAGACTTCCTCAATTTTTGGTCAAGTGTAAAGGAGAGGGCAAACTTCGGCAATATGGGATGAGTCTTGACAAACATCACATTGGAGAGTGGAAGTACTCATGACCGGTAATGTGGGTTTTAAGGACACCTCAAGTGCTTCTACCTTTTTGACTAAACCATGGAGCAACGTTTTAACCTCGGGGTCAGGTTTGACCTCATACATGCCTCTAGGTTTATCCTATGTGTCCGTGGTAGTGTTTCTCGGGGGTGGTCTAGGTAAATCCCATCGTTGGCTATTGTCAGGTAGTTTTTCAAAGAATGCAATAGCCTTGGTGGTTGATAGATCAAGAAAACCGCCACCGTTCATACCTTCAACCATGTTTCTAGTTGTATGATTGAGGCCTCTATACATGATCCTGACTTTTTCTATGTCATCAACTTTGTGGTGTGGACACTGAATAAATAGGTCTTGATACCTCTCTCATGCATCAAAGAAAACCTCACCCTTTTTGCCGAAAATTTCTTGATGGTATCAACAAGCTCATTGGTTTTGGGAATAGGAAAAAATTTGTTCAAAAATATTTTGCTTAGTTGAGTCCAGGTTTCAATAGAATTAGAAGGAAGGCTATGTAACCAGTGAGATGCACGATCTTCAAGAGAAAAGGGGAACAAATGTTTCTCCTTGAAAGTGTTAAGCACGGTCCGAAACTTGTTCAGGTGTTGATATGGATCCCGTGGAAGTCCATGGAACTTAGGCAACATGCCTACAATATGAAGGCGAATGCCATAGCTATCTGCAGTCATCTCGGGTAAGATTATGCAGGTAGGTGGCCCAGTGGACAAAGGTGAAAAGTAATCCCGAATGGTAGCTTCGTGAGCCATAGGTGCAGGATTTACTTCAGTAAGTGAGGTTGAATCGTTGAACTCTTCCTCAGAAGAAGGTATGGAGGTTGAGTCGTTGAACTCTTCCTCAGAAGGAGTGTGGTTCGTGATTGTGCGTCTTGTGTAAACTTGAAGAGGATTGGACAAGATTTTACGGGATCTAAGACGCATGCATGATGCACATTACATATGTTATAGAATTCCTAACCATTCAAAAACATCGAACAAGGGGCTCAAGATTTTGTGTACACCCAAGTCAATGAGTTCTTTCCAAGTTTTCGTTGTGAATTCTCCTTATATTTTGTGAGTCAAGTAGCGAATAGCCAGAGTGGGAGGTTTTCCGTGCATAAGTGATGTTCCTTAACTAAAAACCACAGTGATTCTACAGACGTAATCTGTAGGGGTTCCAGACCCAATTCCTAGTTTGTGCTTCAATCAAAGAATGGTTCTCGCAGTACTAGTTAAAATATCTGCCCAAGGCTTCAAATGAACATCGTGATAGCATGGCTTAGTTGATTCAATTTTAAGCTTAAGATATTGCAATCAATTGATATTAAGTTTCACTTTCCGTAGGCCAGGTCTGCCGTCAGTCTCAGTTTAGCAAAAAGTAAAAACTGAATTAAAATCAAGCAACATTCAAGGTCATGCTAATCGTTACAGAAACTCCTCTTGCAGGGGATTCAAGGAGGGTTAGGAGTATACTTACCTCCCACTTTGTGCTAAAATAAATAAAAATGCCAAACAAGCGCACAAAAGTGGGGAGAAGACGAGTTGAAGTCGACTAAGGGGTAACCGCTCCTTGGGTTTCAATCGTCCTTAGAAGTCGTTCCTTTGTAGACTCAAGGCTAGCTCCACAACCTTCCTCTACTATCCTTCGCAAACACACAAATAAATAAGTCCTAACAACACCTACTTTAAAAATATTACAACTGCGACCCCTTCGTGGATTGAAAAATTAAATATCTTACAAGTCCGACCCCACAAACACATGTCAATTTCTGGTTTAGAACTCGACTCGAGATCAGTTTGTGTTGTTAAGAACTCCCTCGAGATCGAGTACAATAAGCACCAGTAACTTTTTTGAAAAATTCTTGTTTGCGCGATCTTTTTTAAATTAAGATATTGGCTTTGTTCCTTAAGCTTTTTTCGATCCATCTTCGATGTGAGATCATTAAGAGGACTAGGTAACAAAACACTTAAGAAAAATTATTGAAATAAATATAAATAGAAGGGTGGGAGGGATAGAAGTGGGATGTTGTCCTAAAACTACTATTCTCGCTTGTGTTTGAATGAACTCCGTTCCTTAAAGCGACAACGACGCCATTTTGATAGAAACTATTTGTGTAACCTCTAATCAAAAGATAGATTTATATTGATTTTCCTTCTTGTGCCTGTAAATATTGGTTATCAATGTAGACAAGTAACAAGCAAGGGTCGACCCACCTCAAAGGTGAAGTTCTTAGCTCAAATACAATAGAAACAATGGTTAGAGAACACCAAGTGAATCAACAAATAAGATGAAGATTGATTCTACTTGCTACATGCAATAATTAAATAAACTAATAATTAAACTTAGTTAAGAAGATGGATAGAGATGTAAAGAAGATCTTATAATGAATAGGGAGAAGAGTTGGTATCCACAAACTAAATCTTGCAAACATACATGTCATTCATTCATGTTCAATCTATAACAATTAATTAGTCACCTCTCAACTATTCCAATTAATCATCAATACCTATAATAATCAAGTAGTCACCTCTCAGCTATTCCACTCAATTAAAACGAGATTCTCTTAGGGGTGCTCAACTTGCCCCGTGACCCGGACCCGCCCCGTTCCCCGCCCCGTTTTTTATCTCCCCGCCCCGCCCCGCCCCAATATTTGCCCCGCCCCGTATCCGCCCCAATGGGTAGCAGGGCAGGGATGGGTTTCATTGTATAGATTGAAACCCCGCCCCGTGCCCCGCCCCGTATCCCCACCCCGTATCCCCGCCCCGTTCCCCTGACCCAACTATGACTAACCTTCCAAATTGCAAACTTTGTGATAAAACGTGGCTCATTTAGAAAACAAACACATTACACTTGCCATAACAACAGAAAAAAAAACTTTCTTTCTTCTACATCAGAGAGTTTCCTTCAAATGCCATCAACACCAACAACTCCATGTTTCTCCCCATCACCATCACCAACACCAAGATCAAGCATGAACCCAACATCTAAAACCATTTTAATAACTGGAGTAAGCAAAGGTTTAGGCAAAGCCCTAGCTTTAGAAATTGCTTCTAAAGGTCATACAATAATTGGTTGTTCTCGTTCTCAAGATAAACTTGACTCCCTTGCTTCTTTTCTTTCTTCCCCACCACATTATATGGTGTCACATTCCCCGTCCCCGCCCCGCCCCGTTCCCCGTCCCGTTCCCCGTCCCCCGACCTATACAGGGCAGGAATGGGGGTGAACTTTCTTAAGCCCCCGTTCCCCGCCCCGCCTAAGAACGGGGATTATTTGGCCCCGCCCCAACCCCGCACACTATTCCCCCGCCCCGTCCTGCCCCGCCCCAATCAGCACCCCTAGATTCTCTTATACATGTTATTGAATATGTTTCATTAATCAAACCGTCACCTCTCAGGTATTCAATTTAATTAAATCAACATATTAATTCATAATGAAACCGTTACCTCTCGGTTATTCAATTCAATTATAAAAAGGGTCCACTAAAAGAGATTGATTCTACACAGGGAGACTCTCTTGCGGATCGTCTGTATGCAGACTTGTATTATTAATAGAAACTCACGTGCCCTCATACAAAATCATCGCGAATATCCAGGTCCAACTAAACCCATATTAGATCCATCTTCTCTCTCAAGTGCCTATCTATATGATGCTCGGTAACTCGTTTTCTTTGTATTACTCTCTCTTTCTCCAACCATAAAGCGACAGGTTTCTACACAAAATTCTAATGGGTCTTGTGTTTGTATCATTTTCTATGTATTATTAGAATTCTTTCAGATGTGCCCAAACAGTCTAGATTATTGATTCGAGTTTATTCACAGTGAGGAGAAATATTTACTCTCTCGTCTCTCTCAACTACTCCCCGTATATATCTGTTTATTTCTATCATAGAAGACAAAGAAAACACATTCTCTAATTCATCTCTCATCCCTGACTCCCTATAAACAAGCCAATTGATTCCTTAATATTTAAGGAAGCAATATGTAATTACAATTGAGATTATCTCCTTTGTTTAATTCTATATCTTAAAATTGAAACTTAATTCAACTGAGATGCCAAAGAAGAAATCAACGTAAATACAAAATTAGATTGGAATATAAAAATCTATTAGAATTGTTGATTCAAGTTCAGAGCTTAGGAACCTTTTATATACTTCCAATGGATATTGTAAAAGGCCGAAAAAAGAACCCTTGATTTAGAACTTGCTTTCAAGCTTTTCTAATTTCATTGTTTTTCAATCTGTAATCAAATATCTAAGAGAAGTTTTGGCTTAAACGAGGGAGAAAGAAAGCAAAAAGGTCAATGGATCCAACTGGTTATTATTAGATCCGAGAGGATAACCCATATTACCGATAAATGCTAAATAGTGTAGATAAAAACACATGACTTTGTTTCTATAATTGGAAGTCCGCATACGGACGGTCCGCAGGAGCTTGCCTGCGATTCTAGATATATGATAGTCACCTCTCAATTATTCCATCACATATCACTAATCAATCTAATACAACCAATATCATCTCAGTTAAGAACAAACATACTTATTTCAACAATAGTATACAAGCATTAAGTACTTTGAATAATAATGAACATTAAGAACAAACATGGTGCTTTTGCATTATCTAGAGTGCTTCAACCATTCCCCCTAAAGGGAATTTAACTACTTATCCTTGATAATGACACCATAGAATAAGTAAATAAACAACACAACATCATAAAGAAAAAATAATTGGATTAATATTGAAGTAAATAAACAACACAACATCATAAAGAAAAAATAATTTGATTAATATTGAGAATAAGAAGATTGAGTTCAATACAAAAGAAGAACTTTTTTTATGAAAACATGAACTAGCCTAAACCCTAGCTACTATTTCTCTTTATATAGAGAATACAAAGAATATTACTTGCTTACAAAGTCTACCAAGTTAGGTCAAATTCGTGGCTGCTGCTGTTGGCCTTCTAGAAGCATCAAGGCTTCAGCAAAACCTAATTGTCTTGGGCTTAAGTTGTAGCTTAGACCAAGACCTTCAGATAGACAGCTCATGGGCCCAAAACAGACTTCTGGATCTTTATATAGAGTTTTTTTAAGATTAGACTTTAATAAAAGTTTCAATAGATTTTCTGACTTGTGGGCTTCATTATAACTCGGACTAGTTGATCCCGTGGTATGCACTGGGACATGTGTGATTCCTATACATTGAGAATCACTTCTCTATATGTTTGTTTCATAAACGTAATAGAAATAAAACATTTTGAATTATTCTAAACAAAATGAAATAAAATATAACTTCTCTATGATAACATATACGTATTATATCCAACTACTACCATTGATCGCACTCTCATCACAAAACTAATTCTCTCATCACAAAACTAATTCCCCAGACTCAATTTAATTATAGTTATTGTTTATTATATGTAAAAATATTTATATTATTTTAAAAAAATATTTTTAATAAAACATCCTATAACTCCCGAATATTCCCCAGACAAATAACATTATTCCAATTTCGGTCCTACACCGAGATGGCAACCAAAAACGATTTATCTGCCCAGGTATGAAAGGAGACTAAGGGTCTAAATGTTGATAAAAACGGGATCATAGAACCTGAACCAATCTGAATGTTTAAGCAACCAAAACAAAGTGTCTAAGAGTATGCCTTTAATACATTGTCATTTAGATTTAAGCGATTACGATATAGATGAGAATAAGTGTGCAATATATCATTAATCAGCTACTTTGGTCATCTACTTTTAATCTTCGTATTCATTTAGTGTTAATCCCTTTAAGAGAATAACATCCAAACTGCTGGTAGAATAAGGAAACACCTATTTGAAGGAGATATTAGTACCACAACAATAAATAATGAGGCAAAATGTGATGGATAGACATGAATTTTGGAGCAAAGTGATATAACTTGGTTTAGATTTAAGGACCAATAAACAATGAATAAAAATATCTAAACTACTATATAAGTCCCCTTCATCCTGATGCGCCTGGGAGGCCTTACGTGTCCCTTATGTACAGTTCCGATTATACCCCTATCTCTTATAAATAGTTTCGATTATACCCCTATCTCTTATAAACAGTTCTGATTATACCCCTATCTCTTATAAACAGTTCCGATTATACCCCTATTTCTTATAAACAGTTTTGATTATACCCCTATCTTTTATAAACAGTTCCGATTATACCTCTAAGTTCCGATTTTATCCCTAAGTTTTAATTTTATTTTCACAGTTCCGATTTTACCCCTAAGTTCTGATTTTATTTCCACGGTTCCGATTTTATTTTCACATTTCCGATTTTATCCCTAAGTTTATTTCCACAGATTCGATTTTACCCCTAAATTCTGATTTTATTTCCACGGTTTCGATTTTACCCCTAAGTTTCAATTTTATCCCTAAGTTTATTTCCACAGATCCGATTTTACCCCTAAGTTCCGATTTTATTTCCACAGTTCCGATTTTATTTTCATATTTTCGATTTTATCCCTAAGTTTATTTCTACAGATCCGATTTTACCCCTAAGTTCCGATTTATCCTTAATGTATTAAGGGTTGTATACTACAATGAAAAAAGTAAAAAAATAATTTCAAAAAAATTAAGACCTACTATAATTTATATAAGATAACGTGTTTATTTCCACAGTTTCGATTTTACCCCTAATGTATTAAGGTTTATATACTACAATGAAAATGGTAAAAAAATAATTTCAAAAAAAATAGGACCTACTATAATTTATATAAGATAATTTCAAAAAAAAAAAGTGGGACCTACTATAATTTATAAATATAAAAAACCTACCGAGTTTTGTTAAAAAAAAAATTACAGGAAAAAAAAAATAGTTTTTATAAAATAGTTTTAAACCCAAATAAACATTTAAACAGGTTTTTTTTTTTTTTTTTTAATTAAAATTTTTATTAATAAGCTCAACGAATTACACAAAAGTAGAGGACAAACACGCTACAAACTGCGCGGCAAGTCCTTTCTGGATAGCAAACCCGATTCTCCTAAATACATATTCGTTCGAACCCGCAGTCATCACGTTGTTATCCATTACCTTCTGCACTCTCCTGAGGAGCTCAACTGCTTCTGAGGCTAGCAATCCAAATGTGTCAAATGCAAAGGGGATGAAACTATGTTGGTTAGCCCTACAAGCTCCGTCATGTTTCTCCACTTTTGTTGCTGCTGCATTGCTAGTTGCTAGCCCCACTTCAAAAATCCCAGCACCCAGCCCAACCATCGGAGACGCCCCTGTAACATCAACACACGCATGTTTACCTTCACACCAGTTGTAGACCAGAATATCAGCAGGACGTAATGTCGATCTTCCTTCTTTAGGATCAGTAAGAAAGTTAACAGGAGCCTCCTTCTTAACTTGTACCACAGCCCGCCAGAACACATCACACAAGATATCTCTAACGTGGTCATGCCTGTACTTGAAGCCGGGGTAATGCTTACAATGGGCCGCATGGTCCCCGGAAAGCATCAAGTCTGCTCTTCTTGCACACTGGACAAAACTCACCATCTGAATATAGAAGGATCATCAATCGATAACGAAGAATGACACAATATTCTACAGACGTCATGCGTTGTCCAAGCCCTTCCATCGGGATAGCAAGGAGAAAATCTTTGGCATGTTCTGACTGCACACATCTAATCACGGTTTTTTGTCTAGCTGACAACTCAAATTCTCTCTCAAGACCAGAACTAATCTTGTTGTAGTATGCTTCTGCCAAGACATGTTGGGGTCTGAAGGGGACGGTAACAGTTGGACATAAATAAGTATATTATTTTTTTAGTTATTAGCTATTTTTTGTTCGCACGCATTATGCGTGCACATTCACATTATATATTTAGAAGACTACAATGTGAGATACATGAGCAATATAATCTTTATTACATTGTACTAATGCAATCTAAGAAGATTAGAATTAAGGACCATCACAGTGGTTGTTAAGAATAACACATTGTTTCTCATGTAAGTGGGTGTTTATTCGCCATCAACACTGGTCCATCCAACTTATAATATCATTGTTCATTAGTGGCAAACATTCACAAAAGTAGAATAAGTTATACCTCTATTTCCAAATTCACTGAGTTGCTGCAAGGGATTTTGCAAGATCAACATTTGGTATTTGCAACACCAAACTATCCTAGTGATGAAAGCTACACTTAAATAAGCATTGTGGTAGTCTATATTTTGTATATAGATGCTTCTACAAACAATAAAGATCAAACCTACGACAGATACACAATAATCTAGCTATAAGTGAAAGGACATGTATATCGAACGAACTCAATTTTAGTAAACCCAACAAATGCTTCCATCCTAGTGTCATTATGTTTCTGCTTCTCCAATTTAACAACATCCATAGTTTCCATTATACTCATCTGCAACTCTGTAGCTTGATTCCAAACAGAGGGAAGACGTGAACATATACAGAGTGGCCAAAGATTAAAAGTCATTTGATCACCAACTACTAAAAATTATAAAATAATTATTTACCAAATAATTCCTCAAGACTCGATAGAGTGTAAAAACCAAAACCAAAAATAGGATTAGAAATTTCAAAAAGAAGATTATTTCTAGAAATTTCTGATCCATGTTGTACTATTTATTTAAATAGGATTAGGGAAAGTTCAGGAGAAGACAAAGATTAATTATAATTAAAATAACTAAATCATAAATTAGTAGAGCAAATACCAAACAATAATACATCATCAACAACAGTAGACACATTAACCTATTGTGCTTGTTGTTTTCCTCGTTCTTCAAACATCTTGTCTAAGCTTTGCTTTTTGCCCTCGAACCTGGCAACAATGTTCGCTTGTTCTTTCATAACTTCAATAACTTTAGAAGTTTTTTTTTTTTCCAGCGAAAATCTGTTCTCTTCTCCTTGCCCATTCAGCCTTCCTTTCATGCTCTTTTTCATAGCCAGATGTCGAACTTGAATCGGTGTCTGAAGCATATGATCCATCACTTGACAAAACAGATTGAAGGAATAGCTGGTTCTAATAGCTGCCTCCGACTTATCAACTTTGACTACTCATCTCACCATCTACTTGCTTCTTTGTTTCGGCAATTCCATCAACATTAACAGACACTGGTGTAATTTCAAGATTTGGGGTCAGATCCTTGTTTCCTATACCTAGCTCTTCTTTTTCCCCAATTTCTACAATGCCATTTTTTTTTCCTGGAAGGTTATGAGTTGAGGCAGACCTGAACTTGCATTATGAAATCGTTGTCTAACATAGATTTTGTCTTCCACATCCTCTCTTTCAATGTTATGTACTTTGTAGCATTTTAATTAGTGGAGAAGTGAAGGATACAAAGTTGTGCTCAAAAGAATGCTCCAGCTAAGCAAATATTCATTCTCTTCAAAATCAATCTACTAACTATTCATTCAAACATGTCAGAAAATATTTCAGATACAACCCAAAAGAAAAAGCGTAGGGCAACCGAAGTCGGAATTCCCTACTATTGTTTTACATTTAACCAAGAACAAATATTTCACATTTCACATCACTCAATTAACAAAATCAAGACAAGACTACAGCTGTGAAGGTTGCTCATCCATCACCACATCGTCATGATGTTCGGAAGGAGTATCGACATCAGTACCATTCACTGGCTCATTAGCGCCTTCGGCAGCAACCCCAACCGAGCTCGTGTGGCCTGACTCACTGCTCACATCTCTCTCATAGCTTTCAAATGCAGAAATCTTGATTGCCTCCTGATCTGAGCTTGTATCGAAATCCTCAACCAAGGAAGCGATATGAGCTTCGCGCCTAAGGCACCTCTCCTCCCAAGCGTAAACAATCTTGCGCCATTACGATACAACTTCAATGGACTTCTGAGCATCAGAATCCCAGCTTGAGGTCACAGAAGCAACTTGACCCTCGAGCTTCAAAAAAGCCTGGTGGGCCTCATCAATGTCTTTATTCAGCTGAACATTTTCCTAGCTTCTTCGAAGCCTTGAGCTTGGTTTTCACATCTCTCAGGTGAGCTCGGAATGTGTTGTTGTCAGCATTCGCTTTTTGCAAGTTTTCAGCCTTCTTCCGAGCATTTTTGAGCTTACAAATCCATTTGTTTTGAATCAAATTCATCTATGAAAATTACAACAATTCAGTCAAACAATACAAAGTATGGGAAAAGGATTCAGATAAAAGATCTAGCACAGACACACCTCGTAAGCACAAGCAGCAAAGTCCTAGGAGTCATCCTCAAAGGACTGAGGTCGAATTTTCTTCGTATCCCCAAACAAAATGGTGTTCTCCATCAGGGACAAACACAAATCTTTGTCATCTGGGGCAAAGTCGTCAGACTTTATGTAAATCCCATGGCAAGGGAATACAGGTGCAAAACGACGAGCCTCTTCAGTAGCTCCACTACACCAAAACACTAATATTGCAACCACGGATTATTTTGTTTGCAATGGTTCTTTTGGCATTGCAAAATTGCAACGCTTATTTGCTGTTACAACCAAAGAATTGGGGTTGCAAAACACGGAAATTTAATTAAATTTGTTTTGCCACGTGTGTTAAAATATTAACAACGGCTTTTGGCGTTACATACTTACATGACATAGTTAACTGAATTTAGAATTAGATCATGCGATGCACACGTGATTTGTAACTAAGTGTTGCAAACAAAACCTTAAAATTGAATTTTTTTTTCTACTCTAACTGTTCCTTTCGTCTGCCTGCCATACTCCATTGTTGTTTGCTGCCTCTTGTGGAGACGAATCCATTACGACCAAATTACTCACTTTGACAACGAACTTTGAAGTTGGTTGCAAAACTGACAACCAACTACAAAGTTGACAATGAACTTCGATTTAGCTTTCTTAACTAACATTGGGAACGGAATCCGGTGAAATTCGTCGGCGCACTTGCTGACGTGTAAAATATTTGGACACGTGGCGTTGACTGCTACACTGTGTCACTAATTATTGCCACGTTGGCACGATAAGAAGCTCGTGGTAGGCACGTGATTAGTTAAAAAGTTGATTACAATCTTTCAGACAACAATTAAAACTAATTTAATGGAATCAAATTAATTTAATCTTTTTTTCTTTACAAAAAGTCACTTTCACTCAAAACTGTCCCTTTCCGGCAACTCCACTCAAAACTGTCTTCGTCCTACCAACAAAGTGGTCCAAGTAGGGTATGTTTGTACTGTTAAAGCTTCAATTCGTGTCGGAATAGTGAAGAACATGGTGGGGCCGTATGACATTTTGAAGAAAGTTTGTAAGTTTTCTAATCTAGGTTTTCAATAAACTAGGGTTTTATTTTTGTTTGTTTAGAAGCTTTGAAATTGGTAGTTTGTTTGTTTAGAAGCTTTGAAATTGGTAGTTTGTTTGTTTAGAAGCTTTGAAATTGATTTATTTCTGCAATTTTGGGATTTTCCGAAATTAGGGTTTTTTAATTTGGGGATTTTCAAAAATTAGGGTTTTTAAATTTGGGGTTTTTGTGAATTAGGTTAATTTAATGTTATTGGTCTAAATTAAACATTGATTAATGGTGTAAAATATGTATATGTTACAAAGCAATAATATTTTCTCTACATTGTTACATTAGCATCTACATTGTTAGTTTATATTATGACTGTAAACTATATATTAGTATATTTAACATCTACATTAGCATCTACATTGTCACATTAGCATCTACATTGTTAGTTTATATTAATGGTATATATTGTTAGTGATTTACATTAGTTTATATTGTTAGTTTATATGTTGTTTATATTATGATTAACAAATGTAAACTGTTAAGAACTAGTATTATTAGTTTACAATATACACTTTTATATTGTTAGTTTACGATATACATGTAAAATGAACTAGTATAAATTAGTTTATATTATGACTGTAAACTATATATTAGTATATTTAAAATTTGTTTATTTTTTTTCTTTTCTTATTTTGGTTGTGTAGTTCCTGAGGAGCCAGATATTTCAATTGAACTCCATCATGGAGGTTATTTTGAATGGAAACCATATTGGTGGTATAGGGGTGGGAAGTTGAACTACTATTATAACATACCTAAGTCCCAACTGAACTATACCAACCTATTTGATACGATCAAAGAACTTGGATACAATAACATAGATAAGATTCATTTCAAGCAGTGTCATCAGTCTTTTGAGAATGGCCTTAGGTGCATTGTTGATGGTGACAATATTAAAGCAATGATAGAAGGGTCTAAGCATTATAGGATGGTGGAGGTTTATGTTGAACATGATCCTGAGTATGTTAGTGAAGGTAATGCTGGAGATGAGTGTGCAAAAGGGGATAATGAAAGTGAAGAAGAAAGTGAGTCAGAAGAAGAGAGTGAGGAAGAAGAAGAGGAAAGTGAGAATGAAGAAGAAAAAAGTGAGAATGAAAAAGAAGAGAGTGAAGTACCAAGTGCAGGAGAGAATGAAGAAGAAGAAATTGCTGGTGCAGAAGATATTCACAATGAGCCAAGTCAGATACCTGGTATGGCTTTAGGTGAGGTTGCGAGGTTATACAAAGATTTTTCTTCTGACAGTGAAAGTGAGAGTGAGGTTCATAGTGTTAATAATATGAGTGGAGATGATGATGATGGACTTCAAACCATTAGGAAGGAGAAGAAGCTTTCCCACATTGAAAATTGAGACATTATTCCTGAAAATCTTCCTAATGCATGGATTGACCAGAAGGGAGAGGTTGATGAAAAATTTGAAGAGTATGAGGATGATGTGGACTATGACAGTCCCAAAGAAGGTGAAGAAAGGAGGAAAAAACTGACAAAACCTAAATGGGATTGCAACAAAGATAACATCATGGGTTATGAACCAAACATTGATCAGAAGTTTTTTACGGTTGAGCAACTACAACTGTGCTTAAAGGGTTATGCTGTACAACATGGATATGACATTACTTGTCCAAGGAAAACCCCTCGTACTTTGCTTGCAGTTTGTAACAAATGTGAATGCCCATGGAGACTTTGGGCTAGCAACCGTAAAGAGTTGAAATGCATAAGGGTCAAAACTATTGAGACTAAACACACATGTAAGAAGTCATATAGTTGTAGAGCAATGAATTCTAAGTTTTTGTGTCATTTGTATCAACACAAGATCCTGAGTAACCCAGAATGGAAGATGGCTGACTTCAAAAAAGATGTGTTGGAGTATTATGAACAAGATGTAACTCTTTTAATGTGTTACAGAGCAAAGCTTAGAGCACTAGGAGAAGTTGAGAAAACTCTGATGGAGCATTATGGAAAAATTTGGAGTTATGGAGAAGAGTTAAGAGATAAGAATAAATGGAGTACATTTAAAATCACAACTCATAGGCTTGTGCCTAATGGTCCATTATACTTGAAGGGATTCTATATCTGTTTTGAAGCATGCAGAGAGGGATGGAAGAAGGGGTGTAGGCCAGTCATAGGCATTGATGGTTGTTTCTTCAAAGGTTTTGTAAAGGGTGAGTTGTTAACTGCCATAGGAAGGGATGCAAATAACCAGATGTTCCCTATTGCCTGGGCAGTTGTTGATAAGGAAAATACTGAAATGTGGACATGGTTTATTAGGGAGTTGATAGTGGACTTGGACATTGCTGAAGGGGATGGAAATGGTTTGACTATCATATCCGACAAGCAAAAAGGATTAATCAAGGCAGTGAGGACTCTTTTACCCAACTCTGAGCATAGGCATTGTGCAAGACACATATATGCCAAGTTTAGAAAGACATGGAGTACTTACAGAATGAGGAGACTGTTTTGGCAACCTGCAAAGAGTTACACAAAAAATGAGTTCTTGGCTACCATGGATGCTATTAAAGAAGAAGATGAGGAAGCATTCGATTTTCTGATGGAAGAACAAGATCCTGTAACATATGTCAGGGCTTTTCAGAGTAATAAGTTGTCCAAGTGTGAAAATGTGGAGAACAATATGTGTGAAAGTTTCAATGGAGCTATTCTAAAAGCCAGGGCAAAACCTATAATATCATTGTTGGAAGATGTAAGGCAGTATGTGATGAAGAAAATGAATACGCAGAGAGAGGAAATGAAGAAATGGGGGGATGACTTGCTTACTCCTAAAGCCAGGGAAATATTGAACTTGAAGAAAGCAGATTGGAGGTATTGGAGTATAATTTATGGTGGAAACCATAAATATGAAGTCACAAAAAGTTCTCGGGGATTTGTAGTTGATATGTATCATCAAGACTGTACATGTAACTATTGGGAGTTGGTTGGGATTCCATGTACTCATGGAATTGCTGTGATATATCATTTGAAGATGGAACCTGATGATTTTGTTTCTAATTGGTACCATGTAAGTACTTTTAGAAAAACCTATGAGATGTATATTCATGGACTTAATGGACCAGACATGTGGCCAAGGACAACAAATGATCCCATTCAGCCACCATTGAAAAGAAGAAAACCTGGTAGGCCAAAGAGAGCTAGGAGGAAGGAGATGCATGAGGATGAAGCTGGAACAAAGAAGGTACTGCCAAGAACAGGGAAACAAATGACATGTACAAATTGTGGAATAGCTGGTCATAACAAGAGAGGTTGTAGAAATGCAGGGGTAAGTACTCTATCTATTATATGCATACTAACATTTCATTTTATGTATACCAACATATATATATACTAACATTTATATGTTTTATGTCATAGCTTCCACCTAGTGCATCAACTGGTACTATGAAAAAGAAGAAGACAACTGCACCAACAAGTGCTCAACAGAAAGATGGTGCATCAACAAGTGGTACGAAATCCAAAAATACTGTAAGTACATAACATGTTTCATTGATAGTGAAAGTGTTTTTTTTTTAAGTTATGTTGTTGTAAATGTTAGTTGGTACATAATTCCAACAGGGGAATGCCAATGCTAAGGCCAAGACCAAAACCAAAACAAAGGACACTGTTCCTGAAAATGTAAATGAGAGTCCTATATTTAGTGATGTTCGAACAGTCCCGACAGATGAGAGTCCTGTAAAGTTACCAACTAGGAGGAAGGGAACAGCCCCGACAGATGAGAGTCCTGTAGTTGGTGATGGTGGACCAATAGAGAGACCTGCAAAGTTACCAACTAGGAGGAATGGAACAGTCAAGACAGATGAGAGTCTTGTAGTTGGTGATGGTAGACCAAGTGAGAGGCCTGCAACAAAACCAGTTAGAAAGGGAAGAAAGAACAAAAAAAATGAAGATAAGGACTTTGAAGTTGAGCATGAAGTAGCAGTACCATTTAAACCTGCAAAGAAAACAAATGTTAGGAGGAAGGGTATAAACAAAGCACCTGCTGGTATGGGAGTCCTTAATCTTCCTAATGGAGAGGTTTTTGTAAAGGTAAGTATCAATTGCTTGTGTTATTATTTGTATTTGTGTATTACAATTAATTGGTATAATTTGTATATTTGTTATCTGACAGCTTGGAACAAAAAGAGGCAAATATATTCCACCAGATTATGTGAGTGATCATGGACCCTCACAAACTTCAGCATCAACTCCAGGTTCAACTCCACAAAATATTCCAAGTACACCACCACATCCTCCAGTTAGGAGATCACCTAGGAAGCCAGCTGAGTCTCAAGTTGTATCTCCTAGAACTAGGTTTTCTTTGAGGAAGATGGCTGTTGATGTTGGTTGATCTTCAGAGTGCACCACTTAGGAGGAGTCCAAGGAAAGGAAAAAAGGTTGCAGCAGCATCTACTGAAAAAACAAATGCTACCAAAACTCTGGGTGTAAAGAGAAAAAATGCTACTGCATTCAACAAAGGAGGGATTGTTATAAATTGATGTACTGCAGACTAATGAATGTGTATTTTGGTCCTTTGATGTACTGCAGACTACTGAATGTGTATTTTGGTCTTTTGATGTACTGCAGACTAATGGGAGTTTGTTTATGTTTCTTTATGTAGTCTGTTTATGTAAATTGATGTACTGCAGACTATGTAGTATTGTAATGGAAACTTTGGTGTCCTTCAGATGTACTGCAGTCTATGTACTATTTTCAGCTTAATGAAAATCTGTTGGTCAGGTTTTATTTCTTCATTCCTATGTTGATATTGTGTTGTAGTATTTTCAGCTTAATGAAAATCTTTGCAGGTCAGGTTTTATTTGTTCATTCCTATGTAGTATTTTTAGCTTAATGAAAAGAATTGGTCAGGTTTTATTTTCAGCCTATGTTGATATTGTGTAGATTTTTTTTTTTGAAGTTCAGAACTGCTACAAAAAATACACTGAATTCATCATTTTATTCAAAGATATAAAATAAAATAAAAACAACAACAACAATTACAACCAACACTAACATCCAATTCTTCCTTGCTATCTGCTTCTTCATTTCTTTGATCATGTTGTAATCTTCAAATTTTTTTTCAAGAGCAAGCTTTGATTTCTCTAATTTTGCATTCCTATTTTCCAAAATGCGATTTCTGTTTTCCAGCTCTTCAATTCGATTCATGAAGTATTCTTCTCTCTTCATCGTCTCCAATTGAGTTTTTGTCACAAGATTATCAACCCACACAAAGTAATTACATTCTCCCCTCACACAGTTGATGAATTTTCGATTTTTGTTGGTTTCCGTACCTGAAACTCTAATTGGAGCAGGAATTCCACATTTGCAGGTGGCGAATGCATTGGTATAAGACTTAGTGGAGCTTGAAGACATGGTTTTCATGAAATTTGGGGAAGAAAGAGTAAGAAGAGCTTTAATTAGAATTCTAGGGCTTCACTGGTATAAAACGAAGGAAGAAGATGATGTTTAAACAAGGGTTACCGTTATTGCTTTTTCTCACGTGCAAAGCACGCATGGACTTAACCGTTATTGATTTTTCGGTTTTTATTATTTACTTACGTGTCATTAAATGGCAAGCCACGTCATACATATTCTTCCACGTCACATAGTTCAACGGAGAAAACTACCGGAGACTTTTTCAATGTTACTCAAGAAAGTTGAGTCGAAGTTCATTGTCAACTTTGTAGTTGGTTGTCAGTTTTGCAACCAACTTCAAAGTTCGTTGTCAAAGTGAGTAATTTGGTCAATCCATTACTGCCTCAACTTGTTAGTAAGATGATTCTATTATTGTTTCCATGTATACTTCTTCCTATTCTTCTAATTTGTTTTCTAGGGTTTAATAAAATTCGATTCTTCGTTTGAAAACTAGTTTGATTAAATTTTGATCAATTGGTTGATTTAATTTTGAGAAGTGGGGAACAAATAATATCATCGACCGTTCCTATTTTCAGTCGTAATTTTGATTGATTATTACAAGGTGGGAAAGGACTTGAGAACTAGAGGATAATTGTTTCTATTTTCTACTCAGTTGCAAGCTTAATCTCTCACACTAGAAAGGTGAGTGAATCGGTATAAAACCCCTCAATTTTTTGCTTTGTTTTCTTCTTGTAGTTCGCTTTGATGAAGTTTTTTTTTTCATTGAAATTGGTTAATTCTATTCGTTGACATGTTGATTTACTTTGTAGTGAGTGTTTCCTGGTTATAATGTCAGTTATGAGATAAAAAAAATAAAAAATTATTTTAATTAACTATTGTAATTGTTCCTTGTTGAATTTCCTTGATGTACATGATAGGATTGTGATGTTATTAAAGAGGAAAATTATTTGAATTCCAGGATGTACATGATGAACTGTTGCAACAACTTGTGTTATGACACTTCTTGTTTCAAATATGAGCACCCAGCTGAGTCTTTTTCTTGGTTGGTCATCCACACCTAGAACAACACGTAGGAATTGTATATACTTTTGGAAACCAGAATCAAACATGTAATTACATAAAATTACTAAGTCTAGAACGACATGGAAATTGTACAATATATGTAAAGAGACATGACTTACGTGGTTCGGCAATGGTGCCTACGTCCACGGGAGAGATGAATATTTTATTATTGATATGAGATGAGTAGAGATGAGAGGAGAGAGCTTATGAGAAGCTAGAGAGCTCCCCCTTTTACATGAAATATGTCCCTTTATATAGATAGGGAATTACAATTGAGCACATGTGATATAAATCACATTGATGTTGTAACGGAAAATAAAGGACAAATAATAATGGAGAATATTAGATCTTGATCTTGTAATTATTGGCATTAACCTGCATTGCCACATAAGCGCCACACGAGCTGATGAGTCATCGAGTTGGGCTAAGTCGGAGCATGACTTGTACTGCATGTCGGGCTGGCCAAGTCGTTGGAAATATACTTGAGCTCGGGTGAGCTCGATAAAAATAAGTTTGAGGTCGATGTAGCTCGACTGAGGTCGGATGAAATAAGTGCGGAGTCGGTTATTGGAGTTCTGGGTAATAGAGATGAAACAAGTGCAGAGTCGGTTATTGGGAGTTCCGAGTAAGAGAGAGCTCGGTAATGGGTATATACATATCCCCTTTTCATTCAGATTGATGGAAAATAGTGTATACGAGTTGACTTCGATTTGGATGAAAACGAAAAGAAAGATAGATTCAGCTGAACAAAAGGGCGTAATGCCTTGTTCAATTTTCGAAGATTCCTTGGAACTAAAAATCCCGATGCCTTATTCAATTTTTCGAGATTCCTTGAACGAAGGGTCCTAATGCCTTGTTCAATTTTTCGAGATTCGTTGAACGAAAGGTCCTGGCGCCTTGTTCATTTTTTCGAGATTCCATTGAACGAAAGGGCGCATGCCTTGTTCAATTTTTTGAGACTCCTTGAATGAAAGGTCCCGATGTCTTGTTCAATTTTTGGAGATTCGTTGAACGAAAGGTCCTGACGCCTTGTTCATTTTTTCCGAGATTCCATTTGATTTTGAACGAAAGGGCGCAATGCCTTGTTCAATTTTTGGAGACTCCTTGAACGAAAGGTCCTGATGCCTTGTTCAATTTTTGGAGATTCGTTGAACGAAAGGTCTTGACGCCTTGTTGATTTTTTCGAGATTCCATTTAACTTTGAACGAAAGGGCGCAATGCCTTGTTCAACTTGTTTTTTGAACGAGTGAGGGCAGTGCCTCGTTTTGAGTTTTATAGATGACATAGTGACGCAATTTAGAATTTCACTTGTAAAACAGCAAGTGAAAGTGATCGATGTGGCCCATATGTGTGAAAGTAGCTCATAGATAGTGAGGTCGTATTTGGGTGACTTGCACATAAAGAGAGATTTTGCCTCCATAGTAGAAAGAAGGTCTTACGAGGCCTTGCTAAGATTTTCCTGAGACTTGAGAAATTGATTAGTACTTGAGGTCTTTTAAATTAGCCCCAATATAATATTAACAATATTGAATGAAAAATAACATTTAGAAAGCAATAGATGCGACCTGTACATAGAGACAGAGAGCTACACGACCTACTAGCCAATAACTGTATATCAGATATGTACAGTACACAAATGATTTATGATAGCCCCAGCATGATCAACCTTTGTTAATTGGGGTCGTTGTGGCTAATATACATTCAACCAATTAATGATTATTTTGGTTGTACATTTCATATTGAGACAAGTACATGTGAAGACAATGTATACCATATGCAGAATATAATGAGAAGCTAAATGTTTTAAACTGTAGTTAATTGACCATTTATATGTAATGGACTAGAATGATTGTACAATAGTTTTAGCCATACCAAAGTGGGAATAGGCTAAGTTGGCGCAAAAGTGGTTCCTTAAGTAGACCAGGTCGGTTTAGATGAGCTCGTTCGGAGTGAACTGCATGTTGTGGTTTTTTAGTTTAACTGCATATGGAAATAGCTAGTATGTAATAACCATTAAATGGTAATTATTGATTTACCATGTATGGACACTGAATGGATGCACTAAATAGCATATAAAACATGAGTGAATGGATCCCACAATAAATTAAATAGTCAGTTAGGATTTAGCATATAATGTGAAAATGTAATTGATGAATTCGGGTCTACGATCATCTATCCTTATGAATGGAATAAATGAATTTGTGAGGGTGAGAAAGCATGTTTAATCAATCCAAAGGTGAATTGAGAAATAAGTATATATATTGATGTATTGCTCAACAAAATAAGTATATATATTGATGTGTGAGCATTGAAGTTAATAAACATGTGATACTAATGGAGTGTTATGAATAAGAGAAAATAATCATGATTATATTATGAGAATATATTATCACATAAATGCACATGTAATACCTGTAGGAGAGATGTATGAGCATTAACTTATTGATGATAAGTTTGTAACTGTGAAAGTTTACAACAAAATTGTAAATCTTAAGGTCAGTAATAGAGCGCTCTCAATAATATGCAATTTCAGGTTCCAACATGATAGTTAGACATGGTTACAAATGGTTGCTAAATGATTAGTAACAGAGTTAAAATGTAACCAATAATTAAATTTTAATTGTACTATTACAGAATTTTAGTAGCCTGTGTTATACCATAATACTTATGATGTATTGATATATCTACGGAAACAAACTAGAGTCAGTAGTTGGTTTCAGATTTGTGCTAATAAATGTGGCAACTATTTAAGATTCCCTAGTTACAAAACTTTTATGCCAATTTCGGTCAAATATTAAGTATTCAAAAGAAGAAATTGATATAAAAATTTTGCGATAATAATAGAAAATAACTTATCTGTGTATTGATAGTGAGCCCCAAATGTTGATGTGTTGAATTTCTATGAATGATATATTCAGTAATATGGATTGGTTGATGATGAACACAAAACTTTTGCCCACGCTTCAAGGTTGATGTTCGATCACAATCAGTCGGCGCCAATGTAATTACATAAAATTACTAAGTCTAGAACGACATGGAAATTGTAAAATATATGTAAAGAGACATGACTTACGTGGTTTGGCAATGGTGCCTACGTCCACGGGAGAGATGAATATTTTATTATTGATATGAGATGAGTAGAGATGAGAGGAGAGAGCTTATGAGAAGCTAGAGAGCTCCCCCTTTTACATGAAATATGTCCCTTTATATAGATAGGGAATTACAATTGAGCACATGTGATATAAATCACATTGATGTTGTAACGGAAAATAACGGACAAATAATAATGGAGAATATTAGATCTTGATCTTGTAATTATTGGCATTAACCTGCATTGCCACGTAAGCGCCACATGAGCTGATGGGTCATCGAGTTGGGCCAAGTCGGAGCATGACTTGTATTGCATGTCGGGCGGGCCAAGTCGTTGGAAATATACTTGAGCTCGGGTGAGCTCGATAAAAATAAGTTTGACGTTGTTGTAGCTCGATTGAGGTCGGATGAAATAAGTGCGGAGTCGGTTATTGGAGTTCCGAGTAATAAAGATGAAACAAGTGCAGAGTCGGTTATTGGGAGTTTCGAGTAAGAGAGAGCTCGGTAATGGATATATACAAAACACTTGTTGGGATGGTTAATTTAAATTTACAGAAATTAATTGTGCTGCTAGTATTTCTTTCACATTACTTTTTTTTTCTAACAAAAAAACAAGCTGGGATTAGGCAGACAACTACCAGTTAAATTAATAAAGAAAATATTTACATCCTACGATAGAAAATACCTTATGCATTCTGAGACACAAATGTCATCAGTTGCCTAGGTAAAAGACATAAGAAAATACATAGTGAATATCCCTCCAACTGATTTGTACACCTGTATGTTGGGCAACAAGTCCGTTGGGGGTATTGACTTGTACTACTTTGCTCCTCATAGCATATCTGAGCTTGACTGCTTCAATGAGGTATTCAAGTGGAGGACTTATTGGGCACATATCACCCTTTCACTCCAGCCAGTTTTGTTTCATCTTTCTTGAGATTGTGATTAAGCGACAAACATTCAAATTTTTCTTGATTAATTAATAATCTTCAAGTAGTTTGTTTAGCATTCTAAGAATAAGACTTTCCTCCATTGTTGACCACATTTTAAATTTAAACTTTGGAGGCATAGGAGGACGAGAGAAATACATAGCCAATCTTTTTAAGGTGGGTAGGTAGCTCAGTCATCAGAATAATGTATATGGTTTCAAGATCTACTTGTATTCATTTCTTATGTTAGTTATATGATTGAGCGGAAACTATTTAGTTGATTTCATGTTTACTGTGAATGGAACATTTTTTTTTCGGTTTTTAGTAATATATATTGACAAAATGATTGTAGTTTAGTGATACTTTTGTTGTATACTTTGCCTTTGTTTGTAGTTTCTAAGATTAGTTTTTCATGTTCTTGTAGCTTCTGGTTGTACTGTAAAGTAAGAAATCTCCCCTATCTGTTATTGTTATTGGAAGTGGTTTTGTTGGCATTGCAGCCATGAATGCTCATCATGATGCATTCTTTCAGGTAGGAATTCACTTCTGCAATATTGTGTACATTTATTTTCAGTTTATGGTCTCCATATGTTTAAGTTACTTGTTGCACGTACAACAGTAGATAACTAGATACACACTAATTTTGTTTAGTGGAATTTAATCAAATATATATATATATATATATATATATATATAGTGGGTGGTTACATATTCAAGGATCAACATTGTTCTTGAATAACGTTCATCTTGAATATGTAACCACCTCGGGTTTTAAATTTTTATAAATGCATATTTTATGGGGGAGTTTCACTTCTTATTTATATTTTAGCTTCCGTACTTAACTCTGATTATTTGAAGTGTAACTTATGAGCCCGGTCTTATAATAAAAGTTTCTTAGTTTCTATGGGGAGTATGTACTCTATTTGTGTTGGGGGGTTGTGACAAAATGGGGGAGAAAAGGTATATAATTTGAATTGCTTATATTTTTGTACTTTCCTTTCATTATTTTGTGTTTACTACTTATTTATGGCTATTTAATCTTGATACTTGCGAAAGACCTTGGATGATATATTCTTTTGTTATGGTCTTATAGGTTCTTCAAGATATGGAGCTAAAGTTGTCATAGATTAAATCTTGAAGACTTAGTGGTGAAGACCGAAGCCAGGAGATATAAGTAGTTTGCTACTCTCGCCTGAAACCATCTCTGCGGTCACAGGCCTCGAGCTCGATGAGGCTCCTCTTCAGTAGGAAGCTGCACTGGTGACCCCTGACATCATCGAGGCTGTTTTAGTCGATGATCGGGCGGCGCACCGATACAGCAGCCATATCTCCATTGGTTGGCTCCGAGTCAAACTAGGCTAGGTGGCTTACTGGTTGACCACCAATGTCCTTGGGACGACAAGGACGAGCGAACTGTTTTCGGAGGGCATCCATATCCTGCGACTTCTCCAAGAGGACCTCCATCGCTACTACATGGTCCGTCGCCTGTTCCATACTCTCAAACTCTTTTATTTTTGCCTATATATACCAAACCAAGGTAAGGAGGCCTGTGGCTCAATGGTAGCACCCCTCTCACAAAGTGGAGAGGTCGTGGGTTCGAAACACGTCAACAGCGGATTGTTGAAACAGTTTCCACACGTAATTTAAAAGGGGTAGGGGTCCCCTTAACCTCGTTTGCCAACCAAAAAAAAAAAAAATGAGGCCGTCACTTAAAAATCAAAATTCTTTTTATTTTCTAGAAACCGCTCAATCTTGAGTCGAGTTCCAGAAGGGCCTTACTGATCTCGAGTAGAGTTCGAGTCTGTCAGCAGTTTTTTGCTTTGGTTTTGTGCGGATTTTCTCGATTTTTGTGTTGTTTTTTTTACTTTTTTCAATGGCTGATGTTCAGAATGAGTTATAGATGCCAAGTGGTATTGATATTATTCCCGAGATGGATTTTTCTCGTATTATGAACGGTCCTTTTGGAGCTTCTTTTTAGGATGAGATTTTTGATAAGGGTTGGGAAGGTTTTCTTTATGATCCTACTGTTGATTATTCTCCTTCTATGGTAAGAGACTTTTACCTCATGTTACCCTTTGTTGATGTTCTTCCCTTTGATGGTTTCCAAGTTCAAATGCATGGTTCCATAGTCATTTTTAATGCTATCGCTGTCTTTCTTGTCGTGTGTAATCCTTTTGTCTTCCATCCTGTCGTACATTATGATGATTATATTGTTGACAATGATGTTGATATCGTGGATAATTACCTTCAACACTTTGGTCCTTGCACCTTTTCCCTGTATCCTGATGATCTCCCTAATGTTGCGCTTACTACTTTTCTTCCTGCTAATGTTGCTACTACTGCTTTATGGGTTATGTGTAACTTGTTGGGTGTTGAGAGGTTGGATTATGTCAATGATATTACTATGCATGCAGTGTATGGTACTGCTACGAATTTTTATGCTCTTGACTTATCCACCTGGATTCTTGATGGTATCTGTAATGTATACTTGTTGAGACATGATAAGCTAGTGTTCCCTGCTGTTATCTGTAAGATTATCCTAAATAGCTATCCTGATTGGTGGGACAGGTATAATGATTGGGCTCACCTCATACCTATCGATCCAACTCATCGGTATATTAGGAGAAGCCGCCTATTCACTTGGGTGGCTGATTCTGATAATGATGATTATCCTCTTTTGCATAGAGACGATGAGTTTATGAAGTATGGTGAGGGTCCTTGGAGTGTGATAAGGGATGTACTCATTGATTGGCGTGATGAGTTGGATGGTTTTCCTAAGAGCCAAGTTTGGGTACCAATTAAGTAGAGTAGGATTTCCATTTATGTTGAGTCAGTCTTTTATTTCAGCATATTTTATTTCAGTTGTATCTTAGTATGGAATTCCTTGTAATCTTTATGTATGTGGAGAAAATTTTGTTTGGCAGGAATTTATAAAAGCGGTTTGAATTTTTAGTACACTCATAGTAATATTTTTCTTTCTCTCTTTCCTATGCTTAGTATGAGCCTTGAGGACAAGGCAATCATTTTGTTTGGGGGTGGGGAAGTATTACAATCCTTTTTGCAAAAGATTTTCAAACTTCTTTCTCCATACTTGTGTAAAAATTCAAAAATTTTGAAAAATCTAAAAAATCTTTGTTACAAAGACTTTTCCAGAAAGTTAGGATAAGTACACCATCAATGATGAATATAATGGTTGAATTCTATTTTTTTTTTCAAGTTTAATGACATTTATTGCTTCACCAAGTAGTTGAGTCTCATACTAGATTTGCATGAAAATAAACATGGCATTCACTTGCATTTACAGTAAAACCTCGATAAATGAATGTTCGATAAAGTAATAACCTCGCTTAGATAATAATTTCTTCCGGGCCTGACTTGGGCATGTGTACTAAAGTAATAACCTCGCTAAATGCATTAAGTAATAAAAAAATTTGATTCCTTAAAGGCCCAACGAAAATATAAATTAATAATTACTGAAATCCATACAAAGATTTATGTATATAATCTACACTCTTGAAGTTTTATTTATAAATTCATTTTGTTTTTTAAAATATGCATGTAAAGTTATTGTTGTTTTTTTTTTGTTTTGTACCCAAACCAAAATCAACCCCATCCTTAATTTTTTGTAGAGCATATACAACTTCCAAAATATTTTGCTCATATTGTAGCAAATAGTTATATAATGCGATTATTGCTTGAAATATTTCTTTTAACGAAACATTTGGTATAACTGAAGTATCATCTGGATTAGGATCATGTTCATCATCATTTGGTGTATGACCGCATACTTGTTGTCTTTTGATTTTTTTTTTCTTTGACCACATACATAGATTGAAAATCTACCTCTAAAATAATAAGTATTAATTTATCGATAACAGAAGTCTGATTGAAGCCCACAAGTCAGAATTTCTCAGCGCAAACCGGGTTATATTGAAGCCCACAAGTCAGAATTTCTGTTTAGGCCTTTATTTAAAGCTCAATCTTAAAAAGGCTCTACATGAAGATCTAAAAGTCTGATTTGGGCCCATGAGCTGTCCAATTGAAGGTCTTGGTCCAAGCTACAACTTAAGCCTAAGATAATTAGGTTTTTCCGAAAACCTAATAAATCTAGAAGACCAACAGCAGTAGCCACGAATTTGACCTAATTTGGGAATCTTGTATGCAAGTATTAAACTTTGTATTTACTATATAAAGAAGTAGTAGCTAGGGTTTAGGAGTCAATGCTTGAGAGACAAAAGTTCATCTTCTTCTTTTGTATTGAACTCAATTATTATTATCAATATCTGTAGGGTTACTACATACTCCGACCAATCAAAAGCAGCCACGTGGCACAATCACCAATCTGTCAGGTCGCCACAATCTCAACCCGTTAACAGCTCGACTACAACGACCAGACTACACAACAACCAGCGACCTGCAAGTCACACGTGCTCCTATTCAATGCACAGAATATTCTCTTCAGTTACAGAGTTAATTCACAGGGATGATCCTCGCGCGTTACACATTTAATGGTCATTATGATGGCGGAGAATCAGCAAGATCCACGATCCACGCCCTTCCATCTTCTATATAAACAGAACTACGATGGCTTGATCTCTAAGTTCAATTCCCCCGAGCTAGAGTACGAGGCAATCTCGATCTCAACGAGGTGCAGCCACCCCAATCTCCAACTCACCCATTTGGTCAAGTCTCCATAACGACCTGACCCTGTTGATGCATTAATCTAGAAATAGGTTAATACATTTGGCGCCGACTGCAAGGAATTCGATATAATCGAAAACCCAAAACCCTCCCACCCTTCAATCAAAAATCACTCGATCAAATGTCCAATCAGGAAGTTACCATCCAAGATCTGCAGGCACAAATTACACGTCTGCAGGAAGAAAATGAGCGTTTAAAAGCCGCTCAAACCAACCCCCAGCAAGGGGAGAATAGCGGACTTGGAGTCATCCCTGCTGATGATTCCAACCAAAAGTTCGAACAACTCAGCCAGCAGCTGGCGGAGTTTAAAGCATCTCAGGCTCTCCTTCACCGGTCCAAGAGCCACACTGCAGAGCAACTTGCTGTGCAGTCCCTTCAACAATTCCAGGAGTCTCCATTCTCCAACGAGATCCTGGAGCATGATCTGCCGAACAAGCTGAATGCCCCAAAGTTCGACCAGTATGCAGGAGTCGGAGATCCAACCGACCATGTCAAGGGATTCCGAAAGTCCCTTCCTCTGATCAAGGAGGATCATCTTTTGTGTTTACTGTTTCAGTCCAGCCTCACCGGACCAGCTCTCGACTGGTTTCATCGACTGAAGCCAGGTTCCATCAGCTCGTTTGCAGAGCTAGAAAAACAATTCGTCATCTTTTACATCCACAATAAGAAGCGCCCGATTACCATTGACTCCATCTTCAAAGTCAAGCAGAAGGATGGTGAGTCACTTAGCATTTTCTTTTCACGTTTTAAGTCTGAGTTGCATTCAATTCAGGACTTCGCAAAGGAGCATGAGACCTTTGCAACTATTGCTTTCTCTCACGGACTGATCCAAGGGTCCGACCTGCACAAGTCTCTGGCAATGAAGAGACCCTCATCACTTGACGAGCTCTACCTAAAGGTAGATCGTTATATTAAGCTGGAAGAAGCCCTCACTGGGAGGGAGAAGAACCATGTAGTCAGCAACATTGAGGCTGGCTCAAGCAAACGACCTCGATCAGAAGGAAAGAGGTTCAAAGCTAAATCGCTGCCTACCGAGCAGCGAGAGTATCACCGGTTTACGCGACCAGCCGGTTATATCTTCGAAAGAATCAAGCACAATCATTGGTGCAAAATTCCTGCCTTCACACAGCTGGAGGATACATCTGGTCGCCCGTACTGCAAAGTCCATAAAGTACGGTGTCATCAGACTGATGACTGTCGCGTCCTGAAGCGCGCACTTCAAACCTGGGCCGATGAGAAAAGGCTCAACAACTGGATCCTCGGAAAGAATGAGGAATCCACAGGAAAGAGAATGAGGAAGGAATCCAGAACCCCTCCTCGATCACCAAAGCGGGGTCAGAGCAAGGCCAGAGCGGCCTCCGCAAGCCCAGCACGCAGCAGAGGGCGTAGCCTCTCCCAGCGCTTAGGTCCAACAGGCGACCTACGCGATCATATAAATAAGAAGGTCGCAAACAAGGTTGACAGCGACAGCGATTCGGACAGTCATGTGGTCTACATGATTGACGAATCTCATCACACCCCTGTCTCTAGGGACAAAAGGAGACGAGTAGAACATCTCCACCATGTCTACTCTATCAGTGGCCGAGCAGCTCGCTTCAACATCCCTGCCCGGCAAGAAACCGACATCACTTTCACTGAAGACGATCTCAACAAGGTCGTTACTCCACACAACGACGCACTGGTCGTTGAACTCAGGATAGCAGATTACACCATCAAGAGGGTATTCATTGACCCTGGAGCTTCATGTAACATTCTCATGTACCGAACCTTCAAGGACATGAGGCTGCCCGATTCAGTGCTCATCCCAGACTTCACTCCGATCCTTGGCTTCAATAGTTCAAGGGAAGACCCTAAGGGGGAGATCCTTCTGCCCGTCACTGTAGGCAGAAGGGAAGACAAGGTCGTTGTAACCAGCAAGTTCAGCGTCCTGAATATCGCAAGCAAGTACAATGCGATTTTGGGTCGAAAGTGGATCCATGCTATGAGAGGAGTGCCGTCAACTTACCACCAGGTATTCCGCTATCCCGGCCCTTATGGGATAATGGAACTCCGCGGCAATCAGAACACCGCACAAGAATGCCACGGTGTTATTGAAGCTGTCCCAGCATCAAAGCCATCCACCTCTGGAGTCAAGGATGGTGAGGAAAAAGGAAAGAGCCTAGTCACGACAGAGGCTCAGGAGGGCAACAAGTCAAAAAGCCCATCCATGGAAAAAGCTGAAATTGCTAAATAGCAATTACAGAAGGAGCAAGCAAGCTCCCCCAAGCTGAATCTCGGAAGCACCGATCCAGGCGTACGAGTTAACATTGGGTCAGATGAGGACCCAAGGTATGTCTATGTAGGATCAGAATTGGAAGATGATAAGTTTGCTCATTTTGTAAATTTTCTTTCAATGAATAAAGATGTTTTTGCTTGGTCGTATATCGATATGCCCGGAATAGACCCATCAATTGCATGCCATAGGCTACGGGTAAATCCCAACTATCGACCTGTGAAGCAGAAACCAAGGAGACTTGCTCCCAAGTTTCACGAAGCCGTCAATGAAGAAATTAACAGACTCAAGCAGGTCGGCTTCATCAGAGAAGTCGACACTCCAGACTGGCTAGCCAACATAGTCCCAGTCCTAAAGAAGAATGGGAAGACAAGGGTCTGCATCGACTTCACGAGCTTGAATAAAGCTTGTCCTAAAGATTCATTCCCACTGCCACGAATCGATAGGCTAGTCGATCAGACATGCGGTTTTGAGCTACTGTCATTCATGGACGCATACTCAGGGTATAATCAGATCCCAATGTACGAGCCTGATCAAGAAAAGACCTCTTTCACAACTGAGCAAGGTATTTTCTGTTACAAAGTCATGCCATTCGGACTAAGGAATGCAGGGGCGACCTACCAAAGACTGGTCACCAGAATGTTCGACGACCTCCTAGGTCGAACAATGGAGGTCTACATTGATGACATGCTAGTGAAGAGCGACAAAGAACGAGATCATCTGTACAACCTCGACCAGGCATTCCAAAGGTTAAGACAATACAGAATGCGTCTTAATCCAGAAAAATGTCTGTTCGGGGTCGCATCAGGAAAATTCCTAGGCTACCTGGTCACCAGACGAGGCATCGAAGCAAATCCAGATCAGATCAGAGCCCTGATCGACATGCCAAGTCCAAAAACTAAGAAACAAATCCAGAAGCTCAACGGCATGGTTTCAGCTCTGAACAGATTCATCTCCAGAGCATCAGACAAGTGTAGACCAATGCTTCATATCTTAAAGAAGGGGGCTACATATGAGTGGACAGAAGAGTGCGAGAAAGCCTTCGATGACCTCAAGGCATATCTGTCTACTCCACCAGTTCTTACCAGACCAGTAGATGGTGATGTACTTGGCGTTTACCTCGCAACATCAGATTTTGCGATAAGCGCAGTACTCTTCAAAGAAGACAATCAAGTGGAACGACCTATCTACTTCACAAGCAAAGTCTTACAGCAAGCTGAAATAAGGTACACACCTCTGGAGAAGTTAGCATTAGCATTACTTTACGCTGCATGCAAATTCAAGCCTTATTTCCAAGCACACACTGTAAAAGTAATCACCGATCAGCCATTACGCCACATACTAGAGAAGAAAAACAAAACAGGTCGTATGGCTCGATGGGCAGCCGAGCTGGGTGATTACACTTTCGAGTTCGTTTCACGACAGGCCGTCAAGGGCCAGGTCGTCGCAGAATTTTTGGTAGACTATCCAGCAGAGGATGTCAATTGGGAACCGGAACCTGAAACAAGACAAGTCCAAGACAACCCCCCAGATACTTGGCAACTATATGTGGAT